>ML058410.1:367060-967060 GCA_003013855.2 Liriodendron chinense
TGAACTATTTCCATGACAGGTGTCGCTTGAGCCTTCTTTCGATCTTGGAGGGCTATCTGGTAACAGGACCGTGCCTCCTGCTGACTTCCTCGCACGACCCCTATGCCATTTGGGGTCAGAAATTTAACGCATAAATATGAAGGGTGCAAGGCCGCTCCAACCTTAGTTAGAGACGGTCTCCCTAAGATGGCGTTATATGCTGATTTTCGATCCACGACGAGGAAGCTTACGAAGACGGTGGTCTTCGCTGGACTCTCCCCAAAGGTGACTGGGAGATCGATACTTCCTTCAGGTGTCACCACTTCTCCTCCAAAGCCGACAAGAGGGGGTCGATACTGGCTTGAGGAGGTTTCTGGCAAGTGCCATCTTGTCGAAAGCCTCCAAATACAGAATATCGGCCGAGCTACCTGTATCCACCATAATTCGATGAGTCAGATAATTTGATACCTTCAATGTGACTACGATGGAATCTTCATGAGGGAAATGAATTCCCGCTGCATCTTCGAGGGTGAAAGAAATTGGGGGAGGGCTAGCCTTCGAAGAGTTGGACGTTTGTTCCAGCCAATAGATCTGCTGGGGTTCTTTGGACGCCTTTCGGGCGTATGCCTTTCTTGAAGCTTGAGAGTCACCCCCGCAAGCTGGACCCCCGACGATAGTGCGAATTTCTCCTGTGGGCTCAGCATCCTCTTGGTCTGTTTGATGATGAGACGGTTCCTTTTGGCGAGATGAGGTCTTCGCCCTTTCTGGTGACCTATTTTTACGAGCAACATAATCCTGGAGATGGCCTTTTCGAATAAGAGCTTCGATATGGTCTCGTAGGGAGATACAGTCCTGGGTCCTATGCCCGTGATCTTTGTGGAAGTAACAGAACTTACTCTTATCTCTCTTCTCGGGATCGGATTTAATCTTTGCAGGCCACTTCACATATGGCTTGTGTTTTATCTCCATTAGAACCTTTTCAGGAGACCGATTAAGAGGAGTGTAATTATGATATTTACCAGAGTAAGGCTTCCTGGGAGAACGATCGCGCTGATCGCGATGGTATTTTTTATCTGTAGAAGTTCCTTCTGGCTTGCGTTTCTTACTTTGTACTCCATGGCGTGTCAATGCGACTTCTTCTGCATTGATATATTTCTGAGCTTTGGCTTGGAATTCCGCCATAGTTTTCGGCGGGCTCTTATCTAAGGCAAACCTAAATTTCTCGCTCGTTATTCCAGCAATGAGGGCTGTGAGACCCTTTTCTTCAGTGTAACCCTCGGTTTGAACGGCTTCGGCAGTGAACCGTACTGTGAACTCTTTTATTGTCTCCCCATGTTGCTGTTTCAGATTCATCAGATGGGAGGCTGGCTTTTTAATGCGAATACTTCCCATGAATTGAGAAAGAAATATCTCCGATAATTGAGAAAAGGAACTGATGGAAAGTGGCTTTAACCCCCGAAACCACGTACGAGCCGCTTCCTTCAATGTAAGGGGAAAAGCCCTACACATGATTTCTGAACCATGTCCCTCCAACTCCATGAGGGACCTATATGTTTCCAGATGTTCCAGAGGATCGCCAATGCCTGTATACGGAGCGATAACAGGCGTTCGATACTTTCTGGGCAACGGGGCTTCCATGACCTCGCTTGTGAAGGGAGATTCAGATTGATGTATTGCCGCCATGACAGCAGATGGCCGATTTGCCTGGTATCTCTGCTCCATGACATCAAAACGGTCTTGGATTCTTTTGAGATCTCCTTCCCATGGCAAGGTATAGCTAGACGTTTCGGCGGTGGAGCCTTGCGGTTGAGGTTGTCGAGACGAACTGGAATGTATAGAATGTGGAGACGGCACAGGGGGATGGCCGCCAAGTGGTGGGACCTGTGGTTCATCCATAGAATGCCTGGAAGCAACTGGTATGGGTGGCGGTGGTAACCCTTCGGAGGGTTGTCTTTGCGGTTCAGGGAAGTGCTGATCAAGTCGATTTGACAGTGCCTGAACTCCGGCGTTTAGAGTTAGGAGAGTGTTCCCGAGGAATCGTAGGACATCATCCTGATTTCCAGAGGCCTCCAATAATGGATTTGTTGATGGCATATTTGGGGCTCCTTGAGGGATATCCGTCGGAACAGGTGGGAGGGCAGGTGTGGATTCCGTCTCACCGGGCGGAGGTGGTGCCTGCCTCGAAGTTGAAGGATGAACTGTCTTTTTAGGAGGCATCACCGAAGGATTTTGATCGGTGGTTAACACGATTGATTTTGATGATCAAGTCTTTCCCACAGATGGCGCCAAACTGTTAATGTCAGATTTTGTAACGAGATCCTCCGGCTTTTCTCCTTCGCTCCAGGAGGGATTTCCACCACCAGACCTGAAGCAAGACAGCGAATAAGGGTGGCTGGGGACCAGCCGTTAGCCCTCCGACGCTTAAGTTAGGCCACAGAAGAGAAGCCAAGCAAAACGGGACCAAGATTGAATGATGAGTACGTACCTCCTCTTCAAGGGAGCCATCCCCTTATATAGATCTGAAACAATCCAATCTGTTACGTGAGATGTCGAAATCCCGTTGATGTCGCATACGATACTGAGAATCCGCTGATTTCATGGGATAAGATCCTATCTTTTTAGTCAGATCCAACCCAATGATTTATTCCAACAATCACGCCCCTAGATGGTAATCCCTTGAAATCCGGCTGGATCCGGCCGGAAGCCATAGTTGGAGTCATAGCCTCCGAAAAGGAAGGAGACGCCCGTAGCTGGGAGTCATGGCCTCCGAAAAGGAAGGAGACGCCCGTAGCTGGGAGTCATGGACTCCGATAAGGAAGGAGACGCCCGTAGTAAAGCTGCTCGCAGGTTAAAATGTGGTCGCGAGTCCAAGTACATATTTTGGGTGTAATGTCTTTCAACGACTTGTGAGAAGGTCTGCTCGCGGATCGAGCTTTGCCGTATTTGACTATCGGTTATGAAGACTCGGGACTTGCGAATAGCTGCTCCGTATTTTTCAATCTATGACTCTTGATCAGGTGATCTTGAGAGTCGAATGGACGTCCCGCACCTATCAAACATTAGACTCTCGATCAGCTAATCTCGAGAGTTGAATGGACGTCTCGTACCTATCCAACATTCGACTCTCGATCAGATAATCTCGAGAGTCGAATGGTCGTTTTGGGCATTTCCGCGTGAAATCTTATCTCCATCATTTTGCCTATAACACACATGAAGATCATAGATCTAGCGCTTATTCCAATTCCTCGGATCATACAGGTCTAGACTAGCTCACAACAATTAAGAACTCAAGCAATTCTTCCAAACATCCATGAGTCATCATAAGATTAAGAAAAACTACTTAGCACTTGATTTAAACTTCAAACCATTGTTCTTCAATAGAATTTCAACTTAAAACAAAATCAAACGAATTGAAACATCTTAGATTCACTACAAGCTTCACCTCTTAGCCCTAGCTAAGAGGTTTAGTCGTTCATGATCCAAGGAAACATGAAAACAGCTAAACAAAGCATAAAACTAGAAAGCAAACTAGGAGGAGTTGTAGAACTCCGAAATCAACTTCCGTCGTCTCCCACCATGCTTAATCTCCTCTAGGATCCTCTAGGAACGATCCCTAGGTGTCCTTTTATAGTGGGGAAGCTCCGCTGCGTTGGAATCATCCAGAAGATGCGTAAGGATATGCAGTGCGCAGAGAATCCGGAGCTTGTAGAACACGCACTGTTATGCAGACGACCGGTCGCATGACCGGTCTCAAAAGCGCAAAAAACGTCCAGAGAGTTTTGGCAATTTCAGAGTCCAGGATTTTAATTCAAGGACCGGTCGCACGACCGGTCATACGACCGGTCTTAGATGGTCCAGTGAGTTTTGGCCGCAGGGCCCCTCTGTTGAGTGATCGGACCGGTCAAATGACCGGTCCTGGGCTATGCACGACCGGTCGGATGACTGGTCTTGGGCACATTCTCTGCTTTCTTTCTTCTTTCCTCTGACTTCTTTCTTTCATCCTTTAACGCTTATTCCTTTGATCTTCTTTGCTTGTAAATGGAGTCTTTTAAGTCTCCAATTGGTGAATCCTCCCTCTTATCCCTACAATCACAAATCCATGTATTACATTAGTCTTTAAATCATGAAAACCTTGCATAATGAGTGATGAATTGGGGTTAGAATATGCATAATTAAGAGCTCAACACGTTGCCGACCGGTCGGATAACCGATCTGAGCCCATGGTCGACCAGTCGAACGACCTGTCATAAATGGCCTAAAACAGTCCAGTGAGTGTGTTCACTAGCCTCAAGTGCAAGGCTGCGATGTAGTAATAAATCTCGGTAAGACCGAGGTCCATCCACAGGGAATTGGAAAACAGCTTCTAAACTATTCCAGCAACTAGGATTACAACAATTAAGAGATTCAATTGAGAGAATTGTGTTAAAACAGTAACTTCAGAAAAACAGTAATTAAAGGAACTAAGGCTTTCAAAGATCCACTTGTAACAATCCCATGTCAATCCAATCAATCCAAGCATAAACACAACTAGATTTGAAGTTCTATCTCTCATCTAGTTGGAAAATAAAGCATTAAACACATTCAATCCCACTTAAGTTGAACTTCCAAGTTCTAGTCCCATTCAACCACATATAGCATTCGAAATCATAGCCTTCAGAGTAACAGCCATGCCTATGGACTATAGCATGCTCAAGGGTTACCATAATTCGAATTTAATCAAGCAAAACATGATAATCTCAGAGAATTGCAAGGAATCCATGTCCAAAGCACATGAACTCTCATAAAACTTCTAAAATATCAACTTTATAAGAACTAGAACATTCAAAATTTAAACTTGAAGTGAAACTACTTGAATTAAACTGAATTAAACATGAAATTGGCTACAAGCTTCACCTCTTAGCCTTAGCTAAGAGATTCTAGCCGAGCATTGTCATACTACAACTAGAACTCAATGAAAAAGACATAAAAAGCAAAAAAACCCAGAGTTGGGAGGGTTGCAAACGCTCCATGACGGCTTCCTTCACTCCCCACGAAGTTCCTCAGCTTCTATGATACCCTAGGAAGAGACCCTAGATGTCCTTTTACAGTAAGGAAGCTCTACCGCATCGAAATCTTCTAGGATTACATAGCATTACGCACTTGCGCAGAAAATCTCGGAGTTCGAATTAGAAATTGTTGTTTTACACATGGCCGACCGGTCGTGACCGATTGGACTGGGCTGGCCGACCGGTCTTGACCGATCGGACTGATTATTTTTTAGTCCAGCGTGCACCAGAGGGTGACTGACCTGATGGCCGACCGGTCTTGACCAGTCGGACTAGGCTGGTCCTTTGTCCAGTGACTTCCAAAGGGGATAGCAGGGTGGCCGACCGGTCTTGACCGATCATGGTTCCCTTGGCTGACCGGTCATGACCGGTTGGACCTTGTTCTTTTCATGTTTTCTCCCTTTCTTTCTTCTCTTTTCTCCCTCTTTCTTCTTCCTTCTTTGGTCCACCTTGGGCCTTCATTCAAAGGCTCCTAAATACGCTCTTTTTGGTCTCCAATTGGGCGAAGCCGCTCTCATTCCTACAATCACAAAACATGCATTAGATGGGCCTTTTAAACATGCAAACCATGCATATAATGTGATGTAATGGGCTATATCATGTATAAATTGGAGGTTCAACACACCCCAACCAGCTTTTTGTTAGTCCCGAGCAAAACATGTGTGAAACAAGTTCAAACTTCCAAAAACCAACTCTCCTTCAGAAACTATATTTCTATCCATTCCAAGACATATGAGTGTAAAATTTAGAAAAATTAGGTGATAGAAATTGGAACCTTAAACTCTTAAAACATAATAAGTGTCCATATGAAATTCCCACTGATTGATTGATAAATAGAAGAACTCAAACAAATTCAGCCTAGTGTGCATAGTGAAAGTTCTTCTCATGAGTTTCTGGGATTATCTTCTCCATAGATCAACTAAACTATGGATCTCAAGGTGCACAGAGCAACAACAAGCCTATGATAGGAATTTGTCTTATCGTCCTTCCGACGGCTTTCACACTACATCCCATTTCCAACTTTGGTTACGGGTAGACCATCCCCCGGTTGGTAATAGGTAGCCCTTTTCAGAGTTTTCCACCATGTTTTCCATCGTTTCCAATTTTCATCCTTCCATTTCATTTTTCTTTTACATTACATAGGATTTTTAGAAATTCATATCTTTCGTTATTTTCCCATGGACAAGGATGGACAAAGTACCCCGGCTTGGTTCCTCAACACCTCAAATCTAAGTCTAGCCAATCCACAAATCACATAATCCCTTCAAACCATGAAAATCGTGTAATGTAAACTAGGTGTAAGAGTGTTCAAATTTTCTATCAATCACATAAATAGGGGAATTCACATATAAAATCATTATATTAAGAGAAGTTAAAGACTTGCAACATCACTCACTTCGTATATCCTTTTCTTATACTCGTATCATCTCGAATGCATAGAAATAAGGTTTTCTAAAAGAGTTTTGAATTATTAGAAAATTAAAAAAAATTGCACATATGATGCTCGAAATGTTGCAAACTGCTAGATGAGAAATCTCATCACACCCCCCAACCAAATCTTACATTGTCCTCAATGTAAAAAGATAGGCATGAGCATAAAAATGAGAGCAATGGTAAAATACTAGAGAGTGAGAACAATAGTACCTGAGAGAGTCAATCATGGAAGTCTGCAACTCCGACAACTAAATCTACTAAAGCAGTAAAACTAAAATAGAAAAAAAATAAAACTAAACTTAATCTACATAGAGCAATAAAAGTTACCTAACCTGTCTTTTTAGAAAGAGGATCTCCATCAGACTATGAGATCGATTATCATTATAACATCCAAAAGTACAAAGTTAAGCAAGATCATCAGGTGGTGTAATAAATTTTTCAATAGGACTATCCACCATCCCGATTTAGAAAGTACAATGGTGACATTAATCATTCGAATCCATTGAAAATCCTGCTGAAAAATTTCAACAGGTCTCTCAATAACATTGTCACATGTACTAGGAAAGGAGAATTGCATTGGTTGGAAATCATTGAATATGGTTCTCCTTTCCATCTTGTCTGGGCAAAAATTTGTTAAGTATGGGTCATCCCAGAAGTTATATTCTTTGGTTTGAACAACCCAAGGAGATGTGGAGACTTGTATTTTGTCTTCACAAGTTGATATGATCTCCACAAAATCAGATTTCATCGGTGCTTCCACAATTGATGGATTAGTTTCATACTCCATTGAAAGAGTCTTTATGGGCACTGGTGAAGTTTCCCTTAAGGCATTGACAATGTCACGGATCATAGGATCATCCCAATCCTCCAAATATGCCAAACACTCCTCAAGAGTGTAGGAAACTTCGACCTTCTCGATCAATTGTGTAGGTTGGAGGAGGTCCTCAACCACTACGTTTTCAAAAATTGGCCTCTCCATAGGCAAATCAAGCACCAATCCATAAAATTCCTACATAACAAAATTGTTTATCTCAGAAATTGGTGTCTTATCAAGTAAATATTCAGAAATTGGCACTTCCAAGGCCTCATTAATGTCAAATAAGTTTCTTCCTTGAAGTGTGCCACGCACGTCTCCAATCTTCCAGGTATATCATGTTAGAGAAACTCCCCCTCTTCCATGGATTCTATCATGTTTACCTTATGGGGGCCATCATTATCATCCCAATCCTTAAATGTATCAAAGCTAAGAACATCTAGAGGATCAAAATTCTGATTTAAAGCGAACTCCTCTTCCACGATTGATTCAATCATATCAATCTCGTGGACATCATCATCATCCCTATGCCTTTTGCCCAAGTAAAAAACATTCACCTCCAACATCATGTTTCCAAAAGACAATTGCATTACCCCATTCCAACAATTTATAATTACGTTTGATGTAGTAAGAAAGGGGCGGCCTAGAATCACTGGTATTTGAGTGCTAGCATCCATAACCGGTTGCATGTCCAAGACGATGAAATCTACCCGGTAGTAGAATTTGTTAACTTAGACTAGCACATCCTCAACTATCCCTCTCGGTACACGGATGGATCTATCAGGGAGTTGCAACGTGGTCTTAGTGGGTTTTAATTCCCGAAGACCCAATTGCTCGTATACCGAGTACGGGATCAAGTTTACGCTTGCCCCCAAGTCTAGCAATGCACGCTCAATCCGGTAGTCACCAATGATGCATGAAATTGTGGGGCTACCGGGATCCTTGAATTTTGGGGGGTTCTTTTGAGTGAGAGTGGCACTCGCTTGCTCATTCAAAAAGGCCTTTTGTTGCACATTATATCTACGTTTGGTTGTGCATAGGTCCTTTAGAAACTTGGCATAAGAGGGGATTTTTTTTATGGCATCAAGCAAAGGAATGTTGATCTTGACTTGTCTGAAAATCTCTAAAATATCATGAGATTTTGGGAGAGATTTTGGAGCTACCAATCTTGAAAGGAATGATGTTACGGGCTTGTAAACACGTTCCATTTCTTATGGGGCTAAGTTAGATCCGTCCTCATCCTTAGAATTTACCGGATCATTAGGCTTGTCGGCCTTCATCGGAATAGATTTGTCAATTTGTTTACCACTTCTAAGAGTGGTGACAAATTTGTCTTGCTCCATATGTTGGTTGGAGAGATTAGGAATGCTCACTTCCTGTACTTGCTTTGGATTGGGCTGAGGTTGGGCCGAAAAGGTCCCTTTCCTAGCATTCAAGCGTCCATTAATCTCATCAACCGAGACTTTAAGCTCTTGGAACATTTGCTGATTTGATTGATTGATTTACGTTTGCCCTTACATAAACGCTTTTAAGGTATCCTCCATCGAGAATCGAGGTGGGGCCATATTTTGCATGGGTGGCCCTCCTTGAAAGTTTGTAGGATTGCTCGTGGGAGCATTCTTCCAACTGAAATTTGGGTGGTTCTTATAAGTAGAATTGTACGTATTACCCATTGGTCCATTAAACGGCCGTTGATAACCATATGTGGCATTTGCATGTTCATGTAACACCTCTTGAAACGCATGAATTGTAGGACAATCTTGCGTAGCATATATATTGGTGAAATAAATCCCACACGTGGTCTCAATAGCTTCATTGGACTTTGAAACTCCACTCTTACTAAGTTCCATGGCCTCAATCCTCCTTGTGAGGCTGGCTAACCTGGCATTCACATCATCTTTCTCCTTAAGGATATAAATTCCTCCTTTCTCTTTTTCTTGAGTAGGCTTGGGGTTATTAGATTTATCCGAGGTATCCCATGATTGGGCATTCTCGGCCAACATATACAAATAACTCCAAGCTTCATCTAGATTTTTTCTCATAAACTCGTCGTCGCACATCATCTCTACAAATTAGCGCATATTGGAACTTAATCCACCATTGAAGAAGTTTATCATTCGCCAACTTTCGTAGCCGTGATGTGGGCAAGCAAGTAGGAGGTCCTTAAACATTTCCCAACATTGGAAGAATGATTCACTCTCTTTAGTCGAAAAATTCATTATGGCTCTTTGAATAGTGTTTGTTTTATGGGCCGGGAAGAACTTTTTCAAGAATTCCCGGGTCATCTCGTTCCATGACCCTATCGAGTGTGGTCTAAGAGAGTAAAGCCAAGTCTTGGCTCTTTCTTTCAATGAGAAGGAAAAAAGTTTAAGTTTAATTGTATCTTCAGAGACATTAGTGTATTGCAAGGTTGCTACCACTTCTTCGAATTCCTTTAAGTGCAAATATGGGCTTTCAGAGTCTAGCCCATAGAACTTTGGTATAAGTTGAATCACACCTGGCTTTATATCGATGTTTCCCCTGGTTGGTGGTAAGACCACGCACGAGGGTGCAGTTGCACGGGCCAGTTGTAGGTAGTCCCGTAATGATCTCATTGGAGGAACGTTATGTACCTCATTCTCTCCTACTCCCTCTTGATTTGCGTTTGTAGTTGGAGTAGGGGGGAGGATTCCTTAAAGGTGTTTGATCCATACTTCCCAAGCTATCACAATGCTCTTGGTATTTTCGGACTCGTCTATGGACTGACAATGGTCTAACTAGACCACCTTCGGATTGGAGATGATTGGAGTGGTCACGTTCCCAACAGGACAAACCACTCAACTAAAAACTAAACTAATCCTAAGTCCTAAAATCTGAAATTAATCTAAAAATTGAAAATCTGCAAAAAAGCACTAAGTTAGAAGGATATTACCCAATTCGCTTGAACTAGAGAAGAAATCCTACAAAGCAAAACAATGTGTTAGTTCTAGAAAATCAGAAAAACCTATCTACTTCTACTTCTACAGCCACTAAAACAATCTAGAATAGTTATCGAAATTCCCCGGCAACGGCGCAAAAACTTATTCGCTCGCCTCAAGTATAAGGCTGCGATGTAGTAATAAATCTCAGTAAGACCAAGCTCGATCCATAGAGAATTGAAAAACAACTAGGATTGCAATAATTAAGAGATTCAATTGAGAGAATTGTGTTAAAATAATAACTTAAGAAAACCAGTAATTAAAGGAACTAAGGCTTTCAAAGATCCACTTGTAACAATCCCATGTCAATCCAATCAATCCAAGCATAAACACAAATAGATTTGAAGTTCTATCTCTCATCTAGTTGGAAAATAAAGCATTAAACACATTCAGTCCCACTTAAGTTGAACTTCCAAGTTCTAGTCCCATTCAACCACATATAGCATTCAAAATCATAGCCTTCGGAGTAACAGCCATGCCTATGGACTATGACATGCTCAAGGGTTACCATAATTCGAATCTAATTAAGCAAAACATGATAATCTCAGAGAATTACAAGGAATCCATGTCCGAAGCACATGAACTCTCATAAAACTTCTAAGAATATCAACTTTATAAGAACTAGAACATTCAAAATTCAAACTTGAAGTGAAGCTACTTGAATTAAACTGAATTAAACATGAAATTGGCTACAAGCTTCACCTTTAGTTGAGAGATTTTAGCCGAGCATTGTTGTTGAGCTCTTAATTGTGCAAATTCTAACCCAAATTCATCACTCATTGTGCAAGGTTTGTATGGTTTGCAGGCTAATCCAATGCATGTTTTGTGACTACAGGATTGAGAGTGGTTCCACCTAATTGAAGATAAAAAGGGCTCATTTGGAACTATTTTGATGAAGATCATTTGAGGACCAAAGAAGAAAAGAAGAAAGAAAGTAAAAGAAAGAAGCAAGGAAAGAAAAGAAAAAGAAGAAAAAGAAGAAGGAAGACTGCCGACCGATCATGACCGGTCGGCCAAGAGGGCCAGACCGGTCAAGACCGGTCAGCCATGCACGTTGGGAGCTGCTGAAGACGTCCGACCGGTCATGACCAGTTGGACATGGTCGCTGGAGGAATATTGAATAAGGCCGACCGGTCATGACCGGTCGGCCATGGCTAATGGAACGAGAATGAAGACGTCCGACCGGTCATGACCGGTCGAACATGGTTGCTGGACCAAGGCTGGACAAGCCCGACCGGTCATGACCGGTCGGCCATGCTTGCTGGAGTGGCTGTCCATTGAGGCCGACCGGTCATAACCGGTCGGCTGTGCGTGAGGACTTAGAAACTTCCAAATTCAGTCCGATTTTCTCTGTGCTGCGTAACTCTTATGCAAATTCACGATCTTTCCAAAGTTGTGGAGCCTCCCTACTATAAAAAGGACACCTAGGGATCGTTCCTAGGGTATCCTAGAAGGGTTTAAGCGAGGTTGGAGGCTGTGGAAGTGGATTTTGGAGTTTCACAACTCCTTCTAGTTTGCTTTGCTGTTTTCATGCTTTTTGTAGTTGTTTCATGTTTCCTTGGATCATGAGCAGCTAAACCTCTTAGCTAGGGCTAAGAGGTGAAGCTTGTAGTGGATCCAAGATGTTTCAATCCGTAGCTAGTTGGTTTTAAGTGTGGAATTCATGATTATGAACTAAGGTTTGAAGTTTATACAAGTTTTTGAGTAGTTTTTCTTAGTCTTATGATGACTCATGGATGTTTGGGAGAATTACTTAATTGCTTAATTGGTTTGTGACGGCTAGACCTGTATGATCCGAGGAATCGGAGTGCGCTCTAGTACTATGATCTTCATGAAGGGACTTCCTACCAAAGTTCTACTTTTCTGATTTTCTGTAATATGTATGGACTGTGCATATGATTTGAATCAAGTTCAAATCCTGATCTTGCCTTGTCTTGTGACAGGACTTGAGGATGGTTATGATTGTGAACTAGACCTTTTGGAAAGGGGAATGACCTATGCAATTGAGCATGCTCAGCTCAGCCTATATTGAGTGAATCTTATGCATAGCACTTACATATTACAGATTGTTTGGTTTAACAGCTCTATCATCCGACTAGATAGACCTTAATGTCGATTCTAGTTGAGAGAATGAGAAACCACAGCGGATTGAACATCAAGGATTGCTACAAGTGGATCCTTGAACCCCTAGTGCCTTTTTATAATTGTCTACATTCAAATTAGTTTAAAACTGTTATTCAAATCAATTCTATTCAATTTCTGATTATTAGCTTTCAATAGACACTTTTGGATGTGTTTGTGAAATCCTACATAAGTCCCTGTGGATCGACCTCGGTCTTACCGAGTTTATTACTACATCGCAACCCTACACTTGGGGAAGCGAACAATTGTCATACTACAATTAGAACTCAATGAAAAAGACATAAAAAACATAAAAACTTGGAGTTAGGAGGGTTGCAAACTCTCCACGACGGCTTCCTTCACTCTCCATGAAGTTCCTTAGCTTCTATGATGCCCTAGGAAGAGACCCTAGGTGTCCTTTTATAGTGAGGAGGCTCTACCGCGTCGGAATCTTTCAAAATTACGTAGCATTACGCACTTGCATAGAAAATCTCGGAGTTCGAATTAGAAACTGTTGTTTTACACATGGCCGACCGGTGGTGACCGATCGGACTGATTATTTTTTAGTCCAGCGTGCACTAGAGGGTGGCATACCTGATGGCCGACCGGTCTTGACCAGTCGAACCAGGCTAGTCCTTTGTCCAGTGACTTCCAAAGGGGGATAGCAGGGTGGCTGACCGATCTTGACCGGTCATGGCTCCCTTGGCCGACCGGTCATGACCGGTCGGACCTTGTTCTTCCCATGTTTTCTCCTTTTCTTTCTTCTCTTTTCTCCCTCTTTCCTCTTCCTTCTTTGGTCCACCTTGGGCCTTCATTCAAAGGCTCTTAGATACGCTCTTTTTGGTCTCCAATTAGGCGAAGCCACTCTCATTCCTACAATAAAAAAACATGCATTAGATGGGCCTTTTAAACATGCAAACCATGCATATAATGTGATGTAATGGGCTATATCATGTATAAATTGGAGGTTCAACAAAGTGGACTTTTTCATTGAGTGTTATGACTGGTCGGACGACCGATCTGAGTAACTATCGACTGGTCTGACGACTGGTCTTGTGCCTTGGCCAACCGGTCTGACGACCAGACTTCAGTGTAGTTTTCTTCACTTCTTCCTTTACTCCCTTGCTTCCTTCTTCAATCCTTTTGCACTCTGTTCCTTGATCTTCAATGTATATAAAGTGCTCTTTTTAGCCTTGAATCAGTGAAATCTCCATCTCGTTCCTACAATCACAAATAATGCATTAGAGTAGTCTTTTAAACATGTAAACCATGCATAATATGTGATGAATTGGGGTTGAATATGCACAATTAAGAGCTCAACAAACACCTTCGTCTTGTCCTTGTAAATTCTCGCATGCTCATATGCCTCATTCTGGAGTTCTGAAAGTTCATTCAATTGAAGCTTGTGCAGCGAGCTCACTTTGTCAGAATCAAAATTCATCTTCTTTATCACTCAATATGCCCTATGTTCCAACTCCACAGGCAAGTGACAAGCTTTCCCATAGATGAGTATATAAGGTGACATTCCAATGGGGGTCTTGAAAGCTCTACAGTAATCCCAGTGCGCATCGACAAATCAAAGTGACCGATCCTTGCGATCAGGGTTTACTATTTTCTCTAGAATGTGTTTGATTTCCCTGTTGAATATCTCAACTTGTCCACTTGTTTGTGGGTTATAGGGAGTGCTCACCTTATGAGTAACACCATATTTTTTCATTAATGCTTCAAATGGTCTATTACAAAAGTGAGACCCTTCATCATTGATAATGACTCGAGGCGTTCTGAACTGCGAAAGAATGTATTCTTTTAACAATTGAATGACTATTTTATGATCATTGTTCCAGCACCGAATCGCTTTAACTCATTTTGAAACATAATCAACGGCAAGTAAAATAT
Organism: Liriodendron chinense; assembly: GCA_003013855.2. NCBI lineage: Eukaryota > Viridiplantae > Streptophyta > Magnoliopsida > Magnoliales > Magnoliaceae > Liriodendron > Liriodendron chinense. Next base: position 381,307 of record ML058410.1, read on the forward strand.
ATAGATTTTCAAAAGAAGAGGGGAATGGACCCATGAAATTGATGCCCCAATAATCAAATATTTCAATTGGTAAGATGGGATTGAGTGACATCATATTTTCACAGGATATTCCAATTTTTGACAAGGCTCACAAGCCTTATAAAACTCATTTGTATCCTTAAACCTGGTGGGCCAATAGAACCCACTTTACAAAATTTTGACAGTGGTCCTTTTAGCCAAAAAGTGGCAACCACATGCCTGCGAATGACAAAAGGAGATGATACTGTGTTGCTCATGTTCCGGCATACATCTCCTTATAATCTGATCAGGATAATACTTAAACAAATACGGGTCATCCCATAGGAATTTTCCTACCCCGCTGAAGAACTTATCCTTATCTTACATTTTCCAATTTGTTGGAATTGTACCTATAGTAAGATAGTTAGCAATGTCCGCATACCATGGCAATTAGGAGACTGTAAAAAGTTGTTCATCAGGGAACATGTCATTGATCGTAGTCATCTCAGAGGAATCGGTGAGGACAAGTCTAGAGAGATGGCCAGCCACTACGTTTTCTACTCCCTTTTTATCTCGTATTTCAATATTGAACTCTTGGAGTAGAAGGATCTATCGCAATAGGTGGAGCTTAGTATCCTTCTTAGAAAGAAGGTACTTAAGCACAGCATGATAAGTGAATATGATGATCTTGGATCCGATCAAGTAGGACCTAAACTTGTCCAAAGTAAATACTACAACTAAGAGTTCCTTTTCCGTAGTGGTGAAATTTACTTGTGCCGAGTTTAGAGTTCTACTTGTATAGTAGATGACATATGGCTTCTTCTCTTTTTTCTGGCCTAACACTGCCCCAATAGCGTAATCACTAGCATCGCACATGATCTCAAAAGGAAGGCTCCAATTAGGTGGTTGCATTATAGGAGCACATGTCAATATATCTTTAAGTTTGGCAAAGGCATTTTGACATTCCTCATTCCACTCGAATGAGGTTTCGTTTTGGAGGAGGTTACATAAAGGACGAGAGAGAGTACTAAAGTCCTTGATGAACCTCCTGTAGAATCCAGCGTGTCGTAAAAAGGACCGCACATCTCGTACGCTCTTAGGTGGTGAAAGTTAGAGATAAGATCAATTTTATCCTCGTCCACCTTGATTCCCTTGGATGAGATAACGTGACTAAAGACTATTCCCTTCGAACCATAAAGTGACACTTCTCCCAATTCAGCACTAGGTTCTTCTCTTCACATCTTTTCAAAATAATTTTTAACTGCTCAAGGCACTCATCAAAGTCACAACCAAATACAGAGAAGTCGTCCATGAAGACTTCGAGAGATTTTCCTACTATATCAGAAAAGATACTCAACATATAACACTAAAATGTGGCAAGGGCATTACACAGTCTAAACGACATTATTTGGTAAGAAAAAGTGTCGAATGGACATGTGAATGTTGTCTTCTCTTGGTCCTCCAAGGCGATCTCTATTTGGTTGTACCCTGAATATCCATCGAGGAAGCAAAATTGGAAATGACCCGCTAACCTTTTTAAGATTTAATCGCAAAGGGTAAAGGGAAGTGGTCTTTCCTCATGATTGTGTTTAGCTTCCGGTAGTCAATGCACATTCTCCAACCAGTTGTGACCCTGGTTGGCACGAGTTCATTGTTGCCATTGACTATGATGGTAATTCTGAATTTCGTAGGCACGACTTGAGTTGGACTCACCCATTAACTATTGAATATTGGGTAGATGATACCCACATCCAATAGTTTTAACACCTCGGCCTTAACCACCTCCTTCATGTTTGGATTGAGGCGTCTTTGTAGTTGCCTGGATGTCTTCGCATTCTCTTCAAGATGTATACGATGGGTACAAATCAGGGGGTCGATGCCTTTGATATCCGCAATTATCCACTCGATGACATGCTTATGCTCTTTTAAACACTATAAGAAATTGATTATTTACCGACGAGTTTTTTCCGACGAAATTGTTTTTGTCGGTAAATATCATTTTCCCTGACGAAATAGATATTTCGTCGGCAGAAGGTACACATCCTTCCCGCCACCATTTACAATGACGGCCATGATACTTTTCCCGATGATATTATGTATCGTCGGTGAAAACTATTTTCTCAAAGATCATTTTAGTCGCAACAAAAGGTTTATAACCTTCCCTTGGTACCCTTTGTGATGATGGAGAGGCTATTTTTACCAATGTTATATAATATCGTAGGTAAAAAGTCTTTTACTGACTAAAATATTCATCAGTAAAGAAAGTTTTTTCCGACGAAATAGATACATCGTTGGATAAAATGAACGGTGGACATATTATTTCATTGTGTGTGGTCGATCATGGATGTTGATTTATAATTTTTTGTTTTGGGTGTAACTAATAAGTGTATTTAAAAACGTGTGTATGGAGTGGATGGGGCTGATAGAGCACGGGTGGGCCCAAATATTATTGAATCTGTATACCGACGATTTGTCAAAACTATTACCGACGAAAAGTTTCGTCAATCATAATGTTATATTTTAAGTCAAAACGACTCCAACGCCCAACCATCTCTCTCTGCTCTCTCACTCTCTCTCTCACACTCTCTCTCTCTCTCACTGGCCATCACCGTCGTCCACCCCAAGCGACGTCCGGCCATCACTGCCTCACGCCGCACGGACTCTCCGACCGTCACCTTCAGTAACCCCCCCTCTCTCTCCTCCTTCTCCCTTCATTCTCTCTCTCTCTCTCTATCTCTATCTCTCCCGCTATCCAGTGCTTGTGGGGCCCACCGTCACTGTCCACTGCTTGTGGGGCCCACTGTTCCTGTCCACTTTTTGGTGGGGCCCACTGTTTTAGTTAATCCCTAATTAGGGATTTTCAAAATAAATCCCTAATTAGGGATTTCAAAATTAAAATCACTAATTTGGGATTTTTAATTAAAATCCCTAATTGTGGGGCCCACTATAACTGTCCACTACTTGTGGGGCCCACGTCGCTGTCCACTACTTGTGGGGCCCATGTTGAGCTCTTAATTGTGCATATTCTAACCCCAATTCATTACTCATTATGCACGGTTTACATGTTTAACTGACTATTCTAATGCATGATTTGTAATTGTAGGAACAAGAGGGAGATTTCACAAATTGAAGGCTAAATGTAGCTCCTTACGAGCATTGAAGACCATTGGATCAAGCATGAAGGAAGACCAAAGAAAGCTAAGGCAAGGAGAAGAGAAAAGAAGAAAGAAATAAATAAATAAAGAAGAAAGAGAGCCAGACTGGTCGGCTGACCGGTCGGCCAAGCCAGCCCAACCGGTCAAGACCGGTCGGCCACTCAAGAGAATGACAAAACAGGAGGACTGCCCAGCCCGACCAGTCATGACCGGTCGAGCATAGTTGCTGGACCACTCAGGAACGCAGCCGACCGATCATGACCGGTCGGCCATTGCTGCTGGAAAAGAGCCAAGCCAGTCCGACCGGTCATGACCAGTCGGCCAGCGTAAACAGCTTGTTTCTATTTTGGATCTCCGGGATTTTCTGCGCAAGTGCGTAGTTTTACGTGAAATTTGGAGTTCTCTTGCGTATTGGACTCCTCCAAGCTATAAAAGGACCTCTTCTCTTCATATCAGTGGAGGCTACGACGTGGGGATTGCTAAGGAGACGGATTCTACTTTGGATTTCTAGTTTTCTTCCTGTTTTAGTAGTTTTTCATGTTTTTAGAGGCTTCTAGTTCAAGGATGTTAGAGATGAACTAAAACCTCTTAGCTAGAGCTAAGAGGTGAAGCTTTTGATTCGTTTTTGATGGATTGATGCAACCTAGGTTTCCTTTTATGTTTTAATTGATGAATTTTAGTTCAATTTGAGTTTGATTCAAGTATTAAGTTGGTTTTACTTTGATCTCTTAATGACTCCGGGCTCATGTGATTCTTAGTGATTCTAAGCTTAGTATCTTAGCTTTTGAGCATTGTTTATGCTTGTGTAATGCATTGATCTACCATCGACTCCGGGCATGGTAGACGCTTTGATTGCCTTGTATGCAATGGCCTGATTTTCATGTGGGAACTCATTCATCTAAAGTTCTTATCTTTTGTATATAATCTGGAATAATTGTTTATTGATTGATTTTGATTTAATTAGAGTTCTAATCATGAGTTGTAATCAGGTCTAGTGACAGGACTTGGTGAAAGCTATGGTTATGAATCTCAACTAGATTGGAAAGAGGCTTGGCCTATACAATTGAGTGTGCCCAAGACCTGAGCATGGTTGTGGGAATCAAATCAATGAATAAGCACTTGTTTCAGATGATTGTTGGTTTAACCGCTCTATATTCCGATCGGATGGAGAAAGGAATTCAATTCCGATTGAGCTATGATAGACCTAGTTCTGTTGATGCATTGAAACTTATCAAAAGTGGATCCTTGGCGCTCTAGTGCCTTTTTAGATTGAAATTACCTTAACCATTCATTGTTTAAACCCAAATCACTATTTGTTTAGCTTTAGTTCTTAATAGGATCTTAATTACTAGTTGTTTTAGACAAATTCTGAGAATACCCATACATAAATCTCTGTGGGAACGATACTCGGTCTTACCGAGTTTATTACTACTTCACAACCCTACACTTGGGGATTGAACAGCCCACCGTTAATGTCCACTACTTGTGGGGCCCACCGTCATTGTCCACTGTTTGGTGGGGCCCACTATTTTGTAAATCCCTAATTAGGGGTTTCCAATTTTTTGAAATTAAAATCCCTTATTTGGGATTTTCAATTAAAATCCCTAAAATCCCTACTTGTGGGGCCCACTGTCGCTGTCCACTGTTTTGTAAATCCTTAATTAGGGGTTTTCAATTTTTCAAAATTAAAATTCCTAATTTGGGATTTTTAATTAAAATCCCGAAAATCATTAATTGTGGGGCCCACCATCATTGTCCACTGTGTGTGGGGCCCACCAATGTCCACTGCTTTTGGGGTCCATCATCGCTGTCCACTATTTGGCAGGGCCCACTATTTTAGTAAATTTCTGGGACATACAATGATGTATGTTTGTGTTGTACACCTTCCATCCACTTTACCATCTCAATACAGGGCATGAGCCATGATGGGGTCCACAAAACAACCCAAATTCGTCCATCCATTTTGAGAGATCATTTTAGGTAATGGTCTCAAAACTTAAGCAAATCCACATCTTAGGTGTACCATACCATGGAAAATAGAGGTTATTGACAATTAAAAACTTCTTGTGGGCCACCAAAGTTTTGGATGAAGCTGATATTTGTTTGGTCCCTTCATCTACGTATCAACAGGTTGGATGGTAAATAAACATTCCTGTAGACCCCAAGAAGTTTTTAATTGTGAGTTTTCAATCACCATCGGTTCTTGTGGTGTGGTCCACCTAAGATTTAGATATGCTTCATTTTTTTAGGACCATGAACTACAATGAGTTGTCAAAACGGGCGTGGATGTAACGAAAATACATCATGACAAAATACGTGTGCGTCATGGTTTTATAGCTGATATCAGTTTTTTAAAAAAATAAAAATCTAATAGATATTCCGCAATTGTGTGTATTGTACTGGAGGTACACTACGCCAAAATCGCATTTTTGTGACGAACCAAGTCCGTCGCAAATCGATATTAGTGACGAACTTGGTCCGTCGCATGGGCCGTCGCAGTTACTATGTGGCAAATTTTAAACGACGGATTATGTTCGTCGCTTTTAAACGACGGATTACGTCCGTAGCTAAATTACGTAAAGCGACGGATATCGGTCCGTCGTTAAATTTATGGGCGACGGCGTGATGGCATTTATTTAGGAATTTTAGCGACGGGTTTGGTCCGTCGCTAAATTTTCTGAACGCACACATGTTACGTTTGAATTTATTTTTGAATCTATTGCACCTGATAGTCATCCAAATTATTTAAAACAAAAAAATAAATAAAACCTAACAAATCATAATTATATCATATATGAAACTTAAAGTCCTTACATTTCTAATGAAAAATAATATTAATATTTGTTACAAATCTACACATTGAAGTGAACCATTCTCCATAGAATGAGCAACTAGGCTTTATTTTGTTCCCAATATTGAAACCAATCTCTTGACCATACGTGAAGCTAGCCTTCATTTCTAATCTTTCCTTTATAGCTACTTCCACCTCATACGTTAGCAAATCCATCAACTGGCCCACCTGCAAAATCCAGAATATAAAACATAAAGAGTATCAGTATTATAATGTAAGAACAAAAAAGGAAAAACAACAACAAAAGACAATGAAGCACCACCTACTCGTAAGAAATGCTATGAAATCGGAAACCTGGAGGCAATTCCATTTGATCCTCTTTGGATAGAGCATTCACAAACAAAGCCAGCAAGCAGAGAAATTTTTAGTTAGCAGAGTCGAAGTAAGAGCGTGGACTGATCTGAAAATAAAAATAGAAATCCAAAACTGATAAGCATATAAATGTATTCAGCATCACTGAAACCAATTTACAAGCAAGAGAAACGATAGTTACTTGGATTGGAGGTAACTTGGGTCGAAGTCCTCCATACTTTGCCTTCAGCTCTTCCTCCTATAGAATACAAAACTCCTAAAATGATCTGGATCCAAGACTCAAATGAGCCGCACTAAATGATGAACGGTCTGGATTAAACATCTAGTGGGCAAAAGACAATCACAATTGAGGAAAAGGCTGGCATAGAGCATTTCTGAACTCAAACGAGAATTTCTATGATCAATGTTCTCAAAAAGTTGAATAATCGAATCATAAAATCAGATCATAGATCATAACAGAATATCATTTATTCACAATCAGGGATGATGATTGATCCTGATTTGTGACCGTACATATATGAAATACCATCTAAGAGATGTATATCGATTTATCATTTAAGATATACTGTGGCCCCACGAATATTTCAACTGTGGAAGTTCAATCGTCATGTTTTCAGCCCACTTAAGTCTTGGATCCTGTTCAATTTTAGTCTCGACGCCTAGAATGATCTCACAAAACGGTTGGACGGCGTAGATTTCTAATAAACCTCATAGTGGGTCCCACCCAGGTTCCTTACTCAGGAGATGCGTGCGAAAGGCTTACGCAGGCAATCCGCGCCCCGATACACGTGGGTCCAACGGTTAGGTGATCTAAACTTTCGATTTGACAAGACCAACCAACAAGGGAAAGTATAAAAAAGGCGATTGGCAGGATTTTGATGGTACCTCGTTGAAAGCCAGATCTTCCACACGTTCATCAAATCGTGAGAATCACCGACCGTCCGCACACATCCACACATGCCTGATTGGCATGCTTGTGGATCTTGGCCATCCACACGTGCATCAAATCCAAGGCCACACTTATGTGGATCCCCAAGGCAACCACACGTGGTGAGGAAGGGAATGGGTGGTGGCTTAAGAAGGTCTCTTCGCATCATCGGTCAGGCGTGTGGAGATCTATCATTAATCTAAAAGAGTTGGTACTTAGAAGGGTGCGTTCCCGGGTGGTTGATGGGCCTAAAGTGAGATATTGCATGGATGTTTGGATCTGCGATCACAAGGTTCAAGATATCTACCCAAGGCTCGCTCAGGTGGCAATAGACTCCGAGATTTCAGTCAGCCAACATTACTCTTGTCATGAAAATCGGGGGGTTTGGACTCCCTTATGTAGAAGAGACCTTCATGATTCAAAAATAGAATTAATGGGACTCCTAAATCAGCTATTGGGGATATCTCTTTTGAATGAGGATGATTCGATTCGGTGGCTAGGATCACCTTCTAGGAAATTTTCAATCGCAGCTTTGTTTTCTATGCTTTTGGGTGGCCCATGTGTCCGTGAGAAGGCACATACTTTCATTCAACCTTTGGTTCTATGGAGCACCTTCCAAGGTCGCAGAATTTGCATGGTTAGTTGGCTGGAATAGAGTGATGACAATTGATAATCTAAGAAAGAGGGGTCTTCTCATTACTAACGCCTGCCCCTTGTGTTGGCAAGATGAAGAATCAGTGAATCACCTCTTTTTACACTGCCCTTTTTCCAGATCAGTTTGGGAAAATAAACCTATTTCAATATCACTTGAGCACCAAGGCACTAAGAAATTCATGCATATGGTAACTCAAGAAGTCAGTGAAAGGTTTTGATTACAAGAAGGAAAAGCAACCAAAAAGAAATAGAATATGATACAATCATGATCAAAGAATGATGAGAGTGCATTTTCAGGTACTATATGTACCTAAGAACCTACAATTTCCTAGTTAGCATCAGCATTTGCCATTTAAGACAAAAAGGTGACATAAAAAGTGATGCAATAACCATAATCAAATCTCTAAACCTCTATTTTGTACTATTAATTACTCAATAGACGAATGGTGATGGCAGTTTCAAAAACTCACCAGAAGCATATATATCTTCATCTTCAACATCAAGTTCCTCAAGTGCCCCAGTACCAAAACCAGGAGCAAGTTTTCCTGCTGATGACATTAAGTCAAGGAGTTACACCAAATCCTATTACTTCAAGATAAATACATTCTCATGAAAAATTCATAAAGCCAGTTGATTCATAAGATAATCTCTGAACCACTGATAACTCGCTCATTCAAGTGATTCATAAGATGAACTAGAAAAGAAAAATTGCAAAAAATGACTAAGTTTTATTTTCCTCACCCAAAGAATTTCTAGTTCTTACCCAAATGTGAATTATTTTCAAAGTCAAGACTTTGTAACATTTGTGCAATTAAGCAAGAAGTGAAATGTTTTTGGCGCATAAGTGTAAAATAAACTTTCCTAGTAGGAAGTGTTTTCTTTCTTTCTTTCTTTCTTCTTTTTTTTTTTTTTTTTTTTTTGGGGGGGGGGGGCGAATTACTAAGAACTATCAACAAAACAAACTTTGCTTCGAGAGTCAAAACAGAAAAGAAATAAACGATTATATAATATTAACCAGTACCCTTGTACAAAATGCTTCTCAAGAACAGCTTGTAATTTAAAAGGTAACCAATACAATTATTAGGAGCTCAAAACATGAAATTTTCATTTCAACTCAAAAAGGTAGATAAGAAAAAATTACTCACAGGCATGCTTTGAGAAGCATATACATCATCATTACCATTAGCTGCAGCCCATTCAGTAACAGTTTCAGACTCAGATTTAACAGTTTCTGATTGAGCAAGCTGTGGTCTTTCCTCATCGCAAGATAATGCAAGGAATGCTTTTCTAGCTTCTCTTCGTGAATCTATAAATAAAGAACTTAAAGTTAGACGTGTGCTGACTTTTGAAGTCTGGTATTATGAAATATTCACTGTCAAAGTTAAAGAATGAATAATCAGATTAAAATAATAATAATAATATAAAAAAATCTTTAGTGAAATGTAAAGAAATCTAGGAGAGAGATGAATTAGAAGTGTTAGTGGAATTGCCATATTTGGTCAATAGGTTTAAATGCCTCAGGAATCAGGATTAACAATGAAGGCAACAGTATACTTAGAAAATTGAATATTTTGTGAAAGAAAATGACAAATAAAATACAAATCGCATACTTTACCACTTTCAAAACATGATCCTCCTAGGTCATGCTTAGACATTGAGGAACTATTCCCTTCATCGAGTGAATAATTCTTTTCATTGCTTCACAAACCATATCAACTGTTCTATTCACAAAGCAAACAGTTCACCAATTCAGCTATACATGATTTTGATCTCGACCTAAAATGTCTATGTGTTGAGCTCTTAATTGTGCATATTCTAATCCCAATTCGTCACTCATTATGCACGGTTTACATGTTTAAAGGACTATTCTAAGGCATGATTTGTGATTGTAGGAACAAGAGGGAGATTTCACAAATTGAAGATTAAATGGAGCTCTTTAAGAGCATTGAGGTTCATTAGATGAAGTTTGAAGGAAGATCAAAGAGAAGAAAGCAAGGAGAAAAGAGAAAAGAAGAAAGAAAGAAATAAATAAAGAAGAAAAGAGGCTAGACCGGTCGGCCAAAGAAGCCCGACCGGTCAAGACCGGTCGGCCATCCTTTATATTGGCTGGACTGATCAGGGAGGAGGTCCGACCGGTCAAGACCGGTCGGCCATAGTTGCTGGACCAAAGACAAAACAAAGCCAGACCGGTCGTGACCGGTCGGCCAGGCCAGTCCGACCGGTCCAGACCGGTCGGCCATGCGTAGCAAGCTATTTTTATTTTGGGATTCCGAATTTTTCTGCGCAATTGCGTAACTTCACGCGAAATCTGGAGCTTTCTTGCATAAAGGACACCTCCAAGCTATAAAAGGACGTCTTCCCTTCATACCAAAGGTGCTAGAACGTGGGGATTGCTTAGGAGACGGATTCTACTTCGGATTTCTAGTTTTCTTCCTGTTTTAGTTAGTTTTTATGTTTTTAGAGGCTTCTAGTTCAAGGATGTTAGAGATGAACTAAAACCTCTTAGCTAGGGCTAAGAGGTGAAGCTTTTGATTCATTTTTTATAGATTGATGCAACCTAGGTTTCCTTTCATGTTTTAATTGATGAATTTTAGTTCAATATGAGTTTGAATCAAGTACTATTTTGGTTTTTACTTTGATCTCTTGATGACTCCGGGCTCATGTGATTCTTAGTGATCCTAACTTAGTATCTTAGCTTTTGAGCATTGTTTATGCTTGTGTAGTTCATTGATCTACCATCGACTCCGGGCATGGTAGATGCTTTGATTGCCTTGTATGCAATGGCCTGATTTTCATGTGGGAACTCATTCAACTAAAGTTCTTATCTTTTGTCGTATAATCTGGAATAGTTGTTTATTGATTGATTTTGATTTAATTAGAGTTCTAATCATGAGTTGTAATCAAGTTTAGTGACAGGATTTGGTGAAAGCTATGGTTATGAATCTCAACTAGATTGGAAAGAGGCTTGGCCTATACAATTGAGTGTGCCCAAGGCCTGAGCATGGTTGTGGGAATCAAATCAATGAATAAGCACTTGTTTTAGATGATTGTTGATTGAACCGCTCTATATTCCAATCGGATAGAGATATGAATTCGATTCCGATTGAGTTATGAGAGACCTAGTTGTGTTGATGCATTGAAACTTATCAAAAGTGGATCCTTGGCGCTCTAGTGCTTTTTTTAGATTGAAATTACCTTAACCATTCACTGTTTAAAACCAAATCACTATTTTTCAGTTTTAGTTTTTAATAGGATCTTAATTACTAGTTGTTTTAGACAAATTCTGAGGATACCCATACATAAATCTCTGTGGGAATGATACTCGGTCTTTCTGAATTATTACTACTTCGCAACCCTACACTTGGGGAGTGAACACTATGCTGATGTCTCTTGTAATAATACGCATAGTTGGAAAATGCAATCATCTGCGCACCTCAGCACTCACTTGATAGCCCCTAGGACAAACTATGGTAAGTGTAGCCAATACAAGCTTAGTGGATCCCTCTGGGGAAGAATAATCTAATTTAAACTTATGTAGAAGAAAAGGCTGCTCTGCTCATGCTTCAGAATGCATCTAGATGAGCATGGTAAAATTGATCTTTTGTTTCCAATGCCCAAGAAAAATTTAACAGGGATTGATATCGAAGTGAAACAAACTACCAGTTATTGACAGAAGAACCCCTCAACATGGTGGACCGGTTCCTGCCTAAGGGTAAAACTAGCATTGGCCAGCCTGATCAAGCTTTGGCCTAGTCCAGGAGAGGTGGATGTTCGCAGCAAGGTTCCATAGGAGACAGCTTGAAAGAAAAGCCGCCCCAAAAAATGATTCTTAATTGGAAGGCTTGGAGAAGATTAGTCTAGCTATAGGTTCCAAATGAGGCTGGACCAGAAGTCATGTGCTCTATTATGGCAGCTTATAGATCAGATTATAAAATAAAAGAAAATGTCAATGAAATGAAGCCCATCAGTGTAGATCAGTTATCTTACTTTAAGAAATTAAAGCCATTTGAATTTCCTGATCCATGAGATGACACATGAATCGAAAAAGTATTACAAATGCCAAATTTTTGCACAGACAAGACAAAGATCAATAACTATACAAGGCAAGGGCCAACTTCTAAATGGAAATGCACAAACATGTTGTTCAATGAAAAATGTGCCCAAAAAGCCTCCTACCATACAGCAAGTTAGTACGGGTATCCCTGATTGAATGTCCATGTCGCCATCCCATCTTCAGCAACAACTTTACACCTACTCAAACAAAGAGGCAGACAGTGATATTAAAAATAAGTACAGAAAGTTTGGGTCAGAAAACAGTACTAGTGAGATCCAGAAGCAAACCAAAGGAATTTGCAGCAGGAAGAACTAGTTCTTCTGGAACAGGTCCAGGAATAGCTGATGGCCTAAAATGCACAGACGACAAGAGGAAAAGGAAGTTATACATGCACTATGCAGTTAAAAAATTAGAAGATGATCATTTTCTAATGGAAAAAAGAAAAGGATCATTCTAAGTTCTAGCAAGAGCTAGTTCTATCGATTTATCAAAAGATTGTTGTTAGCAACATTCCTGCAAAAGAGTTGCATCACTTAGTTACCTGGATAACAGATTTTAACAGTCCTTACAGATAGTGAAGATTTGTCATATTAGAGGATGGCATATTAATGTATATCAAAGGACTTCAACAACCATCAACATCCCCACTACTGGCCCAGCAGTGGACAGCAGCACAGAGGTACCACTGGACAGAGAAACAGACATTTGTTACAATGTAAAAAAAACCCATCATCTAGGCTTTCGCAGGAAATCGGTGCCCTCCAAAAATCAGTCCGGTTAATTTATCAGATGGGCCAATGTATATAAAAAATGGACAGCCGAAAAGGTGGCCTAACAGAAGTAGCCCACCTAATCAGTTGATGGGCCGCGCACATGATGGGGCGACCTAATTAATTTTTTAGTGTCTCCAAAAGATTTTTCTTTTAGTCTCCAACCTCCCTTAACAATCACAGAATTTCTAACCATCTCAACTTGTAATGTTGACAGTGACTGTCCACTTGGTGGACCCCCATGTTGACTTTTCTAGGTTTCATTGGAAGCTTTGATCATAGGACCCATACCATCTACTACAGTCCTTAATTGCAAGAAAGGAGATATGGCAGCTGTACACAGTCAACGGCTAAATATCCATTGCTGAAATAAAGCCCATCAGTGTAGATCAGTTATCTTACTTTAAGAAATTAAAGCCATTTGAATTTCCTGATCCATGAGATGACACATGAATCGAAAAAGTATTACAAATGCCAAATTTTTGCACAGACAAGACAAAGATCAATAGCTATACAAGGCAAGGGCCAACTTCTAAATGGAAATGCACAAACATGTTGTTCAATGAAAAATGTGCCCAAAAAGCCTCCTACCATACAGCAAGTTAGTACGGGTATCCCTGATTGAATGTCCATGACGCCATCTCATCTTCAGCAGCAACTTTACACCTACTCAAACAAAGAGGCAGACAGTGATATTAAAAATAAGTACAGAAAGTTTGGGTCAGAAAACAGTACTAGTGAGATGCCAGAAGCAAACCAATGGAATTTGTAGCAGGAAGAACTAGCTCTTCTGGAACAGGTCCAGGAATAGCTGATGGCCTAAAATGCACAGACGACAAGAGGAAAAGGAAGTTATACATGCACTATGCAGTTAAAAAATTAGAAGATGATCATTTTCTAATGGAAAAAAGAAAAGGATCATTCTAAGTCCACTTTTTACAACATTTCACAACAATTACAGATCATCTACTCAGATCTTATTGTCTCATTTGCATTTCACATCATCCCTTTTTCCTAACAGCTGATTTGAAATTTGAAATCCAACCAAACATCATCTTTTAAAACCAAAAAATAAAAATAAAATAAAATATATCATCCCATCTTGGTTTTAAATATAGAATGCATGGTCATTTTCCTAGCAATTGTGTCGTCCCGTCTTTTCATTTCCCCATGCCTATCTAGCATTGATTAGAAAAAAAGAAAAAGAAAGAAAGAAAAAAAAATACACTGTTTGGTTCTGCCCTCAAATACATTTGCATTTCCTGAAAATGCAAGTTTGAAATAAATTCCATAAGGAGTTTTGCATGAAGATGCAAGTCTTTGACATCGGGGCCATTCATTAGGTGGGACCCACAATGTAGATGGAAAGTCCTGAAAATAAAAATGGTTGAACATGGATTGTTGGTCATTTTTGTCATATCATTCTTATTTTCTCAAACAGATGTGGTCCACTTAAGGAGTGATGACAGCCTAATTTGGGCCAAATAGAACTGAAATAGTGCGGTGATTGAATCCTCACAATTACTACAATTGCATCTCTGATAGCTAATGGTTTGAAGTTGAATTCAACAGAACAGATGCATCACATCCCTAGAAAAAAATCAAAACAACAATAAAAATGGTTGCATCTCATATATAAACAAGAAAAACCCACATTTTCAATCATTTCTCAAGTAGTGGTGATTCATTCAGTGTACATGTGACATACATGAAGTAGATCATCCAGACCATCTAAATAATGGGCCCCATTACTAGAGTGAAATCCCAAAACACACACTCATCTAATGATCCTGACAATCGAATTAGTGACCATCAAATGGATGGTTGTAAAGAAAATGAACTGTGGACGAAATTCATCAGTTAAAATCAGATGGTTAAGATTGTCTGATCAATGTGATTATTGGGATATGCTACATCCAGAATGGGGCTAGCAATTTGGATGGTCTAGATCAAGGTACATTGTGCACATAAAAGAAAGTAGGCAAAATTGAAAGGAAAAACAAAAGAGATCATGATCCGTTGAAAATCAGAACCTGAGAGAAAATAGAGATATTGTTGACTGCCTTTGCTAAATGAATTTGTCGTTCCAGCTACATAAATAGCAGTTTAAGTAAGCCTCCATAAGATAAAATACTAAATTAGAATAAGAAAAAAAAAATCAATATTACATGAAAAAATTAGAAAAGCAAATTCCAATGAAAACAAAAATATCAGAAGGATCTGCAGACAATGCCATGGACTCAGAGAAACCACGGCTAGAAAATGCAATTAACAGGGGAATTTTGGTGTACCAATCCGATCAGATCTAGACGGTCTGGTATGTTAGATGTGTGGGGCCCAGCGTGATGTGTGGATGACATTCAATCTGTCCGTCACTTACATTGCTCGTGATCTCTTTGGAGTCGAAATATCTGGCCCATCCAACAGGTGGGCCACTGTAAATTACAGGCGCAAAACCTCTACAAGGACGTGGTGTGGCCCACCTGCATTAGGGATTGCAAAGCCTTGATTAGGGATTGCAAAACCCTGATTAGGGTTTTAACATTCAATGTTGGAGAGAGAGAGAGAGAGAGAGAGAGAGAGAGAGAGAGAGACTTCATACCAGCAGGCAACGGCCCTTGAGCTTGGAAGTTGAAAAAAACCACGGGAGCGGGGATGGGAGGCGTGAAAGCTTGGAAGCTGTAATGGCCACGAGAGCGGGATGGGAGTAGTGGATTTTTGGAGAGAGAGAGAGAGAGAGAGAGAGAGAGAGAGAGAGAGAGAAAGGGAGGAGGGGCGGGAGATGGTAGAGAGAATGAGAGGGAACGAGGATTTGGGGGTTTTTCAGAGCGGGATGGGAGTAGTGGAATCGGATTGCATGCGGAGTAACTACTCCGCACGCTCTTATCGTGCGTAGTAAAGTCAGTTGGCTCCACCTAGAATGTATGTGCTTTATCTATTCCGTCCATATGTTTTTCCAGCTCATTTTAGTGGTTGAGCCCAAAATTTAAGCATATCCAAATCTCAAGTGGACCATGCCACAAGAATTAGTGGGAATAATGATTTCCACCGTTGAAACCTTCCCAGGCCCTACAGTGATGTTTATTTGTCATCCAACCTGTTCATAAGATCACATGGATATGGATGAAGGGAAAACACAAATATAAGCTTGATCCAAAACTTTTGTGTCCTCCGAGAATTTTTCAATGGTAGACATTCAGTTCACACATTTCTTGTGGTGTGGTCCACTTTAGATTTTGATATGCTTCATTTTTTTGGCACCATACCTAAAATTTTCTGTTAAGATGGATGGATGGAGTGGATAAAATATGTAAATCACTTTGGGCCCCACAGAGTTTACTCCGACACTCTAGCGTGCAGAGTTACTCAGTACGCAATCCGCTTCCAAGGAGGGGGCGTGAATTAGGTGTTACCTCGGGAACAGCTGAGTGGGTGTTACCCCCACCGTAT
The DNA here is from genome assembly GCA_003013855.2 of Liriodendron chinense. Classification (NCBI taxonomy): domain Eukaryota; kingdom Viridiplantae; phylum Streptophyta; class Magnoliopsida; order Magnoliales; family Magnoliaceae; genus Liriodendron; species Liriodendron chinense. The sequence goes on from ML058410.1 coordinate 397,478, forward strand.
GTCCCACATGGATGATATTTTGTATATCCATGTCGTCCATCTGTTTCTACAGCCCATTTTAGGATGACTTTCCAAAAATTATGTAGATCCAAATTTCAAGTGGACAATAACACTAGAAATAGTGTGATTGAGTGCCCCACCATTAAAAATTCCAAAGAGCCCATCATAAGGTTTTTTAATGTTTATTTGCAATCCAAGCTCTTGATAATGTCAATAAAGTCTTGATGAAGGGAAAATATAAAGATCAGATTGATCTAAAACTTTTGTGGCCCACAAAACGTTTTTAATGGTTATACATCACTGTTTCTAGTGATATGGTCCACCTAAGATTTGGATCTTCTTAGGATTTTGGATCACATCTTAAAATGATATGAAAAAAGAGATAGACGGTGTTGATATATAAAAACTACAACAAGATGGGCCCCACACGGTTAGGGTAACACCCACTAAGTTGTTCCTGGGATAACACCTAATTTGCACCCCTTGGCTATGGGGCCACTGGCCGGTGCTTTGTGGGCCCCTCCATGACGTATGTGTTTTATCCACGCTGTCTAGACATTTCTGAAGATTGTTTTAGTGCTTGATCCAATAAATGAGTCAAATCTAAATCTCAGGTGGACCACACCACAGGAAAATAGTATTGATTGAATGCCCACCATTAAAAACCTCGTAGGGCCCACTATATTAATTATTTGACATCCAACCTCTTAATTAGGTCATACAGACCTGGATGTAGGTAAAAAACAAATATCAGCTTGTTTCAAAACTTCCGTGGCCCTCAATAAGTTTTTAACAGTGGGTGTTCAATTAAAATTGTTTCTTGTGACGTGGTCCACTTGAGATTTGGATCTACCTCAAATTTGGGCTCATACCATAAAATGATCTACGAAAATGTATGGATAGAGTGGATGAAATACATTCATCATGGTGGGGCCCACAGAGCACCGATCACTTGGCATTGACTGGTGGCAGGGTCACTAACCAATCCGCATCCGTTATCCCAACGGTATGACCCCAAGTTGATATATTTTATGTATATCTAATCCATCCATCTGTTCTTTTATATCATTTTAGGATGCAATAGCAAATATTAGAAAGATCAAATTCTCAATGGCTAGATTAGAGTTTGGGGTCCATGACTATACATTTATTATATTTTCACGAGGTCAACAAGTTGCAGCGCAATTTGGACCTAAAAATTTGGCCTAATTTGGAAATCTAATCGATTCACTCTATTATATTCATCAATAACTTTGATTTGACTGGTCACTTGCCCTGATCAAGTTTAAGATGAGAAAGATACTAAATAGATAAAATTGATCAATGATGGGCCATATCTTGTAACCTAACCATTAGATTTGAGTGAAATTTAATCTAAACATCTAAAGTCATTTACTTTTCAATTTGGACCAATCAGATTGTCCAAAATTTGTCTAGCTCTAGACAAACTGATTGTGCACATTTAAAGAGTCTTTTATACGGATATGATTTCGGGCTTAATTTTGTTTTCAATAATAATTACCACGTTCTAAACATATCTGACCATTCAGATCAAGTTTAGGATGACTTGATCATAGAATTTGATCAATCTCATCATTATAAATTTTCCTTGCAATTAATTAACATCATTATATTATGGCCTTCATTTTTTGCACCAATGAACATGTATGTATGCATAAACCAATCTGATAACCAGTTAACTGAATGAGTGTAATTTTTCATTTTTAACTATCCAATAAATGTCCACCAATAAATTTGGCCCACTCATTTCAAATTTCTCGTTTTTATTTAAACTACAATTTTTTTTCCAACATTTTTTTTCAAAACTGATAAAATCTCTCTCTTTTTTTTTTATCAAATATCTCAACTTTTATTTCTTTTCAAAATATCATTTTTTTTAAATCAAACTTCTTAATTTTTTCGAAATACAAAATCTTAATTTCTTTATAAAAATTTCAATTTTTTTACAAACTTATCAATTTTATTCGAACTTCTTAACTTTTTTCAAATGGCCATATTTTTTTTTAAAATCTCAATTTTTTGAATCTTATTATTTTTCTAAATCTCAATTTTACTAAAAAATTGTTAATTTATTTTCAAACCTCTCAACTTTTTTTGTTTGAAAATCACAAATTTCTTTTTTAACTTCACAATTTTCTTTTTCAAAATGTTTAATTTTGTGAAAATTTGAAAAGAAATTTCAAACATATTAATTTTATTCAAATTTCTCAAATTTGTTTTTAAAATCTCTTAACTTTTTCTTTAAAATTACTAAATCTGTTATTTTAAATATCAAATTTTTTACCTTTTAAAAAATATCAATTTTTTCAGTATCTCATTTTTCTTAAATTTTATTTTCCGACGGACCTTATTTGGGGGATCTTTTCGGACTGGGATTAACGACGGACCAAATCCGTCGTTAAATAGCGACGGGCTAAGTTCGTCGGAAATTATAATTTTGCGACGGACTGTCCGTCGGTAAATCCCGCGACGAAATCCCGCCTTTATTTCGCAAAAGCGACGGAATATTTTCAAATACGACGAACAAGATCCGTCGTTAAACCAACCAATTTTTGCGACGGTCTATGTTCGTCGCAAATTTGCCTTTTTCACGTAGTGGTATAGAAATCTGGTTGCATGTGCAATAGTGTGTGAGCATTTTTTCATGTGTGAATGCATTTGTGTATTATTATTATCATTCTCAACAAAAATGGACACTTAATTCTTCATAATATAGTCTCTAAAGCTTACAAATAGCTAATTAGGTAAGTAATTAGACTTGAGTCATGACCTTAATGATTCTCCCATTTTCATGTGCTTATGTATTTGGAATTGATGGAGCAGACCTGGATATGCGTCGAAGTTATTCGTGGTTGATTTGTGTGGATGTATGTGGCTTATTATTAATAGTTATTTTTTTCCACGAATGGTAGTATAATACAATCAGTTAACCCATTTGGAGATTTCTATATTGCCTAGCATAAATAAAGTGTGTTTTGGAGGTATAGAAATCTATCAAATTGTCCTGTTGGATAATCCAAGGTTGGATATATTGGAACATTTTCATTATTTTTCATTTATATAATCTGTCATTAGTTTCATGCGACATCTCCCCTATTCTCTCTAGATATGTTTCTTATGTTTATTTTCATTGTCAATAATCCACACTATGTGTGGATACTTGACGTGGAAATTAAATGTAAGATAAATATATCTGGATAGATAGGGGGAGATGCTACCAAAATTTAGGGTTGTGCATTTAAATGGAAATAATGAAAGCATTTTAATCTATCCATCCTTGGATGGGCGACTGATTGTACTATATTATCATTTAGTGGCAAATTAGATGTTGAGCATGATATTTGTGATTAAGAATGTTTGATCTAAATGGATGTTGAGCGGGGGTCCCTAGAAGGTGGGAATCACTATTATGACCATGATGAAGCTGCCCATTTCGTATGGACAACAATATGGGTGGCCTGGCCATTTGGACAGACCCGTGTTTCTGTATTAGCTCGAAATTGATGAAGCAGACCCGGATGTGCGTCGGAACTATCCGGATATTGAGCGGGGGTCCCTGGAAGGTGCAAACCACTGTTATGACTATGATGAAGCTGTCCATTTCCTATGGACAACAATATGGGTGGCCTAGCCATTTGGACAGGCCCATGTTTCTGTATTAGCTGGGAATTGATCGAGCAAACCTAGATGTAAGTCGGAGCTATCCGGATGTTGAGCGGGGGCCCTTGGAAGGTGAGAACCGCTGTTATGACCATGATGAATCTGTCCATTTCCTATGGATAATAATATGAGTGGCCTGGCCATTTGGACAGGCCCATGTTTCTGTATTGGCTCGAAATTGATGGAGCAAACCCGGATGTGCGTCGGAGCTATTTGGATGTTGAGCAGGGGTTCTTGGAAGGTGGGAACCATTGTTATGACTATGATGAAGCTGCTCGTTTTCTATGGACAGTAATATGGGTGGCCTAACCATTTGGATAGGCCCGTGTTTGTGTGAAGTAGACCCGGATGTGCGTCGAAGCTATCCGTGAGTTGGTTGAGCCTCTAAGACATAAACCCTAAACCTTAAACCCTAATCCTAAACCCTAAACCTAAAACTAAACGTCATGGTGGGGACAGTGCCCCCTACCGTTGATGCCTTCCTGGGACCCACCATGATGGTAATTTGAGATCTAACCTGTTGGTAAGTTCACACAGACATGGAAGAAGGGAAAACACAAATATGAGCTTGATTGAAAACTTTTATGGCCCCAATTAGTTTTTAATGGTAAGAGATTAGTCCCCACTAATTTCTTTGGTGAGGTCCACTTGAGCTTTGGATTTGCCTCATTCTTCAGCTCATCCCCTAAAATGATCTCTCCAAATGGATGGATGGTTGGATACAACATATACATCGTGGTGGGATCCAAATCTCAGGTGGACCATAATACAGTAAACATTGGTACTCAACTATTTTAAAAATCACATGGGTTACAAAAGTTCTGGATCAAGCTGATATTAGTGTGGTCTCTTCATCCAGGTCTTTGTGACCTTGTCAACACGTTAGATGGAAAATAAACATTCTAGGTCTCCTAATAAGGTTTTTAATGGTGCGGATTCACTCGCTACTATTTCATGTCATATCATCCACCTAAGATTTGGATCGTATTCAATTTTGGGTCAATTGTTCGCTCACCTCAAGTACAATGCTGCGATGTAGTAATAATTCTTGGTAAGACCGAGGTCGATCCACAGGGAAAGAAGTAAACAATTCCAACTACTCTAATAACTAGAATCTAAGAAGTTTAGGAAAATAGTTTTTCACATAAAATAGGAAAATCTGAAAATAAGAAGAACTAGAGCATCAAGGATCTACTTGTAGTAGTTTAATACCAATCCATTCATCCAAGCACAACACAATTAGAATCAAACTATCTCTCATCTAATTGGAGGATATATCATTCAAGCACAAACAGTCCCACTTAAATCTGAAAATCAGATTTCTAGTTCTAATGAAGCACATCGAACTTGAACTTATTAACTTCGGAGTAACAGCCATGCTAAGAGACTATGGCATGCTCAAGGGTTACTACAATTCAAATTCAAACAACCCAATCATGGTAATCTCAAAGAATTGCAAGGAACTCATGTCCGAAGTACATAAACTCTCACAAAACTTCTAAAAATCCAAATTTTATTCAAACTAGAACTTGAAAATCTATAAATAAGTAAAGGGGTACTTGAAGAAACAAATTAAAGCATTAAAACAAACTACAAACTTCACCTCTTAGCTCTAGCTAAGAAGTTAGCTAAAAGAAAACATTAAAAACTAGAAACTATAACTAGAAGAAGAAGAAAACTAGTTGTAGGAGGTTACGAAGCCTCCTAGGTCTTGATCTCTTTGCTCCCCACGTTGCTAGATGCCTTAGGAAGATAGTGGAGGTGGCCTTTTATAAGAGAAATCCCGCACCAACTTGGAAACTTCGAGAATCCACGGAGTCCTTCCGCAATTTGGAAACTTAGTATTGAAAATCGGAGTTTCTGGAGCACCTTAGACCTGTCTCGCGACCAGTTTGGCAACCGGTCTAGCGACCGGTCTAAGAAGAAAAAAAATCCAAAAATAACTGTAGACCTGTCTGGCAACCGGTCTACGGACAGGTCTAGTGAAAGCCTTAAGACATTTTTTTCAGATTTTCTTCTTTTCTCTTCTCTTTCTTTCTTGCTTCTTTCCTCCACCATTTGGCACTTGTTCTATTGATCTTCAATGCATACAAACTGACTCTTTTAACCATGAATTGGTGAAATCTCCCTCTCATTCCTACAATCACAAAAACATGTATTAGATTAGTCTTTGAACATGAAAGCCATGCATATAATGTGATGCAATGGGTCGGCAAATGTATAAATTGGAGGCTCAACATTGATGCCCTAACATGAGCATCCAAAATGCATGGAAGGTGAAGGTGTAAGGCATATACATCACAGTGGCCCCACGGTTGGGGCCGACTACGATGTAGGTGTATCCACACCATCCATCCTATACCTAAACCTAAAATCTATACCCTATACGTAAACCTATAACTAAACCTAAACATAAACCTAAGCCTAAACCTTAATAAACCTAAACCTAGACCTAGACCTAAACCTAAACCTAACAAAAACTTTAAACCAACACCTAAACCTAAATTACGGCTAAAAGTCGGGTTGCCCCAACCAACCCGAACTCGGAACCTGAACCCAAACCCAAATCCCTAAACCTAAACTCAATTCCTTAAACCTAAAGCTAGACCTAAACCTAAACCTATTACCCTAACTTAAACCTAAACCTATTTTCCTAAACTTAAATCTAAACCTAAACTCGAACCCTAAACCTAAACCTATTTCCTTAAACCTAAACCTACACTTAAACCTAAACCTATTACCCTAACTTAAACCTAAACCTATTTCCCTAAACCCGAACCTGAACCCGAATCCCTAAACCTAAACCTACACCTAAACCTAAACTCAAATCCCTAAACCTAAACCTACACCTAAACCTAAACCTATTACCCTAACCTAAACCTAAACCTAAACCTAAACCCAAACCTGAATCCCTAAACCTAGACCTACACCTAAACCTAACTCAAATCCCTAAACCTAAACCTACACCTAAACCTATCTCGGAAGTAGTTTAAGGACAACCCATCTGTCCTAGCCAGCCAAGCCGAACAAGTATTTTACCTCACTGACACCAAATTAGGCGGCTCTTGGCACGTGATGAAATAGTGATGAAATAGGGTTAGAATATACATATTTCAGAACTCAATAACAAGCATTGTAGTCAAGGTTGACTCTAAATGAACAAAAAACTGGCCATGGAAATTCTCAACGTGGTGGCCTCAATAATAGCAATCGTGTAAGAGGTGGGGTGCGTGGATATCATCAAAGCCATGCACAAAATTGAAAAAATTATACCAATTTTTGTGGAAGAGGAATTGGTAGAGGCAAATCCATCCGTGGTCATGGAAATACAAGAAACGTTCAATACCACAATTGTGGTAAGTTCGACCACTATGCCTTTGACTGTTGGAGGAAAGTGGATGACGATGAATGATTCAACTATGCCAAAGCATCACCCCATGAAAATGAAAACTTCACATTTTTTCATGCACAAGAAAGGCGTGTGATCAACTAGACATGTTTTATCTCGATACTAGTGTGAGCAACCATATGTGCGGCAACGAAACTCATTCCCAAGTGGAATGTCACGAAGAGAAAAAAGTGTCATTACAGTTGGTTCACATAAACATTTGTGGACCATTAGAGACACCATCTTTTGGAGGTAACAAATACCTTACTACCTTCATTGATGATTTTAGCAGAAAGCTATGGGTGTACTATATCAAAGAAAAATCTGCTGCTTTCACTATCTTCAAAAATTTTAAAGCTCAAGTTGAAGTTGAAAGTGACAAGATCAAAGTACTTAGATTTGACAGAGGTGGGGATTACACCTCAAAAGCATTTGGAGACTATTTTAAGGAACGAGGCATCAAGCAACAATTTATAGCAGCCTACACACCACAATAGAATGGCATAGCAGAATGGAAAAACTGCACTATTCTTGACATGACGAGGACCATGCTAAAAGAAAAAGGACTGTTAAAGAATTTCTAGGCAGAGGCGGTTTCTTGTATTGCCTATCTACTCAATCGGTGCCTTATGAAAAGTGTTGGAACATAACACCACAGGAAGCATGGAGCGACTACAAACCAAGCATAACGCACCTAAGAATTTTTTGGTGTTTTGTGTACGCTCAAGTACCAAAGGCGAAAAGAAAGAAGCTCGATGATTGTGGCAAGAAGTACATCTTCATTGGATACAGTGAAGAATCCAAAGCTTATAAGCTCTACAATTCACTAACCAATAAAGTAGTGGTAAGTAGAGATGTGATTTTTAGCGAGGAAGATACATGGAAATGGAATGAAGAAGAAACTGCCAAAGAAAATCAGTTTGAGGTAGAAGAACAAGAAGGAAAGCTTGAAAGTCAGGAGTAGACAGCCGCAACACCATCTTCAGCCACATCTTTAGTTCACAGATGTCCATAAGGACGATTCATCTCTCCAGGAAGTACCTCATCAGCTCAGAGTTCTGTCAGTTTCTCCTCATCCGTGACTCCTATCAAAAGGAAGAGTTTAAAAGAAATTTATAAGAAAACAAAATAAGTCAACCTTTTCTGCCTGTACACAGATCATGAGCCCCTTACATTTCAGAAGGCTATAAAGGAAGAATGCTGGAGAATTGCTATGAAAGAAGAAATCCATGCCATTGAGAAGAATGACACTTAGGAGCTGATTATGCTTCCTCAAGGCCAAAGAACTAGTGTCAAATGGGCGTATAAGATCAAGTGTACGGCCGATTGAAAGATTGATCACTATAAAGCAAGGCTCATGGCTAAAGGCTACAAACAAAAGTATGGTGTGGACTATGAAGAAGTCTTCGCTCCTGTTGCCTGTCTTGACACTGTGAGGATGATAATCTCCCTAGCAGCCCATCATAGTTAGATGATCTACCAACTAGATGTGAAATTTGCATTTCTAAATGGACTCCTCGAAGAAGAGGTCTATGTTGACCATCTTGAAGGCTTTTTTGTGCAAGGGGAGGAACAAAAAGTGTATCGACTAAAGAAAGCTCTCTATATGGGTTGGAGCAGGCTCCATGTGCCTAGAATGCACGTATCAATGACTATCTTTAAGAAAACGGCTTTGCCCAATGCCCATATGAGCATGCAGTCTACATCAAGAATGCTCATGAAGATATGCTAATTGCATGCCTATATGTGGATGACCTGCTGTTTACAGGGAACAACCAGTCAATGTTTGATGAATTTAAGATGGCCATGTTCAAAGAATTAGAAATGACCGATGACAGACTTATGTCCTTCTTTTTTGGTATCAAGGTGAAGCAACAACATAGCGGCATCTACATATCTCAGGAAAAGTATACGAAGGAACTTCTTGAAAAGTTCAAGATAGACGATTGCAATGCCATGAATACGCCTGTAGCAACGGGCCTAAAACTGATAAAACAAGGAAAAGGAAGAAGTGTGGACTCGAATCTATTCAAGAGTCTGATTGAAAGTCTCAGATACCTCACAATCACTCGGCCATATATCGTCTACAGTGTTGGGCTTCTAAGTAGGTACATGAAAGTGTCAAGAGAAACACACTGGCTCGCTGCAAAAAGAATCATCAGGTATGTCAAAGGAACCATGGAATTCGCCCTCTTCTATCCATACAATGATGAAGCAATGCTGTATGGATATTCAGACAGTGATTGTGGAGGTGATCAAGATGAAAGGAAAAGCACCACAGGGTATGTGTTCTATCCCGAATTGATGACATTCATATTGAACTCGAAGACGCAAAGCATCGTCACCTTGTCTATGTGTGAAGTTAAATACATGGCAGCATCATCCACCATTTGTGAAGCGATTTGGCTGAACAACTTATTAAAAGAGCTGAAGCATCCGTAAGAGGAATCCATGGTCATATACGTGGACAACAAGTCTGCAATTGAACTTGCCAAAAATTCAATACAACATGGAAGGAACGAACAAATCGATACTAGGTACAATTTTCTAACAAAATCATGTGAAATAGAAATCGGTGAAATTGGAGTACTGCCATACTACTGAACAAGTGACATATTTCACCAAGGCAGTTACTGAATGATGCATTTAGACACTAAGGTCGATGCTTAGAATGAAGCCATTTTTTGTTTAAAGGGGAGTATTGGAATATGCAAACCAAAACTATTTATTGCTTGTAAGCTAAGAGACTTAAGACTAAGAGACTTAAGACCTAAGAGACTTAAGAGCTAAGAGTCTTGGAAGCTAAGAGATTTAAGACTTAAAAGAATTAAGAGCTAAGAGTCTTGGAGGCTAAGAGTCTTAAGACTTAAGAGACTTAAGAGCTAAGAGTCTTGGATGCTAAGAGTCTTAATTCAAGCATAAGATTCTTAAGACCTAAGAGTTTTTTAAAGCATTATAAAAGGAGGTGGTATGAGCCAAGGAGAGCTAAGAAAGCATTGTAAAGCAATAAGAAGTATTCTCTTTGAAAAGAGTTGTCTTTCTTTCTTTCTTTGTGTATTTGTTTTAGTTCAAGGCTTAGTATAGCCAACCAACTGTCCAGATCCTGTTGGTCTACCAATCTACGCATACACTTCTCTAAGGGCTTAGCAAAGCCAACAACAATATCCATCAACAAAAAAGGTATTTGATTTTGAATCATAGCAAAAGTAATAGTTTTCAAAGCATAACAAAACTGTATATATCAAATACCCTTGTTTCAGGTACCTTTGAATCTGCGTTGTCAAACTACTTTTGAATTCTGAATGCACTCAAATGCACTCAAATCCACATTGCCAAACAACTTGTAGGTAAATTTGTTGGTCACATAAGCAACTCATTTGCTGCAAGTCAAATAAGTAGATTATCAATGCGTTCCCAAAATTTGCCTTAAATGTTGTTTCATTGCTACATCTCGTTTCCTGGAAAATCTTGGAAAGTTTAAATTTCTATTTAGATTTTCTAGGTTTTCCATTTCTTAGCTAAAATCTTGGTAATGGAATTCGTAGGGAAATGTAAAAATAAACAAAAATACGTGAACCAAATATATTATTTGTAATAATGAGGTATTACTAAAATGAGAAATATAAAAACAGGCAATCAAACACCCTTTAGAATATCCTTGTATTTATTGAGAGGAAAGCGGAGCTTTAATGTAGCAAATCCGATGTAGAGGACATGAGGCCTACCAAAATCAGGATCATGACCTTAATCCTGATTTCATAGGAACGGTTATCCAAATTAACCCTAAAATTTTAAAACTATTTAGATATTATTTTTAACTTTTGTTTTAGCTAGATTTTCCATTGTTATCACAAGTTAGTACCCCCAAAAAATTCTAAACATCTCTAGAAAAAAAAATCGCGTGCAGAAAATCGTTGAGAAACATATTTCTGGCTATGGTGGAGAGCATTAGAGAAAGCAGTTGGGGGTCCTCCTACCCGCATGACCACATTCAACCTGATTAATTACACCGTCTTTCTATTAATGGAGAGATGCTTGCATGGGACCCTCCCTATTCATTCCACTAAAGCTGGCACACAACAAACTGAATAGGACTTGTCCCTTCCCGTTGAGAGTAGTTTAGTTGATCTTCTCCCAGAGAAACTAGCACTACGTGTGTACTTAGGAATTGTACATGATTTGTAATCGATACCATCCAAATATTGGGACCTAATGTAGATGGGGTATATTCCTCAAATCAGATTGGATGCCGTTCACTACTGCTTAAGTTGTGTGTATTCACTATATTACATTTTGACCGTCCGTTTAGAAGTCCACCAGTCGATTGGTTATGATCACTTGTTCAGTGTGATTTTTGGGTTGTGACCCATTCAGTATTAGTGGGTCCCACAATGAGAGTCATTCAGATTCAGGTACATGAATGCCAGGGGTACAGTTGCTTCGTTCATGTCTGTTGTGGTGGCTCCTCCTCTGTTAAAGCATATAAGGTTTTCTCAGCGATTGAAGTCGTGAAAAGAAATTTCTAGCTTCTGTCGATGGGGCTCGAGAACAGGAGTGGCGCAGGAAAGCGAATGTATGGGATGTGTGTCTCACCTTGATTAGATTGGACTATCTACCTGGCGGGCCACACCATAAATTGCAAGATGGCTCCAAATTAGACTGTCCTATCGTGGCAGAGCTAATTCTTAGTCAAGGTTAGAAAATGTTGAAAAGCTTCGATACTCTTGGAGAGAGAGAGAGAGAGAGAGAGAGAGAGAGAGAAGTAGTGGGGCCCACCGTATATGTGAACTTGCTATCTGCTCTATTTCTATGTATATGATGACCCTACGGCCCACCTAATGTTTGCATTGTCCTGATCTAAGAATGTACATCAACCTCTGTCTATGTAGCCCATGCACATTTTCCACCATGGTATTTCTATTGCATCTCAATGAAGAGGCCGGATCTACTACTCAACATTGTAGTATAAGCTTGTCTACAAATGGGTCATTTTTGTCTTTTCACAATAAAACAAGATACTCACATACTGGTTCGGTATTGCTGGTAGATACCCACACTTGTTGTGTTTATTATGTTTCTACCACTAGATATTTCTTAGCATCTTCAATCTTGAAACGTGGCCCACCTTAGTTAACTAAATTTATCAATACCATCAATGTCGTTTGTCGTAACCTTCTTGAATATGGTGGGAAAAATCAGGCTAATCTGAGTAGTAGGTGGACAACACAAAGTGTCAAAATTGGATAAATATTTGGTGATACTAAAAAATTATGACCGGTGTGGTTCACTTGAAGTTCATTTTTATCGAAATAACTTAAAATAACCAATAAATTGAAATGGACAATACAGATTTCCCCGAATACAATGGTGGGCCATACATAGGTAATTCACCATGACTTACATATTTCCGACGGTTGGCCTAAACTGTGTTACTCGTCTAACACAATTAGTGGCGTGGCACTCGCCTCCAATGATCCATTTTAAATAGTTTATTCAACGTCCATGCCGTTCAATCAATTTTCCATGTCATCTATAAGCCAATTAGAAAAAAATTAGCTTATCCAAAAATCAAGTGGACCACACAACTGGAAAGTATGAAGATCCTCACAAACCTCCGCAGTTACATTTATAGTGTATTGGTTGAAATTTGTGGTCTATATAGTGTCCCACCATATTTATGTGATCTATGTCGTCCATCCTTCTTCCCATATCATTTTAGCTAAGTATCTAAAATGTTAGGCAGATCCAAATCTCAGGTGGACCACACTCCATGGATGAGCGGCGATTGAACTCCTAAAGAACATTAAAAAGGCTAAGTAATGTCTACCACAATGTTTTCTTTAGATCTGAGCCATTCATACATTCAAGCAGACATGGATGAATAAAAAATACAAAGATTTTACAAAATTGGGCTGTTTAAGGCTCTGTAACTTAATTTATACTAATTTATGTAGGAACAACTGAAGTGGGTTAAAATAATCTTATGTGACCTAAAATTATCAATTTCTGTCTCAAAATTGGTGTGGTGCTTACTCAAAATATGGCGGGTTTTTAAGATAAATTTATTTCTTAATTGTGGCCTTATGAAGAGGTGATGCCGATCTACCCCTAATCTGGCTCGGGAGGAGTTTAGCGAGATACGTGGTATAGTATGAAAATATCATTGTCTGAATGGGCCATATACTTTTGTGGAACTTCATCTGATAATGCTAAGAATGCCTTGAAATTTTTAGCCTGGATGGAGTTTGTTTGTGCCACTTTAAATCAGTTGATACTACTTTTGATTAATGTGTTAACATGGTCTGATATGCTCTGAACTTATTGTAATTATGCTCAAAATTGGTGTGGAGACTAATCAGAGCACGACACCCTTGCTGGATAAATTTTTTCCTAGCTGGTTGTTGACCCATGAATATTACATATTCTAACCCCTTTTCATCATCACATTATGCATGATTGTTTACTTCCCCAAGTGTAGGGTTGCGATGTAGTAATAATCTCGGTAAGACTGAGGTCAATCCATAGGGACTTATGTAGGAACTCACAAAACACTTCCAATGGTTTCTAATTGAGAACTAACTAAACATGATTTTAGAATTGGATGTAGATAGATATTTTGAACTAGAATTGAATGTAAACAATGTAAAAGAGCATTATGGGTTCAAGGATCCACTTTGTAGCAATCCTTGAGGCTTAAATCGTTGTGGTTTCGTAATTACACAACTAGAATCGAAATCAAATCCTATCTAGTCAGATGATAAAGCGGTTATAACAAACAATCTGCCATATGTATGATTCAAGTACATCCCTCAATTCAAGTTAGGACTTGAGCACACTCAATTGCATAGGTCAATCCTAGTTCCAATAGATTAAGATCACAATCATAATCATCATTAAACTCTATCACAAAGCATAACTAGATCATGATTTGAACGTCATTCAAATCACTTACAAAATCATACATAATTCAGAAATTCAAAAAAGTAGAACACTTGGCATGAAGTTCCCACATGAGAATCAAAGGTCTAGAGCGTATTGAATCCGATTCCTCGGAGCGTACAGGTCTAGAACCATTCAAAAACAATTAAGAACTTAAGCAATTCTTTTAAACATCCATAAGCCATCATAAGATTAAGAAAAACTACTTAGAACTTTATTCAAACTTCAAACCATTGTTCTTCACTAATAATTCAACTTGAAACCAAAATAAACGAATTAACACATCTTAGATTCACTACAAGCTTCACGTCTTAGCCCTAGCTAAGAGATTTAACCATTCATGATCCAAGAAAACATAAAAGTAACTAAGAAAAATATAAAACTAGAAGAACAAAGTAGGAGGAGTTGTAGAACTTCGGATCCGACTTCCGCCGCCTCCCACCGTGGTAATTCTCCTCTAGGATGCCTTAGGAACGTGCTAGAGGAGTCCTTTTATAGGTTTGAGGCCCTAGATGCGAAGAAACTTCTAGAAATCCCACAAAAATAGTGTTTTGCGCAGCAAATTTTGGAGCTTGTAGAAGAAGCTTTGTTACGCAGACAACCGATCGAATGATCGGTCTAAGCCCATGGACGACCGGTCATAAAAGGTGAAAAACAGTCCAGAGAGTTTTCTGAAAAATTCGAACCCAAAATTTAATTTAACGAACGGTCTGAGTAGTGGATGACCGGTCGTGATTGGTCCAGCAACATTGGCAGCAGGGGTCCTCCTGTTGAGTGTTTGAAGCGGTTGGATGACCGGTCCTGGGCTATGGCCAACCGGTTGGACGACCGGTCTTCAGTGCAATTTTCTGCACTTCCTTCTTCTCTCCTTTGCTTTCTTTCTTCCACCCTTTGGTACTTGGTCTTTAGATCTTCAATGCTTTTAAACAGCGTCTTTAAGCCTTCAATTGATGAATTCTCTCTCTTCATTCCCACAACCACAAAACCATGCATTAGTTGGGTCTTTAATCATGAATTTCAAGCAGAGTTGGTGATAAAATGGGGTCAGAATATACACATTTAAGAGCTTAACACACCCTCAACTAGCATTTTTCTAGTCCCGAGCAAAACATGCGTGAAACAAGTTTCATTCTCCAAAACCCAACTCTCCTTAAAAAACTAAGCTTCTATACACTCCATCACATGCAAGTGCAAAAATCAGAAATACTTATTGATAGAGGTTGAAACCTTAAGTTTCTCAGAACATAAGAAGTGCTCATATGTAATTCCTGCTGATTGATTGATAAATAGAATGATTCAAACAAGTTAACCTAGTGTGCTTAGTGAATGCTCATCTCATTGATTTTTGGGATTATCTTCTTCATAAATCAGCTAAAATATGGATTTAAGGTGTACAGATCAACAACAAGCCTATGATAGGAATTTGCTTTACCGTCCTTCCGACGACTTTCACACTACTTCCCATTTTCGGCTTTGGTTATGGGTAGACCATCTACCGGTTGGTAATAGGTAGCCCTTTTCGAAATTTTTTCACCATATTTTCAATCATTCCCATATTTTCATCCTTCCTTTCCTTTTCATACACATTAGATAGGATTTTTAGAAATCCATATCTTTTGTTATTTTCCCATAGACAAGGATGGACAAAGTACCCCAGCTTGGTTTCTCAACACCTCAAATATAAACCTAGCCAATCCACAAATCTACATAATCCTTTCAAAACATGAGAATCGTGTAAAGTGAACTAGGTGTAAAAGTGTTTTCATTTTTTTATCAATCAAATCAATAGGGGAATCCAATTAGAAAACCATCATGTTATAAGTCCTTTAAGAGTTTCAAAATCATCTCACTACATCTTTCTTCCTTTCATACTTACGACATCCTAAGTGTATATAAACGGGGTTTTCCAAAGGAGTTTTACAAAACACTAGATTCATCCTAGTGATCCCATACCCCCAACTAAATATTGCATTGTCCTCAATGTAAAAGATATGCAATAAGCAAAACATGAGAGCAATTATAAAATAAAGGGAGTGAGAAATGAGACTACCTGAGAGAACAAAAACTAGAATTCTACTTCCTTCAAACAAATCTATGAAAAAGCAAACTAAAAGCACCAACATCCTAATCCTAACTACTCTATACCTCCATCAGACTAGAAGATCAAATATCCTGATACACATGATCAGTCAGAGGTATGGACATACCTTCTGAAGGAAAATTCTCAATGAACGGCTTTAATTGCTGACCATTTACTTTAAAGATATTACCGTTCCTTGGATTCAACAACTCGACAGTCCCATATGGATAAACAGTTTTCATAATGAAAGGACCAGTCCATCGAGACTTCAATTTTCCCAGAAATAAATGTAGCCGAGAATTAAACATAAGGATCTTTTGATTAATCGTGAAGGTCTTTCGAAGGATGTTCTTATCATGGAACGCTTTCGTCTTGTCCTTGTAAATTCTCGTATTTTCATATGACTCGTTCCGGAGTTCTGCAAGTTCATTCAATTGAAGTTTGCACAACGAGCTCACTTTGTCGTAATCAAAATTCATCTTCTTTATCGCCCAATATGCCCTATGTTCCAACTCCACGGGCAAGTGACAAGCTTTTTCATAGACAAGTCTATAGGGAGACATTCCAATGAGGGTCCTGAAAGCGGTATAGTAAGCCCAGAGTACATCGGTTAGTCGAAGCGACCAATCCTTGTGATCGGGGTTCAATGTTTTCTCCAAAATATGTTTCATTTTCCTGTTGGATATCTCAGCTTGTCCACTTGTTTGTGGGTGATAGGGAGTGCTCACCTTGTGATTTAAGCCATATTTCTTCATTAAAGCTTCAAAAGGGCGGTTACAAAAATGAGATCCTCCATCGCTTTTAATAACTCAAGGTGTTCCAAACCGGGAAAGGATATTTTCTTTTAAGAAATGAATGACTATTTTATGGTCATTGTTCCAGCATGGAATCGCCTCGACCCATTTTGAAACATAATCAACGGCAAACAAAATGTATAAATTTCCAAAAGAAGATGAGAATGGACCCATCAAATCGATGCCCCAACAATAAAAAATTTCGATTGGTAAGATGGGATTGAGTGGCATCATATTTCTACGGGATATTCCTCCCAATTTCTGACAAGGCTTACACGTTTTACAAAATTCATGGGTATCTTTGAATATGGTGGGCCAATAAAACCCACATTGCAGAATTTTGGCTGTGGTCTTCTTAGCCGAGAAGTGGCCACCACACGCCTGAGAATGACAAAAGGAGATAATACTATGTTGCTCATTATCCGGCACACATCTCTTTATAATTTGATTGGGACAATACTTAAATAAGTACAGGTCGTCCCATAAGAATTTTCTCACCTCATTGAAAAACTTATCTTGCTTGTTCCAGTGTGTTGGAATTATACCTATAGCAAGATAGTTAGCAATGTCTGCATACCATGGCAATTGGGAGACTTTAAAGAGTTGTTCATCAAGGAACATGTCATTGATTGCGGTCGTCTCAGGGGAATCGGTGAGAATAAGTTTAGAGAGATGGTAAGCCACTACGTTTTCTACTCCTTTCTTATCACGTATTTCTATGTTAAATTCTTGGAGTAGGAGGATCCATCTCAACAAGCGTGGCTTAGCATCCTTCTTAGAGGGAAGGTAGGACCTAAACTTGTCTAAAGCAAAAACTACGGCTAAAAGTTATTTTTTGTAGTAGTGTAGTTTTCTTGAGCCAAGTTTAAAGTTCTACTTGCATAGTAGATGACGCATGGCTTCTTCTCTTTTCTTTGGCCTAACACAGCCCCAATAGCGTAATCACTTGCATCACACAGAATTTCAAAGGTAAGGCTCCAATCAGGTTGTTGCATTATGGGAGCACATGTCAACATACATTTTAGTTTGTCAAAGGCATTTTGATAATCTTCAGTCCACTTGAATTGATTTTCCTTTCGAAGGAGGTTACATAAAGGACGAGAGAGTGAACTAAAGTCCTTTATGAACCGTTTATAGTATTCGGCGTTGTTATAGGCAAAATGATGGAGATAAGATTTCACGCGGAAATGCCCATTTCGACTCTCGAGATTGTCTGATCGAGAGTCGAATATTGGATAAGTGCGGGACGTCCATTCGACTCTCGAGATTATCTGATCGAGAGTCGAATATTGGATAAGTGCGGGACGTCCATTCGACTCTCGAGCTCACCTGATCAGGAGTCATAGATTGAAAAATACGGAGCAGCTATTCGCAAGTCTCGAGTCTTCATAACCGATAGTCAAATACGGCAAAATTCGATCCGCGAACAGACCTTCTCACAAGTCGTTAAAAGACGTTACATCTAAGTATGTACTTGGACTCGCGACCACATTCTAACCTGCGAGTAGCTTTCCTGCGGTAATATCTCTTAGCTTTCAGTACTAGCACTCGATTCCCGTCGAGCAGCTTGTCCAATCCCTCTGCGACACCAAGCAGGGCTACAACCAGTTCGGTGGTTTCCGTCTTGTCGGCGTCTCCTTCCTTTTCGGAGGCTATGACTCCAACTACGGGCGTCTCCTTCCTTTTCGGAAGCTATGATTCCAACTACGGCTTCTAGCCGGATTTCAAGGGATTACCATCAAGGGGCGTGATTGTTGAAATAAGTCATTGGGTTGGATCTGACTCAAAAGATAGGATCTTATCCCACGAAATCAGCGAATTCTCAGTATCGTATGCGACATCAACGGGATTTCGACATCTCACGTAACAAATTGGATTGCTTCAGATCTATATAAAGGGGTGGCTCCATTAAGAGCAGGTACGCACACATCATTCAATCTTGGTCCTGTTTTACTTGGCTTCTCTTCTTACTGTGGCCTAACTTAAACATCGGAGGGCTAACGGCTGGTCCCCAGCCACCCTTATTTGTTGTCTTGCTTCAGGTCTGGTGGTGAAAATCCCGGTTGGAGTGAAGGAGAAAAGCCGGAGGATCTCGTTACAAAATCTGACATTAACAGTTTGGCGCCGTCTGTGGGAACGACTTGATCATCGAAATCAATCGTGCTAACCACCGATCAAAATCCTTCAGCAATGCCTCCTAAAAAGGCTGTTCATCCTTCAACTTCAAGACAGGCACCACCTCCGCCTGATGAGACGGAATCCGTACCTATCCTTCCACCTGTTCCGACGAATATCCCTCAAGGAGCCCCGAATCTGTCATCGACAAACCCATTATTGGAAGCCTCTGGAAATCAAGATGATGTCCTACGCTTCCTCGGAAACACTCTCCTAACTCTAAACGCCGGAGTCCAAGCGCTGTCAAACCGGCTTGATCAGCACTTCCCCGAACCGCAAAGACAACCCTCTGAAGGGTTACCACCGCAACCCATACCGGTAGCTTCCAGACATTCTATGGACGAACCACAGGTCCCGCCACTCGGCGGCCATCCCCCTG
Source organism: Liriodendron chinense (assembly GCA_003013855.2). Lineage (NCBI taxonomy): Eukaryota > Viridiplantae > Streptophyta > Magnoliopsida > Magnoliales > Magnoliaceae > Liriodendron > Liriodendron chinense. The sequence goes on from ML058410.1 coordinate 416,914, forward strand.
TACCATCTCCACATTCCATACATTCCAGTTCGTCTCGACAACCTCAACCGCAAGGCTCCACCGCCGAAACATCTAGCTATATCCTACCATGGGAAGGAGATCTCAAAAGAATCCAAGATCGTTTTGATGTTATGGAACAGCGATACCAGGCAAATCGGCCATCTGCCGTCATGGCGGCAATACACCAATCTGAATCTCCCTTCACCAGCGAGGTCATGGAAGCCCCATTACCCAGAAAGTATCGAGCACCTGTTATCGCTCCGTACACAGGAATTGGCGACCCTCTGGAACATCTGGAAACATATAGGTCCCTCATGGAGTTGGAGGGACATGGTTCAGAAATCATGTGTAGGGCCTTTCCCCTAACATTGAAGGATGCAGCTCGTACGTGGTTCCGGGGGTTAAAGCCCCGTTCCATCAGTTCCTTTTCCCAGTTATCAGAGATATTCCTTTCTCAATTCATGGGGAGTATTCGCATTAAGAAGCCAGCCTCCCATCTGATGAATTTGAAACAGCAGCATGGGGAGACAATAAAGGAGTTCACAGTACGATTCACTGCCGAAGCCGTTCAAACTGAGGGATACACCGAAGAAAAGGGTCTTACAGCCCTCATTGCCGGGATAACGAGCGAGAAATTCAGGTTTGCCTTAGATAAAAGCCCACCGAAAACTATGGCAGAATTTCAAGCCAAAGCTCAGAAATATATCAATGCAGAAGAAGTCGCATTGACACGCCATGGAGTACAGAGCAAGAAGCGCAAGCCAGAATGAGCCTCTTCTACGGATAAGAAATACCGTCGTGACCAGCGCGATCGTTCTCCCAAGAGGCCTTACTCTGGTAAATATCATAATTACACTCCTCTCAATCAGTCTCCTGAAAAGGTTCTAATGGAGATTAAACACAAGCCATATGTGAAGTGGCCTGCAAAGATCAAATTCGATCCCGAGAAGAGGGACAAGAGCAAGTTCTGTTACTTTCACAAAGATCACGGGCATAGGACCCAGGACTGCATCTCTTTACGAGACCATATCGAAGCCCTTATTCGAAAAGGCCATCTCCAGGATTATGTTGCTCGTAAAAATCGATCACCAGAAAGGGCGAAGACCTCATCTTGCTAAAAGGAACCACCTCATCATCAAACCAACCAGGAGGACGCCGAGCCCACTGGAGAAATTCGCACTATCGTCGGGGGTCCAGCTTGCGGGGGTGACTCTCAAGCTTCAAGAAAGGCATACGCCCGAAAGGCGTCCAAAGAACCCCAGCAGATCTATTGGCTGGAACAAGCGTCCAACTCATCGAAGGCTAGCCATCCTCCAATTTCTTTCACCCTCGAAGATGCAGCGGGAATTCACTTCCCTCATGAAGATTCCATCGTAGTCACACTGAAGGTATCAAATTATCTGACTCATCGAATTATGGTGGATACAGGTAGCTCGGCCGATATTCTGTATTTGGAGGCTTTCGACAAGATGGCACTTTCCAGAAACCTCCTCAAGCCAGTATCGACCCCTCTTGTCGGCTTTGGAGGAGAGGTAGTAACACCTGAAGGAAGTATCGATCTCCCAGTCACCTTTGGGGAGAGTCCAGCGAAGACCACCGTCTTCGTAAACTTCCTCGTCGTGGATCGAAAATCAGCATATAACGCCATCTTGGGGCGGCCGTCTCTAACTAAGGTTGGAGCGGCCTTGCACCCTTCATATTTATGTGTTAAATTTCCGACCCCAAATGGCATCGGGGTCGTGCGAGGAAGTCAGCAGGAGGCACGATCCTGTTACCAGATAGCCCTCCAAGATCGAAAGAAGGCTCAAGCGACACCTGTCATGGAAATAGTTCAAGGTTCATCCGACATTCTCGCCACCGCGTTGGATCCAAGGGAAAATGCTCTGAAATCAGGAACTCCAGGGGAGGAAACAGTGGCGATCCGCTTGACCGAAGACGACCCGTCTAAGATCGTGTACATCGATTCCTCCTTAAACATTGTCCATCGTGAAAATTTGATCCGTTTCCTCACCGAATACAAGGACGTGTTTGCTTGGTCTCATAAAGATATGCCAGGCATCGATCCTGATGTCATCGCACATCGTCTCAACATTGACCCGAAGCATAAACCCGTACATCAGCGTCGACGTGCCTTTACTGCAGAAAGACAAATGGCAATCAAAACTGAAGTTGAAAAGCTACTCGCGGCTAATTTCATAAAAGAAGTTGACTACCCAGAATGGGTCGCCAACGTAGTTCTCGTCCGGAAAGCTAATGGCAAATGGAGGATGTGCGTCGACTATTCAGACTTGAACAAAGCATGTCCCAAAGATAGTTTTCCGACACCGCGGATCGACCAGTTGGTTGACTCAACAGCTGGACATGCTCTCCTCAGTTTTATGGATGCTTATTCTGGTTACAACCAGATTATGATGCATCCACCTGATAGCCAGCATACTGCCTTCATCACAGATCGAGGACTATATTGCTACCAGGTAATGCCGTTCGGTCTCAAAAATGCAGGGGCCACTTATCAACGTCTTGTCAACAAAATATTCGCTGCTCAAATCGGTAGGAATATGGAAGTATATGTTGACGATATGCTCGTGAAAAGCATCGATGAAGATGACCACATTCCTGATCTTCGAGAAGCCTTTGATCTGATGAGGAAGTATCAGATGAAATTAAACCCAGAAAAATGCGCGTTTGGAGTATCTGCAGGCAAATTTCTTGGGTTCATGGTTGGCCAACGTGGAATTGAGGCGAATCCCGAAAAGATTAAAGCATTGATAGAGATGAAATCCCCAGTGACTCTGAAGGACGTCCAGCGCCTAGCTGGTCGCATCGCATCATTGAACAGGTTCATCTCGCGAGCATCTGACAAGTGCTTGCCCTTCTTCAAACTCCTTCGTGCAACGGCCAAGTCTGATTGGAAGTGGACACCTCAGTGTGAAGAAGCTTTTCAACAACTGAAGCAATATATGAGCGCTCCCCCCATTTTATCTAAGCCTGTGGCACATGAGCAACTCATTCTTTATTTATCTGTGTCTTCCACGGCCGTTAGTGCCGCTTTAATAAGAGAAGATTCCGGGGTACAAAGGCCCGTTTATTATATCAGTCGAGCAATGGTTGATGCAGAAACTAGGTATTCTGATATGGAGAAACTGGCCCTAGCCTTAATCACGGCAGCTCCAAAACTGCGACCATACTTTCAAGCCCATGCTATTTTAGTACCAACAAATCATCCACTACGGCAAGTCCTTCAAAAGCCTGAGGCTTCCGGGCGCTTAACTAAATGGGCGGTCGAGATCAGCGAGCATGATATCTCATTCTGTCCTAGGACCGCAGTCAAGGGCCAGGCCGTGGCTGACTTCATCGCCGAATTTACATATTCTTCTGAAGATAATGTCATGACCAGCGACCAGCCTCCTTGGTCGTTCTTCGTGGACGGGTCGTCACGGGCCACTGGCAGTGGAGCGGGCCTGATTTTAGTGGCTCCCGACGGGTCGCATTTTCAATACGCTCTGCGTTTCGAATCACGCGTCTCCAATAATGAAGCAGAATATGGGGCCCTAATTGTTGGCCTCGAACTGGCCATTGTCCTCGCAGTCCAGAATTTGATAATTCATAACGACTCCCAGCTCATTGTCAATCAAGTTCTTGGAGAATTCGAAGCCAAAGAAGAAAGAATGGCCTTATACAAATCTCGTGTCCTCATCCTGCTCGCCAAACTGAAGACTTATAAAATAATTCATATCCCTCGCGAGCAGAACCAACTTGCCGATTCCTTGGCAAAACTCGCTTCTGCGCCGGAATCGGAGTTATCACATTCAATCCCCATCGAGCATCGTCAGAACTTGAGTATCGACCAAGTGACTCTAGAGCAAGTTATATCGGTACAATCATCTCCATGCTAGATGGATCCTATCATCCTTTATCTCAGAGATGGATACCTACCAGAAGACAAGAAAGCTGCAAGACAAATTCGATTTCGAGCTGCCAGGTACACCTTACAAGATGGAATATTGTTACGAAAAAGCTTCTCCTTGCCTTATTTAAGGTGTCTTCATCCAGAAGAAGCACTTCGTGTTCTAGATGAAGTACACCAGGGGGCATGTGGTAATCATCCCAGGGGGCGATCCCTAGCATATAAAGCGATGAGGCAAGGATATTATTGGCCTACTATGAAAGCGGACGCCATCGAATTTTCTAAAAAATGGGACAAGTGTCAACGATATCTGCCTATACCTCGTGTACCGTCTGAGCGGATGACCCCAGTTGATAGCCCTTGGCCTTTTGCTCAATGGGGGATCGATATCATTGGGCCCTTACCTATGGGAAAGGGACAGAATAGGTTCGCGATCGTGGCGGTTGATTATTTCACCAAATGGGCCGAGGCAGAACCATTAGCCAAGATTACCGAAAAACAAACTACTAAGTTTATATGGAGAAATATCATATGTCGTTTCGGACTTCCTCATACTATAATTACCGATAACGGAACGCAGTTCGACAACGCAGCTTTCGATGAATTTTGCGACAAATGGAAAATACGTAATCTCCGCACTTCTCCATATCATCCTCAGACGAATGGGCAGGTCGAGGCAGTGAATAAGATCATAAAGCATCATTTAAAAACCAAGCTAGGTGAATATAAAGGGGTGTGGCCAGAACTCCTGCCAGAGGTATTATGGGCTTATCGAACCACGGCTTGTACATCAACAGGTGAAACTCCTTTCTCCTTAGCATTTGGTGTTGACGCAGTGGTACCAGTGGAAATTCAAGTGCCCTCATATCGGATCGAGCAGTATGATCCCGCGAGCAATCATGAAAACCTCCGACTTCACATCTATCTCTTGGAAGAGCGAAGAAATGCTTCCCAAGTACGAGTGGCAGCATATCAACAACGTATTGCTCGTTATCGGAATGCGAAGGTTCGACCTAGATCCTTCCAGTTCGGAGACTTGGTCTTAAGGCAAAGTCTTGGAGTTCCTGCTCGTTCATTGGATCCGAATTGGGAAGGCCCGTATCGGGTTATCAGGGTTGTGCGACCCGGTACTTATTATCTTGAAGACATGCAAGGGAAGCCTGTACGTCGCCCTTGGCACGTGGAGCATTTGCTACGATACTACCCCTAGATTCGATGTAGTTCATTATAGCGTTTTATGAATAAAGTGAAGGATATCTTTTGGCCGCTACTCCATTTATATGGACCTGGATAGCCCTGAAGAGAGTGCTTACACATCCTCTTGGCCAATTGCCTACCTTTGGTAGGACTGAAATCACTAGTTGGTTGCTTCTCCATTTACATGGACCTGAACAGCCTCGAAGAGAATGAATACCATCTCTTGACCAACCTCCTGCCCTAGGTAGAATTAAAATCTCAATCGATAGATCAGTCTATCTCAACGCGGACACGGTCGTACGACCCCCGGATTGAGTCTAATTCATTTTCATGAGTTGGTTACTCACGACTGGTGAGAGGAGGGATCGCACTCCGGAATGCGAGCACCACAGCTCGTGCTCAAATTAGGGGGTCGGGGTAATATACCCTAATCGCGAGCATCGTAGCTCGGGCTCGAATCGCACCACAGCTCGCGCTCGAATGTGGTCATACACCCTAAATGCGAGCAGCACAGCTCATGCTCGAATTAAAGGGTCGCATCTCTGATGAATCCATTCGAGATCAACATAAAGCAAAAAAAATGGAAGATGAAGAGAGAACAGCAACAAAACAGTAACACTTCCAAAATATCTTTTCATTGATAATTAGATGATTACAGATACATGAGCGCAGATATAAGAGAGAAGAAAAAAAGAAATCAATCGCTTGGAGGAGCCACGCTCTCGACTTCAGGGCCCATTTCAGGAGCCCCTCCAGCCTGCGTGGCTTCAGTCACCTCGTTCTCGGCAGCAGCTTGCTCTTCTGCAGCTATGATGGTCGCGACTCGACCGAATTCCCCCATATCGAAGGATGGGATCATTCGTTGCACTACTCTTAGTGCAAAGTCTCGACCAGCATCGTATGACTCATATCGTTCATCGTCATACAGCTGCGAAGTCCGGAACTCGGAAACTGCCCGAGCACCTTCCTCCGAGAGCATTTTTACAAGGACGACTCTCTCCTCGTCCCAGTGGATCGAGTCGTCCTTAAGCTGCGCAAGAGCGGTGCGCTCCCTAGTCAAGTTGTCGTAGGCCTCCTTGAGCTGCGACCTGGCCCCGCGAATTGCTCCTCTAACGAGATCTTGTCCTGCCGGAAGATCTCCCTCTCTCTCTCTGCCTTCTCCTTCAGACCCGTGAGCTTCACGTAGTCTGAGTCCAAGGCCTGATACCTGTCGGTCAGGACTTGGATCTTCTCGATGAGGATCTTTTTCTCCTCATCTCTCTTCGAGATCACTGCCTCACGAGCCTTGAGCAGTTGATCTCTTCCTTGAACTGCCTTTTCCAAGGCAGTCCTCTTTCCCTCAGCCTCCTCTATCGTGCGACGGGCGGCAACGATATCACGCCTCGTTCGCAGAATAAGATCTAAACCCTGCAAAGAGATGAAAAATATAAGAGTTCTGGAACGTAACAGGTCGAAACAGGCCTTGACGAAGTCTTACCTGAACCATCCTCATCCCCGCTTCGAGGATAAGGTTCTCAGGACTTGGCTCGGGGAGAGAGCCGAAGGCGTGAGGCGGGACGTTCTCGAACAAAAATTTACATACAGGATGGAGGTGGCGTGGAATAGAGTACGTCCCGCTCCCAGACGGTTGGGCAACGACCAAACCGGCCTGCTCGCGAGGTGGAGGCATGGACTCGCGAGCAGGTCCCTGCTCGGCGGCTGGGACCAGTTCCCGAGCAGGAGTCGGCTCTTGAGGCTCTACCTGCTCTCGAGCCTCTTCAGCTGGGGGGCAGCTGGACCCCACCCCATCTGGGGAATTATCTGCAATGTTGATCACTGGTGGCCCAGGTGCGACCACCAGTGAAGGAATAGTGGGCCCAGCTGGGGCCCCCGCCATGCTCGTGGGAAGGGCAGGCTGATCGCTGCCCGTGCGGATGGAAGATTGAGAAGGTTCGGCAGGGGTTCTCTTCTGCCTTTTGGAGGCTGTGCCCTTCAGTCGAGGCAGTAGGCCTCTCTTCCCTCCAGCCTTCGTCATTTCAACTTCTCTTCTGGATATGAGGCCTGCTGCTGCAAGTCGCGAAGGAGATAAGCAAGCCTCGATATGCCTATCTCCGACAGGCACCTTATACACTCTGACAATCTTCTCGTTGATCCCTCCTTTCAAATTCGGTTTCCTCAATGCCGGGATACCTGCGAGCACAAATAAGGGTCAAACGAAGCAAAACCCTAAAAATTATTCTGAGGAAACTGCACAATACGGGATTGTGTCTACCTTCACAGAAAAACCGGGTCACTCCTGGACCCCTGGAGGAGGCAGACTCCCAGCTCCCGGAAGCATAGAACCACCGCTTCCTCCAGCCGGGATAGTTCGAGGAGGGCTTCCCCAACACGAAATTATCCCGGTGCCAATAACATAAATAATACCAGCCTTCGCTGGAGGGAGCTTTCTTCAGACGAAACATACGGAGGAACTCCTCCGCCGTGAGTTCCCCGCTGCCAGCCTGAGCCCAAAGGGTAAAGGAGCCCAAAACCACCCTCCACCCGTTCACAATGAGTTGCCCAGGGGCAATCTTGTAATACCGTAGTACATCGCGAACGAAGGGATGGAGGGGAAGGCGTACCCCCAGGATAAGCTGGTACTCATAAAATGCTACGCATCCTGGGGGGGGGGGGGGGGGAGTCGGGTGTTTCTCCACCTCCGGGCAAGCGGAGAGTTACAGAGTCAGGGATTAGGTATCTCTCCCGTAGCTCAGCCAGCCGGTCCTCCGATAAAACGGAAGGATATCCGGCTGCTGTGTATCTCCCCGCCGAAACCCTTGCACTGCTGGAGGCAGAGGACTCCGGAGTGGCATCACCAAGAGGGACAGTAGTCTCGTCAGAGTTCCCAGCCATGGGGAGATAAAAATAAAAGAAGGAGAAGAAAAAGGAAGTATACCGGAAACAGGAAAGAAAATGAACACCGGAAGAGGAAGAAGAATGGAAAGAAAAGACTGCAGGTTCCTTTCGAAAAAACTTCTGTAGAAAATCAAAGAAATGGCGGACTCCGTATATTTATAGGCAATCATTCCGCCGTATCTGATGACATGTGGCAGTCCCTCCCTTGACACAGCGCTCGAGCAGGCACGCCCATTAACTACACAAACACGTGGCGAGCGCCCCTTCATTTTCTGTCTGCGGAAAGGCTGCAGAAAGCTGGCGCTCATTAATTCCAGCCCATCATGTGGGGTGCCGTTCTAGATGAAAGCAGCGGGCGGTTTCGTGTGATAGTGAGCTAAGTCCTTTCCTTAAGAATTCTTGGCGGCAAGGACTTGGGGGGCATCTGTTATAGGCAAAATGATGGAGATAAGATTTCACGCGGAAATGCCCATTTCGACTCTCGAGATTGTCTGATCGAGAGTCGAATATTGGATAAGTGCGGGACGTCCATTCGACTCTCGAGATTATCTGATCGAGAGTCGAATATTGGATAAGTACGGGACGTCCATTTGACTCTCGAGCTCACCTGATCAGGAGTCATAGATTGAAAAATACGGAGCAGCTATTCGCAAGTCTCGAGTCTTCATAACCGATAGTCAAATACGGCAAAATTCGATCCGCGAACAGACCTTCTCACAAGTCGTTGAAAGACGTTACATCTAAGTATGTACTTGGACTCGCGACCACATTCTAACCTGCGAGTAGCTTTCCTGCGGTAATATCTCTTAGCTTTCAGTACTAGCACTCGATTCCCGTCGAGCAGCTTGTCCAATCCCTCTGCGACACCAAGCAGGGCTACAACCAGTTCGGTGGTTTCCGTCTTGTCGGCGTCTCCTTCCTTTTCGGAGGCTATGACTCCAACTACGGGCGTCTCCTTCCTTTTCGGAAGCTATGATTCCAACTACGGCTTCCAGCCAGATTTCAAGGGATTACCATCAAGGGGCGTGATTGTTGAAATAAGTCATTGGGTTGGATCTGACTCAAAAGATAGGATCTTATCCCACGAAATCAGCGAATTCTCAGTATCGTATGCGACATCAACGGGATTTCGACATCTCATGTAACAAATTGGATTGCTTCAGATCTATATAAAGGGGTGGCTCCATTAAGAGCAGGTACGCACACATCATTCAATCTTGGTCCCGTTTTGCTTGGCTTCTCTTCTTACTGTGGCCTAACTTAAACATCGGAGGGCTAACGGCTGGTCCCCAGCCACCCTTATTTGTTGTCTTGCTTCAGGTCTGGTGGTGAAAATCCCGGTTGGAGTGAAGGAGAAAAGCCGGAGGATCTCGTTACAAAATCTGACATTAACAGGCGTATCCCAAAAAGGACCGCACATCTCGTATGCTCTTGGGTGGTGGAAGGTTAGAGATAAGATCGATTTTAGCTTTGTCCACCTCGATTCCATTTTATGAGATGATGTGACCAAATACTATTCCCTTTTGAACCATGAAGTGACATTTCTATCACACCCGGCTTTATATCGATGTTTTTTAAGGAGAGTTGGTTTTTGGAGGTTTGAATTTGCTTCACACATGTTTTGCTCGGGACTAGCAAACAGATGGTTGGGGGGTGTGTTGAGCCTCCAATTTATACATGATCTAGCCCATTATACCACATTATATGCATGGTTTGCATGTTTAAAAGGCTCATTTGATGCATGTTTTGTGATTGTAGGAATGAGAGTGACTTCGCCCAATTGGTGACCAAAAAGAACATATTTAGAAGCCCTTGAAAGAAGGCCCAAGGTAGACCAAAGAAGGAAGAAGAAAGAGGGAGAAAAGAGAATAAAAAAAGGAAGAAAAAGAAGAGAATAGAGGTCCGACCGGTCATGACCGGTCGGCCAAGGGAGCCAGGACCGGTCTTGACTGGTCGGCCACCCTGCAATCCCCCTCTCTGGACACTGGACAAAGGACCAGCCTGGTGTGACCGGTCCTGACCGGTCGGCCAGCAGGTCAGGCCCCTCTGTGTACCCCCTGGACTCCTAACAGATAGATTCGACAGGTCGGCCATGCGTAAACAGTGGTTTCTATTTCAAGTTCCGAGATTTTTTGCGCAGTGCGTAAGTGTTACGCAAATTCTGGAAGATTCCAACGCGGTAGAGCTTCCCCACTATAAAAGGGCACCTAGGGTCTCTTCCTAGGGTATCATAGAAGCTGAGGAACTTCATGGGAGGTGAAGGAAGCCGTCGTGGAGGGTTTACAACCCTCCCAACTCTGAATTTTTATGCTTTTTAGTTTTTCTTCAAGTTTTAGTTATAGTATGACAATGCTCGGCTAGAATCTCTCAGCTAGGGCTGAGAGGTGAAGCTTGTAGCCAATTTCATGTTTAATTCAGTTTAATTCAGTTTGATTCAAGTGGTTTCACTTTAAGTTTGAATTTTGAATGTTCTAGTTCATATAGAGTTGATATTTTTAAAAGTTTTATGAGAGTTCATATGCTTCAGACATGGATTTCTTGCAATTCTCTGAGATTATCATGTTTTGCTTGATTAGATTTGAATTATGGTAACCCTTGAGCATGCTATAGTCTATAGGCATGGCTGTTACTCCGAAGGCCATGATTTTGAATGCTATGTGATTGAATGGGACTAGAACTTGGATGTTCAACTTAAGTGGGATCGAATGTGTTTAATGCTTTATCTTCCGACTAGATGAGAGATAGAACTTCAAATCTAGTTGTGTTTATGCTTGGATTGATTGGATTGACATGGGATTGTTACAAGTGGATCCTTGAAAGCCTTAGTTCCTTTAATTCCTGATTTTTCTAAATTACTGTTTAAGTTAATTCTCTCAATTGAATCTCTTAATCATTACAATTTAAGTTGTTGGAATAGTTTAGAAGTTGTTTTCTAATTCCCTGTGGATCGACATCTGTCTTACCGAGATTTATTACTACATCGCGGCCTTTCACTTGAGGCGAGCGAACACCTAGACCTCTTAGCTAAAGCTAAGAGGTGAAGCTTGTAGTTAGGTTTGCTGTTTAATTCATTCATTCAAGTACTATAAACTTTTGTTTTGAATTTTTCAAGTTCTAGTTTGAATAAAGTTAGTATTTTTTGACAATTTTTAGAGCTTGTGCTCCAAGTACATAAGTTTCTTATAAGTTTTTAAGATTTATCATTATGCTCTTATGAGATTTAAATTATGAAAACCCTAGATTAACCATTATCTCATGGTATGACTAATGCTTTGAAGTGTTGCAAATTCAAGTTTTCCATGCTTTAAGTAGAACTAGAATTGGATTTCCAAATTTGAGTTTGGACTGTTTTATGAGTGTTTGAATGTGATATCATTCGATTGGATAGAGATATGACTTAGATTCCAATCGTGTGTTTTTTCTTGATGAATGAATTGGCATTAAAACTACTACAAGTGGATCCTTGGTGCTATAGTTATTTTAAATTCTTGAGTTTTTCCTATTTGATTCCTATTTATGTTTTAATCTAAATCTCTAAACTTTCTAGTTTAAGTTGTTAGAATAATTAGAGTCGGTTTAGTTACAAAATCCCTAAGGACGATGGTCTCATGGTTGATTATTACTACATCGCAGCCTTACGCTTGGGGCTGGAACGCATTATCGGCTAATAAAAACCACATTGGAGAATTTTGATGGTAGTTTTCTTTGTCAAAAAGTGACCCCCACAAGCTTGTGAGTGACAGAAGGAGATGACACTAGATTGTTGTTATTCGGAACACATTTCCTACTTATTTGGTCTGGGCAATACTTGAATAAGTATGGGTCATCCTAAAAAAACTAGGTACCTCAGCCAAAAACTTCTTCCTATCTTGTGATATCCAATGAATAAGAATTTCACCCTGACAAGTAGTTAGCTATGTCAGCATACCAAGATAATTGGGAAACAGAAAATAGTTGTTTGTCCGAGAAAGTGTCTTTGATTGGTGCAGTCTCAATGGAATCCGAGAGAACAAGTGGTCAACCACAACATTCTCTATTCTTTCCTTATCATAGATTTCCAAGTCAAATTCCTAGAGTAGGAGGATTCATCTCAATAAGAAAAGCTTAGCATCCTTCTTGAGAGAAGGTACTTGAGTACCATGTGATCGATGAAGATGATAATCTTAGATCCTATCAAGTAGGATTCGAATTTGTCCAGAGAAAAGACCACGGTAAGGAGTTCCTTCTCTGTGGTGGAATAGTTAATCTGGGCACCATTCAACCTTCTACTTGTATAATAGATGGCGTATAACTTTTTGTCATTCCTTTGGCCCAACACAACCCCAACAACATAGTCGTTAGAGTCGCACATGATCTCAAAATGGATGCTGATCAGATCAATTGTCAACATGTCCTTAAGCTTTGTGAAAGCTACGTGACATGCTTCTGTCCGGTTGAATGGGACATTCTTTTGAAGGAGATTTTTCGATGGTCTAGAAATTTAACTAAAATCCTTAATAAACCTCCTATAGAATCCTACGTGACCTAGGAAAGAGAAAATGTCACGTATTGTTGAGCATTAAATATTGCATATTTAGCCTTAATTATGCGTTATCTTTATACACATAACTGCGTTAAGTTGATCTAATTATATGTGTTTCTGTCATATAAGTACTTTGGAAGTCTAAGATGAATTTGTGTTTAAATTGATGAATTAAAGCTCAAGGAGAATGAAGTTCGAAAACTTAAAGATGTGGAGGTTACCAGATTTAGAGCCGCAATAAGTCCCTTTAGTTGTCCATTGATCCCGGTAAGTTACTTGATTCTTTGGAGTAGCTGCACCAACTCCTTTAAGGTTGTACCTACCCTCATTCCCCTCCTTTACCTCTTCATTCCATCTCATTCATGTTGTTATCAAGGTTTTCTACTCTCCATTACTCAAATTCTCTTCCACTGTTAAGCTCATTACACTAGAATTACTAACCTCATCTTTATTAGTACTCACATTGTGATCAAATACACTATCAAGGAAAATATTCATTATTATCTAATCCAGTATAGATTCATGAACACTATCCCATACATATATATCAATTCATTGCCCTTCCATGATTGTTCATACGCAAATAAAGCATTGTCTAATGCAGGCATAGTGCTTCACTACTTGCATCGGGGATTTATACGCAAAATGTACATACTTCCTTATTTAGAACTCTTATCTATACTACTGTGGATTCGTACTTGAGGAGAACATCAAGAAGGGTTCTTATATCATGATTTTTCACCATGTGGGGAGACCGTGGAGCCTATAATGATGATTGCACAATCAACATGAGGATTATCTAAAGACAAATAACTTTGTGTTCATCTTTACATATTATACATTTCTTGTATTCTATTATGTATGTCGCCAATATCTATATTATTATTATTTTGTCACGATATCATGCCTTAAAAATCAATGATACTTCCATGGGATATAATTAAGGGTTTGTGGTAAATCATAACCTTAAATTAAATGTAATAAGCGTCCAAATAGTAAGAAAAGCCTTTCAACCGCATGCGCTCTTATCTCTTTTGCGTGAATATAGTAATGTGATGAGAATGTCCTGTGAATGTTACGTGAATGAATGGCAATGGATACAATTTCCAATGTAATATTTGTATGATATTTATACTCAATACAAATCATAATCAACATGATCCATCATCGAAATTAGTACCTTTAAAAGGAATGTACTTCATACCCATCTTATTTCATTCCAATAATTAACTTAGATATTCATAATAATAAACCAATACCGTACATTATCATATACTGACGCTTAATGGTCATTAAGACTAGTTCTCAAGCCATGTAACTAGTCCCTACTAGCTTATTGAAAGACCAAATATTCTCCACACTGTTTTACTAAGGAGTAAGGGCACACTTCTATACTCCCTGTAATTGGTTGTCGCATGGCATTGCTTAGTCGTTACAGCAGCGGTAGAGAATGTATTTCTCCATGGGGCGTTTGCACTCTGCACAGACCACTTTCTCTGGAATCTTCCCAGTTGTCCCTGGGAGGATCAGGCGCACGCAATGCTCAGGAGTATGGAATGGGGCAAGTGCATTTGTGAGCGCTGGAATGAATCCTTCAGCATCAATGTTTGCCTTCCACGCGTCGATCTGGGTCAAGCACTCGACAATGGTCTTCCCATGAGATTTCACCATCTCTGTCGATCCTCTGCTTATCACTGCCCACCCTTGATCACTACCATCATAGGTAAGCATCGTCATGACCTCTTGCATTATAATGTCATTCTCAATCGTCCGACCATGTTGCATCTTGGAATGCCACATGCTCTCTAGACGGGTCCAAAAGAACCATATCATCACTAGGTCATGCCAAGTGCCGCTCAGCTTCTCATTGTCGATGGTGGCAATAATTCTCCTCACGCGTTCCTTGGGGTTGCTCTTCCCCACATATACCATCTCTATGGGGATTTGAGTTTCATGGATCACGCGTTTTATTGCGGTTGTGAATCGCCTAATCCATTCGAGGTCTTCTCCTCCATATAGGCAAATGTACCTTCCTTCCCTTGCCTATCAGAGAAAGTATTAGCACATGATCAATACATCAAGCAATTACAGATTTTACGTATGTGCATGAGGTGGTGTATCGAATGGATGCGAAATACATGCAATAGGAGCAATGATTCATACCCATTGAAGTATCACAGGATCGATCTCATCCGCCAGGAGCTCGAGCCTCCAAGTCTCATCCTTCCAAAGGCTTTCCTCCCTCAAAGAAGTGAAAGGGAAGGCCAGGCTGCCCCATATCCACATCATGTGAATTGCATTGGGGCACACCACCCTCCCTTGGCCATCCAAAACTACCAGCAGCGGCTTCTTCTCAAAATGCCACACTTCTTTGATGTACCTGATGACTGCAGGCTCTAGCACAGATGGGTGATGCACTGAGTACCACTGCATTGATGATGCCATATTAACGAACTGATCATGCTTCGCATCAGTCCACTCAATCGACTTGCCTATGACTGGTAGCCAGACGATTTCATATTGCCTCTCCATCTTCCCGTGATGGGTGTCACCGTAGATTTGATTCAGAATCATAAGCTCCTCGTGGGAGACATCGAGATCCGAAATGAATAGTATCACTATCTTCCTTCTCAGTACTTCCACGCTAACCTGTGTTTCAAAATCAAGAGAATAACTATCGACGTACCAGTATAGACATGTCTGAGTCAGTGAAATAGAATTTATCTGAATAGGCTTACAAATTCATAATCTGATGTTTAGGGGTGTTTTGAACTATGTAGTAAAAATAGCATTGCCAGATATTTTCATATTAATATCATTTGTTTTACATGTCCGTTTCATTAATACTAACTGAAAATATACCTCGAATTTAATTGTTTGATAAAATGAAACCCTATCGAGTAAAGAAACAAGTTCTTTTGGAAATGTTGATAATGCCAGGGCTTGGGGAAAAAGAATTACAAAGAAACTAATGGTTGTCTTTACTGAAATATGAAAATATACACTAAAAACGCAACGTATCATACTTACAGAATGTCCTGGCTGCTACTGTATTGCAACAGTTGCAATTTAGAAGATAATAGCCATTGTGTCGAGAACAATGGTCATGATTTAACGGATGATTTTTGTTACATAATGCCACAACTACATGTTACATTTTTAAAACCTTGGAGAAGCATGTAATGTTTCATCATAGGAAAAGGGGGGAAAAAAAAATAGTTGCCAGCGGAGCAAAAGCTTAGAAGCCATGTCTAGTAGAAATAGGATGTGTGACCAATAAGTTCAAGCGATTAGCGAGCAGCTTTTTCTTCTTTTTGTTTTGTTTATGCTTTTATCTTCTAAAAAATCGATCTTTTTAATCATAGAAACAGAGGAGAAACAGAGCAGTAAGTAAGAAACTTTGCAATGGCGTTTAGTGCGAACCCTTTTCTTGCTGACACCGTCAACGAGAGGCATATCATCCTTGGAGTGAATCAAGGCTCTGAGAATTTTCATATTGTCGATGTGGATCATTTCAAAGAGGCGTATGAGTGTCTGATAAGCTTCGATGTGTCTCTTCTCATCTGTAGACATTAGCATCAATCACATTCGTCAATGCATATGGCCAGAAAGTGCTTATGAGCAGCACTCAACACAATGCCCTGATGACTAAGATTGCTTGTGCGGTCTAAGTTTTAAACAAGCTGACCATCTATGGAGACTATCAACTAGATGGATAATTCAGAATCACTGCCTCACCTGCCATCCTTGTCTAAATTTCTAAGGCTCCTTTTGCTTATTGAACCTATCACCTGGATTACGCATCCCACATTTCCACCATGTATACAGCTTTTCACAGTGATCTGAACCTTTCAAGAGGTGGATGTCCCAAAGGGAATGGGTCATGCCAAAGGTAATACCATTTCGAAGGTCCTAACAACATAATCAGTGGTCTACTAAGGGGTGATTAAAAGAAAACTTGCCAATGATCAGCATTTAGCACCAAAAACACCATGGATCTGACATGTGTGCAAGTTTTTGGTCAGTAATCATAACAAAGTGGGACCCACCACTTGAACATATCTGATCATGGTCAAGGCCTATTAAAGAAAAAAAAAATTACTACATACCTATGTGTTGATAACACAGATCCAATTGCTTCCTCAGGTGCCCATGTATGTTGCTGACCTTGTGAGCCAAGCTCGAAAGCTCCCAAGCCTCTGTCGTGGAGCTGATGTGCCTGAAATCAACCTTACAAACTCATCACATTTTGCACATCATTAACTAAAGAACATGCTCTCTGGGGACCTCACTTATTTCTAATTACTGATAGGTTCGGATAATTGATTTGATTTATAAATCAAAGCAAAACAGTAGGAAGATTCAATTGTCAGATTCAAGCTACAAAATTTGCTGACTAGAAATCCGGGTATCCAAAGGAAGGTCCTTAAAGGAGTGTAAATCCTTGCTTCCAAGATCAGAGGAGGGATTCATTATAGGAAGGACTACCAATGCTTCCTAATTATCTTACCCTACTAATGTAGTTCTTACGGACTTTGTCTTGAATTAGATTAGGTAAACAGATGGGGAATCAAATTACGAGTTCTGGAAAGGATGTAATAAGAAAGAAATCTCTCAGATGATGTTGTACACCACATCAAACTTACTCGTGACCCAAGCCTATGAGGCCAATGATCTGTGAGGCACAGGCCACAATGCTTCGCATGGTCCAATAAACTGCGGTGGGGATATGGGCCATGGCTACGGTCATTGCAGGAGTGTCCGCTGAAATATATTCTGTTGGAAGCTCCTTCAATTCAATTATGCACTTGGTCACATCTAGCATTGCGTTGATGAGGGTGTGGATTGCGTCGAAACGAGGCTTCAGAGAGTCAGTGTGCTCTAGGATGTCAGGCAACTGCTTGAGGAGGGCCACGGATTTCGCTAGAGGATTGACGCTATACAGCTGTGCAGTGAGCCAGAACTCGCCATAGCTGACGGCGAAGGCAGCGAGGGTCAAAACCACCTTTGCATCCCATGAATAGTTTGACAGTGAGTTAAACAATGCCAATGTGGTCGCATGCGCGTCTCCACCACCAGAGCACTTGCATGTTATCTAGGATCATACATTATAAAGAGATGCATGCATTAGCACAAGGGGTGGATGCTAGAACGAGAAAGAGATACGTGTGTTATGGATTCCTACAGTTACCTCGCATGCAATCCTATGAATTGTGTACGCAAGTGCTTCAAGCATGCCAATGATCGAAGAATGGTCGGTTTTCTCATCCACGAGCTCAACTTGTGCTGGTTGGGCCTGCATTGAGATTCAAGGTGAGGATGGTTAGCTCGAGTCCCAATAGGGTCCTTGTTTGCAAACTACGCTCTGAATTATTTTCTTTATGCAACATACACATGTATGTTGTACCACATGTGTAAGCTTGAACTGGATAGTCGGCTGTACATTGCCTTTGCATGCCTTGACCTATCTGACGAGTGGACCATCCTGGTTTTTGTTTCAAAGTGATCTCCATTGTGGGCCCAATTTTGGGACAGAAGAGTCTCGTAGCCTTAATATATTAGAAACAAATGCTGGCCATTAAGGTGTCGTCTGTGGTCAATCATCCAACACAGACAGAAGACGCATATATTACATTACATTTTAGGATTAGGAAGGCAGTATTTAAATCGCCTTTTCTACACAAAAACCATTCGTTTTAGATTTGTCAATATCTAGCAAAGTAGTGCAGTAGGTTGTACCAAAATTAGAAAAATGATATATCTATCGAAGGGGAAGAAGTCCTCACATACTATATCTATTCATAATTGTGAAAAAGGATATTATAAAGAGTGCATGAATATAACAAGAAATATGGAAACGGATAGTGCCATGTTTAATAAAAGTATAAGCCCGGTTGCTCCAGCCTTCTGAGAAAAAAAGCAAAAGAAAAAGAAAAAGAGAAGGAGAAGGAAAAGGAATAGTATCATGTAATTTTCTATGGCCAAAGTGGGTTTTGTTTAAAAAGTTGTTCTAATTGTATTATCAATTGTAGTAATTACATTATCATGAATCTGTCGTAATACCAGTGGCAGTAATGGTAGCATTAGCAGTAGTAGGAGCAGCAGTCAAGACAAATGGAGTGTGTGAGTGAGTATGAAATAAATAAATAAATAAATAAAAGACACCCAACTTTAGTAGTTGTATCATTAAGAAGAAAGATGATCATGATATGGCTCTCAAGCGAAAAAAGGATGATTATGATGAAGAAAATGCAGATGATACTGAAAAAAACAAAAACTAAAGAGTAAAGAATCGAGAAGCATGAAGGTCATCCTACAACTACAATAGTGGGGGTGGCACGCTTCAAGATGTCCTCGACAACATGCAGGAGGGGTCTGACTTCGACGTCACGACCGTCAGGTGCATGCGTGGCGAGTATCTGCTTCATGACCACATTGTCGTCCGAAGACGAAAACAAGTGGCGCTCGCCCTTGATTAGTTGCAGCTTCTGCGACGCCATAGTTAAGGAATTACGAAAAAGAAACGAACCAGAAAGCCAAGAAAGCAAAGGAAGGTTTGGGGGTGGTAAAACCGTTGCATGCAGAGGTGCATATATAGGCTAAGTAAAAGGCTAAAAGGGAGGCGAGACTCAATTCCTTACTTCCATTGGGGGTTTATGCTCGTTGTTTTGAGATAAGGTGGGCTCACCTGAGCTTTTCTTTACAGTGTGAAAGTTGGCCTCCTCGAGATTCCTGGACGCCGATTGTGCAGGGAGTAGTTCACCTAGGTGAGCAAACACTGTGGGGCCCACCATGATGTATGTGTTTCATCCAGGCCGTCCATCTATTTTTTCAGATCATGTTAGGGCAGGAATCTAAAATTGAAGCATATCCAAATCTCAAGTGGACCACACAACGGATAAACGTGGGGATAATGACATCCGTCCACCGTTGGAACCTTCCTACAGCCTATAGGGATGTTTATTTGTCATCCAACCTGTTCATAAGGTTACACAGACCTAGACGAAGGGAAAACAAAATTATCAGCTTGATCCAAAACTTCTATGGCCCCAAAAAATTTTCAACGGTAAGCATTCAATTTCCAATTTTTCCTGTGGTTTAGTCCACTGGGGCTTTGGATTTGCTTCAATTTTGGACTCATGAGCTGGAAAAACGGATGGACAGCCCGGATGAAACACATACATCATGGTGACCCCACATAGTTTACTCTAGGACGGTGAGCTACTAACTACACAACCAGCGTCCGAGATTCCTGCCTCTAGCGGGTAGATGAGTACGTACAAAGATCTCCGTACTCTTCAGACCTTGGAAACTCACTAAAAATAGAAAATGAACGTGAGCATGTGCCTACATTACAGGAGTTGGTCTTACCGAGGGGTGAATAGAGCTGTACGCTGAGTACGCTCGAAAAACTTCCTTGACTTGCACAGAAAATGCTCGACTGAGCTTAGATTGGAAGTGAGTTTGAGCTCAGCCGAGCTGAGTCAAATTTTTTATACTCGAATGTGTTCATGCGAGCTTTGAGCAGGGCCATGCGAGCTTTGAGCAGGGCCATGCTCGATTCGGCTCGACTTGTTTATAGACTCGAACTCTGCTCGATTTGATTCGACTCGGCTCGGTTCGTAGCCGTACTATATATAAGTTTTTTTTTTTTTTTTTTTACCTTAATCATTTTTACATTTTTATGGTTTACCTGCCCAAGCGCTCCCCTTTTCAAACCCTAACCCCAACACACCCTCCCCCTCTCTGAGCTCGACGGCCCGCCATCCACTCCACGCCAGCAACCCTCACTCTGCCCGCTCGTTGCCAACCACCCTCACTCTGCCCGCTTGACGCCGCCCATCCATTATTCTCAGTCACCCTGCTCGCTCGTCACCGGCCACCCCTATTCTCAACCTTGCCTGCTCGTCGACGCCAGTAATCCCCTTCCCCCCTCCATTATTTTTCATGAAATTTCAGGTGACCCTTGCTTGAAAACACAAATTCGAACTCAACTCGAAAGAATCGAACTCAGACTCGACTCAGAAACTCAAAATCGACTTGAAGTCGCTCGGTCTGCTAATAGAGTAAGGGCCTACTTAACTCGGCTGAGTAGAGCCGAGTAATGAGTAGGGGTAGGTGGGTTCGAATAGAGCATCGAGCAGGGTGATGCTCGATTCGACTCGACTCGTGTATAGCTCTAGTGAATAGTGACCTAACGTGAGCCTTGCATTGAACGGCCACATCAACTAAAAGTCACTGAAATTGGTAAAATCCGAGATTCCTTTACTTGGAAAAAAAATTAGGGCATGTTTGGCGCATGGTATTAGAAGGGATGGAATGATATTAGGTGGGATTAACATCATTTATTGCACAATGATTACATGTTTGGTAATCCCATGGTATTTTCATATTCAATCCCATGTTTGGGATCAAATAGTTACCATGGAAAAACTATTGGATTAAGTAAAATCTCGTTTGGTGGACTATGGAATTGCAATCAACGGACCAAATTCACAACAGATGTCCATCACTTGAACATGTATATAACCATAGTGTCATGTATAAAGGACTTATATGGATGGACCGCATGGATAAAACACATGCATCAATGTGGGGCCCACGTGTGTGGGATTTTGAAATCCCACAGAAATCCCGCATGGGATCAAGTGCAATTACATCTCACCTAATCCGAAGCTTCCCATCCTCCCCAAACATCATATGGAATTTGCGTAAAACCAATGCAATTCCATCTCACCTAATCCCATCTAATACCATGCCCCAAACACCCCCTTAGACGATGTACAAAAAAAGACAGCAGTTTTAGATTGACCAATCCAAGCAGTGAGAGTAGGTAACTATATATAGCCAACAGTTGTAGATCGTCTGTGTTGAAGGCATGGAGAATTCTGGTTCAGTTAGCTTTTCATTGAAATGTTGATCACACTAGCTTACAAAACAAGCCTTTTTTTTTTATCTCCCCAATAAATTCCACACCACAACACACAACACGACTTTTAATGTGGGGAACTTATTTAAACCCATCATGATTTGTGTTAGATCCACACATTCCATCAATTTTTCTTGATCGTTCTAGAGCAAGAGTCCAGAAATGAAGTACATCCAAACCTCAAGTGGACCACACCACAAAAAGTAGTGAGGATTGAATGAACTACTGTTGAAACCTTCTTAGGACCAACCGTGAAGTTTATTTGCCATCTAACCTGTTCATAAGGTTACAAAGATCATGATGAAGGGAAAAGCAAATATCAGACTGACCAGCTGTGGCCCCAAGAAGTTTTCAATGGTAGGTGGCAATCCTTATTGTTTCTTGTGTTGAATTCTGAATCTACATTGTTTATGAGCTCATATCCTAAAATGACCTGAAAAGATAGATAGACAGTATGGATCTAATTTCAAGAAATTTCATTGCTGCGCTGTGCCCCATTATAATGTATATGTAAAATCCACACCGTTCATCTAATTTTCCATATCATTTGAGGGTTTGAGACAAAAAAAAAAAAGAGAGAGAGAGGCATATCTAAGGTTCAAATCCACACTAATGGAGACAATGAAAATTAGACACCTACCATCAACGTTTTGGAGCCACAAAAGAGTACTATGATCAAACTGATATTTTTTTTTCCTTCACCCAAGTTTGTCTGACCTTACGAAGAGGTTCGATGGAAAATAAACTTCACATACGGTGGACCCTAAAAATGTTTAAATGGTAGTTGTTGAATCCCCACTACTTTGTGTGATGTGGTCCACTTGAGCTTTGAATGTGCCTCATCTTTGGGCTCATCTTTGGGCTCATGCTCTAGAATAACCCCACTAGTGGGTGGGTGCATCGAATGACTAATCAAGTGGGTGTGTTGCCCACCTAACAAGGTGGGTGCAATGCATGACTAACTTAGAAAAAAAGAAACAAAAACAAAAAAAAAATTTGAAGAACTTGATGGGCAGTGTGGATCTAACACATAAATCATGGTGAGGCTAGAGAAGTTCCACACTTTAAAAGTTGTGTAGTATGCAGTCTATTCGGTAGAGAGAATCCATGTGTTTTGTGAGCTTGTGTAATCGATGATGGCACAGACCAATGAAAAGTGACAACTCAGAACTGGCCTCTACTTTAAAAACCCGAAAACTTGACTAGATTAGATAACCATTCGGATCAGGTGGACTCAAAGCCCGAGTTGTGTTTATTTCGTTGATTGGGATTGTCTTCTTACCAAGTGAAAGTCATGGTCCAATTACTGCTCTCTCTTTTTTCTAATTATTAAAAGAATTTTCATGCGGTGATTTATGGCATCGAGTCAGTAAGTTAAAGGTATGCCTTGCCTGTTAGCAGATGGAAGACGCCCAGGCGTTTCAACAGCAGGTCTCAAGTTGGACATGCTGAGGAGAAACACTAAGCTCACCGGTAGGTGGGTGCATGCACTAACTGCATGGGTGCATTGCACACCTAACAGGGTGTGTGCGTTGCATGACTAACCAAAAAAAAAAAAAAAATGTACCACACAAGAGCCATATATGAACCTGTTTGGGTGGTTTGGGTTTCATAAATGCACGGCCCATTCTGCGAGGATCTATCACTTCCTTTTTCTTCTTTTTTTTTTCTTTTTTTATTTTGTTTTTACACTTGTCAAATGGACGAGGATTGCTGTGGGCAGGTTCATCTCATTACCGTTCATTAGGTGGGTCATTCATGTAAGGTCCTCGTATGGATGGTTTGTATCAAAATCACATCTTCCTCTCCATTTTATTTGTGGGCACTATGTGATGTTGAAATCGCAGCACTGAGTTGACTCCGCTGAGTTTTGAGTTGAGTCAGCAAATTCTAGAACTGGTCAATACATAGTACAAGGGGGGGACCCCATTAGGGCGCGGATTTCCTTGCGCAGGAATTTCCCAAAACGGATGGACGGTGTGGATTTATCATAAAACATCACTTTGGGCCCACCTTGGTTCCCAGCGCAGGAAATTCCTGCCATATATCACCAAAGGAGTCAGATCCTCAGCTTTAACGTACTATGGCTTTATAAAATAAGCTTAATCTATACGGGCGCGAATCTGGGTGGGGCCTACTGTGAGGTTTTTGAGAAATCTACGCCGTCCAACCGTTTTGTGAGATCATTTTAGGCATTACGACCAAAATTGAACGGGATCCAAGACTTAAGTGGGCCGAAAACATGACGATTGAACTTCCACAGTTGAAATATTCGTGGGGCCACAGAAGTTTTGAATCAGGATAATATTTTTGTTTTCAGTTAATCTCAGTAGGAATGACATTATGAACGGTATGGATGGCATATAAACATCACTGTGGACCCCATAGAGGTTTCAACGATAAGAATTTCCCTACACACCTTTTGCTTTAGTGCGGCCCACTTGAGTTTTGGATCCTGTTCATTTGTGGTCGCAAAGCTTAAAATGATCTCAAAAAACGGTTGGACGGCGTAGATTTCTCATAAACCTCACGGTGGGCCCCACCCAGATTCCATGCGCAGGAGATGCCTGCCAAAGGCTTCCGCAGGCAATCCGCGCCCATTCTATACTACTCGCTAGCGGGGCCCACCATGCTGTTTTTGTGTCATCCAAAGTAGGTCGCCCTGGCCCAGAATCAGATCAAATCGATTTTCAATTGGGCTGCTTGATTTTTTTTTTTTTTTTTTTTTTTTTTTTTTTTTTTTTTTTTTTTTTTTTTTTTTGTAATACCATCGTTATCGTAGAGATTGCTTGATGAGCAGGTTGGATGGTATAAAAGAACATGGTTGGCCATGCCCTAGAAAAAATGTACAATCACCCACAAACCTTATAGTCAAGTGGTGGCCACCATGATGGTCGGATCCATTTGATTTTTTAGGTATCCTAATCCATGATAAGTCAGCCTTCTGGACGGAAGCGGCCGGTTTGTGTGGTGTGTTGACGTCACCAGGTTCCCACACACACACTATATATATATATATATATATATATATATATATATATATATATATATATATATATATATCCACACTCGTTAATCAATTTGGCAGGATTAATTTAGGTGGTGAGTCCAATGCGAGATAGATCCAACGTTCAAGTGGACCACACCACATAAAGTAGTGGAAACAATGATTCCCATCATTGGAGCCTTCTTAGGGCCCACCATGATGTTTATTTTTCATCCAACCTATTCATGAGGTCACACGGAACTGGACGTAAGAAGAAAACAAATATCAGATTGATCCAAAACTTTTATGGCCCGCAAAAAGTTTCAATGGTGGACGTTCAATCCTTACTTCTCTCTGTAGTTTGGTCCACTAGCTTTGAATCTGCCCCATGCTCTGGCCATCCTCTAAACTGGACTCGTAAAATGGATGGACTGTGGATATGACATATACATCATGGTGGGGACCACAAATTAAACTTTGTGACGTAAACATTAGAAAACTTAGTGACGTACGGAGGTCGGTGGTGTGTGGCACAGGACGCAATCGGTTTCCCTTTAGGACAAGTTGGGATGATACGAAAAATCATGCTGGACCAAGGAGCTGTTGACGATCCAGCCTGGAAAGGAATTCCTGATTTATGCGATACAACCAGTTTCTATCCTAGGGTCTCCGTAAAAGAACTTAATGAAAGCTGTGGACGCGGATCGCATACTGACACAGCCAGTTTGGACGGTGCTCTGGGGGCCATCATGATGTAGGTGTTTAATCCAGGCCATCCATCCATTTTTCCAAGTTCAATTTAAGGCATGAAACCAAATGAGGAAAATCCAAATTAATGAGTACCCCACCATAAGAAACAATGGTGATTGAATGCTTCCCGTTAAAAACTTGTAAGGGGCCACAAAAATTTTGGATCAAGCTGATATTTATATTTACCCTTCATCCAAGTTGGATGAAAAATAAACATTACAGTGAGTCCTATGAAGTTTTTAGTAGTAAGCGTTTAATTAATGCTGTCTTCCTGTATTGTGGTCCACCTGAGATTTGGATCTACCTCATTTTTGGGCTCATTCTCTAAAATAATGATCCAAAATGGTTGGACGGACGGCCTGGATAAAAATTTTATATCATGGCGGCAACCACACAGCGTCAGTAGACAATCTACCTTCCTCTTTTTCCATCACATGGGAATCTTCATGCAATCGTACAGAAATCTTGAGAGTTACACATTTAAAGTCACGTGTTTGTTACCGCGCTGGCATTTTGGAATGGCCTGATTTCTGCGTCTTACGCACGGACTGGATGGGATATGCAAAACATGGTGGTCCTGCACACAATCTTAAAGGTTCTAGCGGTGGATGTTCCCATCCCAACTGCTCTCTGTAGTATGACTGCCCCATGAAGGGGCTCTAAGGGGCCGCTGAAGCGTATGGGTTTTAGCCTCACTGGCCATCTAGTTCGCCATACCATTTTAAGGGCATAAACCCAAAAATGAGGCTGGATAAAGTGGACACATCACAGAAAGCAGTGGTGATAATAACACCCACCGTTCAAACCATCCTAGGGCCCAAAATGATGGTTGATTGCCATCCAACCTGTTCATAAGGTCACAAAGACCTGGATCAAGGAAAAACACACATACCAGCTCAATCCAAAACTTCTCTAGCCACCAAAACGTTTTCAACAGTAGATGTTTTATCTCCACTGTGTGGTCCAATTGAGGATTAGATCCGACTCATTTTAGGGCTCATACCCTATTAAGGATCTGGAAAAATGGATGAATTGTATGGATAAAACCCATACATCACGGTGGGCCCCACAGAGTCTCTGCCTGGAGAAAATCCGTCCAGGCGGGATCAGGAGACAATCCGCTTCCTTTGGATCCGCCTGAATCTTAGACCGTAGGGTGAAATTTAAGTGGGGGCTGACGCTGCTATTTTCGTAAATCATAGGAGTACTGTGGTTCAAGCAAAAGTCTAACAAAAAAAAGCTCTGTTCACCTTTCAATAGTAGTTTATGAATGGTAAATTAGGGTATTTTGGTCATTTCAATGGAGAAGGTAGAGAGAGGACGAAACAAAAGAAAAGTAACGTCTTTAGCGTTTTTTTGGCAAAATCAAGATTCATGAGAAATTCTGTATTTAAAAACCCAACATACTGATTAGGACAAGCATTAAAGGGGATAAAGTAACTGTTTTGCCTAATAGTGTACTATGTGATACTATGTGAAGCCAGCGAGGACACCCATTACGAGTAAGCGGACAGCCTGTGACATCCGTAGAATTAAAGCTAGGTGTACCCACATCGTTGTCCAAATTTCTTGCCAGCTCATATTAAAACCGTAGATAAGAATGAGGATACG
This sequence comes from Liriodendron chinense, assembly GCA_003013855.2. NCBI lineage: Eukaryota > Viridiplantae > Streptophyta > Magnoliopsida > Magnoliales > Magnoliaceae > Liriodendron > Liriodendron chinense. The sequence goes on from ML058410.1 coordinate 443,690, forward strand.
AAACTCAAGTGGGCCGCTGAAGAGGAAACAGTGGGGACTGAAGGATGTTAAAACATTCATAGGGACACCATAGTTTTTTATCAGGCTATGTTTTTTGTGTTTTAAGTTCATCCGGGTGAGGATGACATTATGAATGATTTGGATCACATATAAACATCAAGGCGTACTCGGGAAGGTTTTGATGGTGGGCGTTTCTTTCCCCACGTTTCTCTCTCATGTGACCAACTTGAGTTTTGTATTTGCCTCATTTTTATCTCATGTCCTAAACTAAGCTAAAATAAAAATAAAAATAAAAATAAATAAAAGAATTGCCTAATGGATTTCTCCCAAACAAACAAGCAATCTGCATCTCAACTTCCTAGGTAGGACCCGCCTTGATATTTGTGAGAAATCCATTCTATCCGTTCTATTTTACTAGATCATGTTAGGACATGGGCTAAAATGAGGAAGTAGGCTCCACGGCTGGAAATAATGAGGATTTAACATCCATCATTGAAACAATCATGGGGCTATATAAGTTTTGGATCAGGCTAATTTTTTTTTGTAATTTCAGTTCATCTCAGTAAGAATAACCTTATGAACAGTTTGGATAGTATATAAATATTATGGTGGACCTAGGGTGGTTCTGTTGGGAAAACTATGATCGGCTCGCAGCGGAAGAGGTGAAAAATCAAACGAGATAATCACACAATGGCAAACACCAAGTAACAATTGCCAATCACATAAGAAGGGAATCAGATTTTAACGTGGAAAAACTCCCTCACGAGTAAAAAACCACAACACAAAGCGAATCCACTATGAAATATGAAGTTACAAGCGAATCCACTATGAAATATGAAATTACAAAAGAATGAAGAAACAAAACCCTAGATCTAAGCCCCATAAGAGAAATCCCAACCTTTCCAAGCTCTTTCTCTCACCCTAGAACCCTCTCAATTCCTCTTTACGCATTTAGGATACCCTAATCCCGCTTACACCTTACTTATATAGCAATAAGACTAGAATTAGAAACATCTACGCAAAGCCACACAAGATCGTACAAACTATATAAGAGCTACCGCCACAGTCGGTCGCCCGAGCCTACCATCGGTAGCCCAATGCCTAGAGTTCGGTAGCCCGAACCCCTAAAAAAACATCCAGAGAGTTATGCATGCAAAGTCCGCAATGGTCGGTGGCCCAACCACCTTGTCGGTCGATGTTGAACCTCCAATTTAAACATTGCATTGCCCATTATACAACAAGGTTTGCATGATTTTCATGGTTTAAAGGCCCACCTAACACATGTTTTTGTGATTGTAGGGATGAGAGCGGACTTCATCCAATTGAAGCTTAACAAGGGTTATTTGAAGACATTGGAGGAAGTCCTAAGATGGACCAAAGAAAGAAGAAGAAAGAGGGAGAAAAGAGAATGAAGAAAATAAGAAAAAGTTGAAGTGAAGACAAGGCAGACCGGTCGTCCGACCGGTCAGCCACATCAAAGGGGCAACAAAGGAAGAAGGCCGACCGGTCTTGACCGGTCGGCCATGGAAACTGCTCACATGTATGAAGGGCCGACCGGTCATGACCGGTCGGCCATGCTCTCTGGACAAAAGAAAAAAAAAAAAAAACAAAGCCCGACCAGTCATGACCGGTCGGGTATGCACGCTGGACTGATGGGAAGGTCAGTCCGACCGGTCATGACCGGTCGGCTGCACTCCCTGGAATGTTTAAAAGAGCAGTCCGACCGGTCACGACCGGTCGGCTCTGTGTACATGAGTCCTTTCTAAATTGGAACTCCGAAAAACGCTGCGCAATGTGTAGCCTTTCGCAAAATCCGACGCAAGGGAGGTTGTTTGCTATAAAAGGACACCTAGGGGCTCTTCCTAGGGGATCAGAGAGGCTAAGGAACGTGAGTTTGGAGAGTGAAGGCGATCGTGGAGCGGCTGCAACTCTCTTATTCGGGTTTTCCTATTTTTATGCTTTATTTCAGAGTTTTTAGTTGTAGCATGACAATGCTCGGCTAGAACCTCTCAGCTAAGGCTGAGAGGTGAAGCTTGTAGCTAATTCTATGTTGATTTCAGCTTAATTCAAGTAATTTACATTCAAGTTCGGATTTTTACATGATTTAGTTCCAAATAATGGTAGTTTGAGATGTTTTATCTGAGTTTATGTGCTCCGGACATGAATTCCTTTTAATTCTCTGAGATTATCATGTTTGTTTATCTAAATTCGGATTATAGTAATCCTTGAGCAGGCCATAGTCCAGAGGCATGGCTATTACTCCGCAGGCTATGATTTCGAGTTTGTATTGATTGAATGGAACTAGAACTTGGAAGTTCAACTTGAATGTGATGGAATGTGTGTGAATGCTTTATTCTCCAACTAGATGAGAGATAGGACTTCAAATCTAGTTGTGTTTTCTACTTGGATTGACTGAATTGACATAGGATTGCTACAAGTGGATCCTTGAAAGCCTTAGTACTTTATATCTCTGATTTTCATTAAGTTCTTGTTTGAAGTAAACACTCAATTAAATCTGATTTCTTTTAAACACTGAGTTGCTGGAGTGATTTGTGGAGTTGTTACTATTTCCCTGTGGATCGACCTCGGTCTTACCGAGTTTTATTACTATATCGCAGCCTTGCACTTGAGGCGAGCGAACAGTCGATCGACGGTCCTGTCCAGCATAGATTTGAGTCACCCGATTCCAACAATCTTCATCATGACGATAATCTTCATGTTGCACCTCTTCATACTCAATCACACATCTTTCATCTCCATCATAGCTCCACCAATTTTTTCACCTTCACCGACTTATTCTTGCACCTTCACCTCCCTTGTCGCTCTTCTCATGTGGCTCTTTTACACTTGCCAGATAAAGCAACTATGGATTCCGCTGCCGATCCCGTGGCTCCACCGTGAGAAGTTCTTTTTCAGCCTAGGGACGTACATCACATCTTCTAGGACTCGTTCGATCCCATCAAACATCCTAATGTGCACCGTACCAATATCCACCACCTTGCAGGTGTAGCTATCACCCACAAACACCTATCCACCATCATATACTTTGTATGTCATGAATGAACTTTGGTCAGGACATATGTGACATGATGCACCTAAATCTAAGAGTCACTCTCCATTGAGAGACCCTTTACTGGATACAGTCAAAACATCTAAAACATCACAATCATCCTCCATGAACTTTGCGGTATTAGCCTCCTCCCTCGAAGAATTTTCACACTTCTCTTACCTTAGTTTGAGATTTGGACAATCCCTATTCATGTGCTCTTCTTCCCCACAATTTCACCACCTCACCTTTCTCTTCCCTTTACCCTTGGATTTAGATTTCGATGACGAAGATCTCCCACCCCTCGTCAGAGGATGACCTCACTTTACTGCTCTTCCTTCTCACCGCCTTCGCCTAGAGGGCCGAGATAACGGTCTAAATACTAATGACCTCTTTACTCGCGCACAAAGAGTCCTTGAACGACTCATATAATTCAGGAAGTGAATTCAACAAGATGCATGTCTAATATTGGTATTTCATCGATTTATCTAGATCCAACAACTTACAAACGAGCCTATTGAACGTGCTAATGTGGCTCTCAACATCAGTTCCCTCCGCCATCTTCAGATCGAATAACTGCATCATCAGATACAATGATTCTTTAGAGATTTCTTCGCGTAGGTATTCTCCAGCTTCGCTCACATATCAATTGCAGTCTTTTCCCTCATGACGTTGTACAAAACCTCATCCGTTAAGCACAACTTGATTGAGATCTTGGTCTTTTGTTCTACCTTCTTTCACTCTTCTTCTTTCATAGCCTCCAGTCCCTTTCCAAGGAGCGCTTCTTTGACCCCTTGCTGAACTAAAAGGCCTTCCATCTTCATCTTCCATAGTTCAAAGTCATCTTTTCCAGAATACTTCTCTATATCGAATCTCATACTTGACGCCATTGAAAAACTTTGTTTTAGATTCTAATCTACCTCCCAACGTTATCTTTGATACCACTTGTTGGAAAAATCGTGACCGGCCCACAGCGGAAGTGGCGAGAAATCAAATGAGATAATCACACAATGGCACACACCAAGCAACAATTGATAATCACACAAGAAAGAAATCCGATTTTAATGTGGAACTCCTCATGGGTAAAAAACTACGGCACAAAGCGAACAATTCACTATGAATAAGAAGTTACAAGATATTACAAAAGAATCCTTACCCGGATCAAAGCCCACAAGAGAAATTTCAAACTCTCCAAGCTCTTTCTCTCACCTTAGAACCCTCTCAACCCCTCCTTACACATTTAGGATACCCTAATCCCGTTTACACCCTGCTTATATAGCAATAAGACTGGAATTAGAAGCATTTACGCAGAATTGTGCAAGATCGCGCAAACTGTATAATAGCAACAGCCATAGTCGGTCGCCCAATCGGGTGCCCGAGCCCATCGTCGGTCACCCGACGCCCAGAGTTCGGTCACCCGAACCCCTCAAAAACCATTTAGAGAGTTCTACATGCAAAGTCTACAATGGTCGGTTTCCCAACCACTATGTCGGTCGATCCACGACCCTATCCAGCATTGATTTGAGTCACCCGATTCCAACGGTTTCAACGGTGGGCATTTCCCAACCCACTTTTTCCTGTCGAGAGGCCTAATTGAGTTTTGCATCTGCCTCATTTTTTAACCCAATATGATCTGGCCAAATGAATGGACGGAGTAGATTTCTTACAAACATCATGGTAAGCCCCACCTAGCTTCCTGCTGCAGGTCATCTGCGTCCCTCTTTAGGCCTTACCCTGTCACAGTATGTACGTGATTTGTTTTAAAAAATCAGGCTACTCTAATAATCTGGTGGGCCAAACGTGTCCAAAATATATAGATGGTTAAAGACTCCTCGACCATTAAACTGTGCCCATCTTTACATTATTAAAATAATTTGACCATAAAAGTGTGGCCGGGCGGGGACATCTATGATTGGACAGGGCCCAATCCGGCTGGGGCATCCAGCCAAGCCAACACTTGGCCGTACTAAGCCGAGCGGACCAACCCACCCCAACACCAGCCAGCTAGCTGGTGTCAGCGCTCTGTGGAGCTCCGTGGCCCCACCATGATGAATGTGTTTTATCCAGGCCGTCCATCCATTTTGCCATCTTATTGTAGGGCATGAACCCAAAAATGAGGTAGATCCAAAGATCAAGTGGACCACACCACCGGAAACGTGGGTATTAAACACCTAACGTTGAAAGCTTCTTGTAGACCACAGAAACTTTGGATCAATCAGATATTTTCATCCAGGGTTACCTGACTTTAGGAACAGATTGGATGGCCAATAAATATTGCGGTGGGCCCGACCAACCTACCCAACACCAGCCACCTAGCTGGTGTCAGAGCTGCGTGGCCCGACCATAATGTATGTGTTTTATCCAAGCTGTCCATCCATTTTGCCATCTCATTGTAAGTCATGAACCAAAAAATGAGGCAGGTAAAAAGCTCAAGTGGACCACACTACAGTGTGGATAAAACACATACATTATAGTGGGCTCATAGATCCTTTGACACCAGCTAGCTGTCTGGTGTTGGGATCACCAGCCAAACCGGGTCCATTACCACAACCTGTCACGCTGGATACCATTGGTAGAAGCGATGGGCACCGCCTCTGATCTGATGACCCAACGTTTGATCGCCCATGTCCCAGTGATCTCATGAAACAACTTAAACTCACACATTGTTGCCCAACCATTTAAACAATGATCCAGAAAAGCTAAATATTAAATGTTGTTGGCCAACCATTGACAACAATGATACACAATCAACCGGAGAAAAGCTAAATATGAATTTTTCTGAGTATGAATATTTTGTAGCATGGTGGCTTCACGTTGATTCATAGTTATCAATGTAACATTGTAAACACCCAGTCAGCACTGGCAGCTTAGATGTGGACGGTTCCCACTCCCGAACTTTAAAATCTTGATTCTCAAGCCTAAACCTAAGCCTACTGTAAACCCTAAGCCAAGCCACAGCCTGATGAAAGATGAAGCTGAGCTATGAGGTGTGAGGCACTTGGAATGCTGCACACCAACTAGCCCTGCTGGATCTTGGCCGGAGAAATGGGCCAGCTGGTAAGGGCTTTTATCCTCGAGATGGGTGCCAGGCTCCCAGATTTTCCAAAGTGCTCCTCTCCCTTCTCTCTTTCCACATTCCATGCCACCCTCTTTCTCGACACTTAACGACAATCCGTTCACTCGAGACAACAAAATGCATTTGTCATCACTCACACAACTTAAGCCATACACTATCTCAAGCCAAGGGAGCAAAGCAAAGGTTAAGAGCTTCGATCATCTCTTTTGCTAGGAGTGTTGGGATTCTTCGCCTTTCTTACTCACACCTCTGCTAAGTTTTGAGTTCAGTCAGTGCTCATCGTTTTTCTTGCAAAGTGTATACCGCATTCACATCATTGCAGTCTTCGCAACCCCTTGCTTCATTAGGCATTTTTGGCATATGTTCTAAAGATTCTCAGGCTCCCAGATCCTACCACACCAAAAACTCGGATTTGACTAGTATATTTTCTCCTTATAGTTCTTCGATGTCGTTTGTTGTGAGTGTCATTGCATTCTCCCATTTCCGCTTCCAAGACAGACTCTAGCAATTACGGAACACTTATCCATGGTTGACTATTTATAAAAATTAGTTCCATTTTTCCTTTCTAAGTTCTGCTCGTTTTCCCTTAGACACTGATCGTTGCAAAAGCATCATCGCATTCTCTTACTTTCGCTTCCAAGTCGAATTCTAGTAGTTGCAAAATATTTGTCCATTAACTAGTAGAAATTATTTTCAATTTTTCCTTTTTAAGTTCTTCTTGGACACTGGTCATTGTGAGAATGCTAACGTGTTATCCCCACTTACAACGAGATTACCTAATCCCAGGATCTCTGAGAACCCTAATTAAGCGGTCAGTAAGCCCACTAGTTAGTCATTTTCAACCCTGAAAAGTGCTCCGTCGGATCGAAAATCGACGGCGCTAAGCAAATCGAAATGCGATCGCATTGTGACCTTTGTGGACATGATCTGTCCCTATTCAAAGACGAGCATCAACGGTATCCATCTAATGCCCAGATCAGATCGCACACAGGTTCACTACTTAGTCATTTTCAGCCTTGGGAAATGCCCTGATGGCCCGAAAACTGAGTAATGCCAAATGAAATCAATTGCGATCTCAAAGACGCAAAGGCAAAAATATCAATGAGGTAAAGATATATACGAAGCAGGACAATCAAATCAAATGCACAATTTGTCTGACACACTAATATCTAGCATAAATGCGATCCTTGCTCAAGCATGCATAAAGCATATTTACTTTGTACTGTATTCATTTGCATCCATTGTATGAATTTTATTCATCCTGAGTTGAAATATGAAACTAAAACAAAGGGATTATGGTTATCATCGAAAACCATGATAAAAAAGTTTTAAAACATCTGAAATACTTCATCTTTAAGACCAGTTGATGTACGTCCCCTCCAAATCGAGATCCGTTAGTTGAGAAGCTAAGGTAATAGTGGTGCGCCTCCAGCAGGTTACCTATCCCAAACTGAGATGGTCAATGGAACTAGTTGCGGTGAGAAACCATGGAAGGACCTCCAGCAGGTCAACCATCCAAAGTTGAGACGGTCAATGGCACTGGTTACACTGAGAAACCATGGAAGGCCCTCCAGCAGGTCACCCGTCTCAAACTGAGACGGTTTATGGCACTAGTTGAGCTAAGAAACCATGGAAGGCCCTCCAGCAGGTCACCCATCTCAAATTGAGATGGTCAATGGCACTAGTTGCGCTAAGAAACCATGAAAGGCCCTCCAGCAGGTTACCCGTCCTAAACTGAGACGGTCAATGGCACTGGTTGCACTAAGAAACCATGAGGTGTCCTCCAGCAAGTCACCCGTCCGAACCTAAGACGGTCACTAGCACTGGTTGCACTAAATGAAAACCGTGGATTGTAGTCCTGAAAGTCATTTCGTCCACAAAGACGCCCGATGACACTGAGATACATGACTCGGTTAAAATCTTGGTTGATACTTAACTAGGAATGCCCGAAAGAGCATGGGACCGACATCTAACTAGTCTTAGCAATGGCTTGGTCCATAAGAAATCCTAAACTTGGTCTCTGTGACCATGAACTCAAGACTATAATCCCTGATGATTTAAACTACTTGCTCGATCTATCCAGGCTTCATCCCTTTGATATTCCATCTATTGTATAACTGCAATTCATAATGGAACCTTATCACTTTGTGCCGTGGTTTTCTCCCGTAAGGGTTTCCATGTAAAAATCTCTGTGTTGTCTATGTTGTGCGTTATTTATATTTATGCTCTTTTAATGCTTTATTTAATTCATTTATGATACATGTATGCATTTACTTTTGCCTTTTAATCAAGGGTGATCATTCATTGATGTAATTAAGGGTTAGTGACCAATTCACAGCCTGGAATGTAAAAGATCTTGGAATTTATAGAATAAAATTCACCTCGCAGTGCTTTCTCGTGTATACTTTGTGATTGCTTGTGATTGTCTATGAATGTCTCTATATTCAGAACCCCAGAATAATGAAACACAGGAAAAACTCCATTTGTGAGCATTTTTCTAGTTTTAACAAACTGGGGACTTTGCTGGGGAATCGAACATACCAGAATCTCTAGTTATCTCTGAGTAAAGAAACGTTTTAAGTTAAATTATTCGTAAACACAGACGTATACATAAGAAAGTTTCACTAGGAGAAATGTTCAGCACCTTCGCGGGCGCCAAACTGGCGACTCTTAACGAGAATGTTCTTCCCTTCATCTTTAAAGTAAAAATTTTCTAATTTTTTTTTTAATTTCGTATAGCATACATATGATTCGTACTTATATATTTTTGTTGATCATTGAGCCATATCGTGATTGGTAAGGATACATCTTCTCTCCTTTTCAAGGGTGCGGGGTGTTCTAATGCGTGTATGGTCTTGCAGAGAGAGAGAGAGAGAGAGAGAGAGAGAGAATCAACCATCAAAACTATACAAATGGCAGCCACTATGGTCTTCCTAGCTTCTGGGGGATTTTAGTTCCCTCACCTCGCGACAGCTGAAACAGTGATTCCCGAAGCCGATTGGCAACTTGTCCAGAGACGTCGATCACCAAAGAGGGCTGAAAACAGATAAGTGACTTCAGTCAGAGTAGAAACAGTGAAGACACAGAGTAGTGTGAGGAAACAGTGGAAGCCGGTTCGCAGGGGTGAAACCTACAATTCTAGTAGAGCTACCATGTCACCCAGACCAGAATTCTCCTTTGCCGCTGCTGACTTCCCGGTAATGATGGGAATAATGCTACCAGGCAAGACACCGAATCAGTTCATTATCCGGGAATTGACCAAGACTGCAATGAAGGCGTGCTCTACTGAAACCACCATGACCAGGGCTAGGGCACAGCGAGTGCAGGTCGCAGTGGTGCAAGTCATAGAAGGGTAGGTGAGCGAGCAAGACATAGAGCTGCATCCAATCCAAGAGCAAATAGATGAGATCATTTAGGTCCAAGAAGACACAGCCAGAGACATCAGAGGAAATAAAAGAAGCATTGGTGGCTCTAGTCGCCTACGGGGCAGTCGAAAGCCCAACCGTTCCCATTGGATAACCACTGGGAGAGTCATAGGAGGCAACAGGAGAACCAGTAGCCATAGAACCACAAATTCGCCCAAGGAATGTTGCATTCAAGCGCGCACCACCGCAACCATTTCATGGCAAGAAGGAAGAGCTATCCCAGACAGTTGTGAACCTAATACGTCAGGAGAAAGAGAAGGAGAAGGAGAAAGGAGGAAAATATGCCTATCGGATACCATATCCATCCGAAGTTAACAAAATCCCATTCCCTAACGACTTTAGGCATCCCGACTTTCCACAATTTGACGACAAAGGGTCACCAGAGGAGCATATGACCCAATTCATGACGGTGCTAGGGAATTTGTCTATAATACCTCAATACTGCCTCAGATTGTTTGGGTCGACGCTGACTGGAAAAGCATTTCAATGGTATATGTCATTACCCACAGGGTCTATCAGGACCTGGGATCAGATGCAGGAGCTGTTCATTTCCAAAATTTTCTCCACTAAGCAAGAAGTCTCACTGTCAGATTTAGCCTTAGACCGTCAGAGGCAAGGAGAGTCAGTCGAGAGGTTTATTGATAGATGGGGAACCATAGCAGCGCAATGTCAAGAATTGCCTAGTGAGTCTGAACAAGTCAAGACGTGTACACAAACCATGGACCCAATGATCTCGTTTGGTTTATCCGGACACAATTTCTCAACATTCCGGGACTTAGCGACAAAGGCCCACATGGTAGAGGGAGCTGCGCTGAGAACGCGGTTCAAAGTCGAAAGACCAAAGCATGAGATCAGGAAGATAGTCACATTAAGTTAAGTCGACGAAAGCAAAGCCTCGAAAGATCGGAAACGCCCACATCTAGAACACAAGATTAAAGGCAAGCTAGCAGAAACTCAGTCCAAAGCCAAAGGACTGCGAAAATAAAAAAAGATGACAATTGTCGGATGGGGCAGGGTAGAAAGACGTTATTCGTTTGATCTAGAAGACCTTGTTCCGATAGTGGAACGACTAGTCGAAGAAGGGGAGCTACAATTGCCCGAACCGATTCGACCAGAGAAAGTAGGGCAAGTGGATGCCCCCAATTATTGTAAGTATCATCGAATCTCGGGACATGAGACGGGAGAATGCCTCATCTTGAAAGGAAAAGTGTAGAGACCGATCAACCAAGGTACTATTAAGCTAATGATAGAAGAAACTAGTCGGGTTACGTCAGCCGTAGTGACAATAACACCTACGATACCACCAGTTCATGACTAAAGACCGGTACAAACAACAATGGTACAGGCTGCCGAAGAAAGGGAATTGGCAAGACAAGACATAGAATTATTAGCGATCCGAGGTCAGATCAGCGAATTGGTCCAAGCCTATAAGGAGTTGTTTAGGCGGATGGGAGAAGTTCAAGAGGCTCTAGCCACCTTAATCTCACGGAATGTGAAACCCAATACTACTTCGCCTGTCCAATAGTTGGAAGAAGAAGCACCGGGGGTAACCCGTAATGCTGTTGAAGTAAGACAACAGAGCCATCCCGAACAAACAAATGCGCGTATGTCGGATTCAGACTCCATGATCCCATACGAACTGCTAGGCAATATCTCTTTCACCATTCATAACCTGACTGTAGAGGTTCACATGATAAAGCAGTCCGTTTTGGAAACACAGTCTCAAGCAGAAAAGTCAAAACATGAAATGAGAAAGAGGACATGGGTAGAAGCAAGAAAGAACCCTAGGAACCGAAAATGACCGAATCCAGGGCATGAGGCAGAGACCAAGATAATGAAGACACAAGATAAGGGCAAAGAACCTCAGAAGTCGCAGCACATGACAATCAGTGAGCGAGACGAAAGAATAGACTGTATACATTTGACATTAAAGACCTTGTCCCAATTATGGAGCGGCTAATCGAAGAAGGAAAATTGCAACTCCCAAAGTCTGTTCGACCAGTGGAAGTAGGACGCGTGGATGATCCCAACTACTGCGAGTATCACAGATGCATAGGCCATAAGACCGAGCAATGCTTCGTTCTGAAAGGAAATATACAAAAGATGATAAATCAAGGCATCATCAGTTTGAAAATGGAAGGGTCTGATGGAGCCCCGACCAGCACAGTTCCAATAGATACCACTTAGGAAGAACGTTCGCTCAAGGACTCCATTTCCTAAACTTTAATAGCTATGAACGCTTACAAATAGTTCTGACGGTTTATAAAATAGATAAGGACATACTTATGTTCACTCATGCATCGATTTCATCTGCATACTGTGCTTCATACTCGCTCACATGTTCACTCACATCATACTGTTACGCATATGAATATAAAATGTTCGTAGATCTCTTCTTAATGACAAGTACCATAGTCAGAGAATATCAGAGAATCGACTCCACGAATCATCAACCAACTTATTATATCCTCATCAGATCAGTCAAGTCAGGAGAAAATATCTTATAGAAAGTCTACGCGAACCACAACATCCTCATATTATGGTATCTTCATCACAGGCTCTCTTATTATTATCTCAGTATTCTGGCATCCCTCTGCTTAATAGGAAAATACTTCAGAATTGATGGATTCTTTTATATATATATATATATATATATATATATATATATATATATATATATATATATATATATATATATGAAGACAACCGAGACATTCTATTATTAGCAATCTCTTATACTTACGTACACAATTCTGTATGAAGATAATCGGAACATCGCTATATATTCAGCTTTTGTATTCTATCATGAGTCCCCTCCTCGCTATTGTGTGGTTCTTCTGTTCTATGTGAAGATAAGTCAAGGTTGGGAATCTCCTGTGTGTGTGTGTGTGTATATATATATATATATATATATATATATACATACACATACGACCTTATATGAAGATGATAAGGGGATTCTATTATGTATCACTTCACCTTGAAAATATCGATAGCTTTCTCTTATGCAGAACTCTACGACAAGAATAGGTGGTTAAAGATTATAATCAGATGGGTATTCGGTACAGATTCCTAAAGTACAAGACCTTTCTCATCAGAATAAAGTGGTCTTATAAAGTGACAAGCTAGAAGCACTGGTGGCAAGCCCCAACATATCATGAGAAACCCAAGATTATAGAAGAAGCACTGGGGGGGCAAGCCCTAATATATTATTAAAATCTCAAATTTGCAGAAAGAAATGACTGGGGGCAGGCCAGGAAGGATGATAGATAAACCTGAAAACGTGGAGTTAGACAAAGATTTTAGACTTATAACACGAACATCTCTTGAAAGCAATGACCTAAAGGTACACAGGTTAAGTAAAAAGGAAGTATTATTCCTATGGGTTCTTCCATTTTTATGCTTTGATATACTCAGTTTACATTAAACTCATACATAATACATCATTTTATGCATACTAGTCTCAAACACATAACACCAAGTAGTGGTTTAGCAAAAGAATCATTGTCATTATTTTGGATCATGAAGCACACAGTTAACAAGCTTTGATGACGATTACATCAGATACAATTAGTAGTTAAGTATTCAGGACAACTGTCTAATATTACTTTTGTCTGAAAATAACCGTAAAGAGCAAAAGAATAGAGTTACAGCTTCTCCAGACACTCTGCTATGAACTGCATGACATTCTTCCACATTGCCTCCATTGTAGCCTTTGCCTTCGCTAGCATCAGCGCAGGATCCGAAATATCATGAAGTTTGGTTTCTAAGTCTACCATTTGCTTGCACGCTGCCTCTCCTTCATTTTTGAGTCGTGCAACCTCAACACAGTTCTGATTAACAATAAGATTGAGACGAGCAACTTCAAGATTCATGGCTGCTACTTTGTCTGCAGCCGCACGATATCGGATCTGATATCAGCAAGACGATTGATACATCCCAAACGTTGAGTTTCACTATCTTCTAAAGTTGTTCCAGTATCAACTGTCGAGTGTTCTTGCTGCTTTACAACAGGCCGCAAAGAAGACAGCACTTGCCATTTCTCTTCAACCATAGGGTCGGGTTCAATCCGTTCAGCCACAATAACCTACGCAACATAATCTTCGAAAGAAGAAATGCGATAGACTATTTTAGATACATCAAGTCCGATTACCCCTGTGCAAGCTTCCAATGCCTTCACCTCTACTCTTAGTGTATGCCACTCGCCTAGCTCAGCCAACGCCTTTGAAATACTGGATAGTAGACCTCTCAGTATGCTCTATTCGAAACAGTCTAAATAATCAAAACATGGAATGTCGAATGCTCCGTGGGCAGTAGCATCAGAACTGGTAATATCTGCAACAAAAGGAACAGAGCAAGTATGCAATGAAATGATAAGTACATAAAAAGAATACACCAAGGAGCTATAAAAGAACCGTACCAGTAGATGAGTCGACAACAAGTTCCAAGGAATCCGCAGTATGTATCGTCGCATCAGTGAACGGCTCAATGATCTCGGTCAGTAGCGTTGAGGTCACATCCAGAAGTTCAGTAGTAACGTTATCAGTATCGATCATTTCAGTTACCACCGGCGACTCCGCCATACCCTCAACACTGGAAGCACCAGGAGCCATAGACACAGTTGTGTCATTCCCTGCCATAGTGAACCCTTGCAGATTAACCTCTCCAATCAGCCTAGCCTGCTCTCTCATGCCAGTATGGTTTGATGTTTCATTCGCCGGCCCAGTCATCATCGGGTCATCTTCACTAATTAATCAACTGACATCCTTATCACCTTCAACCACCAAAAGACATGTGAACCCAACTTCTTGAGACCATCTCACCAAAGGTATTCCAAAGGTATGCTAGCCATCCAATGCCGTATCCTCTTTACGATGGTCAATTGACACACTCAGGGACGTCTTATGCCTAATGCTCGACGATAAATATGTTTCAACTTGCTCTCTATAATAACCCAATCCATCAGCGAGGACCTCTGTCAGCCTTGGAGGAGGAATGTAGAGTGGATCATTAATAGAGTCGTTGTTCTGAACCAAAGCATACTGAAGCACCCACAATCTCAGCGAGCTATAAGGACCGCCAGTCTTCCAATAGAGGCCCGGAAGCATGAACCTCGCGCATGTTTGTGTAATCAAAAGTTGATGCCATATCCACTCCTAGTGAGCAGGGCCCCATGCCGTACGCCCGCTCCACTTTGGCTACATCCGGTAGCATTATCGGAACACCCTGATTATACCCAAATTGCCTGGCAAACCGGCTAGGGTAATAAGGTTCTTGCCAGAACGAGCAGCTAGCGAGAGTGAAGCAGTATGAATAGACACTAGAAATTCCCTATCAATAGTATTCACAGAATGTTCATCATCAACGACTTCTTGATCTTCTTCGACATCAGAAACAGGAAAGTGGTAGAAACAAATCTCTGCCCAACTGCCAATTTTGGAAGCTATCCAATCAGACGACTGCGTTATCATGTTAAATTTTTTGTAGCAATAAAGAGGTGTATGATCGGCGTGGAGATACTAGAAGAGATCTACTCTGTATGTCCACGGGAAATATATGCCCAACTATCCGCAGAAGAAATTCCATGGGCAATAAGCCGCGTTCATCCCTCGCCAGGGTTAATCTTTGTTACTCGCAATATTGCCAAAAGCTCTATATGAACTGCATAACATCGGCGGTGCTAGAGAATATCGATGACCATTTACAAGAGCTCCCGCCACGATAAAGCAAGAAACCCTGACACCATCAGCACTCTTGGAGCTAGGCAACATAATTGCCAACAACCAGTATACAAGTCGATGTAAGCTTATTCGGATTACAAAGCTTTTGATCGAAATGCTCCCTCATTAAGGCCTGGTCTTCAGGTAAGATCTAATACTCTTCGTAATCAATGCTACAAGAAGAAAGAAATGTCCCATGTCAGAAACAAAGAAATTAAAGCACGCAGAGCACAAAGTACAAAAGAAGGCATCGGAAGAAATATTACTTCATCCTCTAGTGAAGTAGATAAACCAGTCATCATAGTGAATCTTTATAATATTGTTGAATTGCGACAACTCAGCAAACAGCTCCAGAAAAGCCTTTGAATGATAAACATCTCGCGGACTTTCGAGCCGAGACGAAGACAACCCTCCATTAGTTAGGACGTATTCCTAGTAATATTCTCCTATCACGGACAACCCAGCCATCATCCGGAGATCCTATAAGGTTATACTCATCTCTCCATATGGAAAGTGGAATGAATTAGTAACGGAAGACCAGTAGATCAAGAAGCTTCAAAAAAATTGTTGGATCTCGGAAGAAATGTTCAGAGGTTGCATCGATAGCCTAATACAGGCCGACTTGTTTCAAAATTCTCTCGTGGCGGATCAAAATCTCTTTTGCCCATGGCTCATAACCAACTCGCTCGTTCAGATGGCCTTACGTATGGAAGCTCCTCGTTGCCCACATCGTCATCTTGTCCATATGTCGAAACCTTTGCTGCACTGTCTCAAAATAATAGACTGGAGAAGGAGCGTGAGGTTCACAAGAAGGCGTAAGGAAAACCATTTCTCTCGGGAGACCTACCCGCTGCTCTCTCCCATCATTGACCAATAAGGTAGTGAACAACTGCTCAGGGGCAGACGTCCACTTCTCAACCCCGTAGAACTGAAAAGGGCCTTGAACGTTAGATGGTTCGATACTCGAGAAGGGCCTATGCCTCATAAGAGATTTTTCATGCATGATGACTCGGTCGGTATAAGGGTTTACAATGGAGAAACCGCACGTCGCGATGATCTTGTTTCAATTCCATCCGATCTTCATCCGGTCATTCTTCGGATCAACGAGCTGCGGCGATTGCTCCACCTGGTCGACTTCCTCAATCGGCTTCTAACCTCGATTCCATCTCTTTCTCTTCTACTGACTTTCCTGGTCATCCTTGGAATGTTGGACACGCGCACTAGAAGGACCTGCCTCAACAACGTTTGCAACATCAGTGAACTGACAATACTAGGTGGACCATTCCTGCTCAGTCCCTTGTGAAGGAGGCTCAGGCATGATCTTATCTACGTAAATACACAATAATACTTCGCGAGGAAGCTACTTAATACAATCAGAGAAATTCTTCACTTCGGATTCGATTATCCCAAAGGATTGCGAACGACACTCTACTGAAGATGGGTCAGTAGTATCTCTAGTCACCCTCTTCTTCCTGCGTCGTATAGATGAAGAGCCGGAAACTTACGACTCGGAAGCTTCGTCGAAAGATCTTGCTGTCGGCACCATGACTCACTGCAACGCGTAAATAAAAGAACATCAAATCAAAGACCAACGCATGCAACGGGCAACACAATAAGGTAAGTATCGCATCATTCAATCACGGATTTCACACACAAAGTCACAACGATAAACACATGCATAAAGTCATGACCCACAGGAATATGGAAACAGTGGAATCCAATCGTACATCTGACAAACAAGTGCACGCATGTCGTAGCGCAGGAAAATATAATAACAACCCTGCATGTACACTTGGAGTGCGTGTGAATTTGCACTAATCTCAAATGATGCATGCGCACCCGCTCGGAAGTGCACATCATAGAGCCGTTTAAAGGAGCAGTTGTAAGCCATAAAAGACCAACATAGGTAGCATATTATGGGCCCTGAGCACTAAGTCTTAATCATATTCGAGCATTGAGTAAGACAGCCACAAACGGTATTGAATTCTGCCGAGAATGGAGCCGAATACTCCACTTTTTCGCCGAAGGCAAGTGCCGGGTCCAAAATTCTGAAAATTCACCAAGTAGTAGGCTCACATGCGCCCAAGGTGTAGCCCCAGGCGCATGTGGCCCCTCACATGCGCCCAATCCACAAAGAGGACAAGTGTGAAGTTTAATTAGCATGGCCTTAGGCGCATGTCTCCCCCATACCATAATTTTCAACAACGGAAGACAGTTCGATAACACCGCATTCTCTAAGTTTTGCGAGAAGTGGAAGATACGTAATATTCGGACTTCCCCGTATCATCCCCAGGCTAATGGGCAGGTAGAAGCGGTTAACAAAATTATCAAACATCATTTGAAGACCAAGCTTGACGAGTGTAAGGGTATATGGCCAGAACTCCTACCGGAAGTTTTATGGGCCTACAGGATGACAACTCGTAATTCAACAGGAGAAACACCCTTCTCACTAGCATTCGGCACCCAAGCAGTCGTCCCAGTAGAAGTGAAGGTACCAACTTATCGAGTGGAGGACCAAGAAGCAACCCACAATAAGGAAGGTTTAAAACTCCACCTTGATCTTCTAGAAGAGAAAAGAGATACAGCTCGTCTTCGAGCAACAGCTTATTAACAATGAATAGCTCGTTATCACATTTGAAGGTTAAAGCCAGAGCTTTTCAGCTCGACGATTTGGTACTCAGACAAAATATCGGAATGGCCACTCGGTCGCTAGATCTTAACTAGGAAGGCCCATATCAAGTCATCAAGGTCATTCGACCAGGGACTTACTATCTCGAAGACATGCTTGGAAGACCCCTACGTCGCCCTTAGCAGGTGAAGCATTTATTTCGATATTTTCCATAAACTAATGTAAGTGCCATATTTGAATAAAGACAGTCTCCTTTAATCTCAGCTGATCAGCTGCGAGATCCATAAACTTGGTCGCTACTCCACTTGTTAGATCCGAATAGCCCTGAAGGGAATATAAACATTCTCTTGACTAAGTCTTCTGCTCTTGGCAGAGTGAAAGACTCAATTGATAGGCAAACCTATCTCCAAGCGGATATGGTCACCAAGACCTCCCTAATTGAGCCTAATTCATTTTCATGAGTTATGCGAAGCATCTAACAATTACGAATCAATGAAGAGATAACGGAACATCTTTTCATTTAATAATCGTTTAGATTACAAAAGAAGGAGAAGCTACATCTGTTTTAAATCAGAAAAAGAGAAGGGGCAGCTCAAGACCACTCATTCGTCATCTAGAGGAGCTTCTTGGCTTTCTACCTCAGGACTCGCTTCAGGGATTCCTGCAGCTTCAGTAGCCTCCGTGACTTCATTCTCAGCCGCTGCTCTTTCTTCAGCAGCGACGACGATAGAAACTCTATCAAATTACTCCATGTTGAACGATGGAGAAAGTCGTTGCATAACTTTGACCGTGAAATCGTGACCAGCGACGTAGGCTTCATACCGTTCGTCTTTATAGAGTTGTGAAGTCTGGAACTCCAGAATTGCACGAGGGCCCTCCTCGAATACCATTTTGACATAGGCCTTCCTCTCTTTATCCCAGTGAATGGAGTCATCCTTCAGTTGGGCAAGGGCCTTCTTCTCCTTCTCCAACTCTTCAATGGTCTCCTTAAGGCATGGTTTGCATTCCTCAAGCTGCTCTTCGAGAGAAACCTTATCTTGGCGAAAGATCTCTCTCTTCTTCTCGGCCTTCTCCTTTATTTCTAAAAGCCTCACAAAATTGAGATCCAATGACTAGTATCGCTCAGTCAATGCTTAGATCTTGCCAATGAGGATCTTCTTCTCCTCATTCAGCATGATGATTAGAGCCTCGTGGGACTTTATTAAATGATCCCTCCCCTGGATCTCACCTTCCATCGCAAGCTTCTTCTTCTCTCATTCATCGATAATGCGGCAAGCAGCATCAATGTCACATCTCGTGCGTAGAGTGAGATCCAAACCCTGCTCGAGAGTAAAGGAAACCATCATTAAAGGTATAAATTCTTTGAAAAGCACCAACAAAAATGACGACGTGCTTACCTGGATTAGCCTCACTTCGATATCTGTGGAGAGGCTCTCTAGACTAGGCTCCGGGAGAGCCCCGAAGGAGCTCGAGGTAATGTTTTAAAAAATAAACGACACAAGTGAGCCAGAATGGTGTAGATTCTAGTCCCCGAAGGCTGGGCTACAACCATTTCAGAAGTGCTCACCACGTGAACAACAGAGGGTTACCGAGCATGAGTTGACTCCAGAGCAGGAGCCAACTCGCAAGCTGCAGTAGGTGTTAAAACTAGAAAAATGCTCACAAAGGTAGTTTTTCTTGTGTTTTATTATTCTGGGGTTTTGAGTATAGAGACATTCATAGACAATCACAAGCAATCACAAAGTATAAATGAGAAAGCACCGCGAGGTAAATTTTATTCCAGAGATTCTGAGATCTTTTACATTCCAGGCTATGAACTGGTCACTTAACCTTAATTATATCAATGGATGATCACCCTTGATTAAAAGGCAAAAGTAAATGCCCACATGTATCATAAATGAATTAAATAAAGTATTAAAAGAGCATAAATATAAATAACGCACAACATAGACAACACAGAGATTTTTAAATGGAAACCCTTTGTTCGCTCGCCTCAAGTGTAAGGCTGCGATGTAGTAATAAATCTCGGTAAGACCGAGGTCGATCCACAGGGAAATAGTAAAAGCTACCAAATCACTCCAGCAACTCAGTTTTTAAAAGAAATCAGACTTAATTGAATGTTTACTTAAAACAGGAATTTAACGAAAAATCAGAGAAATAAAGTACTAAGGCTTTCAAGGATCCACTTGTAGCAATCCTATGCCAATTCAGTCAATCCAAGTAGAAAACACAACTAGAATCAAAGTCCTATCTCTCATCTAGTTGGAAAATAAAGCATTCACACACATCCCATCACATTCAAGTTGAACTTCCAAGTTCTAGTTTCATTCAATCAATACAAAACTCAAAACTATAGCCTGCGGAGTAACAGCCATGCCTCTGGACTATGGCCTGCTCAAGGATTATTATAATCCGAATTTAGATAAACAAACATGATAATCTCAGAGAATTAAAAGGAATTCATGTCCGGAGCACATAAACTCAGATAAGACGTCTCAAACTACCACTTTTTGGAACTAAATCATGTAAAAATCTAAACTTGAATGTAAATTACTTGAATTAAACTGAAACCAACATAGAATTAGCTACAAGCTTCACCTCTCAGCCTTAGCTGAGAGGTTTTAGCCGAGCATAGTCATGCTACAACTAAAAACTCTGAAATAAAGCATAAAAACAGGAAAACCCGAATAGGAGAGTTGCAGCCGCTCCACGATCGCCTTTGCTTTCCAAACCCACGTTCCTTAGCCTCCCTGATAACCTAGGAAAAGCCCCTAGGTGTCCTTTTATAGCAAACAATCTCCCTTGCGTCGAATTCTGCGAAAGGCTACGCATTGCGCAGTGTTTTTCGGAGTCCTGATTTAGAAAGGACTGATCTTACGCAGAGCCGACCGGTCACGACCGGTCGGACTGATGTTTTACACCTTCCGGAGAGCACCGCCGACCGGTCATGACCGGTCGGACTAGCTTCTAAAAACAGTCCAGGGAGTGCTGCCGACCGGTCAAGACCGGTCGGACAGACCTGTCCACAGTCTAGCGTGCATGCCCGACCGGTCATGACCGGTCGGGCTTTGTTTCCATCTTGTCCAGAGAGCCTGGCCGACCGGTCATGACCGGTCGGCCCTTTATACATGTGAGCAGTTTCCATGGCCGACCGGTCAAGACCGGTCGGCCTTCTTCCTTTGTTGCCCCTTTGATGTGGCTGACCGGTCGGACAACCGGTCTGCCTTGTCTTCACTTCAACTTTTTCTTATTTTCTTCATTCTCTTTTCTCCCTCTTTCTTCTTCTTTCTTTGGTCCATCTTAGGACTTCCTCCAATGTCTTCAAATAACCCTTGTTAAGCTTCAATTGGATGAAGTCCGCTCTTATCCCTACAATCACAAAAACATGTGTTAGGTGGGCCTTTAAACCATGAAAATCATGCAAACCTTGTTGTATAATGGGCAATGCAATGTATAAATTGGAGGTTCAACACACCCCCCAACCAGCTTTTTGCTAGTCTCGAGCAAAACATGGTGAAATAATTTCAAACCTCCAAACCCAACTCTCTTCCAAAAACCATGTTTCTATCCGTTCCAAGACATATGAGTATAAAATTTGGAAAAATTTTGTGATAGAAGCTGAAACCTTGGGCCCTTAAAACATAAGAAGTGTCTACATGAAATTCCCGCTAATTGATTGATAAATAGAAGAACTCGAACAAATTCAACCTAGTGTGTATAGTGAAAATTCATCTCATGAGTTCCTGGGATCATCTTCTTCATAGATTAGGTAAACCAATGATTTTAAGGTGCACATAGCAACAACAAGCCTATGACAGGAAATTTGCCTTACCGTCCTTCCGACGGCTTTCACACTACGTCCCATTTTCGGCTTTGGTTACGGTTCGACCATCCCCCGGTTGGTAATAGGTAGCCCTTTTCGTAATTTTCCACCATTTTTCTTTCCTTCCCGATTTCATCCTTTCTTTCCCTTTTCTTTTAAATTAGATAGGATTTTTAGAAATCCATATCTTCTGTTATTTTCCCATGGACAAGGATGGACAAAATACCCCGGCTTGGCTGCTCAACATCTTTAAATCAAAGTCTAACTAATCCACAAATCACATAAACCTGTCACTCATGAAAATCGTGTAATGTGAACTTGGTGTAAAGGTGTTCAAATTTTCTATCAATCATAACAATAGGGGAATTAACATATAAAACCATTATGTTGGAAGAAAATCAAGACTACAACATCACACACTTCGTATCTCCTCTTCTTATACTCATAGCATCTCAAATGTATAGAAACAATATTTTCTAACAGAGTTTTGAGATGTTAGCAAATTCGAAAAAATTTTGTGCATATGAAGCTCGAAATGTTGCAATATGCTAGATGAAGAATCTCATCTCACCCCCCAACCAAATCTTGCATTGTCCTCAATGTAAAAAGAGAGTCAAGTAGCATGAACATGAGAGCAATGGTAAACAATGAGAGAGTGAGAACAATAGTACCTGAAGGAGCGATCATGGAATTCTCCAACAACTAAAACCTATTAAAACAGTAAAACAAAACTAAACCTACCTATGCTATACCTCCATCAGACTAGGAGATCAATCATCCTGATAGACAGGATCATTCAGGGAGATGGACATGTCCTCTGAATCAAATTTTTCAACAAATGGTTTAAGGCGTTGTCCATTAACTTTGAAACAGTCACCATTCGCTGCATTCTCAATTTCAACAGCCCCATGAGGGAAAACTTCTTTGACAATATATGGGCCGGTCCATCGAGATCGTAATTTTCCCGGAAAAAGATGAAGTCGGGCATTATACAAGAGCACTTTCTGTCCTTCATGGAAAGATTTCCTTAAGATGTGCTTTTCATGAAAAGCCTTCATCTTGCTCTTGTAAATTCTCGAATTCTCATATGCATCGTTCCGGATCTCGTCAAGCTCATTTAATTGAAGTTTGCGAAGCGAGCTAGCCTTGTCAATGTCAAAATTTAGAGCCCGAATTGCCCAATAGGCTTTGTGTTCTATCTCCACAGGCAAGTGGCAAGCTTTCCCATAGACAAGTCTATAAGGGGACATTCCAATGGGTGTCTTGTAGGCAGTACGGTGAGCCCAAAGTGCATCATCTAATCTTAGGGACCAATCCTTGCGATCCGGTCTCACCGCCTTTTCCAAAATCTGCTTGATTTCCCTATTGGAGATTTCAGCTTGCCCACTTGTTTGTGGGTGGTATGGGGTACTCACTTTGTGCCTAATACCATATTTCTTCATCAAAGTTTCAAAAGGTCTATTGCAAAAGTGAGAACCACCATCACTAATAATGGCTCGAGGCGTCCCAAATCTAGAAAGTATGTTTTCTTTGAGGAACTTGAGAACCGTACGATGATCGTTGGTTCTACATGGGATAGCCTCTATCCATTTAGACACATAGTCTACGGCAAGAAGAATATAGACATGCCCAAAAGATGAGGGGAATGGTCCCATGAAATCAATGCCCCAGCAGTCAAAGACTTCAAGATGTTGAATTGGGGTGAGAGGCATCATATTTCGACGGGATAATCCTCCTAACTTCTGGCAGCGCTCGAACGCTTTGTAAAACTCGTGGGTGTCCTTAAATAACGTGGGCCAATAAAAACCACATTGCAGAATTTTTGTAGTTGTTTTCTTGGCTGAAAAATGACCCCCACATGCTTGATCATGACAAAAGGAGATGACTGAATTGTGTTCATCATCGGGGAAGCATCTCCTTATAATTTGGTCTGGGCAATATTTAAACAATAGAGGTTCATCCCAGAAAAATCTGCGCACTTCCCTTAGAAATTTACGTTTGTCTTGCGCAGTCCAATGAGTCGGCATCGCACCTGTGGAAAGATAATTGGCTATATCAGCGTACTATGGTGGATGCATAGCAACAAAGAGTTGCTCATCAGGGAATGAGTCCTCAATAGGTGACTCGTCAATGGAATTTGGTAGGACTAGGCGGGATAGATGATCTGCCACCACATTTTCTACCCCCTTCTTATCTTTGATCTCCAAGTCGAATTCTTGAAGGAGTAGGATCCATCTAAGCAAGCGGGGCTTAGCATCCTTCTTAGAAAGAAGGTATTTCAGCGCCGCATGATCCGTATACACAATAACTTTGGATCCTATTAGGTATGGCCTGAATTTGTCCAAGGCAAAAATGACAGCTAGGAGCTCTTTCTCCGTAGTCGAATAATTAACTTGGGCAGGATTCAAGGTCCTACTTGCGTAGTAAATGACATGGGGCTTTTTATCTTTCTTTTGGCCTAACACCGCCCCAATAGCAAAGTCGCTCGCATCGCACATCAACTCAAAAGGCATGGACCAATCTGGTGGTTGCATGATAGGAGCGGTTGTCAACATGTCTTTTAGCTTTGAAAAAGCTAATTGACATTCGGCTCTCCACTCAAATTGGTTCTCCTTTTGTAGAAGGTTACATAAAGGCCTTGAGATGTGACTAAAGTCCTTTATAAACCTTCGATAGAAACCGGCGTATCCAAGGAAGGACCGCACATCGCGTATGCTTTTGGGTGGTGGTAGATTGGAAATTATGTCAATTTTCGCCCGGTCTACCTCTATTCCATTGGACGAGATGATGTGTCCAAGGACTATTCCTCTTTGTACCATGAAATGGCACTTTTCCCAGTTTAACATAAGTTGCTTTTCCTCACACCTCATCAAGACCAACTTCAAGTGCTCGAGACACTCATCAAATGTACAACCAAAAACAGAAAAAGTCATCCATGAATACCTCAAGAAACTCACCCACCATGTCTGAGAAAATACTCAACGTGCATCGTTGGAATGTGGCGGGTGCATTGCATAACCCGAATGGCATCCTTCGGTAAGCGAAGGTACCAAACGGGCATGTAAACGTGGTTTTCTCTTGGTCTTCCGAAGCTATCTCAATTTGGTTGTATCCGGAATAGCCATCTAGGAAGCAATAATAAGAATGACCTGCTAACCTTTCCAAAATTTGATCCATAAATGGGAGAGGGAAGTGGTCTTTCCTAGTAACCGTGTTGAGCTTCCTATAATTAATGCACATACGCCAACCGGTGGTCACCCTAGTCGGTATAAGCTCGTTATTGGCGTTTTCAATGATGGTAATACCGGATTTCTTGGGGACAACTTGGGTAGGACTCACCCATTGGCTATCTGAGATGGGGTAGATGATACCCACATCCAATAGCTTTAACACCTCGGCTTTGACAACCTCCATCATGTTTGAATTTAGCCGTCTTTGAGGTTGTCTAGTCGTTTTTGCATTTTCTTCAAGGTGTATTCGGTGCGTGCAAACCGAAGGATCTATCCCTTTGAGATCCGCTATTGTCCAACCTATGGCTTCCCTATGTTCTTTGAGTAACTCAATCAACTTGAGCTCTTGGTCCTTCTCAAGGTGGGAGGCAATGACAACTGGGAAAGTTTCTTCTTGACCCAAATATACGTATTTAAGCTCGGATGGCAATGGTTTCAGGTCAAGCTTTGGTGGTTTGATGTTAGACGGTAGAGGCCTTGATGTGGTTGGTGGCAATTTTTCAAAATGGGGCCTCCACCGGCTAGTATCAACGACCGGTCTTTCTATATTTAATGCATGCACAATCTCACTAATGATGGGGTCTTTAGAATCCATGAAATGTGCTAAGCATGTCTCCAAGCTTTCTAGTGGTTCAAGTTGGAGGAGTTCTTCTTCTTCAAAAGTTTCGAGCATGTTCACATCGAAGAACTCATCATCATCGACATCCCTATGTCTTTTGCCCAAGTGAAACACATTCACCTCTAGTGTCATGTTTCCAAAAGATAGTTGCATCACCCCATTCCGGCAATTGATGATTGCGTTTGATGTGGCAAGGAATGGGCGGCCTAGGATTACCGGTATTTGGGTGCTAGCATCCAAAACCGGTTGTGTGTCTAAGACTATAAAATCTTCCGGGTAGTAGAATTTGTCAACTTGGACTAGAACATCCTCAACTATCCCCCTCAGTACACGAATAGATCTATCAGCGAGTTGCAACGTGGTTTTGGTGGGTTTTAATTCACCAAGACCCAATTGCTCATACACCGAGTATGGGATCAAGTTCACACTTGCCCCCAAGTCTAACAAGGCACGTTCAATCCGGTAGTCTCCAATGATACATGAGACGGTGGGACTACCGGGATCTTTGAATTTTGGGGGGGTCTTTTGAGTGAGGATGGCACTAACTTGCTCAGTTAAGAAGGCCTTTTGTTGCACATTATATTTGCGTTTTGTTGTGCATAGGTCTTTTAGAAACTTGGCATAAGAGGGGATTTGTTTGATGGCGTCAAGCAAAGGGATATTGATCTTGACTTGTCTAAAAATCTCTAGAATATCTTGAGAGTTTGGGAGAGATTTTGGGGCAACCAATCTCGAAGGGAATGGTGCTACGGGCTTGTAAATGCGTTCCGGTTGTTGTGGAGCTAAGTTAGATCCATTTTCATCCTCAGAATTTACCGGATCATTAGGCTCATTGGCCTTCATCGGAATAGTCTTGTCAATTTGTTTACCACTTCTAAGGGTGGTAATGGATTTAGCTTGCTCCATGTTTTGGTTGGAAGGATTAAGGATGCTCACTTCATGTACTTGCTTTGGATTGGGCTGAGGTTGGGCCGGAAAGGTCCCTTCCCTAGCATTCAAACGTCCCTTAATCTCATCAACCGAGACTTTCAGCTCTTGGAACATTTGCTGATTCGATTCATTTATTTGCGCTTGCCCTTGCATAAACATTTTCAAGGTATCCTCCAATGAGAATTGAGGTGGGGCCATATTTTGCATGGGTGGCCCTCTTTGGGAGTTGGTAGGATTGCCCGTAGGAGCATTCTTCCAACTGAAATTTGGGTGGTTCTTCCAACTCTTATTGTACGTATTACCTACCGGTCCATTGAAGGGCCGTTGATAACCATATGTGGCATTGGCTGTCTCTTGTAGCACTTCCTTAAATGCAGGAATTGTGGGACAATCTTGCGTAGCATGTAAGTCGGTGAGGCAAATCCCACATGTGGTTTCAACAGCTTCCTTGGACTTGGGAACTCCACTTTTGCTAAGTTCCATGGCCTCAACCTTCCTTGTGAGGTTGGCTATCCTTGCATTCACATCATCTTCCTCTTTAAGGACATATATCCCTCCTTTCTCTTAAGTGGGCTTGGGGTTCTTGGGTTTATCCGAGGTATCCCAAGATTGGGCGTTTTCAGCCAACATGTCCAAGTAACTCCAAGCATCATCTGGATTTTTACTCATAAACTCGCCATTGCACATCATTTCCACAAATTGGCGCATATTGGAACTTAATCCATCATTGAAAAAATTTATAACTCGCCAACTCTCATAGCCATGATGTGGGCAAGCAAGCAGGAGTTCCTTAAATCTTTCCCAACATTGAAAGAATGATTCACCCTCTTTAGCTGAGAAATTCATTATGGCCCTTCGAAGAGTGTTTGTTTTATGAGCCGGGAAGAACTTTTTCAGGAATTCCCGGTTCATCTCAACCCATGACCCAATCGAATGTGGTCTAAGAGAGTGAAGCCAATCTTTGACTCTTTCTTTCAAAGTGAAGGGAAAAAGTTTAAGTCTGATTGTATCCTCAGAAACATTGGGATAATGCAAGGTGGCCAACACTTCTTCGAATTCTTGCAAGTGTAAGTATGGGCGGTCAGAGTCTAGCCCATGGAATTTAGGTAAAAGTTGAATTACACCCGGTTTTATGTCAAGGGTCCCACCGTTTGCTGGTAGAACTATGCAAGAAGGTGTAATTGCACGGGCAGGTTGTAGGTAATCCCATAGTGATCTCATTGGAGGAACATTATGTACCTCATTCTCTCCTACTCCTTCCTGATTTGCGTTTGTAGTTGGAGTAGGGGGGGGAGGATTCCTTAAAAGTGTTTGATCCATACTCCTCAAACTTTCACAATGCTCTTGATAATTCCGGACTCGTCTATGGACTGACAATGGTCCAACTAAACCACCTTCAGATTGGAGACGATTTGAGTGATTACGTTCCCAACGGGACATAAACCACTCAACCAGAAACTGAAACTAATCCTATCCTAAAAATCTGAAATCTGAGAGTAATCTAAAAAAAACTAAAAAGACTAAGTTAGAAAAATATCACCTGATGCGCTTGAACTAAAGAAGAATTCCTACAAAACAGAAAGAATTAGTTAGTTCTAAGAAAATCAGGAAGCCTATCTATTTCTACTTCTACAGCCACTGAAATTATTTGGAAACCGTTATCTAATTCCCCGGCAACGGCGCCAAAAACTTGTTCGCTCGCCTCAAGTGTAAGGCTGCGATGTAGTAATAAATCTTGGTAAGACCGAGGTCAATCCACAGGGAAATAGTAAAAGCTACCAAATCACTCCAGCAACATAGACAACATAGACACCCTTTAAATAACGCACAACATAGACAACACAGAGATTTTTAAATGGAAACCCTTTGTTCGCTCGCCTCAAGTGTAAGGCTGCGATGTAGTAATAAATCTCGGTAAGACCGAGGTCGATCCACAGGGAAATAGTAAAAGCTACCAAATCACTCCAGCAACTCAGTTTTTAAAAGAAATCAGACTTAATTGAATGTTTACTTAAAACAGGAATTTAACGAAAAATCAGAGAAATAAAGTACTAAGGCTTTCAAGGATCCACTTGTAGCAATCCTATGCCAATTCAGTCAATCCAAGTAGAAAACACAACTAGAATCAAAGTCCTATCTCTCATCTAGTTGGAAAATAAAGCATTCACACACATCCCATCACATTCAAGTTGAACTTCCAAGTTCTAGTTCCATTCAATCAATACAAAACTCAAAACTATAGCCTGCGGAGTAACAGCCATGCCTCTGGACTATGGCCTGCTCAAGGATTACTATAATCCGAATTTAGATAAACAAACATGATAATCTCAGAGAATTAAAAGGAATTCATGTCCGGAGCACATAAACTCAGATAAGACGTCTCAAACTACCACTTTTTGGAACTAAATCATGTAAAAATCCAAACTTGAATGTAAATTACTTGAATTAAACTGAAACCAACATAGAATTAGCTACAAGCTTCACCTCTCAGCCTTAGCTGAGAGGTTTTAGCCGAGCATAGTCATGCTACAACTAAAAACTCTGAAATAAAGCATAAAAACAGGAAAACCCGAATAGGAGAGTTGCAGCCGCTCCACGATCGCCTTTGCTTTCCAAACCCACGTTCCTTAGCCTCCCTGATAACCTAGGAAGAGCCCCTAGGTGTCCTTTTATAGCAAACAATCTCCCTTGCGTCGAATTCTGTGAAAGGCTACGCATTGCGCAGTGTTTTTCGGAGTCCTGATTTAAAAAGGACTGATCTTACACAGAGCCGACCGGTCACGACCGGTCGGACTGATGTTTTACACCTTCCAGAGAGCACCGCCGACCGGTCATGACCGGTCGGACTAGCTTCTAAAAACAGTCCAGGGAGTGCTGCCGACCGGTCAAGACCGGTCGGACAGACCTGTCCACAGTCCAGCGTGCATGCCCGACCGGTCATGACCGGTCGGGCTTTGTTTCCATCTTGTCCAGAGAGCCTGGCCGACCGGTCATGACCGGTCGGCCCTTTATACATGTGAGCAGTTTCCATGGCCGACCGGTCAAGACCGGTCGGCCTTCTTCCTTTGTTGCCCCTTTGATGTGGCTGACCGGTCGGACGACCGGTCTGCCTTGTCTTCACTTCAACTTTTTCTTATTTTCTTCATTCTCTTTTCTCCCTCTTTCTTCTTCTTTCTTTGGTCCATCTTAGGACTTCCTCCAATGTCTTCAAATGACCCTTGTTAAGCTTCAATTGGATGAAGTCCGCTCTTATCCCTACAATCACAAAAACATGTGTTAGGTGGGCCTTTAAACCATGAAAATCATGCAAACCTTATTGTATAATGGGCAATGCAATGTATAAATTGGAGGTTCAACACCCTTACGGGAGAAAACCACGGCACAAAGTGACAAGGTTCCACTATGAATTGCAGTTATACGATAGATGGAATATCAAAGGGATGAAGCCCAGATAGATCAAGCAAGTAGTTTAAATCATCAAGGATTATAGCCTTGAGTTCATGGTCACAGAGACCAAGTTTAGGATTTCTTATGGACCAAGCCATTGCTAAGACCAGTTAGATGTCGGTCCCATGCTCTTTTGGGCGTTCCTAGTTGAGTAGCAACCAGGATTTTAACCGAGTCATGTATCTCAGTGTCATCGGGTGTCTCTGTGGACGAAATGACTTTGAGGAATACATTCCACGGTTTTCATTTAGTGCAACCGGTGCCAGTGACCGTCTCAGGTTCGGACTGGTGACTTGCTGGAGGACACCTCATGGTTTCTTAGTGCAACCAATGCGATTGACTATCTCAGTTTGGGACAGGTGACCTGCTGGAAGACACCTCATGTTTCTTAGTGCAACCAGTGCTAGTGACCGTCTCAGTTTGGGACGGGTGACTTGCTGGAGGACACCTCATGGTTTCTTAGTACAACTAGTGACAGTGACCGTCTCAGTTTGGGACTGGTGATCTGCTGGTGGGCCTTCTATGGTTTTCAGCGCAACTAATTGTTGAGCCTCTAATTTATACATGATATAGCCCATTACATCACATTACATGCATGGTTTGCATACTTAAAAGACCCATCTAATGCTTGTTTTGTGTATGTAGGAATGAAAGAGAGAAGTCATGAATTTGTTGCTAAAAGGGTCCTTTGGAACCACATTGAAGACATTGAAAAGAAGCCCTAAAGAATCGCGTCAGAAAGACCTAGATCGGCCAGAAGAAAAGACAGTGCAGTGTTGAGCTCTTAATTGTGCATATTCTAACCCCAATTCATCACTCATTATGCTTGTTGTTATGGTTTATAGACTAAACTAATGTATGGATTTGTGATTGTAGGGATGAGAGAGAGGAAGCATCAATTGAAGACTTAAAGATGCTAGTTAGAAGCAAAGAAGATCAAAGGGGCTAAGCGTCAAAGAATGAAAGAAAGAAGTCAGAGAAAAGAAGAAAGGAAGCAGAAGAAGGTGCCCACGACCAGTCGTCCGACCGGTCGTCCAAGGCCAAGGACCGGTCATCCGACCGGTCCGCACATGCACAGAGGAGACCTAGAGGCCATAACTCTCTGGACTGTTCACGACCGGTCGTGCGACCGATCCTTAAATTATTTTTCCGGGTTGAAAATTTTCGAAACTCACTGGACACTTTTAGGCCATTTTGAGACCGATTGTCCAGCATCCACGACCGGTCGTCTGTTAGTACATCTTTTGTTGTCAATTGGCGTGTTGGTTGGTCGCGTCTTGTCGTGTGAGCCCCAGTCGAAGAATTGAAGATCAAGACTTGAAGATTACGCTTCGTCCGTTGCTCAAGTGTTCGCTTCCCCAAGTGTAGGGCTGCGATGTAGTAATAAACTCGGTAAGACCGAGGTCGATCCACAGGGAAGGAAGTAAAAAATTCCAACTATTCTAATAACTAGAATCAAAGAGGTTTGTGAAATTGATTTTTAACATAAAATAGAAAATCTAATAATGAAAAGATAACTAGAGCATCAAGGATCCACTTATAGCTCTTCTTAGATGCATAATTCGCTATGGTTTCTTACTTCTCAACTAGAATCGACGTTCCTGTCTATCTAGTCGGATGATAGAGCTGTTAAACCAAACAGTCTGTCATATGTAAGTTCTATGCGTAGGATTCACTCAATGTAGGCTGAGCTGAGCATGCTCAATTGCATAGGTCATTCCCCTTTCCAAAAGGTCCAGTTCACAATCATAACCATCCTCAAGTCCTGTCACAAGACAAGGCTAGATCATGATTTGAACTTGATTCAAATCACATGCACAATCCATACATATTACAGAAAAATAGAACTTTGGTAGGAAGTTCCTTTATGAAGATCATAGTACTAGAGCGCACTCCGATTCCTCGGATCATACAGGTCTAGACCGTCACAAACCAATTAAGCAATTAAGTAATTCTCCCAAACATCCATGAGTCATCATAAGACTAAGAAAAAATACTCAAAAGCTTGTATAAACTTCAAACCATAGTTCATAATCATGAAAACCAATCTTAAAACCAATAAAACGAATTAAACAATCTAAGAAAACTATAAGGTTCACCTCTTAGCTCTAGCTAAGAGATTAGCTAATAAAAAGCATAATAAAAACTAGAACTAGAACTAAGAAAAGGAAGAAAAACTAGCTGGAGGAGGCTAGGAAGCCTCCTATGACTTGAACTCCTTGCTCCCCACGTCCTTGGTTGCCCTGGAATAGAAGAGAGCACCTCCTTTTATAGTGCAGCACTAGTACAGCAACATAGCAGAATTTGTTTCGCTTGGTACGGCTTAACCAATGGTCGGATTGCCTTCAAATTTGATTTGTAGCTTCCTTGTAATGTGATCTTCCTCATAGATGATTTAGATTTCAAAGATTATCTTCTGAATGGGCCCACCAATCACATCACCGACCGCCTCTCAAAATCGCGCACTTCGGGTACCTTCAGAACCAGTCATCTTGCTTTCAACGCTCCGGAGTGTACAGAGGTCAGATTGATCTCAAATTTTGAACATGAGTAGAAAACTTCCTCCTCTACATGATAGATGGATTAGATTGTCCAAAACGATCTCAGAATGTGGTCCGAAAATTAGAACAATTAGGGCTTTTATAAACTCTGCGCAGTTGGAGCTTTCTGGATGGTCCATCTTTCTTCAACCGGTACGATCAAACCACACACCCTTTTGATCTGAAAATTTTGTGGTTATTCATATATGGATGTGGTCTAAAAGATGGTCAAAGTATATTTTTCATATCCTCAATGATGGGCCACCTGGACCGGCCCAGAGTGGAACAGCGAAATCTGGAACTTTCTGGACAGTTCGTATTGTTTTGGTCACCACGATCAATCCGTAACTCCGATCGACACGAAACCACTTCGGTTAGTTCGGCGTCGAGTTCCTCTTCGACATGGATGTGTTGGATTTCCAAATATCATCAAGATCGGCCCAGAAAACTGGTCTGAAAAACTAGGTGCGGGAATACATTGCTGTTTTAGAATCTGGAATCTGAAACTTGCATGGCCGACCGGTCACGACCGGTCGGACAGGGTTGGCCGACCGGTCACGACCAGTCAGGCCCTCTTTGGCATTACTCCAGCAAGCATGGCCGACCGGTCAAGACGGTCGGGCTTCCTTGGCCGACCGGTCAAGACCGGTCGGGCTCTTTTTCTTCTTGTTTTCTTCCTTTCTTTCTTCTATTTTCTTCTTTCTTTGCTTCTTTCTTTGCTTCCTTCTTCCTTCAGCCCTCCTTGGGTCTTCATCCAAGGTTTTAAATCAGCTCTTTTGGTCATCAATTGGACAAAGTAACTCTCATTCCTACAACCACAAAACATGTATTTGATTAGTCTTTAAATTATGAAAACCATGCATAATGAGTGATGAATTGGGGTTAAAATATGCACAATTAAGAGCTCAACACACCCCCCAACCAGCATTTTGCTAGTCCCGAGCAAAACATGCGTGAAACAAGTTTCATTCTCCAAATCCAACTCTCCTCTATAAACTATTCTTCTATACATTCCAAGACACACAAGCATAAAAATCAGAGAAATTAGGTGATAGAAGTTGAAACCTTAAACTCTTAGAACATAATAAGTATTTATATGAAATTCCCACTGATTGATTGGTAAATAGAAGAACTTGAACAAATTCACCCTAGTGTGCATAGTGAAAGTTCATCTCATGAGTTTCTGGGCTCATCTTCATCATAGATCAACTAAACTATGGATTTCAAGGTGCACAGAGCAACAACAAGCCTATGACAGGAATTTGTCTTACCGTCCTTCCGATGACTTTCACACTACGTCCCATTTCCGGCTTTGGTTACGGGTAGACCATCCCCCGGTTGGTAGTAGGTAGCCCTAATCGGAATTTTCCACCATTTTTCCATCATTCCCAATTTCATCCTTCCTTTTCCTTTTTCTTTTTAAATTAGATAGGATTTTTAGAAATTCATATCTTTCGTTATTTTCCCATGGACAAGGATGGACAAAGTACCCCGGCTTGGTTTCTCAACACCTTAAATCAAAGTATAGTTAATCCACAAATCACATAATCCTTTCAACCCATGAAAATCGTGTAATGTGAACTAGGTGTAAAAGTGTTCAAATTTTTTATCACTCACATAAATAGGGGAATTCACATATAAAACCATTATATTAAAAGAAATTCAAAGCTTGCAACATCACTCACTTCGTATCTCCTCTTCTTATACTCGTATCATCTTGAATGCATAGAAACAACGTTTTCCAAAAGAGTTTTGAATTTTAGAAAAATCGAAAATTTTCTACATAATTGCTCGAAATGTCACAAAAGCTAGTAGATTCATCTAAGGAATCTCACCCCCCAACCAAAATCTTACATTGTCCTCAATGTAATAAGATATGCAATATGCATGACATAAGAGCAATGACACAAAACAAAGGAGAGTGAGAACGAGAGTACCTGAGGTAGCAAGTTGATCAATTCTAGCATCTTCCATTGTCTCAATGAGACTTATTCAATCCTAAATGCAGAAAGAAATCCTAACCTACCTACCTACCTTTGATTAGTCTGATCGACTACATGATCAAATTTGAGCAGGATCTTCATGAATTTCAATAGGTTTCTCATGAGGATCATCTAAAGTCCTGCTCGAATGTATACATGTGTGCGTTTCTTCATGAAAGTCCAATCATAGTATGCACCACACGCATGTAAGGAGGAGATAAGAGCAGCAAAAAGATATCTCCTCAAGTTCTGAATTGGGTTGTAATTGATTAAAAACGGGTCCTCCCAATCAGAATTTTCAATGGGTTGAAGAACCCATGATGGTGGAGAGACATTCATTAAGTATTTTTCAGTTTGGATTGTCTCCTCCACAAATTCAGATTTGCATGGTGCTTCCACAAACCATGGTAAAGAGTGTAAATCAGTGGAATGGTATTCTTCAGGCACCGACACCATGTCTAACAAACTATCCAACTCCTTAATCATCTCATCATCCAGATCATAGGGGTGGGTCATGCATTCCTTTAGGAAATCGAGAGAGTCGAATGAAGGGTCCTCGTTCTCCCTAAGTGATTGAGGAAATTCTGTTTCAAGGGTAAGGAATTCCTCCTCTATAGAGGGGAGGTCTTCCAAAGAAATTTTTTTAGATTTAGTGGTAAGCACATCATCTAGCATTGGTTGATCTTTTGAAATTTCAGATTGTGCCACCCCATCATCCAAAGAAGTAGAATTTTCAACCTAAGGGAGTTCTTCCACAATAGAATCCGGCATGTGTTGTTGGTGGAAGGACTTAAAAATATCGACTTCGGCCATCTCTCTAGCAAGAATATCTTTCGGTGATTCAAAAACATTCGGCCCTTTGGAAGAACAAATCATGGACTCACAATCATCCTTTAAACGCTCATTGTAGGCAATCAAACTATCACTTTCAGATTTTGTAGATTCCTCG
This sequence comes from Liriodendron chinense, assembly GCA_003013855.2. NCBI lineage: Eukaryota > Viridiplantae > Streptophyta > Magnoliopsida > Magnoliales > Magnoliaceae > Liriodendron > Liriodendron chinense. The sequence goes on from ML058410.1 coordinate 479,106, forward strand.
GGTTCGTCAACCGTCCTTGAAATCTCTTCATCATTCAAATTGAAATAGCTAAAAGAGATAGTTGATTTACCATAATCGATGGTAATGGTGGGATCACTGAGATCAATATCCTCTAGAAGTTTAGTCATTAAATCTAGAGAAGGTCGGGTTTGGATATCCTCATCCTCCTCATTGTTGGGGATTGATTCGGTGTTCCCAATGTTGGGTTCAATATTTTGAGATGGCGAGAGATTTTGTATGCATTGCTCAGTTATTTCCATAAACTCTCGCAGTGTATCCTCAAGAGTTCGTGTCGGTTGAGGATCATGAGAAAGAAACTCTTGAGGATAATTGTTGGCATCCATGGTTGGCTCATCCTCCATTGGACTAGAGGTGTGAGGACTCTCTCGATGAAGACCATACGTGTTATATGATGAAGACTGATAAGATGGTTGATAGGCATAACCATACAAGTGATCACGCAATGTCTTTACCTGTTGGTCATTACTCCCCCGGTCCTTTTTCTTATTCCTACCTCCTGTTAAACTTGGTGGAACACTCTTGTTATTTTCAACCCAGTAATCACGTAGCGTCTTACGTTGGGGGGTAGTGGAGGTTGATTGACTCTCAGAATAATACTTATGCTTAAATTGGTGCCAATCATAAAGAGTTTTGATTCCATGGTCTGTCATCTCATCTTCCAAAAGGTATGCATAAGCACCACACTTCCAATAAGCCATAATGAGATTTTAAAGAGTTGAAATAGTCCAAATCTAGAAAAAAAAAACAAAAAGAAGAAAGGGAGATGGAAAGATGTTACCCGTGAAGGTGAGAGCTATGTCAGCAACAATGTCCTACAAAATAAAAATAAAAAAATTGTTAGTAATCTAAAAAAATCAGAAAATCTACTTCTCTAAAAATTGAAAATCCTACCTAACTAAGATTACTCTATAGCTACTAGAACAACTAGAAACGTTTAACCTCTACCCCGGCAGCGGCGCCAAAAACTTGTTCGCTTCCCCAAGTGTAGGGCTGCGATGTAGTAATAAACTCGGTAAGACCGAGGTCGATCCACAGGGAAGGAAGTAAACAATTCCAACTATTCTAATAACTAGAATCAAAGAGGTTTGTGAAATTGATTTTTAACATAAAATAGAAAATCTAATAATGAAAAGATAACTAGAGCATCAAGGATCCACTTATAGCTCTTCTTAGATGCATAATTCGCTATGGTTTCTTACTTCTCAACTAGAATCGACATTCCTGTCTATCTAGTCGGATGATAGAGCTGTTAAACCAAACAGTCTGTCATATGTAAGTTCTATGCATAGGATTCACTCAATGTAGGCTGAGCTGAGCATGCTCAATTGCATAGGTCATTCCCCTTTCCAAAAGGTCCAGTTCACAATCACAACCATCCTCAAGTCCTGTCACAAGACAAGGCTAGATCATGATTTGAACTTGATTCAAATCACATGCACAATCCATACATATTACAGAAAAATAGAACTTTGGTAGGAAGTTCCTTTATGAAGATCATAGTACTAGAGCGCACTCCGATTCCTCGGATCATACAGGTCTAGACCGTCACAAACCAATTAAGCAATTAAGTAATTCTCCCAAACATCCATGAGTCATCATAAGACTAAGAAAAACTACTCAAAAGCTTGTATAAACTTCAAACCATAGTTCATAATCATGAAAACCAATCTTAAAACCAATAAAACGAATTAAACAATCTAAGAAAACTATAAGGTTCACCTCTTAGCTCTAGCTAAGAGATTAGCTAATAAAAAGCATATTAAAAACTAGAACTAGAACTAAGAAAAGGAAGAAAAACTAGCTGGAGGAGGCTAGGAAGCCTCCTATGACTTGAACTCCTTGCTCCCCACGTCCTTGGTTGCCCTGGAATAGAAGAGAGCACCTCCTTTTATAGTGCAGCACTAGTACAGCAACATAGCAGAATTTGTTTCGCTTGGTATGGCTTAACCAATGGTCGGATTGCCTTCAAATTTGATTCGTAGCTTCCTTGTAATGTGATCTTCCTCATAGATGATTTAGATTTCAAAGATTATCTTCTGAATGGGCCCACCAATCACATCACCGACCGCCTCTCAAATTCGCGCACTTCGGGTACCTTCAGAACCAGTCATCTTGCTTTCAACGCTCCGGAGTGTACAGAGATCAGATTGATCTCAAATTTTGAACATGAGTAGAAAACTTCCTCCTCTACATGATAGATGGATTAGATTGTCCAAAACGATCTCAGAATATGGTCCGAAAATTAGAACAATTAGGGCTTTTATAAACTCTGCGCAGTTGGAGCTTTCTGGATGGTCCATCTTTCTTCAACCGGTACGATCAAACCACACACCCTTTTGATCTGAAACTTTTTTGGTTATTCATATATGGATGTGGTCTAAAAGTTGGTCAAAGTAGATTTTTCATATCCTCAATGATGGGCCACCTGGACCGGCCCAGAGTGGAACAGCGAAATCTGGAACTTTCTGGACAGTTCGTATTGTTTTGGTCACCACGATCAATCTGTAACTCCGATCGACACGAAACCACTTGGGTTAGTTCGGCGTCGAGTTCCTCTTCGACATGGTTGTGTTGGATTTCCAAATATCATCAAGATCGGCCCAAAAAACAGATCCGAAAAACCAGGTGCGGGAATACATTGCTGTTTTAGAATCTGGAATCTGAAACTTGCATGGCCGACCGGTCACGACCGGTCAGGCCCTCTTTGGCATTACTCCAGCAAGCATGGCCGGCTGGTCAAGACCGGTCGGGCTTCCTTGGCCGACCGGTCAAGACCGGTCGGTCTCTTTTTCTTCTTGTTTTCTTCCTTTCTTTCTTCTATTTTCTTCTTTCTTTGCTTCTTTCTTTGCTTCCTTCTTCCTTCAGCCCTCCTTGGGTCTTCATCCAAGGTTTTAAATCAGTTCTTTTGGTCATCAATTGGACAAAGTAACTCTCATTCCTACAACCACAAAACATGTATTTGATTAGTCTTTAAATTATGAAAACCATGCATAATGAGTGATGAATTGGGGTTAAAATATGCACAATTAAGAGCTCAACATCAAGCTCATGCTGAATAAAGATCTCAGGTAAGTTGCATATAGATCGACCTTAGGAAACCCAAAACATCAAAGAATGGCGTAATGACTCACATATCTTATCCCATTCCCTCTCGACCCTTGCACAAGTTGATCAGACTTGTGGTCCATGGCTGGTGCTAAACGTAAATGATCATATGTCCAAAGACTGGACTTCATGCACCAAATGTCTTCATAACTTGAAGTGATCCGCTGCTTTGTTGAAGAACTTGGTCCAGCAAGCTCGCTGTGATAAAACCACGAACTACGAGATGTGTCCAGCAGTTGTGTTGAAATGAAAGCATCTAGACAAGCCGACCGGTCATGACCGGTCGGCCAGGCTCCTCAACACCAACAGCAGCTTCTGTGGTATTTCTGCTGGGGTAGCCGACTGGTCTTGACCGGTCGGCCAGGCACTTCGAAGTTAAACAGAAACCTTGCTGGAAGGTTTTCAAATGGACAGCCGACCGGTCTTGACCGGTCGGCCATCAGATCACATGTTGTCCAGCAAGCTCAGCCGATCGGTCTTGACCGGTCGGCCTGTTTTCTCTAAGTGTTCTAGTAAGGGGATCCGGCCGGTCTTGACCGGTCGGCCTTCTTTTTCCATTCACTCCAGCAAGGGGATCTGACCGGTCTTGACCGGTCGGGCAGTCTCAAATATGGCCTTCTGATTTGAATGACGACCGGTCCGTCCGACCGGTTGAGACCCTTCTCTGACAGGTCGGTCGTGACCGTTTTAGATCCGTTGGGGCCATCATTTGGGGCTCTATATAGCCATGACTTATGGTCTTTCATGACATGCATTCAACACCCTTCAAGAGCTAAGAGAGAGAGCTTTTACTCACATCCTCCTACCCTCTTTGCTCTTGTCCCTCTTGAGTTCATCATTCAAACCTAGCGATTAATGGCTTATCAATGAGTATTCAAAGCTCGGTTTGAAGTATGAACTCAAGACTTTCATTCATGGCTGACCTACCTTCGGAATATATTTATGAGGTCGTTTATAGCCATTGAATGCTTGAAGTTTGGTAGTTCCCTCATTACCATTGCATTGAATAGGCAAGAGGAACTAGACCAACTCTCTCCCAACTACCCGGCATCAACATAACCTCATCATTTGCATCGGTAGCTGATCTTGGGAGCACAAAGAGAAGCTGAAGCACGTGGAGCTGAAGCTACTCATCAAAGGCATCGAATCGGGGCTCAATCGTCTAGGTATGTCTAGTATTTGAGAGTCCACTTATTGAATCTCTATTCCCTGGATTGGGAAACTCCGGCGGGAGTGTACGTGACATCCTTGGATTAGGATTGGTGAGAGTTTGAGATCCAAACTCGTCAAGTCCCTGGATTGGGCCATTGGCGGATGGTAAACGCGGTCCTAGATCAAAGGATGTCAAGGTTGATGGTTAACCTGATTTAAAACCAAGACTATAGTGAAATCCGGTGGTCTCATAGGTTGAGATCGTGAACCGGGAGTGGAGCAGGGAAACCGAACCACTATAAATCGCTGTGTGTTCTCTCGCCTCAAGTGTAAGGCTGCGATGTAGTAATAAATCTCAGTAAGACCGAGGTCGATCCACAGGGAAATAGAAACACTTTTCAAACTACTCCAGCAACTCAATTTTGCAAGAAAATCAGATTTAATTGGGTAATTAACTAAAACAGTAACTTGATGGAAATTCAGTGATTTAAAGTACTAAGGCATTCAAGGATTCACTTGTAGCAATCCCATGTCAATTCAATCAATCCAAGTAGAGAACACAACTAGATTTGAAGTCCTATCTCTCATCTAGTTGGAAAATAAAGTATTCACACACATTCAATCCAAATCAAGTAGAACTTCCAAGTTCTAGTCCCATTCAATCAATATAGAATTCAAAACCATAGCCTTCGGAGTAACAGCCATGCCTATGGACTATGGCCTGCTCAAGGATTACTATAATTCGAATCTAAACAAGCATCATATGATAATCTCAGAGAATTGCAAGGAATTCATGTCCGGAGCACATGAACTCTCATAAAACATCTCAAACTACCACTTTAAGAACTAGAATATGAAAAATCCAAACTTGAATTAAAAATTACTTGAATTAACTTGAATCAAACATGAAATTAGCTGCAAGCTTCACCTCTCAGCCTTAGCTGAGAGATTCTAGCCGAGCATTGTCATACTACAACTAGAACTCAAATAAGAAAGCATAAAAACTAGAAAAATCAGAAATTGGAGGGTTGCTGACGCTCCACGACAACTTCCGTCAGTTCCCACGACCTTCCTTGGCTTCTATCATGACCTAGGAGGAGCCCCTAGGTGTCCTTTTATAGTGTGGAAGCCTCTTGCGTTGGAAACATCCAGAAATTGCTCAAGGTTACGCACTGCACAGAAAATCTCGGAGCTTCACGGAGAAGTTTTCTTACGCAGACGACCGGTCGCACGACCGGTCTGAGTTCCTTGATGACCGGTCGCACGACCGATCGCAAATCATCAAAAACAGTCCAGAGAGTTGCGCCGAAATTTTGATTTAAAATTTTTATTCAAGGACCGGTCGCACGACCGGTCTGGACATCGGACGACTGGTCGTAAACAGTCCAGTGACCTTCTCTGGAAAACTCCCTTCTGTGCAAAAATCGGACCGGTCGGACGACCGGTCCTGGCGATGGATGACCGGTCGCACGACCGGTCTTGGCCTCTGTTTCCGCTTTTCTCCTTTTGCTTCTTTTTTCCTTTCTTCTCCTCTCTTTCTACTTTTTTTGGTCCTTCTTTCTTCTTCATCCAATGGCTTCAAATGGCCCTTTTTAGTCTCCAATTTGATGAAGTCCGCTCTCATTCCTGAAATCACAAAACATGCGTTAGATAGGCCTTTTAAGCATGAAAACCGTGCATATAATGTGATGTACTGGGCAATGCAATGTATAAATTGGAGGTTCAAGACTATGCATTGTGAGATTGAATGATTGTCATGTGTTGAATGGTTTAGTCAATCATGAATGCTAACTGTTTGATGAAATGCCTATGATAGTCCTTGCTTACAAATTGCTCATATAAATGCCTTGAATGTTATTGTGATAATCTTAGTTGATAAGATTGACTTGATTAGTTTTTAATTGTAATTGGAATTTAAAAAGTCCTATTCACCCCCCTCTAGGACATTAGGCATATCTCCAAGTATCTCTATAAGCGGTAAAACTGCAATTTCAATTGGTATCAGAGCGGGTTCCTCCGCTCAGATTTAAAAACCCGGAGTGAGATCCTAAGAGAACTTGAAAATATGTCTAGAGAGGACTCTTCATCTGTTACTAAGCCTCCCTTCTTTGATGGGTCAAACTATCCATACTGGAAAGCCCGAATGCACATCTTCTTAGAATCTATTGATTCGGATGTTAGGGACATGATTGATATTGGATATAAACCCCCAATGGACACTATATGTAAGGAAGGTGAACCGGATGTCCTCAAGCCAAGAGGTAAGGCGATGTGGACTGATTATGATAAAGCTCAACGTGTTCATAATGCCAAAGGCCTGAATGCCATTTTTTGTTCAGTATCTAAAGATGAATTTGGCCGGATTCAAAATTGTACAACAAATAAGCAGGCATGGGACATTCTTGAAGTTACTCATGAAGGAACAAGCATTGTTAAAAACTCAAAACTTCAACACTTCTCTACACAATTTGAAAACATTACTATGGAGGAGCACGAAACATTTACTGATTTCTATACCAAATTGAATAAGATCACAAATGAAATGTGGGGCTTGGGGGATCCTGTTCCGGAGCATAGACTATGTAGGAAAATTCTGAGATCCCTACCCGAACGGTTCTCTTCTAAAGTTACTACCATAGAAGAATGTAGGGACCTAAATACCATGAAAGTTGAAGAATTACTAGGGTCCCTTCAAACCTATGAGCTAGGTTTCAAAACTCCCTCCAAATCCAAAAGTACAGCCCTGAAATCTTCTCACAAGAAACAAGAATCTGAATGTAGAAGTGAGGAAGATCCAGACTTAGAAGAAATGGCACTTATGGCCAAGAAATTTCAAAAATTCTTCAAAACCAGGTGAAATACTTCTAGAAGGAAACCCTACCAGAAGGGTAAACCTTTTGACTCTAAGAACAACAAAGGAAAATTTGTTAAGTCAAAAGATCCTCAATGCTACAATTGTAGAGGATTTGGTCACATTGCATCCGAGTGCACCAATAATAAAGCCAAGAAAAAGGCAATGGCGGCTACATGGGATGAGATTGAAGAATCAGAATCAGAATCAGTCATATACCAAAGTGAGGAGGAGCAAGGTTCAATCAGAATTTTAATGGCCTCCATTACTAATATTGTGCCTCAAATTGAGCCCATTGCAAAGATCACCGGAGACATTGATGATCATGAATCCTCTAACACTGAAAATGATTCCTTGAGTGATGATGAGAATGAGGAGGAAGGCCTTCAGGAGGTATATAACCAACTATACATTGAAAATATAAATACCATAAAAAAGTTGGGCCAACTGAAGGCTGAAAATGACAAACTGATAAAAAATCTTGACGGATTGAAAATAGAGAATCAAAAGATGGGTCAAGATCTAGAAGAGCTGAAAAGAAAGAATGATGAGCTTGAACAAGAAAAGAAAAAGCTCGTAAGTGGTGAATCTCTAGACAAGCATGCTAGACTTGAGAAAGAACTCAAAGAGGCGAACACTGAAATTGATCGTCTTAAGTGTCAAGTCGTTGACTCTAGAAGACGGTTCGCCCAAGGAGAAGAAACCCTTGAAAAACTCCTAGGTGTTGTAAGATCACCAAGGGACAGAAGAGGTTTGGGCTATGACAGTCACACTTCAAAAACTACCTCAGTCCATCCGATTGTAAGAAAAGATCATGGTGCATTAGGGAGTAAAACTAGAGCATCTCCTGTCTGCCATGCTTGTGGAGACATTGGCCACTTAAAATTTGAGTGCTTGGTATTCAAAAATCCGGTCAGAAACTTAAAAGGTAAATTTGTACCGACTGGGAAAAATGTACAAGCTAATTGGAATCCTCCCATGCATTCTTCACCAAAGAGGGGAAACATTCGAAAGAATTATCCTGCTCTTCCTAGGAAGGACAAGAGGATGGATAAACTGTTGGAGCAAATTAAAATGCTGAATTTGAAAACTGCTCTTCTCTTGTTTGAAAAAGAAAAATCTGATTCTCTCATGAAAACTAGAGAATCTCACCATAAGAACGCCTCTCATAAAAGGACAACAACTAAATGGGTTGTAAAGAACAAGTGTTTGGTCATTCATACTGCCTTAAAAGCTGGGAATACCCCTAGATGGTACTTGGATAGTGGTTGCTCTAGACACATGACAGGTGATAGATCTCAATTTTGTGCATATGACGAATTTGATGGTGGGTCTATCACATTTAGTGATGGGAGCATAGCTAAAATTATTGGTAAAGGAACCATCACAGGGCCAGGTTTGCCCGAAATTGAAAATGTGCTGTATGTTGATGGCCTTAAACACAACTTACTGAGTATCTCACAGATTTGTGATGAAGAGCACTCAGTAAGCTTCTCCAAAGATATGTGCAAGATCCTGAACTCCACAGGAAAATTAGTCATGAAAGGTTTACGCACAGGAGACAACTGCTATGTCATTGAAAATCACAACAATTCAAGCTCCTCCACCATGTGTCACGTGGCCGTTCAGGATGAAACAGAACTATGGCACCATCAACTCGGTCATGTACATTATAGAAATCTGTTTAAACTGAGTCAGAAAAATTTGGTGAGAGGTCTACCTAAGATGGGTAAAAGACCAAATGCTGTGTGCGTCGCATGCCAAAAAGGTAAACAAATCAAGGTTGCACACAAGAGAACCTCTATCCTGGTCACATCAAAACCATTTGAAATGCTACACATGGACCTAGTTGGTCCTACCAGGGTACTTAGTCAAGGTGGAAAATGATACTTCTTTGTAGTCGTTGATGATTACTCTAGATTCACATGGGTCGCCTTCCTAAGAGAAAAATCTGACACTTTTGGTGAATTCCAAAAACTAGTGAAGCGACTTCACAATGAGAAGGTTACATGGTAGCAAGAATTAGGAGTGATCACGGTGGTGAATTTGAAGATCATCGTTTGAAGGCATTATGTGATGAATTGGGTATTCGTCATGAGTTCTCAGCACCCAAAACACCTCAACAAAATGGGGTTGCTGAAAGGAAAAATAGTGTTGTTGGATATGGCTACAGCTATGCTTAATAATAAAAATCTTGCTCAAAATCTGTGGGCCGAAGCTGTTAACACTGCCTGCTATATTATTAATCGAGTTTATTTAAGGGCAGGTCTAAACAAAACAGCTTATGAACTGTGGTGTGGAAAGACACCGAATGTAAAATACTTTAAGGTCTTTGGTAGTACATGCTATATTCTGAGAGACCGAGAAAATTTGGGAAAGTTTGACTCCAAAAGTGATGAGGGTATCTTCTTAGGATACTCATTAAATAGTAGAGCTTTTTGTGTCTACAACCTTCGAACCTCATCAGTTTAAGAGTCAATCAATGTGACTGTGGATGATAGCTTGGATAAACCTGTGTCTCCAGGTGATGAAGAAGAAGATGAGGGCATATGCGAGATAGGTAAATCTGATAAACAACCCTCATCTCCAAATGCCCCCACTGCTCCTGGTGATGTACAAATTGTCAAGGATCACCCCCTCAATCAAATCATTGGGGATCCTAGCATTGGTGTCAAAATCAGGAGACAGTTGGAGGCAGTCAACAGTCACCTGTGTTTCACATAAAAAATAGAACAAAAAAATGCTGATGAAGCTCTAAATGATGAATTATGGATCCTTGCAATGCAGGAAGAGCTTCAAGAATTCATTAGAAATGAAGTGTGGTATTTGGTCGACAGGCCGGAAAGGAAAAATGTTATTGGAATCAAATGGATTTTCAAGAATAAATCCGATGAATCTGGGAATGTAATACGAAATAAGGCTCGGTTAGTGGCTCAGGGATATTCACAAATTGAAGGCATTAATTTTGATGAAACATTAGCCCCTGTAGCCAGACTCGAGTCTATTAGAATTCTTATGGCTGTTGCTTGTGCGTTAAAGTTCAAACTATTTCAAATGGATGTAAAGAGTGCCTTCTTGAATGGTATTTTTGATGAGGAAGTGTATGTTAAACAACCAAAAGGATTCATTGATCCTAAGTATCCTCACAAAGTGTACCGGTTGAAAAAGGCACTTTACGGACTCAAGCAAGCACCCCGTGCATGGTATGAACGCTTAACTCATTTTCTTGTAGACCATGATTTTGCTAGGGGGAGCATTGACAAAACTCTATTTATTAGAGAAGCCGAGAATTCTGTGTTGATTGCCCAGATTTATGTGGATGACATTGTTTTTGGATCCACATGTGAGAAAATGTTCATCTCCTTTGCTAAATTAATGACATCTGAATTTGAGATGAGTATGGTAGGAGAACTAAACATGTTTCTAGGGCTTCAAGTAAAACAACTTGCATCAGGTATATTCATTACTCAAGCCAAATATGCTAAAGACCTTGTTAAGAGATTTGGCTTAGACTCTGGTCGTTCCTACACTACACATATGAGCACCACTGTTAAACTATCAAAAGACCTTGCAGGGAAAAGTGTAGATCAACATCTTTATAGAAGCATGATTGGTAGTCTTCTTTATCTCACTGCTAGTAGACCAGATATTGCTTTTAGTGTAGGTGCATGTCCTCGGTTTCAGGCTGATCCCAAAGAATCTCACCTTACCGCTGTTAAACGGATCATCCGGTTTGTTGGATGAACTACCGAATACGGTCTTTGGTACCCTTTTGATTCATCTACAGATATTGCAGGGTATTCAAATGCCGACTGGGCTGGTAACATGGATGATCGTAAATCAACCAGCGGTGGGTGTTTTTATGTTGGAAATTGCCTTGTGGCGTGGCATAGTAAGAAACAAAACTCCATCTCTTTATCCACAGCCGAAGCAGAATACATTGCTGCTGGTAGTTGTTGTGCCCAATTATTATGGATGAAACAAACATTGACCAATTATGGGATTAACCAAGGCACAATGACTCTATTTTGCGACAATACTAGTGCCATAAATATATCGAAAAATCCAGTTCAGCACTCGCACACTAAGCACATAGACATTAGGCACCATTTTATTCGAGAATTGGTTGAAGATCACATAATATCTCTCGAACATGTGCCTACCGAGAATCAGCTAGCTGACATCCTAATGAAACCTTTGGACTCGATTCGATTTACGAACCTCCAGAAGTCCATTGGTGTTGGATGTGTCTAGTTTATTTAATAAGTGTATGTTTTGCAGGAAAAATTTGAGGATTAAGCCTCTCTTTCTGATCTTTATAGGTATATCTGAGGATCTTTACCTCTTTTCATTGCTTTCTATGAAAATCCGAGATCATAGTCCCAATTCTTGTCCTCTATCGCTAAATCTGGACCTTAAGGGTCCCTCATTTTGTGTTAAGGTGTACCTAGGTACACCATGACCATGGATGTTGTACCCTTGGTAAGGGTACTTGGTTTTAAATGATAAAGGTCTGTCCAAAGGACAGACTCTCTATCCAGCTAATCCAGTGCAGGATTCCTGTCAAAATTGTGCAAAACTGCCTGCCGACCGGTCAAGACCGGTCGGGAGTCTCCCAGACCTGTTTGGACTCAATCACTTATGCATCCGACCGGTCAAGACCGGTCGGGCTATGAACTATATGCTGCTGGACTTCCATTTTACGTCCCATGACCGGTCACGACCGGTCGTGCATCACCAGTCCAGCAAGCCCGTGCGTCAACCGTCCGATGGGGGGGGGGGGGGGGGGGGGGGGGGGTCTTTAAAACCGGTTGGAGCTCATTTTAGGTCAGCCACTTCCCATTTTCTCACCTCCACTTGCTGCTCCAGCTCCCCCTCTTGCTCTCCAAGGTGATTTCGAGGTGATTCATTACAAGATTCGAGGTTCTAACCTCCTCTACTTTACTCCTCTTCACTCTCATTCATTTGGTAAGGGATTCCTTGTCTTTACTCTCACTCTTCTTTGGTTCATCCCTTTCCTTCATCTCTAGGAGTGATTTAGAGATCTTCTTGCCTCTTCCATGTCTTCCCAAGAGAGCGAAGATGAGCTCCCTTTGAGGCGGAGTGATCGACCCAAGGCGAAACCTAAACCTCCTCCTCCTCGCCCTTTAAAGACCAAGAAAACAGCTTCCAAAGGGAAAGGGGCTGCCTCATTTTCTGTTCCCCCTGTTCAATCTAAATCCTTGGGGAAAAATGTTTCATCCCATTCCACCCATTGGGATGATTTCAAGGACAAGGAGGTAGTTTGTGAAAAATCAGTCAAATTGGTTGACTTGGCCGACTATAATGTTCGTTCCATTTTGGATGCCATCCATTGGGGCCCTGTACTCTACATGGGGGGCCCGGTCCAGTTTGACGTTGTTAGGAAATTTTATGCATCTTGTGTCCATGTCACTTCCTCTCCCCCCTCTTTTAACGTCGAGGTTGGTGGTCGGGATTGCCTTTTTACTTTGAAATCCATATCGGAATTTGTTGGCGTTCCTATTGTTCAGGAGCCTACTTTCAATTTTTCCTCCTTAGGTCCCAAACCTAACCTTGTTATTGCTCAATTCGTATGTGGCGACGGGACACCCAAATGGGTAGGAGGTGCACTTCGAGCATCCTCTATGACATGGGATTTCTGCATTTGCACAACCTTTTCTTCCGCAATGTATACCCGCGGATGAGTAACAAGGCGAATGTCACCGAAACCATGTTTCGGTTGTTGTATGTGTTGGTAAGGGTCATCCACTCTGCCTTCCAACTCGGATCATGAACATCATTCACCAAGTCATCCTGCGAGACGATGGAAACTCCACCAGTCTACCTTTTGGGCATCTTATATGCACATTAGCTAAGCAGATTGGCATTGTCGGTACTGATAAAGTTCACAAGCCTGTCATTATCAACCGTACCCTCATTGCTCGTATGGAGCTTACCAAAGAAGTCATCCAGAGTCGTCTTCTGCAGGAGCAGCAGCAGGATCCGGCCGAGTCATCCTAGCTTGAGGCTCCACCTGCCTCCACTAGCCCTTCCCACACTTCACCATCAGCTCCTTCCTCTGATCCATCCCTCAATCCGCGAGCAGCTCTAGGTTGATTCAGTACGCCTCCTAGAGCCTTTTCTCGATGACGATCCCCTTCCGTGGATCCACCTTCATACATTATGGAGCTTCGCTAGCTTAGGGAGGGTATATTTCAGCGGCTTGACTGGCTCGAGCAGACTGGGGACCAGATTTTGTAGGGTCAGGCCACCATACTAGTACAGCAAGAGTCCCTTGTCACTCGCCAGGCACAGTTGGAGAGGCGGATAGAGAAATGGGAGCGCGCAGCGCGTGGGGACGTTCTACCCCCTGATCTAGGAGATGGAACAGATTACTAGTCTCATGTCTTGGTCACAGTTACTTTTTGTATGACTAACGACATTGTCTGGATTTCATGCACTATCTTTTATGGGTTGTCTATATATTTTGCACGGTTTGATACATATTTACATTTGGGCTGCTTGCCCATTTTGGAACATATATGGATGCTATAGTTATATCTGTTTATATGAGCTTTTGATATTTTATTAAATATCTGTGGGAGGTTGGATGGTTTGGGCACATTTGCCCTTTTTAGCTCATGCTTTGTGTTCTGTGTTTGTCTAGATATACATCTGGAGGGGTGGTTGGTTGATTGGGCTATAAGCCCTCTATGCTTTCATGATTACTTGTATATCTGGCATGATTTGTTCTTTGAATCTCCTCAGGGCTTAAATTTCTATATCTCTTCCCTGTCTTATGTGATTGACATATTTTTGGCGCTAGCCTTGCAGCTTTATTAGGCATATCTTTTTGCTGGCTAACCCTTGTCAATTACTAACAAAAAGGGGGGGAATCATCCCACCTAGAAGGTCCGATTATATCTTTTTACAGGACTTTGTAGGAGCAAGCATTGAGGGGGAGATTTTGAAGAAAATCGAGTCTGTACATGTCCTTTTGTAAAGATTATTCTGTATATCTGTATAGACATGTAAATGGGTGTATATTTCTTTCTGTTTAAGGGTCAATCATGATAAGGAGTCATGATTTGTCTAGGTTAGATGTTTTGTCACGCAATTGACAAAGGGGGAGATTGTTAGTACATCTTTTGTTGTCAATCGGCGTGTTGGTTGGTCGCGTCTTGTCGTGTGAGCCCCGGTCGAAGAATTGAAGATCAAGACTTGAAGATTACGCTTCGTCCATTGCTCAAGCTCATGCTGAATCAAGATCTCAGGTAAGTTGCATATAGATCGACCATAGGAAACCCAAAACATCAAAGAATGGCGTAATGACTCACATATCTTATCCCATTCCCTCTCGACCATTGCACAAGTTGATCAGACTTATGGTCCATGGCTGGTGCAAAACATAAATGATCATATGTCCAAAGATTGGACTTCATGCACCAAATGTCTTCATAACTTGAAGTGATCCGCTGCTATGTTGAAGAACTTGGTCCAGCAAGCTCGCTGTGACAAAACCACGAACTACGAGATATCTCCAGCAGTTGTGCTGAAATGAAAGCATCTAGACAAGCCAACCGGTCTTGACCGGCCGGCTAGGCTCTTCAACACCAACAGCAGCTTGCTGTGGTATTTCTGTTGGGGCAGCCGACCAGTCTTGACTGGTCGGCCAGGCATTTCAAAGATCAATAGAGCCTTGTTATGGAATTTCTGCTGGAGCAGCCGACCGGTCTTGACCGGTCGGCCAGGCACTTCGAAGTTAAACAGAAACCTTGCTGGAAGGTTTTCAAATGGATAGCCGACCGGTCTTGACCGGTCGGCCATCAGCTCACATGTTGTCCAACAAGCTCAACCGACCGGTCTTGACCGGTCGGCCTGTTTTCTCTAAGTGTTCCAGCAAGGGGATCCGACCGGTCTTGACCGGTCGGCCTTCTTTTTCCATTCACTCCAGCAAGGGGATCCAACCGGTCTTGACCGGTCGGGCAGTCTCAAATATGGCCTTCTGATTTGAATGACGACCGGTCCGTCCGACCGCTTGAGACCCTTCTCTGACAGGTCGGTCGTGACCGTTTTAGATCTGTTGGGTCCATCATTTGGGGCTCTATATAGCCATGACTTGTGGTCTTTCATGGCATGCATTCAACACCCTTCAAGAGCTAAGAGAGAGAGAGCTTTTACTCACATCCTCCTACCCTCTTTGCTCTTGTCCCTCTTAAGTTCATCATTCAAACCTAGCCATTAATGGCTTATCAATGAGTATTCAAAGCTCGGTTTGAAGTCTGAACTCAAGACCTTCATTCATGGCTAACCTACCTTCGGAATATATTTATGAGGTCGTTTATAGCCATTGAATGCTTGAAGTTTGGTAGTTCCCTCATTACCATTGCATTGAATAGGCAAGAGAAACTAGACCAACTCTCTCCCAACTACCCGTCATCAACATAACCTCATCATTTACATCGGTAGCTGATCTTGGGAGCACAAAGAGAAGCTGAAGCACTTGGAGCTGAAGCTACTCATCAAAGGCATCGAATCAGGGCTCAATCGTCTAGATATGTCTAGTATTTGAGATTCCACTTATTGAATCTCTATTCCCTGGATTGGGAAACTCTGGCGGGAGTGTACGTGACCATCCTTGGATTAGGATTGGTGAGAGTTTGAGATCCAAACTCGTCAAGTCCCTGGATTGGGCCATCGCCGGATGGTAAATGCCGTCCTAGATCAAAGGATGTCAAGGTTGATGGTTAACCTGATTTAAAACCAAGACTATAGTAAAATCCGGTGGTCTCATAGGTTGAGATCGTGAACCAGGAGTGGAGTAGGGAAACCGAACCACTATAAATCGCTGTGCATTGTGAGATTGAATGATTGCCTTGTGTTGAATGGTTTAGTCAATCATGAATGCTAACTGTTTGATGAAATGCCTATGATAGTCCTTGCTTACAAATTGCTCATCTAAATGCCTTGAATGTTATTGTGATAATCTTAGTTGATAAGATTGACTTGATTAGTTTTTAATTGTAATTGGAATTTAAAAAGTCCTATTCACCCCCCTCTAGGACATTAGGCATATCTCCAAGTATCTCTATAAGCGGTAAAATCGCAATTTCATCGTCCAGCCACTGCGACCAGTCACCTGCGTAAGATTTGAACTTTCTATTTCTGGCATCAATTTTCTCTGCGCACTGCGTAAGTTTTACGCAAATTCTCGAATATTCTAAAGTTGCGAAGCCTTCCCACTATAAAAGGACACCTAGGGATCGTTCCTAAGGTATCTTAGAAGAGTTTAAGCAAGGTTGGAGTCGGCGGAAGTGGATTTCGAAGTTCCATAACTTCTAGTTTGTTTTGCTGTTTTTATGTTTTTCTTAGTTGTTTCATGTTTCCTTGGATCATGAACGGCTAAACCTCTTAGCTAGGGCTAAGAGGTGAAGCTTGTAGTGGATCTAAAATGTTTCAATTCGTTTTAAGTTGGTTTGAAGATTGAATTTCATGTTTATGAACAATGGTTTGAAGTTTATACAAGTTTTAAGTAGTTTTTCTTAGTCTTATGATGACTCATGGATGTTTGAGAGAATTGCTTAAGTTCTTAATTGCTTTGTATTAGTCTAGACCTGTATGATCCGAGGAATTGGAGTACGCTCTAGTACTATGATCTTCATGTGGGAACTTCCTACCAAAGTTTTATTTTTCTGAAATTCTGTGCTATGTGGGACTGTGCATGTGATTTGAATCAAGTTCAAATCATATTCTAGCCTTGTCTTGTGACAGGACTTGAGGATGGTTATAATTGTGAATTGAGCCTATTGGAATTGGGACTGACCTATGCAATTGAGCATGCTCATCCTAGCTTGCATTGAGGGAGTTATATGCATTGGTCTTACATATGGCAGATTGTTTAGTTCAACAGCTCTATCATCCGGCTAGATAGATCTTAATATCGATTCTAGTTGAGAAAGTGAGAAAACACAGTGGATTGAACATCAAGGATTGCTACAAGTGGATCCTTGAACCCCTAGTGCCTTCTTATAATTGTTTACCTTCAATTTAGTTTAAAATTGTTACTTACATCAATCTCATACAAAATCTGGTTGTTAGCTCTCAATAGACATTATTGGATGTGTTTTTGAATTCCTACACAAGTCCCTGTGGATCGACCTCGGTCTTACTGAGTTTATTATTACATCGCAACCCTACACTTGGGGAAGCGAACAAGTTTTTGCGCCGTTGCTGGGGACTTCGACGTTTTTTCATAAATTTCTGAAATTAGTATCTATTTAGGATTTTTAGGATTCTAGGACTAACTTCGTTTGTTTTATTTGATTTTCCTTTTTGCAGGGATTTCTAGGAAGCTGAAGAAGATATAAGGATTTCAAGTGTCGAATCAGGTTTTATCTTTCTAAACCTTACTCTTCTCCTTCTCCTATTCATTCCTATCATATTCATCTCTTGTAGAGTGGGTGGAGACTGCTTTTTGGATCTCTGAAAGGTAGGCCTTGTGCCACCTGGATTCCTATTGGTTGGCTCTACCGTCTTGGATCACCTTGTGCTTAGAGATTTCTTTTCTCACCTCTACTTCTCTTTCTTCTTTTTCCGCACTTTTTCTCAAAAGATTCAAAGAGTGGGTGGGGAGTTCTCTGAACCCCTATTGACCACGAGAAATCGGTCTCTATCCTTGCTTCTGGCTTAGCCATTGCAAGACACCTTGTGCTTCGGTCTTAGAGAAGAGTAAAGAAAGGGAGGAAGAATTCTTCTTTCTCTTTGTTTCATATTTTTTTTGGTTTTGCATGCCACATTGGGCTCGGGATTCTAATAACCGACTCATAAGTGAAGGGGGAATTTACGTCTTATCGGAAGAAGATAGCTTAAGTGCATGTGTGGCTAGCCTCACAAGAAAAGTTGAGGCCATGGAATTAAGGAAAGGAGAGACTATCAACTCTAAGGACGTTGAAACTGTTTTTGGAGTTTGTGCCGGAAATCAATATACAACACAAGACTCAGCAGTTCAAGACATCTTACAAGAACAAGTAAATGCCATAAACAGTTATCAACAGCAATTTGGTGCTCCAAACTCAAACACGTATGATTCTAGTTGGAAGAACCATCCCAACTTCAGTTGGAGGAATGGACCCACTGCGAATGCAACCAATATCCCTCAAGCTCAACCTATACTAGGTCCATCTCTAGTCATTACTCCAAAAGTTACGCTAGAAGAGATGTTGGGTGCGTTTGTATCGGTCCAAGCTGAGTATAATAAGACCAATTCTCTAAAAATAGATGAGTTCATGCAAGAGCAATTGAAATTTAATCAAAATACAACCCAAGCCATCAATGACTTGAAAACCTCAATGGCTAGGGTTGAATCTCACCTCAGTGCTAGGGAGAAAGGCACACTTCCTGCCCAACCTCTTTCTAACCCAAGGACCCAATTTGAGATACATGACGCAAGCTCATCCTCCCAACATATGGAGCATGTTCAAGCTATCACCACTTTGCGAAGTGGGAAAATAATTGATAAATCTAATCCGGTGAAGGCCCTACAGCCTAATGATCCGGAAAATTCCAAAGAGGATGATAGCCCGAACAACACTCCACAAGAGAAAGAACCGAAAAGGCAATACAAGGCGGTTGCCCCGTTTCCCCAAAGGTTGATTTCACCTAAACCCTTAGACAAAAACCTGGAGATTTTAGAGGTTTTCAAGCAGGTGAAGATCAACATCCCATTGTTGGATGCCATTAAACAAATTCTGTCATATGCTAAGTTTTTGAAAAATCTTTGCACGATAAAAAGAAAAATACATGTGCAAAAGAAGGCATTTTTGACAAAGAATGTAAGCACCATTATAAATCACGGGATGCCCAAGAAATACAAAGATCCTGATAGTCCGACAATATCATGCATAATTGGAGACTACCGGGTGAAACATGCTTTACTTGATCTAGGAGCAAGTGTGAACTTAATACCCTTTTCGGGCTATGAACAATTGGGTTTAAGTGAATTAAAACCCACCAAAACCACATTACAACTCGCTGACCAATCGATTCGTATTCCGAGAGGGGTGATTGAGGACGTTCTTGTCCAAGTTGACAAGGTCTACTACCCAGTGGACTTTATTGTCTTGGACACACAACCCATGGTTAATATTGGCCCTCAAATTCCTGTTATACTTGGCCGCCCATTCCTAGCTACATCAAATGCTATCATAAATTGTAGGAGTGGGGTCATACAAATGTCCTTTGGTAATATGACGATTGAGTTAAATGCTTTCAATGTTGACAACCATCAAGAGGATGAAGATGAAGAGGTCCACGAAATAAACATGATCAATTCTATTGTGGAAGATGTGTCCCTCTCAACTCCTTACCCCAATCACTTAGAAGAAGATGCGACCTATTCTCTTGATAAGAATGTTGATGTGATAGGGGACATAGTCGCACCTTTTGAGTCAGTATTGGCACATAACGTTAGCCAAGAGAAGGATGTGGAAACAACACTTTGTTGTACTTAGAAATCAATTCATATTTCCACACCTCAATGGATCATGCATACCGACCCCTACCAACCCTGGGATGATCCATATTTGCAAAATCAATGCCCAGGAAAATCTGAATGGAGACATATTTTTTCTGATAAATATGACGATGTCTCCTCTTATACATGTGGTGAAAACATTAATGAACCCACTGAAATTCTTTTTTGGAATCTTCAGTGGCTTATCTGGATCACTCACACACATGTATATTATAACGCATGATCTTGGATGATGTTATTACAAAATTTTTTGATCCATCTAATGATTCTGCTTGACTTTATGCTTTTGGATGAGTTGTGGAATTGATCTCCTAGTCTGATGGAGGTATAGAGTAGTTAAGATTAGGATTTTGTTGCTTTTGTTTGCTTTTGCTTAGGTTTGTTAGGAGGAAGAATTCCACTTTTCACTTTTTCAGGTACTCTCATTCCTCATCCTTTTTATGTTCAAATTGCTCTCATGTTGTGTTCATTGCGCATCTTTTACATTGAGGACAATGCAAGATTTGGTTGGGGGGTGTAGGATCACTTGGATGAATCCAGCGTTTTGTAATATTTCGAGAAATTATGTAGAAAATTTTCAATTTTCCTAAAATTCAAGACTCTTTTGAAAAACTTTGTTTCTATGCATTCAAGATGATATGAGCGTATGAAGTGAGTGAGGTTGCAAGTTTTGAATTTCTCATAACATAATGGTTTTATATGTGAATTCCCCTATTGTGGTGATTGATAGAAAATTTGAACACTCTTACACCTACTTCACATTACACGATTTTCACGGGTTGAAGGGATTATGTGATTTGTGGATTAGTTAGATTTTGATTCAAGGTGTTGAGACATCAAGCCGGGGTACTTTGTCCATCCTTGTCCATAGGAAAATAACGAAAGATATGGATTTCTAAAAATCCTATCTAATTTAAAAGAAAAAGGAAAAGGAAGGATGAAATTGGGAATGATGGAAAAATGGTGGAAAATTCCGATTAGGGCTACCTACTACCAACCGGGGGATGGTCTACCCGTAACCAAAGCCGGAAATGGGGCGTAGTGTGAAAGTCGTCGGAAGGACAGTAAGGCAAATTCCCGTCATTGGCTTGTTGTTGCTCTATATACCTTGAGATCCATAGTCTAGTTGATTTATGAAGAAGATAACCCTGGAAACTCATGAAAAGAATTTTCACTATGCACACAAGATTGAATTTGTTCAAGTTCTTCTATTTGTCAACCAATCGCGGGAATTTCATATGGGTGCTTATTATGTTTTGAGAGTTTACGGTTTCAACCTCTGTCACCTAATTTCTCTAACTCTTACACTTATGTATCTTGGGATGTATAGAAGAATGGTTTCTAAAGGAGAGTTGGGTTTTGGAGAAGGGAATTGGTTTCACGCATGTTTTTCTCGGGACTAGCAAAATGCTGGTTGGGGGGTGTGTTGAGCTCTTAATTGTGCATATTCTAACCCCAATTCATCACTCATTATGCTTGTTGTTATGGTTTATAGACTAAACTAATGCATGGATTTGTGATTGTAGGGATGAGAGAGAGGAAGCATCAATTGAAGACTTAAAGATGCTAGTTAGAAGCAAAGAAGATCAAAGGGGCTAAGCGTCAAAGAATGAAAGAAAGAAGTCAGAGAAAAGAAGAAAGGAAGCAGAAGAAGGTGCCCACGACCGGTCGTCCGACCGGTCCGCACATGCACAAAGGAGACCCAGAGGCCATAACTCTCTGGACTGTTCACGACCGGTCGTGTGACCGGTCGTCCACTTCTGCGACCGGTCCTTAAATTATTTTTTCGGGTTGAAAATTTCTGAAACTCACTAGACACTTTTAGGCCATTTTGAGACCGGTCGTCCAGCATCCACGACCGGTTGTCCAGCCACTGCGACCGGTCGCCTGCATAAGATTTGAACTTTCTATTTCTGTCGTCGATTTTCTCTGCGCACTGCGTAAGTTTTACGCAAATTCTCGAATATTCTGAAGTTGGGAAGCCTTCCCACTATAAAAGTGTTCGCTTCCCCAAGTGTAGGGTTGCGATGTAGTAATAATCTCGGTAAGACCGAGGTCGATCCACAGGGACTATGTAGGATCTCACAAATTCATCCACAAGTGTCTATTGAAGTCTACTAATCCGATTGATGTATAAAGTTAATATGAGTAACAAAAGCTGAATTAAATCGAGAGTAAGTAATTATAAGAGGATACTAGGGTTTCAAGGATCCACTTGTAGCAATCCTTAATGTTCAATCCGCTGTGGTTTCTTATTCTCTCAACTAGAACCGACATTCCTGTCTGTCTAGTCGGATGATAGAACTGTTAAACCAAACAGTCTGTAATATGTAAGTTCTATGCATAAGATTCACTCAATCTAGGCTGAGCTGAGCATGCTCAATTGCATAGGTCATTCCCCTTTCCTATAGGTCCAGTTCTCAATCATAACCATCCCCAAGTCCTCTCACAAGACAAGGCTAGATTAGGATTTGAACTAGATTCAAATCACCAGCACAGTCCTTACATATTCCAGAAAATCAACTAAAATAGAACTTTGGCCTGAAGTCCCTTTATGAAGAACTTAGTACTAGAGCGCACTCCGATTCCTCGGATCATACAGGTCTATACCGTTGCAAACAAATTAAGAAGATAAGTAATTCATCCAAACATCCATGAGTCATCACAAGACTAAGAACAATTACTTAAAAACTTGTATAGACTTCAAACCTTAGTTCATAATCATGAATTCCAAACTAAAACCACTTAACTACGAATTAAAACATCTTGGATTCACTACAAGCTTCACCTCTTAGCCCTAGATAAGAGGTTTAGCTGCTCATGATCCAAGGAAACATGAAACAACTACAAAAAGCATGAAAACAGCAAAGCAAACCAAAAGGAGTTGTGAAACTCCAATCTTCACTTCCACAGTCTCCAACCTCGCTTGAACCCTTCTAGGATGCCCTAGGAACAATCCCTAGGTGTCTTTTTATAATCTGGAGGCTCCCCAACTTCGGAAGAATCGAGAAAGTGCGTAACACTTACGCAGCGCAGAGAAAATCGGGATGCAATTAGAAGTTTCTAAGTTCGTATGCATGGTCGACCGGTCATGACCGGTCGGCCTCAATAGAGAGTCATTCCAGCAAGTATGCCCGACCGGTCAAGACCGGTCGGGCCTATTCATCCTTGGTCAGCAAGCATGTCCGACCGGTCATGACCGGTAAGACGCCCTCAACAATTTTCCAGCAACAATGACCGACCGGTCATGACCGGTCGGTCCTCTTCAGTAATGTCCAACATGCATGGCTGACCGGTCTGGCTTCCTTGGCCGACCGGTCACGACCGGTCAGCCCTTTGTCTCTTCTTTTTTTCTTGCTTTCTTTCTTCTGCTTTCTTCTTTCTTTGCTTCCTTCTTCCTTTTCTTCTTTGGTCTTTAAATAATCTCCATTAGTATAGTCCCAAATGAGCTCTTTATGTCTTCAATTGAGTAGAGTCCACCCTCAATCCTGTAGTCACAAAACATGCATTGGATTAGCTTACAAACCATACAAACCTTACACAATGAGTGATGAATTGAGGTTAGAATATGCACAATTAAGAGCTTAACACACCCCCCAACCAGCATTTTGCTAGTCCCGAGCAAAACATGCGTGAAGCTAATCTCATTCTTCAAAACTCAACTCTCTTTCAGAAACCATCTTTCTATACATTCCAAGGTTCATAAGTGTAAGATTCAGAAAGATTAGGCGTCAAAGGTTGGAACCGTAAATCTTCAAGGCATAATAGGCATTCATATGAGATTCCCACTGATTGGTTGATAAATAGAGGGACTTGAACAAATTCATCCTAGTGTGGGTAGTGAAAATTCATTCCACGAGTTTCTAGGATTATCTTCTTCATAGATCAACTAGACTATTGAACTCAAGGTACATAGAGCCACATCAAGCCAATGACAGGAATTTGCCTTACCGTCCTTCCGACGACTTTCACACTACGTCCCATTTCCGGCTTTGGTTACGGGTAGACCATCCCCTGGTTGGTAGTAGGTAGCCCTAATCGGAATTTTCCACCGTTTTTCACATTCCCAATTTCATCCTTCCTTTTCCTTTTTCTTTTTAAATTAGATAGGATTTTTTTTAAAATCCATATCTTTCATTATTTTCCCATGGACAAGGATGGACAAAGTACCCCGACCTGATTTCTCAATACCTTCATTCAAAGTCTAGCTAATCCATAAATCACATAACCCCTTCAACTCATGAAAATCGTGTAATGTGAACTAGGTGTAAAAGTGTTCAGGTTTTCTATCAATCACAAAAATAGGGGAGTTCACATATAAAACCATTATGCTATGAGGGATTCCAGACATCCAGCCCTATTCACTTCATATCTCTTCCTCTTATGCTCATATCATCTGGAATGCATAGAACCAATGTTTTCCAAAAGAGTTTCGAATTTTTGAAAAAAATCAAAAAATTTCCACATAATTGCTTGAGATGTTGCAAAGTGCTGGATTCATCCAAGCGGTCCTACACCCCCCAACCAAATCTTGCATTGTCCTCAATGTAAAAGATGTGCAATGAGCAAAACATGAGAGCAATTTGAAAATAAAAGGGAGTGAGGAAAGATAGTACCTGTAAGAGTGAAAAGTGGAATTCTTCCTCCTTCTAACAAACCTATGAAAAAGAAAAACAGAAGCAGCGAAATCCTAATCCTAACTACTCTATACCTCCATCAGACTAGGAGATCAATCATCGTGATACACAGGATCATTCAGGGGTATGGACATACCTTCTGACGGGAATTTCTCAAAGAACGGCTTTAATCGCTGCCCATTCGCTTTAAAAATGTTGCCGTTCCTCGGATTCAACAGCTCGACGGTCCCATATGGATAGACAGTTTGCACAATGTAGGGACCGGTCCATCGAGATTTCAATTTTCCCGAAAATAGATGTAAGCGAGAATTATACATGAGGACTTTTTGATTTATCGTGAATGTTTTGCGAAGAATATTCTTATCATGGAATATCTTCGTCTTGTCCTTATAAATTCTAGCATTCTCATAAGCGTCATTCCGGATTTCTACAAGTTCATTTAATTGAAGTTTGCGTAGCGAGCTTGCCTTGTCAGAATTGAAATTCATCTTCTTAATAGCCCAATATGCCTTATGTTCCAACTCCACAGGTAAGTGACAAGCCTTCCCATAGACAAGTCTATAGGGAGACATTCCAATAGGGGTTTTAAAGGCAGTACGGTAAGCCCAAAGCGCATCGGTAAGTCGAAGTGACCAATCCTTGCGATCGGGATTCACCGTTTTCTCCAAAATGTGTTTAATCTCCCTATTGGATATCTCAGCTTGTCCACTAGTTTGTGGGTGATAGGGAGTGCTCACTTTGTGTGTAACGCCATATTTCTTCATTAAGGCTGCAAAAGGGCGATTGCAAAAGTGAGACCCTCCATCACTTATGATGACTCGAGGCGTTCCAAACCGGGAAAGAATATTTTCTTTTAAAAATCGAATGACCGTTTTATGGTCATTATTCCGGCAAGGAATGGCCTCGACCCATTTGGAAACATAATCAACGGCAAGTAAGATGTATAAATTTTCAAAAGAAGATGGGAATGGGCCCATGAAATCGATGCCCCAACAATAAAAAATTTCGATAATTAAGATGGGATTGAGTGGCATCATATTTCTACGGGAGATTCCTCCTAGTTTCTGACAAGGTTCACATGCTTTGCAAAACTCATGTGTGTCTTTGAACATGGTGGGCCAATAAAACCCACATTGCAGAATTTTCGCTGTGGTCTTTTTGGCCGAAAAGTGACCACCACATGCTTGAGAATGACAGAAGGAGATGATACTTTGTTGCTCATTATCTGGGACACATCTCCTTATGATTTGATCGGGACAGTACTTGAATAAGTATGGGTCGTCCCATAGAAATTTCCGCACCACCGTGAAGAATCTATCCTTATCTTGTTTTTTCCAACATGCAGGAATTGCACCTGTAGCAAGATAGTTAGCAATGTCTGCATACCATGGCAATTGGGAAACAACAAAAAGTTGTTCATCAGGGAACATGTCATTGATTGCAGTCGTTTCAGGGGAATCAGTGAGGACAAGTCGAGAGAGGTGGTCGGCTACTACATTTTCTACTCCTTTCTTATCACGTATTTCTATGTCGAATTCTTGGAGTAGGAGGATCCATCTTAATAACCGTGGTTTAGCATCCTTCTTAGAAAGCAGATACTTAAGCGCGGCATGGTCAGTGAATATAATGATCTTGGATCCAATCAAGTAGGATCTAAACTTCTCCAAAGAAAAAACTACGGCTAAAAGTTCCTTTTCAGTGGTAGTGTAGTTTGCCTGGGCTGAGTTTAGGGTTCTACTTGCATAATGGATGACACATGGCTTTTTATCTTTTCTTTGGCCAACCCCGCCCCAATAGCATAGTCGCTAGCATCGCACATAATCTCAAAAGGAAGGCTCCAATCAGGTGGTTGCATTATTGGGGCACATGTCAACATACCTTTAAGGGTGTTAAAGGCCTTTTGACATTCTTCATTCTACTTGAATGAATTTTCCTTTTGAAGTAGGTTACATAAAGGGCGAGAGAGTGAACTGAAGTCCTTTATGAACCTTCTGTAGAATCCTGCATGTCCTAAAAAGGACCGCACATCTCGTATGCTTTTGGGTGGTGGAAGGGTAGAGATAAGATCAATTTTCGCTTTGTCCACCTCAATTCCATTTTGTGAAACGATGTGACCAAGTACAATTCCCCTTTGAACCATGAAGTGACACTTTTCCCAATTGAGCACTAGGTTCTTCTCTTCACATCTTTTTAGCACAGATTTCAAGTACTCAAGGCACTCATCAAAGCTACAACCGAATACGGAAAAATCATCCATGAAGACTTCGAGAATGGTCCCCACCATGTCAGAAAAGATGCTCATCATACAACGCTGAAAGGTGGCAGGGGCATTACATAGTTCAAACGGCATCCGTCGATAGGCGAAAGTGCCGAATGGACATGTGAATGTAGTCTTTTCTTGGTCTTCACGGGCAATTTCTATTTGGTTGTACCCTGAATAGCCATCAAGGAAGCAAAAGTGGGAATGACCCGCCAACCGTTCTAAAATCTGATCAACAAATGGTAGGGGGAAGTGGTCTTTCCTCGTGACAGTGTTTAGCTTCCTGTAGTCAATGCACATTCTCCAACCAGTAGTAACTCTAGTTGGCACGAGTTCGTTATTGGCATTGGCTACGATGGTTATTCCGAATTTCTTAGGCACCACTTGAGTTGGGCTCACCCATTGGCTATCAGATATTGGGTAAATGATACCTACATCCAATAGTTTCACCACTTCGGCCTTAACCACATCCTTCATGTTTGGATTTAGTCGTCTTTGTGGTTGCCGGGATGATTTTGCATTTTCCTCAATGTGTATGCGGTGAGTACAAATCAGTGGGTCTATGCCTTTGAGATCCGTAATTGACCATCCAATGGCACTCTTGTGCTCTAATAGAGTGGCTATTAGCCTACTCTCTTGTTCCTCATCCAAGTGGGAAGAAATCACCACTGGATATGTCTCATCTCGACCTAAATAAACATACTTTAGCTCACTTGGCAATGGTTTTAGGTCTAGTTTTGGTGCCTTGATGTTGGATGGGAGGGCCTTGTTCTCATTTACAGGCAAAGGTTCAATTGGGGCCCTCCATCTTTTATTCTCAAGCACCAGCATCACATCTAGAATGGCATCCCTCTCTTGTATTGTGTAATCATTTGTCTCATGAGAGTGGGCCATACATGCCTCCAAAGGGTTGGAAAATAGTGATAAGGGGACTGTATCCTCCACGAATGATTCGATC
The DNA here is from genome assembly GCA_003013855.2 of Liriodendron chinense. Lineage (NCBI taxonomy): Eukaryota > Viridiplantae > Streptophyta > Magnoliopsida > Magnoliales > Magnoliaceae > Liriodendron > Liriodendron chinense. Next base: position 506,622 of record ML058410.1, read on the forward strand.
ATGTTTAATTCGTGGACATCATCATCAACTTCCCGCGGTTGTTTGCATAACTCAAATATGTTAAGCTCAAGGGTCATATTTCCAAAGGACATTTGTACAAGTCCGTTTCTACAATTGATAATGGCGTTTGAAGTAGCTAGAAACGGTCATCCAAGTATGACGGGAATTTGAGTACCGGTGCCTATCACGGGATGTGTGTCCAAGACAATAAAATCTACTGGGTAGTAGAATTTATCAACTTGGACTAGAACATCCTCTACCATTCCTCTCGGTATCCGGATGGATCTATCAGCAAGTTGGAGTGTGGTTTTGGTGGGTTTCAATTCACCTAACCCAAGTTGTTCATAGACCGAGTATGGAATGAGGTTCACACTTGCCCCCAAGTCGAGTAGGGCTTGTTTAATCTGGTAGTCTCCTATGATGCATGAGATGGTTGGACTACCTGGATCCTTGTATTTTTGGGGCACCTCTTGTTTGATGATGGCGCTCAAATTCTCAGCCAAAAGCACTTTGTTGTGAACGTTATGTTTCCTTTTAATTGTACACAATTCCTTTAAAAATTTAGCATAAGATGGTATTTGTTTTATTGCATCCAACAGCGGGATGTTGATCTTTACCTGCTTAAAAACTTCCAGAATCTCCAGATTTTTATCTAAAGGTTTAGGTGAAATCAACCTTTGTGGAAATGGGGCAACCGGCTTGTATCGCCTTTCCGGTTCTTTCTCTTGTGGAATATTGTTTGGGCTATCATCCTCTTTGGGAATTTCCGGATCCTTAGGCTTTGGGGCCTTCACCGGATTAGATTTGTCAATTTCTTTCCCACTTCTCAAAGTGGTGATAGCCTGGACATGTTCCGTATGGTGGGAGGATGAGCTTGCATCTTGTATCTCATACTGGGTCCTTGGATTAGGAAGAGGTTGAGCAGGAAGTGTGCCCTTCTCTCTACCACTAAGGTGAGCTTCAACTCTAGCCAGAGATGTTTTCAATTCATTAATGGCTTGATTTGAATTTTGATTGAATTTCAATTGCTCTTGCATGAACCCATCTATTTTTAGAGAATTTGTCTTGTTATACTCATTCTGGACCGATACGAGTGCACCCAACATCTCTTCTAGTGATACTTTTGGAGTGTTGTTTGCATTTGCAGTGGGTCCATTCCTCCAACTGAAGTTGGGATGGTTCTTCCAATTAGGATTATACGTGTTTGAGTTTGGAGCACCATATTGCTGTTGATAACTGTTTATGGCATTTGTTTGTTCTTGTAAGATGCCTTGGACTGCTGAAATTGTGGGACAATCTGGTGTAGCATGTTGATTTCCAGCACAAATTCCACAAACAGTTTCAACCTCAGTGGAGTTGATTGTTTCTCCTTTCCTTAATTCCATGGCTTCGACCTTTCTTGTAAGGCTAGCCAACCGTGCACTTATGCTATCTTCTTCTGATAAGACATACATTCCTCCCTTTTCTTTTTGTTGGCCAGTCTTGGAATTTGTTGGTTTAGATGTGTCCCAAGATTGTGCACTTTCAGCCAATTCTTCCAGATAATCCCATGCTTCATCAGCTTCCTTATTCATGAACTCCCCATTACACATCATCTCTATAAATTGGCGCATGGATGGAATCAGTCCTTCATAGAAAAAACTTATAATCCGCCAAATTTCATAGCCATGATGTGGGCATGCGTTTAATAGGTCCTTGAACCTCTCCCAACATTGGGAAAAGGTTTCATCTTCCTTTTGGGCAAAGTTCATGATAAGGCGCTTAAGCATGTTTGTTTTGTGAGTAGGGAAGAATTTTTTTATAAATTCTCTGTGCATATCATTCCATGACCCAATTGATCTTGGCCTCAATGCATAAAGCCAACCCTTGGCTTTATCCTTAAGAGTGAAAGGGAAGAATTTAAGTCTTACTACATCTTCAGTCACATTTGTAAAGTGCATGGTGGTGATTACTTCATCAAACTCCCTAAGGTGTTGATAGGCACTTTCACTGTCTAGAGCATGGAATTTAGGGAGAAGATTGATCACTCCCGGTTTCAAATCCACGTTCCCTGCATTTAGTGAAAATACTATGCATGAGGGAGTGCTCGTTCTTGCAGGTTGCAAGAAATCACGTAAAGTCCTTGGTCGGGAAACATCCTCAACCACATTCTCCCCAGTTTCAGTTTGATTTTGGTTCGGGTTAGGTTGATTTGCAGCCATATTTTCAGATAAAATTGGAGAATCTAGCTGTCTCCTAGCACGTGGCTCTCTATCAATTCCTTCTACTATCCCCCCTTCACTTATGAGTCGGTTATTGGAATCCCGAGCCCAATGTGGCATGCAAAACCAAAAATAAGAAACAAAAAGAAAGGAGAATTCTTCCTCCCTTTTCTTTACTCTTCTCTAAGACCGAAGCACAAGGTGTCTTGCAATGGCTAGGCCAGAAGCAAGAATAGAGACCGATTTCTCCTGGTCAATAGGGGTTCAGAGAACTCCCCACCCACTCTTTGAATCTTTTGAGAAAAAGTGCAGAAAAAGGAAAAAGAGGAGTAGAGATGAGAAAAGAAATCTCTGAGCACAAGGTGATCCAAGGCGGCTGAGCCGACCAATAGGAATCCAGGTGGCAAAAAGGCCGACCTTTTAGAGATCCAAAAGGAATCTCCACACACTCTACAAGAGATGAATAGGAATGAATAAGAGAAGGAGAAGAGTAAGGTTTAGAAAGATAGAACCTGATTCGCACTTGAAACTCTTGTATCTTCTTCAGCTTCCTAGAAATCCCTGAAAAGAAAATCAAATAAATAAACTAAGTTAGTCTAAAAATCTAAAAAAAAAATCCTAAATATATACTAATTTCAGAAATTTGTAAAAACCGTCAAGATTCCACGGCAACGGCGCCAAAAACTTGTTCGCTTCCCCAAGTGTAGGGTTGCGATGTAGTAATAATCTCGGTAAGACCGAGGTCGATCCATAGGGACTATGTAGGATCTCACAAATTCATCCACAAGTGTCTATTGAAGTCTACTAATCCGATTGATGTATAAAGTTGATATGAGTAACAAAAGCTGAATTAAATCGAGAGTAAGTAATTATAAGAGGATACTAGGGTTTCAAGGATCCACTTGTAGCAATCCTTAATGTTCAATCCGCTGTGGTTTCTTATTCTCTCAACTAGAACCGACATTCCTGTCTGTCTAGTCGGATGATAGAACTATTAAACCAAACAGTCTGTAATATGTAAGTTCTATGCATAAGATTCACTCAATCTAGGCTGAGCTGAGCATGCTCAATTGCATAGGTCATTCCCCTTTCCTATAGGTCCAGTTTTCAATCATAACCATCCCCAAGTCCTCTCACAAGACAAGGCTAGATTAGGATTTGAACTAGATTCAAATCACCAGCACAGTCCTTACATATTCCAGAAAATCAACTAAAATAGAACTTTGGCCTGAAGTCCCTTTATGAAGAACTTAGTACTAGAGCGCACTCCTATTCCTCGGATCATACAGGTCTATACCGTTGCAAACAAATTAAGAAGATAAGTAATTCATCCAAACATCCATGAGTCATCACAAGACTAAGAAAAATTACTTAAAAACTTGTATAAACTTCAAACCTTAGTTCATAATCATGAATTCCAAACTAAAACCACTTAAGTACGAATTAAAACATCTTGGATTCACTACAAGCTTCACCTCTTAGCCCTAGCTAAGAGGTTTAGCTGCTCATGATCCAAGGAAACATGAAACAACTACAAAAAGCATGAAAACAGCAAAGCAAACCAAAAGGAGTTGTGAAACTCCAATCTTCACTTCCACAGTCTCCAACCTCGCTTGAACCCTTCTAGGATGCCCTAGGAACAATCCCTAGGTGTCTTTTTATAGTCTGGAGGCTCCCCAACTTCGGAAGAATCGAGAAAGTGCGTAATACTTATGCAGCGCAGAGAAAATCGGGATGCAATTAGAAGTTTCTAAGTTCGTATGCATGGCCGACCGGTCATGACCGGTCGGCCTCAATAGAGAGTCATTCCAGCAAGTATGCCCGACCGGTCAAGATCGGTCGGGCCTATTCATCCTTGGTCAGCAAGCATGTCCGACCGGTCATGACCGGTCGGACGCCCTCAACAATTTTCCAGCAACAATGACCGACAGGTCATGACCGGTCGGTCCTCTTCAGTAATGTCCAACATGCATGGCTGACCGGTCTGGCTTCCTTGGCCGACCGGTCACGACCGGTCAGCCCTTTGTCTCTTCTTTTTTTCTTGCTTTCTTTCTTCTGCTTTCTTCTTTCTTTGCTTCCTTCTTCCTTTTCTTCTTTGGTCTTTAAATAATCTCCATTAGAATAGTCCCAAATGGGCTCTTTATGTCTTCAATTGAGTAGAGTCCACCCTCAATCCTGTAGTCACAAAACATGCATTGGATTAGCTTACAAACCATACAAACCTTACACAATGAGTGATGAATTGAGGTTAGAATATGCACAATTAAGAGCTCAACACAGACACCTAGGGATCGTTCCTAAGGTATCTTAGAAGAGTTTAAGAAAGGTTGGAGGCGGCGAAAGTGGATTTCGGAGTTCCACAACTCCTTCTAGTTTGTTTTACTGTTTTTATGTTTTGCTTAGTTGTTTCATGTTTCCTTGGATCATGAACGGCTAAACCTCTTAGCTAGGGCTAAGAGGTGAAGCTTGTAGTGGATCTAAGATGTTTTAATTCGTTTTAAGTTGGTTTTAAGATTGAATTTCATGTTTATGAACAATGGTTTGAAGTTTATACAAGTTTTAAGTAATTTTTCTTAGTCTTATGATGACTCATGGATGTTTGGGAGAATTACTTAAGTTCTTAATTGCTTTGTATTAGTCTAGACCTATATGATCCGAGGAATTGGAGTACGCTCTAGTACTATGATCTTCATGTGGGAACTTCCTACCAAATCTCTATTCTTCTGAAATTCTGTGCTATGTGGGACTGTGCATGTGATTTGAATCAAGTTCAAATCATAATCTAGCCTTGTCTTGTGACAGGACTTGAGGATGGTTATGATTGTGAACTGAGCCTATTGGAATTGGGACTGACCTATGCAATTGAGCATTCTCATCCTAGCTTGCATTGAGGGAGTTATATGCATTAGTCTTACATATGGCAGATTGTTTGGTTCAACAGCTCTATCATCCGGCTAGATAGATCTTAATATCGATTCTAGTTGAGAAAGTGAGAAACCACAGTAGATTGAACATCAAGGATTGTTACAAGTGGATCCTTGAACCCCTATTGCCTTCTTATAATTGTTTACCTTCAATTTAGTTCAAAATTGTTACTTACATCGATCTCATACAAAATCTGGTTGTTAGCTCTCAATAGACACTATTGGATGTGTTTGTGAATTCCTACACAAGTCCCTGTGGATCGACCTCGGTCTTACCGAGTTTATTACTACATAGCAACCCTACACTTGGGGAAGCAAACATGCAGCTTGCATATCAGAAGGCCACCGGGCGCCCGACCAAAACATGGCCGGGCGCCGGAAATTGGATGATAATTTGCTGAAACTGCTGGGCAGTTCTGGACCTGACCGGGTGCCCGACCAACATATGGCCGGGCGTCCGATATTCAAAGTGGATTTTATCATTAGGTTGCTAGCCAAATTCAAGCACGGTCGAGCGCCCGACCAAAACGTGACCGGGGGCCCGACCAGCGTCCAACTGCCGATACAAGTGCATAAGTTTTTACGTGATCCGAGGCGGTTTGTGATTTTTCCTATAAAAGGACACCTTGGCATCCTTGCTAAGGTATCCTAGAAGAGTTCTAAGTTCGTGGGGAGCAAGGGAGATCATCGTGGAGCGACCGCAACTCCTCCAATTAGGGTTTTTTCAAGTTTTTCATGTTTTTATGTAGTTTTTCTTTGAATTCTAGTTGAAGCATGATAATGCTTGGCTAGAGCCTCTTAGCTAAGGCTAAGAGGTGAAGTTTGTGAATAGTTATCATGTTGGATTCATTCTATTTCAAGTACTTTGCTTAAAGTTTTAATTTTTAAGTTCTAGTTTGAATAAAAGTGATATTTTTGGATGTTTTATGAGAGTTCATGTGCTTCGGACATGAGTTCCTTGCAATTCTCTGAGATTATCATGTTTAGATTGATTAGATTCGAATTGTAGTAACCCTAAAGCATACCATAGTCCATTGGCATGGTCGTTACTTCGAAGGCTACGTATTCGACTTCTATAGGCTTCATTAGAACTAGAACCTTGTTCTTCAACTTGAGTAGAGATTGTTTGTGTTTGAATGCCATATCTTCCAACTAGAAGAGAGATAGAACTTTAATTCTAGTTGTGTTATGCTTGGATGAATGAATTCACATGAGGGCTATCACAAGTGGATCCTCAAAAGCCTTAGTTCCCTTTAATTACAGATTTTTACAATTACTGTTTTAAGTTAGTTTATAAACCTGAAATCTTTAATTCATTGAATTTCAAGTTGCTGGAACAACTTCAATTGGTTTACCTTATTCCCTGTGGATCAACCTCGGTCTTACCGAGATTTATTACTACATTGCAGCTTTGCACTTGAGGCGAGCGAACATCAATGCCATTGACTGTCTCAATTTGGGATGGGTGACCTCCTGGAGGGCCTTCCATGGTTTCTCAGCGCAACCAGTGCCATTGACCTTCTCAGTTTGGGATAGGTGACCTGTTGGAGGGCCTTCCATGGTTTCTCAGCACAACCAGTGCCATTAACCATCTTAGTTTGGGATGGGTGACCTGCTGGAGGGCCTTCCATGGTTTCTCAACGCAACCAGTGCCATTGATCATCTCAGTTTGGGATGGGTGACCTGCTGGAGGGCCTTCCATGGTTTCTCAGTGCAACCAGTGCCATTGACCGTCTCAGTTTTGGACGGGTGACCTGCTGGAGGGCCTTCCATGGTTTCTTAACGCAACCAGTACCATTGATCGTCTCATTTTGGGACGGGTGACCTGCTAGAGGCGCACTACTATTACCTTAGCTTCTCAACTGACGAATCCTGATTTGGAGGGGACATACATCAACTGGTCTTAAAGATGAAGTATTTCAGATGTTTTAAAACTCTTTGATTACAGTTTTCGATGATAACCATAATCCCGTTGATTTAGTTTCGTATTTCGACCAAAGATGAATAAAATTCATACAATGGATGCAAATGAATACAGTACAAAGTAAATATACTTTATGCATGCTCGAACGAGGATCGCATTTATGCTAGATATAAGTGTGTCAGACAAATTATGCATTTGATTTGATTGTCATGCTTTGTATATATCTTTACGTCATTGATATTTTTGCCTTTGCGTCTTTGAGATCGCAATTAATTTCATTCGGTATTAGTCATTTTTTGGGTCACCAGGGCACTTCACAGGGCTGAAAATGACTAAGTAGTGGACTTGTGTGCGGTCTGATCGGGGCATTCGATGGATACCGTCGATGGTCATCTTTGAATAGGGACAGATCATGTCCATAAAGGTCACAATCCAATCGCATTTCGATTTGCTTAGCGCCAGTTGATTTCCAAGCTGACTCACTTTCCAGGGCTGAAAATGACTAAGTAGTGGGCTTACTGACCGCTTAATTAGGGTTCTCAGAGATCCTGGGATTAGGTAATTTCGTTGTAATGCGTGATTATAGTGTAACATGTTATGGTAGAGGAAGTCTCCCTCTCGGGGTCGGTCAAATTCCACCCGATTCCTCTCGATTTCGGCCGTTTCTGACTTTTTTTTCGGAGGGGTTTTCGAGGTTCACGAAATTGGGTAAGTGTTGGCCTTTTTTTTTATCAAATTGCTGATTTGGCCCACTTAACATTGACCGTTGGTGAATCCGGTCAGGAGGATGGATAGAGGGCATTGATGTGTGTCCAGGAGAATTGATTTGATCGAAAGGAGATCTAGATCGACGGCGGGCCACACCATGGAAGGCCCCACCTCCCCATCCTTGTCCAGGGGCATGGGGGTGAGTGGGCATGTTGGTGCTAGTATGGGCACATGTGGTCCTGAGGTGGGTGCATGTTGCCCCACCCCAGGCGCATGTGGAGAGGGAAGGGTGAGAAAGAAAGAGAAAATCATCTCCTTTGGGCGCATGTGGGATGTTACATGCGCCTGGCTCAACTTGGTATGCGCATGTGACTTTGCCACTTAGAGTATTTGGAACATTCTTCAACTATAAAGATGGTGGGCGCATGTGGCTTGTGACTTAGTGTAATTTTCACGCTTTTCTCCACATAAGAGAGTGAGCGCATGTTGCTATATAGAGATGAAAAGAGAAAGGGAGAGAAAGGAAAGTGAAGTGGGTGCATGTGGCTAGGCACATGTGCTTGCTCCTCCTCTCTTTGCATTTTACTCCGGTTGGAGAAATCCCTTTCCGATGAAGGCCCGGCAAAGGCATCCGGCGAAGAAAATCCTTTCTGGCGAGGGTTTCTGGTGAGGAATTTTACCTTTGCAGAGTGCTCTGGTGGTGATGTCGTCCCTATCTCAATGAATGGAGAGGAGTGCAAGGCTGCGATGTAGTATTAATCTCAATAAGACCGAGGTCGATCCACAAGGAAGGAGGTAAACAATTTGAATTATCCTAATAACTAGAATCTATGAGGTATATGGAATTGGATTTAAACAAGAAACAGGGAAAATCTAATAATGAAAGGGTAACTAGAGCATCAAGGATCCACTTATAGCTCTCCTTTGATGCATAATTCGCTATGGTTTCTCAATTACTCAACTAGAATCGAAATCAAATCCTATCTAGCCAGATGATAGAGCGGTTATATTATCAAATCAATCTGTCATATGTGTGATTAATACACATGATTCCCTCAATTCAAGTTAGGACTTGAGCACACTCAATTGCATATGTCAATCCTATTTCTAATAGGTTAAGATCATAACCATGATAATCATCAAACCCTGTCACAAAGCTTAACTATATCATGATTTGAACTTCATTCAAGTCATATGAACAATCAACACATAATTCAGAATTTAGAACAAAGAGGTAGAACTTTGGTTGAAGTTCCCACATGGGAATCCAAGTGTAGAGTGTATTGAATCCGATTCCTCGGAACGTACAGGTCTAGAACTATGCAAAACAGTTAAAAACTAAAGTAATTCTTCCAAACATTCATGAGCCATTATAAGATTAAGAAAAACTACTTAGAACTTTATTCAAACTTCCAAAAACCATTATTCTTCATTAAATCCAAATTTGAAACCAATAAAACGAATTAAAGCATCTAGGTAAACTATACGTTTCACCTCTTAGCTTTAGCTAAGAGGTTAGCTAATGAAAAGCATAAAAACAAACTAGAACTAAAACTAGAAAAGGAAGAAAAACTATCTGGAGGAGGCTATGAAGCCTCCTATGACTTAAACTCTTTGCTCCCCACGTCCTTGCTTGATTTGGAATAGAAGAGAGCACCTCCTTTTATAATACAGCAAGAGCACTGCAACATAACAGATTTTGTTTCACTTCGTATGGATTAACCAATGGTTGGATTGCCTTCAAATTTGATTTGTAGCTTCTTTGTAATGTGATCTTCGTTATAGATGATTTAGATTTCCAAGATTATCTTTTGAATGGGCCCACCAATTAGATCAGCGACTGCCTCTCAAAATCATATAATTCGGGTACCTTCAGAACCAGTCATCTTGCTTTCAATGCTACAGAGTGTACAGAGGTTGTATTGATCTCAAATTTTGAGAATTGGTAGAAAACTTCCTCCTCTACATGATAGATGGATTAGATTGTCCAAAATAATTCCAGAATTAGGTGCAAAAATTAGAACACTTAGGCCTGTTATAAAATCTACGCAGTTGAATCTTTCTGGATGATCCATCTTTCTTCAACCGGTACGATCAAACCACACATACTTTTGATCTGAAACTTTGTAGTTATTCATATATATATATGTGGTTTAAAAGATGGTCAAGTATATTCTTCATATCATCAATGATGGGCCACCTGGACCGGCCTAGAGTTGAGTAGGCAGAATCTGGAACTTTCTGGACAGTTTGTATTGTTTTGGCCACCACGGTCAATCTGTAGCTCCGATCGACACGAAACCACTTGGGTTATTTCGACATCAAGCTCCTCTTCGACATGGATGTCTTGGATTTCTAAATATTATCAAGCTGGCCTCTGAAAACTGAGCCTAAATCCAAAAAGGGGAATAGCCTGCTGTTTGAAATCTGAAAATCTGAAATTGCATGGCCGATCGGTCTTGACCGGTCTGACCCGTCTAGTGGGCTTTCCAGCAACATGTGAAGGGGTAAGTAGTGTTGGCCGACCGATCTTGACCATTTGGACCACCTTGTGGGGCTCCTTTTCATTCTTTCCTTCTTCTTTTTTTCTTTCATTATTTCTTCATGATTCTTTGGCCCACCTTGGGTCTTCATCCAAGGGTCCTAAATATGCTTCTTTTAGCTATTGATCGAGTGAACTCTCTCTCATTCCTGCAATCACAAAACCATGCATTAGAATAGTCTTTAAACATAAAATCCATGCATAACGAGTGATGAATTGGGGTTAGAATATGCACAATTAAGAGCTCAACAGTATTTATAGCACTTCAACGGGTAGCTATTCGGGTATTAGGTGAGACTGATCATGGGCACATGTGGCAACAAGAGGGGGCATGCGCATGTTAAATAGAGGTGGGCGCATGTTGTTTGCTTCCCCAAGTGTAGGGTTGCGATGTAGTAATAATTCGGTAGAGACCGAGATCGTTCTCAGGGACTTGTTAGGAATTCACAAAATTATTTCTAATATTCTCTACTTGAGAGCTAACTAAACAGATTTCTAGAATTGAATATAGATATGATTCTTAAACTAAAAGTGAATGTAATCAATATAAGAAAGCACTAAGGGTCCAAGGATCCACTTGTAGCCATCCTCAATGCATAATTCGCTGTGGTTTCCCAATTACACAACTAGAATCGAAATCAAATCCTAACTAGTCGAATGATAGAGCGGTTGTAACATACAATCTGTCATATGTGTGATTATAAACATGATTCCCTCAATTCAAGTTAGGACTTGAGCACACTCAATTGCACAAGTCAATCCTAGTTCCAATAGATTAAGATCACAATCATAATCATCATTATACTCTGTCATAAAGCACAATTAGATCATGATTTGAACTTCATTCAAATCACATGTACAATCAACACATAATTTAGAAATTAGAACAAAAAAGTAGAACTTTGGTAGAAGTTACCACATGAAAATCTAAGTCTAGAGCGTATTGAATCCGATTCCTCGGAGAGTACAGGTCTAGAACTGTGCAAAACAATTAAGAACTAAACCAATTCTTCCAAAAATCCATGAGCCATCATAAGATTAAGAAAAACTACTTAGAACTTTATTCAAACTTCTATAAACCATTGTTCTTCAATAAATCCAACTTAAAACCAAAACAAAGCGAATTAAAACATCTCAGATTCACTACAAGCTTCACCTCTTAGCCCTAGCTAAGAGGTTTAGCCATTCATGATCCAAGGAAGCATGAAAACAACTAAAAACATAAAACTAGAAAACAAAAACTAGGAGGAGTTGTGGAACTTCAAATCCAACTTCCGCTGCCTCCCACCTTCGTAGATCTCTTCTAGGATACCTTAGCTACAACCCCTAGGTTCCCTTTTATAGTGGAGAGGTTTTTACCGCCTCAGAATCTTTCATATTTGTGTAGTACTTACGCACTTGCGCACAAAAATTGGAGCTTCAAGAGGAAGCTGCTGGAATCTCGCTATAATACATTGGCCGACCGGTGGGACTAGGCTGGCCGACCTATCATGACCGGTCTAGCCTGTCTGTGGGGCGTCCAACATGCAAGGATGAGGGGGGTAGGCCTTGGCTGACCGGTCAAGATAGGTCGGCCTCTTGTATTTTGAGTCCAAAGAGCTAAAAGGGGGTGGCCGACTAGTCAGGACCGGTCGGACTTGATTTCTTTCATTTTTCTTCTTTCTTTCTTCTCTCTTTACTTTCTTCTTTCTTTGGCCCACCTTGGGTCTTCATCCAAGGCTCCTAAATACAATCTTTTAGCTATCGATCGAACGAATTCCCTCTCATTCCTACAATCATAAAACCACGCATTAGAATAGTCTTTAAGCTTAAAAACCATGGATAGTTAGTGATGAAATGTGGTTAGAATATACACATTTAAGCGCTCAACACAGCCCCCAACTAGCATTTTGCTAGTCCCGAGCAAAACATGCATGAAACCATTCATTCCTCCAAAACCCAACTCTCCTTTAGAAACTATGCTTCTATACACTCTAAGACATACAAGTACAAAAATCAGCAAAACTAAGTGATAGAGGTTGAAACATTAAACTTTCAAGAACAGACAAGTACTCACATGGATTTCCCATTGATTGACAGATAAATAGAAAATTTTGAACAATTTAACCTAGTGTGCTCAGTGAATGCTCATCTCATGGAAATTCAGGCTTATCTTCTTCATAAATCAGCTAAGGTATGGAATTCAAGGTGTTCAGATCAACACAAGCCTTTGACAAGAATTTTCCTTACCATCCTTCCGACGACTTTCACACTACTTCCCATTTTTAACTTTGGTTACGGGTAGACCATCCCCCGGTTGGTAATAGGTAGTCCTTTTCGAAATTTTTCACCATATTCTCCATCATTGCCATATTTTCATCCTTCCTTACCCGTTTTCTTTTTCATTAGATAAGATTTTTAGAAATCCATATCCTGGCTTAGTTTATCAACACCTCAAATCCAAACTTAGCTAATCCACAAATCTAATAATCCTTTCAAAACATGAGAATCGTGTGAAGTGAACTAGGTGTAAAAGTGTTCAAAAGTTCCATCATTCATAAAAATAGGGGAATTCACATACAAGACTAGTACCTTAAAGAATGTTCAAAGTATTCAACATCACTCACTTCGCCTCTCCTTTTCTTATACTGACCCTATCTCGAATACATAGAAACAAAGTTTTCTAATGGAGTTTTGAATTTTAAAAATCTGAAAAATCTTCTTCATATTGCTAGATTCATCCTATGATCCCATACCCCCCAACCAAATCTTGCATTGTCCTCGATGTAAAAGATATGCAATAGGCAAAACATGAGAGCAATTATAAGATAAATGGAGTGAGGAATGAGAGTACCTGAGAGAACAAAGTCTGAAATTCTACTTCCTTTTAACAAACCTATGAAAGAGCAAACCAAAAGTAACAAAATTCTAATCCTAACTACTCTATACCTCCATCAGACTAGGAGATCAAATATCCTGATACACAGGATCAGTTAGAGGTATGGACATACCTTCTGAAGGAAAATTAATAAAGAACGGCTTTGGGCGTTGACCATTTGCTTTAAAGATATTACCGTTCTTTGGATTCAACAACTCCATGGTCTCATATGGATAAACAGTTTTCACAATGAAAGGACCGGTCCATCGAGACTTCAATTTTCCCGAAAATAAATGTAACCGAGAATTATACATGAGGACCTTTTGATTGATCGTGAAGGTCTTACGAAGGATGTTCCTATCATAGAAGACATTCGTCTTGTTCTTGTAAATTCTCGCATTTTGTAACGACCCGAGATTTTCGACTCTCGTGTATAACACAACGGCCGAATTCCCAAGTAATTTATAGAATAACTAATTTGTCAAATAATAAAATATAGCATTTAAGCACAATGGCGGAAACAATTATCATCTTATTCTATCAAACTTACTACGTCATCATCAATGTTTAAATAAGGGAACCAACCAATATCCATACTGATTAATTAAAATACAAAACCATGTCTTCTCTTGAAGACTTATTATAATTTCATAAATGTATCAACTACTCAAAAGAAATATTTAATAAATGATAGCATCAATTAAGTTTCTCTAACACCGTCATCCGCCATGTGTTTGTACGAACATCGAACTCTTTTCCTTAAAAATCGGGTTCAATACCTGGATCTTCACCTGCATCATCTAAATTGTGTTTGGGATAGCGTTAAACGCTATCATAGTGGGGAATATTTCCTCCAAGACAATCAAGAATAATAATAACGGTACAGAGTAAACGCAAGCAGGATATTATCATTTAATCAAATCAAAACAACCAACTAAAAATCTTTGTTAATGCGATGCATGGAATGCATGCTCTGGCTAGGGCACCCTGGCTAGAATCACAATACATGAAGTGGGAGACTCCCTGTTACGACTTCATGCTAGCCACTAGTCACCAGAGGTTCCTGGGACGCTCATAGCCCAAATCTACACGTGACAGTGTACGGGAGAAGTAGGACGCTCTAGCCTATTCTCAATTCCGTACACCCACATGGAGCCAAGTGAATGCATGACTTTAGTTTCACCTTTATTTAAGTGTTTTCGCATACAACCGATTTAAATAAAACTCAATGGTCACTATGGGGAGTCACAAGTGACCCAGCATAGGCCGACAGCACGAGATTAGTGTCCATAGCACCAACCCCGGCTCATGAGAATTTGTATACCATTAGTGTCCACTCATTGTCCCGTTTTATGATTTCATCATGTCCCAAAAAGCCAATGTTGTACATCATGACCAAATTCATTAAAATACCCATGTAATGTAAATGAATCCAATCAAGCATCATGTACATGTAAGGATCCATTAACAAACAATCACTTCATTCTCTCAGTCAAGTCAAGATATATTCTTCCATCATGGACACCTCTCACGGGTTCCATCTCTCTACATCGAATAATTTTACCAACTTAGGGACAAAGAGTATACAATAATGGGATGTCCATATGATGATCTTATACACATATTTCATATCATAATATGAAAACCAATGTTACTTGTAATACATGGACTAAGAAAATAAGGGTATAGATTTCACAAAAATAAATAACACAAATACGCATGCTTCTTAGTCAAAAATATAAAAAAAGGAATCACATCACCATATAATGATATTCATTACAAATCTTACATCAAACTTCATGTTATATGGATAAGTAATTCAAAACAAAACAACTTCACATGCCACAAAAGAAACTTATGATAATCGTGATATTATTAATGAAAGGCTTGAAGGAAAATCCTCACCTTAGGATGGACTTAGAAGAAGAGAATTGTAGAAGATCCTAGCCGCTGGAAAAATATGAGAAAGAACTCTCTTCTCTTCTCTCTCTCTCTCTCTCTCTCTCTCTCGGGCATGGAGGCTAGGGTTAGGAGAAGGATTTGGAGCTGCGTAGTAGAAATATGGAGAGGGATGTGCACGCGAGGTCTTGTGTAACAACTTCTTGAGGTGGGTTTCTCAAATCTCAATATTCGGATGATCTATGATCAATTCCAATCCATTCATCTTATCAAGCTCGAAGAGTAGAGTCAGAATATGTAAATTTCTTGATGATCCACATTCTAGATTGGCCGATCCTTGAAAATGGCCTAACGGGTGCTAAAATGGGCTTGATTTCAATTAACGGTCTACGCTTGATGATCATGACCCAAATTTTAGAAAAATATGTAGTCATGATAGGCAAACAATTGTACAAAATTTAGTGGTTGATTGATGGTGAGAAATGCCTAGATCTGAAATTCCAACTTTTGGCGGAAAAGGAAGGGGCTGGCTTTGTGGTTCAACGGTGTAGGATTATAGATCGGGGTCCAAATTTTGTGTAAACTCGTAGTCATATGAGTATAATAAGTGGTCCAAATTTGAGAAGCGATTGATGGTGAGAAGTGGGTAAATTGAAAGGTTCAGATTTAAAAAGAGTTGGTAACTCGTTAATTTCTAAAACGGGATAACTTCGCGCATAAGAAAGAGGCTTATCAAAGTGGGGCATTCAAATCACACTATTGGTCCATGATAAAGACGATCCAAGTCACTCATATGAAGAGAAATATTCGACTACGACTAACCATCTATTTTCCTCACTCGATGGACATGAAAATCAAGGGTTAAGGGGCTGATTTGACAATCTGACCACTTCTACTATGATTTAAGGGCTGAAATTTGATGTGTATGGTTAATATGTGCCCAAAAGCTTAAATCCAAGGTTTTACATGAAAGTGATCGTCAGAAACTATAATACTTAAAAATGACATCTTAACTTAAGTTTAACTAATGGCATTTTCGTAATTATCTAAAAAGTGCGTGATTTTTGAAATCTGATCTTTCTACGATGTTTATGGGATCATTTTAAGCAACTTTTGTAAAGGGTCCCCTATCGGATCTCCTACGGATGTCACGCTATTCGCAAATCAACGGTAAATGTATGATAATTAATAAAAAATAAATTAAAAATGAATTTTCAAAAATTTTCAAATAAATCTCGAAAATCTGGGGCGTTACAATCCACCCCCCTTAAAAACAAACTTCGTCCCCGAAGTTTCCTAAGCATCGTCGATAAAAGATTGAGGGCAATCTCACTTCATGACTTCTCGCCTAACTTTCTGAACTATTCCGGGTCAGACGCGATCACAATCAACCCCCCTTAAAAATAAATCCGTACTCGACATCTATTTTTACATGCTCCCCCAAATTTCTTTCCTTTCATGCTTCCACTGCGCACTCTGATTCCTAGATGGTTCTGAATATATTGATTGGTCTCTCAAATCATTCAATCATCTGGCGCCCTAATATTTCTCAGGTTTGGGTGGGTGCTCTTATAGTTAAGGATCTAAGACGATTAGGGTTAGATAATTATCAAGGATGTCTGATCGCTAATGAAATGACTACTCAAGAGTTTAAAAGATAGATCTGAGTTTGATTAGGTTGGCATGATCGGATGGTCACTTGAATGAGTGGATAAACAAGCGGATAACAAAGTGAATGAGATATCATCAACAGTTCTTTAATAGCTGAAAGTGCGACAGAAAGGTGAGGTTAGGGATACTGTATTCTAACTCTTTATAGGGTCTAAGTGGCTAAGCTTCTATGTCCTAGGGTCGTCTATACATCTATCTTATTTTAGTCATCCAAAGAAAACAATCACACACATTCCAAGAGAATGCACAAAAGTCGTCTAGTTAGAACAAGGATGCGATTTGTATTGTGTCGACATCACGGGTGAACAGTTCAAGTAGATTTGGATATGATACTTAGATCTTCTACTCGCATTTGAGCATTGAGTTCATTAGCATCCATTCGAAATTCCGAGTGTCGACCCTCGGGATTTGAACGAGGATTCAATCCTTTACACAATATATTAGGTACGGTTCTGCCCTCCCGTGCGGCCGATTTAGTCTAACATTGTGGGGACTTTCATGTATTCTCCAACAAAAAAAAAAATCAACGAAGATCACGTAAATTAAAATTCAACAATACAAAACATTAAAACTTTACGAGATCTTATTTACTTTCATTGTTAGACATGGTCGAAGATCTATGTGAGGGATTGGTACATGACATTTTATGGTTACTATAATCTACTTTAAGTAAGAGGGTTGGGCTGAAAATTCTTAGGGATGTATGAGAATATGCTAGGAAGTATTTCTAAGGGCGCCATCTCACAATAACTAAGCCTAAACAAGGGGTTTAGAGGTTTTCAAAGCTAAGGAACTAGGATAGTGTCAAATCTGGAACACAGGACTTATAAGCGCTCTTAGAATTTTATCTCTCAAACTGAACGTCCTTTTTGCCTAAAATTTGGAGGGTAATCTAAAAGTTAGGTGAGAAATCACCCTAATTTTTCTCAAAATGAAATTTCTATGGTAAGATATGATTTTGACATATAAAAATCTGAAAAACGTAACAGTCCAGCAGTTTCCAGCGCATGATTTTCTCTACTAACAGAATTTTCACGATTTATATAGATGTAGGATTGATCTGAAATTTTATGAGAGTGTTGGGTGATGAGTTAGAAATATGTATAAAAAAATTTTAAAAATTTATCAATTCCGAAAATATAATTCTTAGTGGTAACATTGCCTAAGGGTCAGGAAATTTGTCCTAACAAAAATAATTCAAAATAAAATAGTTATCCTTAAAATTTGAGGTAAATAAATCCCATGACTCAGTGTAACGCTGATCTAAATATGAGAAAATGATGAGAGCTCTAAAACTTCTAGAAAAAGTGAGAATCCACTTCCCAAAAATCCTAAAATTTTATATTTTTACGTTCATCGGTTATCCTAATGATTTTAAGGGGCCTATGCTTGAGTCTCTAGATTCATAACATCTCATGCATCCAATGGGGGATGAACCTAAGTGTTTTTGTTTCTATTTCATGGGAACCTAAGCCCTAAGGGATATTTATTATGAAAATGGTTGGGCTTCTCACCCAGAGGTCCCGATTGTGCTCTGATACCAACTGTAACGACCCGAGATTTTCGACTCTCGTGCATAACACAACGGCCGAATTCCCAAGTAATTTATAGAATAACTAATTTGTCAAATAATAAAATATAGCATTTAAGCACAATGGCGGAAACAATTATCATCTTATTTTATCAAACTTACTACGTCATCATCAATGTTTAAATAAGGGAACCAACCAATATCCATACTGATTAATTAAAATACAAAACCATGTCTTCTCTTGAAGACTTATTACAATTTCATAAATGTATCAACTACTCAAAAGAAATATTTAATAAATGATAGCATCAATTAAGTTTCTCTAACATCGTCATCCGCCATGTGTTTGTACGAACATCGAACTCTTTTCCTTAAAAATCGGGTTCAATAACTGGATCTTCACCTGCATCATCTAAATTGTGTTTGGGATAGCGTTAAACGCTATCATAGTGGGGAATATTTCCTCCAAGACAATCAAGAATAATAATAACGGTACAGAGTAAACGCAAGCAGGATATTATCATTTAATCAAATCAAAACAACTAACTAAAAATCTTTGCTAATGCGATGCATGGAATGCATGCTCTGGCTAGGGCACCCTGGCTAGAATCACAATACATGAAGTGGGAGACTCCCTGTTACGATTTCATGCTAGCCACTAGTCACCAGAGGTTCCTGGGACGCTCATAGCCCAAATCTACAAGTGACAGTGTACGGGAGAAGTAGGACGCTCTAGCCTATTCTCAATTCCGTACACCCACATGGAGCCAAGTGAATGCATGACTTTAGTTTCACCTTTATTTAAGTGTTTTCGCATACAACCGATTTAAATAAAACTCAATGGTCACTATGGGGAGTCACAAGTGACCCAGCATAGGCCGACAGCACGAGATTAGTGTCCATAGCACCAACCCCGGCTCATGAGAATTTGTATACCATTAGTGTCCACTCATTGTCCCGTTTTATGATTTCATCATGTCCCAAAAAGCCAATGTTGTACATCATGACCAAATTCATTAAAATACCCATGTAATGTAAATGAATCCAATCAAGCATCATGTACATGTAAGGATCCATTAACAAACAATCACTTCATTCTCTCAGTCAAGTCAAGATATATTCTTCCATCATGGACACCTCTCACGGGTTCCATCTCTCTACATCGAATAATTTTACCAACTTAGGGACAAAGAGTATACAATAATGGGATGTCCATATGATGATCTTATACACATATTTCATATCATAATATGAAAACCAATGTTACTTGTAATACATGGACTAAGAAAATAAGGGCATAGATTTCACAAAAATAAATAACACAAATACACATGCTTCTTAGTCAAAAATATAAAAAAAAGGAATCACATCACCATATAATGATATTCATTACAAATCTTACCTCAAACTTCATGTTATATGGATAAGTAATTCAAAATAAAACAACTTCACATGCCACAAAAGAAACTTATGATAATCGTGATATTATTAATGAAAGGCTTGAAGGAAAATCCTCACCTTAGGATGGACTTAGAAGAAGAGAATTGTAGAAGATCCTAGCCGCTGGAAAAATATGAGAAAGAACTCTCTTCTCTTCTCTCTCTCTCTCTCTCTCTCTCTCTCTCTCTCTCTCTCTCTCGGGCATGGAGGCTAGGGTTAGGAGAAGGATTTGGAGCTGCGTAGTAGAAATATGGATAGGGATGTGCACGCGAGGTCTTGTGTAACAACTTCTTGAGGTGGGTTTCTCAAATCTCAATATTCGGATGATCTATGATCAATTCCAATCCATTCATCTTATCAAGCTCGAAGAGTAGAGTCAGAAGATGTAAATTTCTTGATGATCCACATTCTAGATTGGCCGATCCTTGAAAATGGCCTAACGGGTGCTAAAATGGGCTTGATTTCAATTAACGGTCTATGCTTGATGATCATGACCCAAATTTTAGAAAAATATGTAGTCATGATAGGCAAACAATTGTACAAAATTTAGTGGTTGATTGATGGTGAGAAATGCCTAGATCTGAAATTCCAACTTTTGGCGGAAAAGGAAGGGGCTGGCTTTGTGGTTCAACGGTGTAGAATTATAGATCGGGGTCCAAATTTTGTGTAAACTCGTAGTCATATGAGTATAATAAGTGGTCCAAATTTGAGAAGCGATTGATGGTGAGAAGTGGGTAAATTGAAAGGTTCAGATTTAAAAAGAGTTGGTAACTCGTTAATTTCTAAAACGGGATAACTTCGCGCATAAGAAAGAGGCTTATCAAAGTGGGGCATTCAAATCACACTATTGGTCCATGATAAAGACGATCCAAGTCACTCATATGAAGAGAAATATTCGACTACGACTAACCATCTATTTTCCTCACTCGATGGACATGAAAATCAAGGGTTAAGGGGCTGATTTGACAATCTGACCACTTCTACTATGATTTAAGGGCTGAAATTTGATGTGTATGGTTAATATGTGCCCAAAAGCTTAAATCTAAGGTTTTACATGAAAGTGATCGTCAGAAACTATAATACTTAAAAATGACATCTTAACTTAAGTTTAACTAATGGCATTTTCGTAATTATCTAAAAAGTGCGTGATTTTTGAAATCTGATCTTTCTACGATGTTTATGGGATCATTTTAAGCAACTTTTGTAAAGGGTCCCCTATCGGATCTCCTACGGATGTCACGCTATTCGCAAATCAACGGTAAATGTATGATAATTAATAAAAAATAAATTAAAAATGAATTTTCAAAAATTTTCAAATAAATCTCGAAAATCTGGGGCGTTACACATTTTCATTAGCCTCATTCCGGAGTTCTGCAAGTTCATTCAATTGAAGTTTGCGCAACGAGCCTGCCTTGTCAGAATCAAAATTCATCTTCTTTAGCACCTAATATGTCCTATGTTCCAACTCCATAGGCAAGTGACAAGCTTTCCCATAGACAAGTCTATAGGGAAACATTCCAATGGGGGTCTTGAAAGCGGTACGGTAAGCCTAGAGTGCATCGGTAAGTCGAAGCGACCAATCTTTGCGATCGGGGTTCACTATTTTCTCCAAAATATGTTTAATTTCCCTGTTGGATATCTCAGCTTGTCCTTATTTTTGGGTGATAGGGATGTTAGTGCACTTTTCTGTGGCATACTAGTGCACCTTATTTGTCAATCACTTACGTCAGTGAGTCTAGTGTCGGTTGAGCCTAATGAAGATGAAGACCAAAGACTCAAGTGGCCCCGTTGCATCAAGGAAGAAGAATCAGGTAAAAGTGATGCCTTGGTGCCTTAACCTCGACCAAAACCCAACTCCTAACCTCTTTGATGACCTTAACCATCTTAGGAATACCCTTAGTCATCATAGTGTGGCCCTAGGTATCCCAATAGAACACCAAAAGCTTGGCCAATACGAGGGGGTTGAAGGATTCATGGATCAGCAAACAACTGAGCTGATCCCAGGCCTGTCCGATCGGTCAAGACCGGTCGGCCAAGCTGCCAGACCCACAGCAACTTGCTGTGTTGAAACAGGCAAGGGACCGACCGGTCGTGACCGGTCGGGCAGACCATTCTCCATCACAGCAGCCCTTGTCCACCTGTTTTGCTGTGGCCGACCGGTCGAGACCGGTCGTGAACCCTTGGCCGACCGGTCGTGACCGGTCGGCACTAGCCGTTTTCTGCCCGTTTTGTATCCGTTGTGCACTTTTCTATATAAGGTCTTGGCTTGTTTTGAGGGGTAAGAAGAGGGATTTCGAGAGGAGTGAAGCCACCATTGTTGGAGACCATTTGAGGCTCATTCCCAACCTATGTAAGGCATTTTCCTTGTGCTTTAACACAAGATTAGAGCATTCCAAGCTCATGAAGAAGATGACCTTCATCCCCTCTTGATCTCTAGAGTTTGGAACCTTCTTGATTGGCATATCCTTGTCCAAAACTCTAAGATGAGATCGTTGTAGGAGAGAACCTCTAGGCAACCCATTCCCATCAGTTGTAGAGTTCTTAAACCTATTCTCCTATCACCTTGGGCATCTCAAAGGCATCACATGCAAGGTGTTTGATCAAGTGTGGCTGAGGCATTGGCGATGTAACGGCAACACGATCGAGGGAGCAAGGGAAGCTGATTGAAGCACGCTAGAGCGGAGATCAAGCAACCCGAACCGGCGCTGAACAAGGGGCTCATTTGACAAGTAAGGTTGTCTTTATTGAGAGTCCATTTAGAGTTTGTTTGTCAAACTCGATCTAGGGACGTTAGCCGTTCCTTGGCCCGTTAGCCGGGCCTAAACTAAGTCTCCAAGGGGGAGCCTCTAACACGGGAGCAAACGTGGGTCGGGTTGAGAGTTAGCCTATGTCTAAAACTCCGTTTGGGTTGAGAGTTAGCCCTTTGTCCAAAACTCCGGTTATGGTTGAGAGGTGAACCGGTAAAACGTCCATGTAAAGGTTGAGAGGTGAACCTCATTTAAAACCTCCGATAGTGAATGCCGGTGTGCTCGAAGGAGTTGAGTACTTGAACCGGGAGTGGAGTGGACCCAAAGTCGAACCACTACACATGCTTGTGTTTGTGATTGATTTGAGCACATTGATATCTTAGCATTTGAGTTTAATTGTTTAATTATGAATGCTTGATAGGAATGTATGCTAGGCACTAGATTGGCACATCCACACACAAGATGTACTTTCACTAGGTGTGTAGACTTGAGCTCATTGATCCATTCTCATAAGTCTACATAGGTTACATAGGTTAGGAGCTTGATTAGTTAAATCATTTATTTACTTATGCATGCTTAGACTAGGATTGTTTATTGCTTAACCTTTTACTAGTCTTGTGATTGGACCCACTTAGGCTTGGAAGCCGAAGTGTTCTTGCTTACTTAGATTAATTTGTTGAATTGTGTAAGTAGGCGAAAAGAAATTCAAAAAGGTCCATATCACCCCCTCCTATAGGTTTAGCCATAATTCTAGTTGCTCTTTAAGCTTCCGCACGTATGCTTAGGGTGTCGTGTTAGACCACCTGACGCAATTTCAAGGGAGTGCTCACCTTGTGATTGATGCCATATTTTTTCATTAAAGCTTCAAACAGGCTGTTACAAAAATGGGATCCACCATCACTTATAATGACTCGAGGTGTTCCAAACTAGGAAATGATATTTTTTTTTAAAGAAATGAATGACAATTTTATGGTCATTGTTCCAGCATGGAATCACCTCGACCCATTTTGAAACATAGTCGACGATAAGCAAGATATATAGATTTCCAAAAGAAGATGGGAATAGACCCATGAAATCGATGCCCCAACAATAAAAAATTTCGATTGGTATGATGGGATTGAGTGGCATCATATTTCTACGGGAGATTGCTCCCAATTTCTGACAAGGCTCACATGTTTTACAAAAGTCATGAGTGTCTTTGAACATAGTGGGCCAATAAAACCCACATTGCAAAATTTTGGCTGTGGTCTTCTTAGCCAAAAAGTGGCCACCACACGCCTGAGAATGACAAAAGGAGATGATACTTTGTTGTTCATCATCTGGCACACATCTCCTTATGATTTGATCGGGACAATAATTCAATAAGTATGGGTCGTCCCATAGGAATTTTCTCACCTCATTGAAGAACTTATCCTTATCTTGCTTTTTCCAATGTGTCAGAATTGTACCTGTAGCAAAATAGTTAGCAATGTCTGCATACCATGGCAATTGGGAGACTTTAAAAAGTTTTTCATCAGGGAACATGTCAGTGATCACGGTCGTCTTAGGGGAATCGATGAGAACAAGTCTAGAAAAATGGTCAATAACTACGTTTTCTACTCCTTTCTTATCACGTATTTCTATGTCAAATTCTTAGAGTAGTAGGATCCATCTTAACAAGCATGGCTTAGCATCCTTCATAGAGAGAAGGTACTTAAGCGCTGCATGGTCGGTGAATATGATGATCTTAGATCCGATCAAGTAGGACCGAAACTTGTCTAAAGCAAAAACTACGGCTAAAAGTTCTTTTTCTGTAGTAGTGTACTTTGCTTGAGCCGATTTTAAGGTTCTACTTGCGTAGTAGATGACGCATGGCTTCTTCTCTTTTCTTTATCCTAACACAGCCCCAATAGCATAGTCACTTGCATCACACATGATTTCAAAAGGAAGACTCCAATCAGGTGGTTGCATTATGGGAGAACATGTCAACATACTTTTAAGTTTGTCAAAGGCATTTTGACAATCCTTATTCCACTCAAATGAGTTTTCCTTTTGAAGGAGGTTACACAAAGGACGAGAGAGTGAACTAAAGTCCTTTATGAACCGTCTATAGAATCCGACATGTCCTAAAAAGGACCGCACATGTCGTACGCTTTTGGGGGGTGGAAAGTTAGAGATAAGATCGATTTTAGCCTTGTCCACCTCAATTCCATTTTGTGAGACGATGTGACCAAGGATAATTCCTTTTTGAACCATGAAGTGACATTTCTCCCAATTCAACATGAGGTTCTTTTCTTCACATCTTTTTAACACAGCTTTTAAGTGCACAAGGCACTCATCAAAGTTACAACCAAATACAGAGAAATCGTCCATGAAGACTTCAAGAATTGTCCCCACCATATTAGAAAAAATACTCAACATACAATGCTGAAAGGTGGCAGGGGCATTGCATAGTCCAAACGGCATCCTTCGATAGGTAAAAGTACCAAATGAAAATGTGAATGTTGTCTTCTCTTGGTCCTTCAGGGCGATCTCTATTTAATTATATCCTGAATACCCATTAAGGAAGTAGTGGGAATGACCCGCCAACCTTTCTAAAATTTGATCAACAAATGGTAAGGGGAAGTGGTCTTTCCTTGTAACTGTGTTTAGCTTCCTGTAGTCAATGCACATTCTCCAACCGGTAGTGACTCTGGTTGGCATGAGTTCATTATTGGCATTGGCTACGATGGTTATTCTAGATTTCTTAGGCACCACTTGAGTTGGACTCACTCATTGACTATCTGATATTGGGTAAATGATACCCACATCCAATAGTTTCAACACCTCGAACTTAACCACCTCTTTCATGTTTGGATTAAGGCGTCTTTGTGGTTGCCTAGATGTCTTCGCATTCTGCTTAAGGTGTATCTGATGAGTACAAATCAGGTGGTCTATGCCTTTGAAATCAACAATTGACCATCCAATGGCACTTTTGTGCTCTATTAGAGTGGCTATCAGCTTACTCTCTTGTTCCTCATCCAAGTGGGAAGAAATCACCACCAGATATGTCTCATCTCGACCAAAATAAATGTATTTCAAATCAATGGGTAATGGTTTTAGGTTGAGCTTTGATGCCTTGATGTTAGATGGAAGAGGCTTGTTCTCGCTTAAGGGCAAAGGCTCAAATGGTGCCTTCCATCTTTTATTATCAAGTACCAGCATAGAATCCAAAATGGCATCCATCTCTCTTATCATGTCATCATCAATCTCATGAGAGTAGGCCAAGCATGCCTCTAAGGGATCGAAATATAATGTCAGGAGGGATTTGTCTTCCACGAATGATTCAATCAGGTTTATTTCATGGACCTCGTCATCAACATCCCGTGGTTGTTTGCATAAATCAAAGATATTCAACTCGAGTGTCACATTTTCAAAGGATATTTGTACAAGCCCGTTTCTACAATTGATAATTGAATTTTAAGTAGCTAAGAAATGGCGGCCAAGTATGATAGGAATTTGAGCACTGGTTCCCATCACCGGATGCGTATCCAAGACAATAAAATCTACTGGATAGTAGAATTTATCGACTTGGATGAGGACATCTTCAATCATCCCTGTCGGTATACGAATAGATCTATCTGCGAGTTGAAGTGTGGTTTTGGTGGGTTTTAATTCACCTAACCCAAGTTGTTCATAGACCGAGTATGGGATGAGGTTAACACTTGCCCCAAAGTTGATTAAAGCTTGTTTAATCCGGTAGTCACCTATGATGTAAGAGATGGTACGACTATCAGGATCCTTGTATTTTTTGGGCACCTCTTGTTTAATAATGGCGCTCAAATTCTTAGTCAAAAGTACTTTGTTGTGAACATTGTGTTTCCTTTTGACTGTACAAAATTCCTTCAGAAATTTGGCATAAGATGGTATTTGTTTTATAGCATCTAACAAAGGAATGTTGATCTTTACTTGTTTAAAAACCTCTAAAATTTCCAAGTTTTTGTCTAAAGGTTTGGGTGAAATCAACCTTTGGGGAAACGGGGCAACCGACTTGTATTGCCTTTCCGGTTCTTTCTCATGTGGAGTGTTGTTCAAGATATCATTCTTATTGGCGATTTCTGAATCATTAGGCTTTGAGGCATTCACCGGATTGGATTTATCAATTGTTTTGCCACTCCTCAAAGTGGTGATAGCTTGAACATGCTCCGTATTTTGGGAGGATGGGCTGAGCTCCCGTATCTCAAATTGGGTTCTTGGGTTAGGGAGAGGTTGGGCAGGAAGTGTGTCTTTTTCCCTAGCACTAAGATGAGATTCAACTCTAGCCATTGAAGTTTTCAAATCGTTGATGGCTTGAGATGAATTCTGGTTGAATTTTAGTTTTTCTTGCATGAACCCATCGATTTTGTGAGAATTATTCTTGTTGTACTCAACTTGGGCTGAGACGAATGTACCCACTATTTCCTCAAGCGTAACTTTTAGGTTATTGTTTGCATTCTCTGATGGCCCATTCCTCCAACTAAAATTGGAATGGTTTCTCTAACCAGAATTATACGTATTTGAGTTTGGATTGCTAAATGATCGTTGATAATTATTTATGGCATTTGATTGTTCTTATAGAACTTCCTGGAATGCAGAGATTGTAGGACAATCCTATGTTGCATGTTGGTTATCGGAACAAATTCCACAAATATTCTCAACTTCCTTAGTCTTTTCTCCCTTCCCTAATTCCATGGCCTCAACATTTCTTGTGAGGCTAGCCACACGTGCACTTATGTTGTCTTCTTTAGAGAGGACATAGATTCCTCCATTTTATCTTTGTTGGCTTATCTTGGGATTTGCTGGTTTAGTTGTATCCCAAGATTGTGCATTCTCGGCTAAGATATCAAAATAGTCCCATGCTTCCTCGACTTCTTTATTCATGAATTCTCCATTGCACATCATCTCTACGAATTGGCACATGGGCGAAGTCAGTCCTTCATAAAAAAAGCTTATTACCCACCAAATTTCATAGCCATGATGTGGGCATGTGTTCAATAAGTCTTTGAACCTCTCCCAACATTGGAAGAAGGTCTCATCCTCTTTTTGGGCAAAATTCATGATTAGGCGCCTCAACATGTTTGTTTTATGAGTAGGGAAAAACTTTTTAATGAATTCCCTAGCCTTCTTAATCCATGTACCGATTGATCTTGGCCTTAATGCATGAAGCCAAGCCTTAGCCTTCTCTTTAAGAGAAAAAGGAAATTACCTAAGTCTCACAACATCATCAGATACGTTTGCAAAGTGTAACGTGTCTATTACCTCATCAAATTCCTTAAGATGTTGATATGCGCTCTCACTGTCTAAACCAAGGAACTTAGGAAGGAGTTGGATTACTCCCAGTTTTAGATCAATATTCCCTGCACTGGTTGGAAAAATTATAAACGAGGGAGTACTCGCTCTTGTAGGTTGCAAGTGATCCCATAAAGTTCTAGGTCGAAGAACATTCTCAACCTCATTCTCACCCGTTTTGGTTTGGCCCAAATTTTGATTGGTCATAGGGTTGGGTTGATTCTCAGCCATACTTTTAGACAAAATTGAAGAGTCTAAACGTTTCTTAGCATGTGGCTCCTTATTAATCCCTTTAACAATTCCACCTTCACTAATGAGTCGGTTATTGGAATCCCGAACCTAATGTGGCATGCAAATCTCAAAAAAGTAAAATTTAAAAAGGGTTAGAAAAACCTAATTGAAGTGACTTCTTTGACCCCAAGAATCCCTGCAAACAAAGCAAAACAAAACAAATACACTAAGTTAGTAGGACTCCTAAAAATCTCAAATAGAAAGTATTTTCAAAATTTTTGTAAAAACCATCGAAAATCTTCGGCAACGGCGCCAAAAACTTGTTCACTTCCCCAAGTATAGGGTTGCGATGTAGTAATAATTTGGTAGAGACCGAGATCGTTCTTAGGGACTTGTTAGGAATTCACAAAATTATTTATAATATTCTCTACTTGAGAGCTAACCAAACAGATTTCTAGAGTTGAATGTAGATATGATTCTTAAACTAAAGTGAATGTAATCAACATAAGAAAGCACTGGGGTTCCAAAGATCCACTTGTAGCAATCCTCAATGTGTAATTCGCTGTGGTTTCCCAATTACACAACTAGAATCGAAATCAAATCCTATCTAGTCGGATGATAGAGCGGTTGTAACATACAATCTGTCATATGTGTGATTATAAACACGATTCCCTCAATTCAAGTTAGGACTTGAGCACACTCAATTGCATAGGTCAATCCTAGTTCCAATAGATTAAGATTAAGATCACAATCATAATCATCATTATACTCTGTCACAAAGCATAATTAGATCATGATTTGAACTTCATTCAAATCACATGTACAATCAACACGTAATTTAAATATTAGAACAAAAAGGTACAACTTTAGTAGAAGTTCCCACATGGAAATCCAAGTCTAGAGTATATTGAATCCGATTTCTCGGAGCGTACAGGTCTAAAACTGTGCAAAATAATTAAGAACTAAACCAATTCTTCCAAAAATCCATGAGCCATCATAAGATTAAGAAAAACTACTTAAAACTTTATTCAAACTTTTATAAACCATTGTTCTTCAATAAATTCAACTTGAAAAAAAAAATGAATTAAAGCATCTCAGATTCACTACAAGCTTCACCTCTTAGCCTTAGCTAAGAGGTTTAGCCGTTCACGATCCAAAGAAGCATGAAAACAACTAAAAACATAAAACTAGAAAACACAAACTAGGGGGAGTTGTGGAACTCTGAATCCGACTTCCGCCGCCTCCCACCTTCGTAGATCTCTTTTAGGATACCTTAGCTATGACCCCTAGGTTCCCTTTTATAGTGAAGAGGTTCTACTATTAGTGTACTTTTCTGTGGCATACTAGTGCACCTTGTTTGTCAATCACTTACGTCAGTGAGTCTAGTATCAGTTGAGCCCAATGAAGACGAAGACCGAAGACTCAAGTGGCCCTGCTGCATCAAGGAAGAAGGAATAGGTAAAAGTGATGCCTTGATGTGCCTTAACCTTGACCAAAACTTAACCTCTAACCTCTTTGATGACCTTGACCATCTTAGGAATACCCTTAGTCATCTTAGATTGGCCCTAGGTGTCCCAAATGAGCACCCAAACCTTACCCATTTGGAGTGGGGTGTGAAAAGTTGGGTCAGCAAACTGCCAGGCTGAACCCAGGCCTGTCCGACCGGTCACGACCGGTCGTGGACTCCTGGCTGACCAGTCGGACAGGCCCTGTCTAGACACAGCAAGAAGTAGGCCATTAGGCTGATCGGTCGGCTAGCCTAGTCCGACCGGTCACGACCGGTCGGACAACCCCCCCATCAGACAGTGAACTCTCTGTCTTGCTTGGCTCTTTGGCTGACCGGTCGGGACCGGTCGGGACTGGTCAGCAGAGCCGTTTTTTGCCCGTTTTCTGACCGTTGGAACTCATTTTCTATATATATGGAGCTTGATTTTTGGGCATTGAAGAGAGGCTTTTGAGAGCCCATTACCCACACCTTTTGTACATCTTTTAGGGCCTCAAAGAGGAGGAGTTTCAAGTCATATCCCTTGTGTTTAATCACAAGTGAGGGCATTCAAATGCAAACTAAGAGATGACTTAATTCCTCTCTCAATTCTAGAGGTAAGACACTATACCATATAGGCATATCTCTTGTTCAAGACCTATAGAAGACCCTCTAGGTGAATCTCCTAGTTAGAACAAGCTACATATCCCATGTAGGAGATTCAACCATCCTCCCATCACCTTGGGCATCTCAAAGGCATCACATGCAAGGTGTTTGATTGAGTGTAGCTGAGGCATTGGCGACGCATCGGCGACACGATCGTGGGAGCAAGGGAAGCTGATTGAAGCACGGGAGAGCGGAGATCAAGCAACCCGAATTGGCGCTGAACAAGGGGCTCATCCGACAAGTAAGGTTGTCCTTTTTGAGAGTCCATTTAGAATTTTTTTTATCAAACTCGATCTAGGGATGTTAGCCGTTCCTTGGCCCGTTAGTCGGGCCTAAACTAAGTCTCCAAGGGGGAGCTTCCGACACAGGAGCAAACGTGCGTCGGGTTGAGAGTTAGCCTATGTCCAAAACTCCATTTGGGTTGAGAGTTAGCCCTTTGTCCAAAACTCCGGTTATGGTTGAGAGGTGAACTGGTAAAACCTCTGTGTAAAGGTTGAGAGGTGAACCTCATTTAAAACCTCCGATAGTGAATGCCAGTGTGCTCAAAGGAGTTGAGTACTTGAACCGGGAGTGGAGTAGACCCAAAGTCGAACCACTATACATGCTTGTGTTTGTGATTGAATTGAGCACATTGATATCTTAGCATTGTTAGTTTAATTGTCTAATTATGAATGCTTGATAGGAATGTATGCTAGGCACTAATTAGGCACATCCACACACAAGATGTACTTTCACTAGTTGTGTAGACTTGAGCTCATTGATCCATTCTCATAAGTCTACATACGTTGCATAGGTTAGAAGCTTGATTAGTTAAATCTTTTAATTACCTATGCATGCTTTAGACTAGGTTGTTTATTGCTTAACCATATGCTAGTCTTGTGATTGGACCCACTTAGGCTTGGAAGCCGAAGTGTTCTTGCTTACTTAGTTTAATTTGTTGAATTATATAAGTAGGCGAAATGAATTTCAAAAAAGGTCCTAATCACCCCCTCCTATAGGTTTAGCCATAATTCTAGTTGCTCTTTAAGCTTCCGCACATACGTGGGTGTCGTGTTAGACTACCGATGTACTTTCATCTACCGCCTCAGAATCTTCCAGATTTGCATAGTACTTACGCACTTGCGCAAAAAAATCGAAGCTTCAAGAGGAAGCTGCTGGAATCTCGCTGTAATACATTGGCCGACCGGTCATGACCGGTCTAGCCTGTTGTTCGCTTCCCCAAGTGTAGGGTTGCGATGTAGTAATAATCTCGGTAAGACCGAGGTCGATCCACAGGGACTTATATAGAAATCCACAAAACACTTCCAATAGTTTTACTAAAAAGCTAAGAAATAGATTTGTAGAAGATTGATGTAAACTTTGAACTAAACTGAAAGTAAACAATTAATAAAAAGGCACTAGGGGTTCAAGGATCCACTTGTAGCAATCCTTGATGCTCAATTCGCTGTGGTTTCTCACTTTCTTAACTAGAATCGAAATTAAGTTCTATCTAATCGGATGATTGAGCAGTTAAACCAAACAATCTGTCATATGTATGATCCATATATATGATTCACTCAATGCAAGCTAGGACGAGCATACTCAATTGCAGAGGTTAGTCCCAATTCCAATAAGCTAAGATCACAATCATAACCATCATTAAATCCTGTCACAAGACAAAACTAGATAATGATTTGAACTTGATTCAAATCACATACACAGTCTCACATACTTCAGAATTTTCAGAAAAGTAGACTTTTGGTATGAAGCTCCCACATGAAGATCATAAATCTAGAGCGTGTTCCAATTCCTCGGATCATACAGGTCTAGACTAGTTCACAACAATTAAAAACTCAAGCAATTCTTCCAAACATCCATGAGTCATCATAAGACTAAGAAAAACTACTTAGAACTTGAATTAAACTTCAAACCATTGTTCTTCAATAGAAATCCAATCTTAAACCAAATCAAACGAATTGAAACATCTTAAATTCACTACAAGCTTTACCTCTTAGCCCTATCTAAGAGGTTTAGCTGTTCATGATCCAAGGAAACATGAAAACAACTAAACAAAACATAAAACTATAAAGCAACTAAGAGGAGTTGTAGAACTTCGAAATCGACTTCCGCCGTCTCCCACCGTGCTCAATCTGTTCTACGATGCCCTAGGAACGATCCCTAGGTGTCCTTTTATAGTGGGGAAGCTCCTCTGCGTCGGAATCATCCAGAAGATGCGTAAGGATACGCAGTGTGAGAGAAATCTAGAGCTTGTAGAACACGCCCAGTTACGCAGACGACCAGTCGCACGACCGGTCTGAGCTCTTGGACGACCGGTCTCAAAATCGCAAAAAAGTCCAGAGAGTTTTCGTAATTTTCGAGCCCACAAATTTAATTCAAAGACCAGTCTCACGACTGGTCTGAGCAGTGGACGACTGGTAGCACGACCGGTCTTAACAGGTCCAGTGAGTTGTGGCCGCAGGGCCCCTTTTATTGAGTGTTCGGACCGGTCGGACGACCGGTCCTGGGCTATGTACAACCGGTCGGACGACCGGTCTTGGGCACATTCTTCTACTTTCTTTCTTCTTTCCTCTGACTTCTTTCTTTCATACTTTGACGCTTAGTCCTTTGATCTTCTATGCTTGTAAATAGCGTCTTTAAGTCTCTCTTATCCTTACAATCACAAATCCATGCATTAGATTAGTCTTTAAATCATGAAAACCTTGCATAATGAGTGATGAATTGGGGTTAGAATATGCACAATTAAGAGCTCAACACACCCCCCAACCAGCATTTTGCTAGTCCTGAGCAAGACATGCGTAAAACCATTCATTCTTCCAAAACTCAACTCTCCCTCAGAAACTATTCTTCTATACATCCCAAGCCACACAAGTATAAGAGTCAGAAAAATTAGGTGATAGAGGTTGAAACCGTAAACTCTCAAAACATAATAAGTGTCCATATGAAATTCCCGCTGATTGGTTGATAAATAGAAGAACTTGAACAAATTCAACCTAGTGTGCATAGTGAAAATTCATCTCATGAGTTTCCAGGATTATCATCTTCATAGATCAACTAGACTATGGATCTCTGTTGAGCTCTTAATTGTGCATATTCTAACCCCAATTCATCACTCATTATGCATGGTTTCATGATTTAAAGACTAATCTAATGCATGGATTTGTGATTGTAGGAATAAGAGAGAGGATTTACCAATTGAAGACTTAAAGATGTTATTTACAAGCATTGAAGATCACAAGACTAAGCATGAAAGGGTGGAAGAAAGAAGCAAAGGAGAGAAGAAAAGAAGACAGGAGAAATACACTCAAGACTGGTCGTCCGACCGGTCGTCCATAGCCAAGACCGGTCGTCTGACCCGTCTGACTACTCAACAGAAGAGGCCACATTGTCAAACTTCACTGGACCAGTTGAGACCGGTCGTCCGACCGGTCGGGCGTTCAATAGAGGAAGACAAAAACTCTCTGGACGAATTTGGCGGTTTTGAGATTGGTCGTGCGACCGATCGTCCACAGGCTTAGACCGGTTGTGCGACTGGTCGTCAGCGTAACAGCTTGTGCGGGAAAGCTCCAATTTTCTCTATGCAATTGCATATTTCCTTGCGCAATCCGGAATCGTCCGTGCCAATCTATAAAAGGGACTTCTCCTCTTCATACCTAGGCATGCTAGGACTTGGGGATCATCAAGGAAGCTTAGGAGACGGATTCTACTTCAAGTTTTCCTAGTTTTTCTTCCTGTTTTAGTTGTTTTTATTTTTTTGAGGCTTCTAGTTCAAGGATGTTAGAGATGAACTAAAACCTCTTAGCTAGGGCTAAGATGTGAAGCTTTTGATTTGTTTTTGAGGGATTGATGCAACCTAGGTTTCTTTTTTATGTTTTAATTGAAGAATTTAGTTCAATATGAGTTTTAATCAAGTACTAGTTTGGTGTTACTTTGATCTCTTGATGACTCCGGGCTCATGTGATTCTTAGTGATTCTAAACTTAGTAGCTTATCTTCTGAGCATTGGTTATGCTTGTGTAGTTCATTGATCTATCATCGACTCCGGGCATGGTAGACCCTTTGATTGCCTTGTGTACAATGGGCTGATCTTCATGTGGGAACTCATTCAACTAAAGTTCTTATCTTTTGTTATAATTTGAAATAGTTGTTTACTGATTGATTTTGATTTAATTAGAATTCTAATCATTAGCTATAATCAGGTCTAGTGACAGGATTTGATGAAAGCTATGGTTATGAATCTCAACTAGATTGGAAAGAGGCTTGGCCTACACAATTGAGTGTGCCCGAAGCTTAAGCATTGTTGTGGGAATCGAATCAATGAATAAGCAACCATTTTAGATAATTGTTGATTGAACCGCTCTATATTCCGATTGGATAGAGATATGAATTCGATTCTGATTGAGTTATGTGAGACCTAGTTGTGTTAATGTATTGAAACTTATCAAAAGTGGATCCTTGGTGCTCTAGTGCCTTTTTAGATTGATATTACTGTACACTTTCACTGTTTAAACTCAAATCACTATTTTTCCAGCTTTAGTTCTTAATAGGATCTTAATTATTAGTTGTTTTAGACAAATTCTGAGAGTAACCATTCATAAATCTCTGTGGGAACGATACTCGGTCTTTCCGAATTATTACTACTTCGCAACCCTACACTTGGGGAAGTGAACCAATTTTTGGCGCCGTTGCCAGGGATTTTCTATGCAGTATTTTTAGAATTTTCTGAGATAGCTTTTAGGTGAGATTGTGTTAAGATAGATTTAGGATTTGTTTTGCTTTCTAGGGTAGGTTTCTTCTAAAATCACAATACTAACTTACTTTGTTTTGATTTTGCAGGATTCTAACATAGATCTACAATTCAGAGATTTTTTAGGAAGTTGAAGAAGAAATAGGCATCTTAAGTTCTCAAATCAGGTTTTATCCTTCTAACCTTACTCTTCTTCTTCTCCTACTCATTCCTATCATATTCATCTCTTGTAGAGTGGGTGGAGACTCCTTTTGGATCTCTGATAGGTTGGCCTTGTGCCGCCTTGATTTCTATTGGTCGGCACTGCCGTCTTGGATCACCTTGTGCTCAGCGATTTCTCTTCTCAACCCTATTCCTCTTCCTTCTTTTTTTGCACTTTTCTCAAAAGACTCAAAGAGTGGGTAGGGAGTTCTCTAAACCCCTATCGACCAGGAGAAATCGGTCTCTATCCTTGCTTCTGGCTCAGCCATTGCAAGACACCTTGTGCTTAAGTCTTAGAGAGGAGTAAAGGAAGGAAGGAAGAATTCTTTTTTTTTTTCATTCTTTTAGGATTTGCATGCCACATTGGGTTCGAGATTTTAATAACCGACTCATTAGTGACGGAGTAATTGATAAAGGGATTGATAGAGAGCCTCGTGTTAGAAAACGTCAAAATTTTCCTGAAATTACTAGAGAGATGACTGAAAATCAACCAAATCAATGGGTTAATCAACATCAAAATCAAGCCCAAAACCTTACTGAATTAGATGAGAATGAAGTGGGGGATGTACCTCAACCTAGAACTTTACGTGACTATTTACAACCAGCTAGGACGAGTACTCCCTCTTGCATAATTTTCCCTCACAATGTGGGAAATATTGATTTTAAACCGGGGTTGATCCAACTTCTTCCTAGATTTCATGGACTCGACTCCGAAAGCGCTTATCTACACATTAAGGAGTTTGAAGAGGTTATTGCCACAATAAACTTTGACAATGCAACCAAGGACACTGTAAAACTTAAATTATTCCCTTTTTCCTTGAAAGAGAAGGCTAAATCATAGCTACATTCCTTAAGGCCAAGGTCTATTGGGACATGGGCTGAGATGACTCGGGAGTTTCTTAAAAAATTCTTCCCTACTCATCGAACCAATGCACTAAGAAGGGCCATAATGAACTTCGCCCAAAAAGAAGATGAAGTTTTTTTTCAATGTTGGGAAAGGTATAATGAGCTTTTAAACGCATGCCCACATCATGGCTATGAATGGTGGAGGTTGATTAGTTTCTTCTATGATGGATTAAACTCAACCATGCGCCAATTTGTGGAGATGATGTGCAATGGGGAGTTCATGAACAAGGAAACGGAGGAAGCTTGGGACTATTTTGAAATGTTGGCTGAAAACACACAATCATGGGATACATCTAAGCCGACAAGTTCAAAACAACCCCAAGCCAAGGAAAAGGAAGAAATTTACGTTTTAAATGAGAAAGATGATCTAGGCTCTAGAGTGGCTAATCTCACACGAAAGGTCGAGGAGATGGAATTAAGGAAAGTGGACACAACCAAACAAAAGGGGACTGTTGAAACTATTTATGGAATTTGTGCTTCCAATGTGCATCAAACGCCAGATTGTCCAACAATTTATGCTTTTCGAGAACTTTTATATGAACAATCGAATGCTTTGAATAGTTATCAATGACCTTTTAGTACTCCAAATCCAAACATGAACAATTCTAGTTGAAGAAACAACCCTAACTTCAATTGGGCGAATGAAACCACAGCTAACCAAAGTAATCCTCAAAAGGGGCCCCCAATGCAATTTCCTATGGCCCCACCTCAAATGCCTATAGAGGATACATTGAAAGCGTTCATGGAAGGTCAAGCTCAAATAAATTAATCCAACCATACGATAATGCTTGAGCTTAAAAATTCGGTGGAGGAAATCAAGGCTCGCTTAAACCAAGGGAAGGGATTCTTCTGGCCCAACCCCTACCAAATCCAAAATCACAATATGAAATAAGCGTGCCTAGTTCCTCTAACCAACACATGGAACATGTTAGGGCCATCACCACTCTTAGAAGTGGTAAAACTATTGAAAATTCCGACCCAGTGAAGGCCTCAACGCCTAATGATCCGGTATCTTCCAAAGAGGATGATGGACCTAGTACCGCCGTGAATGAAAAAGAGCCATTAAAAGAATACAGGCCTGTTGCTCCATTCCCTCAACGCTTGATTTCAACCAAACCTCAAGATAAATATCAGGAATTTTTGGAGGTTTTTAAGCAAGTCAAAATCAACATCCCATTGTTGGACGCCATTAAACAAATACCGTCATATGCTAAATTTTTAAAAGACCTTTGCACGGTGAAAAGAAAAATACATGTGCAAAAGAAGGCATTTTTTACAGAGAATGTAAGTGCCATTATAAATCATGGGATGCCCAAGAAATACAAAGATCCCGGTAGTCCGACAATATCATGTGTAATTGGAGACTACCGGGTGAAACATGCCTTACTCGATCTAGGGGCAAGTGTGAACTTAATTCCTTTTTCGGTCTATGAACAATTGGGTTTAGGTGAATTAAAACCCACCAAAACCACATTACAACTCGCTGACCGATCGATTCGTATTCCGAAAGGGGTGATTGAGGACATTCTTGTCCAAGTTGACAAGGTTTACTACCCGGTGAACTTTATTGTCTTGGACACACGACCCATGGTTAATATTGGCCGCCCATTCCTAGCTACATCAAACGCTATCATCAATTGTAGGAGTGGGGTCATACAAATGTCTTTTGGCAATATGACGATTGAGTTAAATGCTTTTAATATTGACAACCAACAAGAGGATGAAGATGAGGAGGTCCACGAAATAAACATGATCAATTCTATTGTGGAAGATGAGTCCCTCTCACCTTTTTACTCCAGTCACTTAGACGAAGACGTGACTTACTCCCTTGATAAGAACGATGATGTGATAGGGGATATGGTCACCTTTAGAGTCGGTATCGGCATATGACGTTAGTCGAGAGAAGGATGTGGAAACAACACTTTGTTGTGCTGAGAAATCAATTCATATTTCCACACCTCTATGGTTCATGCATACCAAACTCTACCCACCCTGGGAAGATCCATACTTGCAATATCAATGCTTAGGAAAATCTGAATGGAGACATATTTTTTCTGACAAATATGATGATGTCTCCTCGTATACATGTGGTGAAAACATTAAGGAACCCACTAAAATTCCTTTTTGGGATTTTCAGTGGCTTATCTGGATCACTCACACACATTTATATTGTAAAGCAGGATATTGGATGACTTTACTGCAAAACCTTTTGCTCCATCTAATGATTCTGCTTGACTTCATGCTTTTGGATGAGTTGTTGGGATTAACCTCCTAGTCTGACGGAGGATGATTTTAAATAGTTTTTCTAGAATGATATCCCATTAGGATTTGCTTTGATGAGCGTTCGCTTCCCCAAGTGTAGGGTTGCGATGTAATAATAATCTCGGTAAGATCGAGGTCGATCCACAGGGACTTGTGTAGGAATTCACAAATACATCCAATAATGTCTATTGAGAGCTAACAACCAGATTTTGTATAAGATTGAGGTAAGTAACAACTTTGAACTAAATTGAAGGTAAACAATTATAAAAAAGGCACTAGGGGTTCAAGGATCCACTTGTAGCAATCCTTGATGTTCAATCCGCTGTGGTTTGTCACTTTCTCAACTAGAATCGATATTAAGATCTATCTAGCCAGATGATAGAGCTGTTAAACCAAACAATCTGCCATATGTAAGACCAATGCATATAACTCACTCAATGCAATCTAGGATGAGCATGCTCAATTACATAGGTCAGTCCCAATTCCAATAGGCTCAGATCACAATCATAACCATCCTCAAGTCATGTCACAAGACAAGGCTAGATTATGATTTGAACTTGATTCAAATCACATGCACAGTCCCACATAGCACAGAATTTCAGAAAAGTAGAACTTTGGTAGGAAGTTCCCACATGAAGATCATAATACTAGAGCGTACTCCAATTCCTCGGATCATACAGGTCTAGACTAGCACACAACAATTAAGAACTTAAGTAATTCTCCCAAACATCCATGAGTCATCATAAGACTAAGAAAAACTACTTAGAACTTGTATAAACTTCAAACCATTGTTCATAAAAATGAAATTCAATCTTAAAACCAACTTAGAACGAATTGAAACATCTTAGATCCACTACAAGATTCACCTCTTAGCCCTAGCTAAGAAGTTTAGCTGTTCATGATCTAAGGAAACATGAAACAACTAAAAAAAATAAAAACAGCAAAACAAACTAGAAGGAGTTGTGGAACTCTGAAATCCACTTCCGCCGCCTCCAACCTTGCTTAAACTCTTCTAATATACCCTAGGAACGATCCCTAGGTGTCCTTTTATAGTGCAGAGGCTCCGCAACTTCAGAATATTCGAGAATTTGTGTAAAAATTACGCAGTGCGTAGAGAAATCGGACCAAAAATAGAAACTATGCATCATTATGCATGGCCGATCGGTCGCACGACCGGTCTGGGTGCCGGCCCGACCGGTCGCGATCGGTCGTGCCTCACTGTGAAACAGTCCAACAAGCTCTGGAGTTGGAAAATTCTCTTGCCGACCGGTCACAACCAGTTGGACTAAGCTGGCTGACCGGTCACGACCGGTCGGACCTCCCTTGTATTCAGTCCAGCAAGCTTCCAGGCCACAAAATCCTCTGGCCGACCGGTCGGACCATGTTGGCCATTTAGTACAGCGTGTGCACAGGGTTGGCCGACCGGCCGTACGACCGGTCTTGGCCCTATTCTTCTTCAGTTTCTTCTTTCTTTCTTCTTCTTGATTTCTTCTTTCTTTG
The DNA here is from genome assembly GCA_003013855.2 of Liriodendron chinense. Taxonomy (NCBI): domain Eukaryota; kingdom Viridiplantae; phylum Streptophyta; class Magnoliopsida; order Magnoliales; family Magnoliaceae; genus Liriodendron; species Liriodendron chinense. Next base: position 546,344 of record ML058410.1, read on the forward strand.
GTCCTTCTTCAACCTTCATCCAAAGGCTTCATAATGGCTCTTTTTAGTCTCCTATTGGATGAAGTCCACTCTCATTCCTGTAATCACAAAACATACATTAGGTTAGTCTTTAGATCATGAAAACTATGCATAATGAGTGATGAATTGGGGCTAGAATATGCACAATTAAGAGCTCAACACACCCCCCAACCAGCATTTTGCTAGTCCCGAGCAAAACATGAGTGAAACTAATTCCATTCTTCAAAACTCAACTCTCTTTCAGAAATCATTCTTCTATATATCCCAGGACATACAAGTGTAAGATTCAGAACTATTAGGCGACAGAGGTTGAAAATGTAAACCCTCAAAACATGATAAGCATTCATATGAGATTCCCGCTGATTGGTTGAAAAATAGAAGAACTTGAACAAATTCAACCTAGTGTGCATAGTGAAACTTCATCTCATGAGTTTTTAGGATTATCTTCTTCATAAATCAACCAGACTATAGATCGCAAGGTACATAGAGCCACATCAAGCCAATGACAGGAATTTGCCTTACTGTCCTTCCGACGACTTTCACACTATGTCCCATTTCCGGCTTTGGTTACGGGTAGACCATCCCCCGGTTGGTAGTAGGTAGCCCTAATTGGAATTTTCCATCATTTTTCCATTATTCCCAATTTCATCCTTCCTTTTCCTTTTTCTTTTAAATTAGATAGAATTTTTAGAAATCCATATCTTTCGTTATTTTCCCATGGACAAGGATGGACAAAGTACCCCGGCTTGATGTCTCAACACCTTGAATCAAAATCTAATTAATCCACAAATCACATAATCCCTTCAACCCGTGAAAATCGTGTAATGTGAACTAGGTGTAAGAGTGTTCAAATTTTCTATCAATCACAAAAATAGGGGAATTCACATATAAAACCATTATGTTATGAGAAATTCAAAACTTGCAACCTCACTCACTTCATATCTCCTCCTCTTATGCTCATATCATCTTGAATGCATAGAAACAAAGTTTTCCAAAAGAGTTTTGAATTTTAGGAAAAGTGAAAATTTTCTACATAATTGCTTAAAATGTTACAAAACGCTGGATTCATCGAAGTGATCCTACACCCCCCAACCAAATCTTGCATTGTCCTCAATGTAAAAGATGTGCAATAAGCAAAACATGAGAGTAATTTGAAAATAAAAGGGAGTGAGGAATGAGAGTACCTGAAAAAGTGAAAAGTGGAATTCTTCCTCCTTCTAACAAACCTAAGCGAAAGCAAACAAAAGCAACAAAATCCTAATCCTAACTACTCTATACCTCCGTCAGACTAGGAGATCAATTCCATCAATTCATCCAAAAGCATAAAGTCAAGCAGAATCATTAGATGGATCAAAAGGTTTTGCAATAATGTCATCTAATATCCTGCGTTACAATACACATGTGTGTGAGTGATCCAGATAAGCCACTGAAGGTGCCAAAAAAGAATTTCAGTGGGTTCATTAATGTTTTCACCACATGTATAAGAGGAGACATCATCATATTTATCAAAAAAAATATGTCTCAATTCAGATTTTTCTGGGCATTGATTTTGCAAATATGGATCATCCCAGGGTTGGTAGGGGTCGGTATGCATGATCCATAGAGGTGTGGAAATATGAATTGATTTCTCAGTACAACAAAGTGTTGTTTCCACATCCTTCTCTTGGCTAACGTTATGTGCCAATACCGACTCAAAAGGTGCGACTATGTCCCCTATCACATCAACATTCTTATCAAGAGAATAGGTCGTATCTTCTTCTAAGTGATTTGGGTAAGGATTTGAGAGGGACACATCTTCCACGATAGAATTGATCATGTTTATTATGTGGACCTCTTCATCTTCATCCTCTTGTTGGTTGTCAACATTGAACGCATTTAACTCAATCGTCATATTACCAAAAGACATTTGTATGACCCCACTCCTACAATTTATGGTAGCGTTTGATGTAGCTAGGAATGGGCGGCCAAGTATGACAGGAATTTGAGGGCCAATATTAACTATGGGTTGTGTGTCTAAGACAATGAAGTCCACTGGGTAGTAGACCTTGTCAACTTGGACAAGAACGTCCTCAATCACCCCTCTCGGAATACGAATCGATCGGTCAGCGAGTTGTAATGTGGTTTTGTTGGGTTTTAATTCACCTAAACCCAATTGTTCATAGACTGAAAAGGGTATTAAGTTTACACTTGCTCCTAGATCAAGTAAGGCATGCTTCACCCGGTAGTCTCCAATTATGCATGATATTGTCGGACTACCAGGATCTTTGTATTTCTTGGGCATCCCATGATTTATAATGGCTCTTACATTCTCTGTCAAAAATGCCTTCTTTTGCACATGTATTCTTCTTTTTATCGTGTAAAGATTCTTCAAAAACTTAGCATATGACGGTATTTGTTTAATGTCATCCAACAATGGGATGTTGATCTTCACCTGCTTAAAAACCTCTAAAATCTTCAGGTTTTTATCTAAAGGTTTGGGTGAAATCAACCTTTGTGGAAACAGGGCAACCGGCTTGTATTGCCTTTCCGATTCTTTCTCTTGTGGAGTGTTGTTCGGGCTATCATCCTCTTTGAAATTTTTCGGATCATTAGGCTGTAGGGCCTTCACCGGATTAGATTTATTAATTATTTTTCCACTTCGTAAAGTGGTAATAGCTTGAACATGCTCCATATGTTGGGAGGATGAGCTTGCGTCTTGTATCTCAAATTGGGTCCTTGGGTTAGGAAGGGGTTGGGCAAGAAGTGTGCCTTTCTCCCTAGCACTGAGGTGAGATTCAACCCTAGCCATTGAGGTTTTCAAGTCATTGATGGCTTGGGTTGTATTTTGATTAAATTTTAATTGCTCTTGCATGAACCCATCTATTTTTAGAGAATTAGTCTTGTTATACTCAGCTTGGACCGATACAAATGCACCCAACATCTCCTCTAGCGTAACTTTTGGAGTAATGACTAGAGATGGACCTAGTATAGGTTGAGCTTGAGGGATATTGGTTGCATTCGCAGTGGGTCCATTCCTCCAACTAAAGTTGGGATGGTGCTTCCAACTAGAATCATACGTGTTTGAGTTTGGAGCACCAAATTGCCGTTGATAACTGTTTATGGCATTTGCTTGTTCTTGTAAGATGTCTTGAATTACTGAGTCTTGTGTCGTATATTGATTTTCGGCACAAACTCCACAAACAGTTTTAACGTCCTTAGAGTTGATCGTCTCTCCTTTCCTTAATTCCATGGCCTCGACTTTTCTTGTGAGGCTAGCCACACGTGCACTTAAGCTATCTTCTTCCGATAAGACGTAAATTCCCTCTTTTTCCTTTTGTTGGCCAGTCTTGGAATTTGTTGGTTTTGATGTATCCCAAGACTGTGCATTCTCAGCCAATTCTTCCAAATAATCCCATGCTTCATCAGCTTCCTTATTCATGAACTCCCCATTACACATCATCTCTACAAATTGACGCATGGGTGAAGTCAGTCCTTCATAGAAAAATCTTATAACCCGCCAAATTTCATAGCCATGATGTGGGCATGCGTTTAATAAGTCCTTAAACCTCTCCCAACATTGGAAAAAGGTTTCATCTTCCTTTTGGGCAAAGTTCATGATAAGGCGCTTCAACATGTTTGTTTTGTGAGTAGGGAAGAATTTTTTTTATGAATTCCCTATGCATATCAATCCATGCACCAATTGATCTTGGCCGAAGCCAACCTTTAGCTTTATCTTTAAGAGTAAAAGGGAAGAATTTGAGTCTCACCACATCATCAGTCACATTAGCAAAGTGCATGGTGGTTATCACCTCATCAAACTCCTTAAGGTGTTGGTAGGCACTTTCGTTGTCTAATCCATGGAATTTAGGGAGAAGTTGGATCACTCCCAGTTTCAAATCCACATTCCCTGCATTTGGTGGAAAAACTATGCACGAGGGAGTGCTCGCTCTTGCTGGTTGCAAGAAATCACGTAAAGGTCTTGGTCGGGGAACATTCTCAACCACATTCTCCCCCGTTTCAGTTTGGTTCTAGCCCAGATTAGGATTGGCCATCAGATTAGGTTGATTCACAGCCATACGTTCAGACAAAATTGGAGAAGTTAGATGTCTGTTCGCTTCCCCAAGTGTAGGGTTGCGATGTAGTAATAAACTCAGTAAGACCGAGGTCGATCCACAGGGACTTGTGTAGGAATTCACAAACACATCCAATAGTGTCTATTGAAAGCTAACAACCAGATTTTGTATGAATTTGATGTGAGTAACAATTTTAAACTAATTCGAAGGTAATCAATTATAAAAAGGCACTAGGGGTTCAAGGATCCACTTGTAGCAATCCTTGATGTTCAATCCGCTGTGGTCTCTCATTCTCTCAACTAGAATCGATATTAAGATCTATCTAGTCGGATGATAGAGCTGTTAAACCAAACAATCTGTTATATGTAAGTCCAATGCAGAGGATTAACTCAATGTAAACTAGGCTGAGCATGCTCAATTGCATAGGTCAGTCCCCATTCCAAAATGCTCAGTTCACAATCATAACCATCCTCAAGTCCTGTCACAAGACAAGGCTAGATCATGATTTGAACTTGATTCAAATCACATGCACAGTCCCTTACATAATTCAGAAAATCAGAAAAATAGAACTTTGGTAGGAAGTCCCCACATGAAGATCATAGTACTAGAGCATACTCCAATTCCTCGGATCATACAGGTCTAGACTTATACAAAGTAGTTAAGAATTTAAGTAATTCTCCCAAACATCCATGAGTCATCATAAGACTAAGAAAAACTACTTAAAACTTGTATAAACTTCAAACCATTGTTCATAAAGATAAATTCCAAACTTAAAACCAATTAAATACGAATTGAAACATCTTAGATTCACTACAAGCTTCACCTCTTAGCCCTAGCTAAGAGGTTTAGCTGCTCATGATCCAAGGAAACATGAAACAACTTAAAAAAAACATAAAACAGTAAAACAAATTAGAAGGAGTTGTGGAACTTCGAAATCCACTTTCGTCGCCTCCAACCTTGCTTCAACCCTCCTAAGATACCCTAGGAACGATCCCTAGGTATCCTTTTATAGTGGGGAGGCTCCGCAACTTCAGAAGATTCGAGAATTTGCGTTACACTTATGCAGTGCGCAGAGAAAATTGGACTGAAAACGGAAAGTTTCTGTTTTAAACACTTGGCCGACCGGTCGGACGACCGGTCGGATTGGCTATTGGAATCTGTCCAGCAAGCTTCTGGATTAAAAAATTCTTCTGGCCGACCGGTCACGACCGGTCGGGCCGTGTTTGGCTTAAGTCCAGCGAGTGCACAGGGTCGGCCGACCGGTCTTAATCGGTCTAGCTCCCTTGGCCGATCGGTCAGACGACCGGTCGTGGCCATTGCTTCTTCATGTTCTTCTTCTTTTCTTCTCTCTTTGCTTCCTTCTTTCTTTGGTCCTCCTTGATCTTCATTCCAATGGTCCTAAATGGACCTTTTCACCTTTAATTAGGCAGAGTTCACTCTCATTCCTGTAATTACAAAACATGCATTTAATTAGCTTTTGAATCATGAAAACCTCGCACAATGAGTGATGAATTGGGGTTAGAATATACACAATTAAGAGCTCAACAATGTCTCCTAGCACGTGGTTCTCTGTCAATTCCTTCTACTAGCCCCCCTTCACTTATGAGTCGGTTATTGGAATCCCGAGCCCAATGGGGCATGCAAAACCAAAAAATATATATATATAAAACAAAGAGAAAGAAGAATTCTTCCTCCCTTTCTTTACTCTTCTCTAAGACCGAAGCACAAGGTGTCTTGCAATGGCTAAGCCAGAAGCAAGGATAGAGACCGATTTCTCCTGGTCAATAGGGGTTCAGAGAACTCCCCACCCACTCTTTGAATCTTTTGAGAAAAAATGCAGAAAAAGAAGAAAGAGGAGTAGAGGTGAGAAGAGAAATCTCTGAGCACAAGGTGATCCAAGACGGCAGAGCCGACCAATAGGAATCCAGGTGGCACAAGGCCTACCTTTTAGAGATCCAAAAGGAGTCTCCACCCACTCTACACGAGATGAATATGATATGAATGAATAGGAGAAGGAGAAGAGTAAGGTTTAGAAAGATAGAACCTGATTCGGCACTTGAAATCCTTATATCTTCTTCAGCTTCCTAGAAATCCCTGAAAAAGAAAAATAAATCAAAATAAACTAAGTTAGAACTATTCCTAAAAATCCTAAATAAATTCTATTTTCAGAAAACTGTGAAAAACTGTCAAAGTCCCCGGCAACGGCGCCAAAAACTTGTTCGCTTCCCCAAGTGTAAGGTTGCGATGTAGTAATAATCTTGGTAAGACTGAGGTCGATCCACAGGGACTTGTGTAGGAATTCACAAACACATCCAATAGTGTCTATTGAGAGCTAACAACCAGATTTTGTATGAGATTGAGGTAAGTAACAACTTTGAACTAAATTGAAGGTAAACAATTATAAAAAAGGAACTAGGGGTTCAAGGATCCACTTGTAGCAATCCTTGATGTTCAATCCGCTGTGGTTTCTCACTTTCTCAACTAGAATCGATATTAAGATCTACCTAGCTGGATGATAGAGTTGTTAAACCAAACAATCTGCCATATGTAAGACCAATGCATATAACTCACTCAATGCAATCTAGGATGAGCATGCTCAATTGCATAGGTCAGTCCCAATTCCAATAGGCTCAGATCACAATCATAACCATCCTCAAGTCATGTCACAAGACAAGGCTAGATTATGATTTGAACTTGATTCAAATCACATGCACAGTCCCACATAGCACAGAATTTCAGAAAAGTAGAACTTTGGTAGGAATTTCCCACATGAAGATCATAGTACTAAAGCATACTCCAATTCCTCGGATCATACAGGTCTAGACTAGCACACAACAATTAAGAACTTAAGTAATTCTCCCAAACATCCATGAGTCATCATAAGACTAAGAAAAACTACTTAGAACTTGTATAAACTTCAAACCATTGTTCATAAACATGAAATTCAATCTTAAAACCAACTTAGAACGAATTGAAACATCTTAGATCCACTACAAGCTTCACCTCTTAGCCCTAGTTAAGAGGTTTAGCCGTTCATGATCTAAGGAAACATGAAACAACTAAAAAAAATATAAAAAAAGCAAAACAAACTAGGAGTTGTGGAACTCCGAAATCCACTTCCGCCGCCTCCAACCTTGCTTAAACTCTTCTAATATACCCTAGGAACGATCCCTAGGTGTCCTTTTATAGTGGGGAGGCTCCACAACTTCAGAATATTCGAGAATTTGCGTGAAACTTACGTAGTGCGCAGAGAAATCCGGACCGAAAATAGAAACTATGCATCATTATGCATGGCCGACCAGTCGCACGACTGGTCTGGGTGCCTGGCCGACCGGTCGCGATTGGTCGTGCCTCACTGTGAAATAGTCCAGCAAGCTCTGGAGTTGGAAAATTCTCTGGCCGACCGGTCACGACCGGTCAGACCTCCCTTGTATTCAGTCCAGCAAGCTTCCAGGCCACAAAATCCTCTGGCCGACCGGTCAAGACCGGTCGGACCATGTTGGCCATTTAGTCTAGCGTGTGCACAGGGTTGGCCGACCGGTCGTACGACCGGTCTTGGCCCTATTCTCCTTCAGTTTCTTCTTTCTTTCTTCTTCTCGATTTCTTCTTTCTTTGGTCCTTCTTCAACCTTCATCTAAAGGCTTCATAATGGCTCTTTTTAGTCTCCTATCGGATGAAGTCCACTCTCATTCCAGTAATCACAAAACATACATTAGGTTAGTCTTTAGATCATGAAAACATGCATAATGAGTGATGAATTGGGGCTAGAATATGCACAATTAAGAGCTCAACAATGAGTTGATTTAGTTGTGAAGTAATCCATCTCCAAAAGCTAATCTTGCCATGAAATATATTCCTTAGGTGATATCTCTCTTTCTCACTCCCTTTAATTTTGTCAGTGCTCTCATGTGTTTCATTCATTGTATATTTTCTTACATTGAGGACAATGTAAAGTTTTGGTTGGGGGGTGAGAGATTCCTTAGATGAATCTACTAGCTTTTGTGACATCTCGAGCAATGATGTAGAAATTTTTCGATTTTTCCAAAATTCAAAACCCTTTTAGATAACTATGATTCTATGCATTCGAGATGCTATGAGTATAAGAAGAGGAGATACGAAGTGAGGGATGTTGCAAGCTTTGAATTTCTCTTAATATAATGGTTTTATATGTGAATTCCCCTATTTATATGATTGATAGAAAATTTGAACACTTTTACACCTAGTTCACATTACACGATTTTCATGATTTGAAAGGGTTATGTGATTTGTAGATTAACTAGACCTTGATTTAAGGTGTTGAGAAACCAAGCCGGGGTATTTTGTCCAATGTTGTTCATGGGAAAATAACAAAAGATATGGATTTCTAAAAATCCTATCTAATTTAAAAGAAAAAGGAAAAGGAAGGATGACATTGGGAATGATGGAAAAAAATGGTGGAAAATTCCGATTAGGGCTACCTATTACCAACCGGGGGATGGTCTACCCGTAACCAAAGCTGGAAATGGGACGTAGTGTGAAAGCCGTCGGAAGGACAGTAAGGCAAATTCCTGTCATTGGCTTGTTGTTGCTCTATACGCCTTGACATCTATAGTTTAGTTGATCTATGAAGAAGATAATCCCGAAAATTCATGGGATGAACTTTCACTATGCACACTAGGTTGAATTTGTTTGAATTCTTCTATTTATCAATCAATCAGTGGGAATTTCATATGGACACTTATTATGTTTTGAGAGTTTACAGTTTCAACCTCTATCACCTAATTTTTCTGACCTTTACACTTGTGTGTCTTGGGATGTATAGAAGAATAGTTTCTGAAGGAGAGTTGGGTTTTGGAGAATGAAACTTGTTTCATGCATGTTTTGCTCGGGACTAGCAAAATGCTGGTTGGGGTGTGTTGAGCTCTTAATTGTGCATATTCTAACCCCAATTCATCACTCATTATGCATGGTTTCATGATTTAAAGACTAATCTAATGCATGGATTTGTGATTGTGGGAATAAGAGAGAGGATTTACCAATTGAAGACTTAAAGATGTTATTTACAAGCATTGAAGATCACAAGACTAAGCATGAAAGGGTGGAAGAAAGAAGCAAAGGAGAGAAGAAAAGAAGACAGGAGAAATACACTCAAGACTGGTCGTCCATAGCCAGGATCGGTTGTCCGATCGGTCTGACTACTCAACAGAAGAGGCCACATTGTCAAACTTCACTGGACCAGTTGAGACCGGTCGTACGACTAGTCGTTCACCACTCAGACCGGTCGTCCGACCGGTCGGGCGTTCAATAGAGGAAGACAAAAACTCTCTAGACGAATTTGGCAGTTTTGAGACCAGTCGTGCGACCGGTCGTCCACAGGCTTAAACCGGTTGTTCGACCGGTCGTCAGCGTAACAGCTTGTGCGGGAAAGCTCCAATTTTCTCTGTGCAATTGCGTATTTCCTTGCGCAATCCGGAATCTTCCGCGCCAATCTATAAAAGGGACTTCTCCTCTTCATACCAAGGCATGCTAAGACGTGGGGATCATCAAGGAAGCTTAGGAGACGAATTCTACTTCAAGTTTTCCTAGTTTTTCTTCCTGTTTTAGTTGTTTTTATGTTTTTGAGGCTTCTAGTTTAAGGATGTTAGAGATGAACTAAAACCTCTTAGCTAGGGCTAAGAGGTGAAGCTTTTGATTTGTTTTTGATGGATTGATGCAACCTAGGTTTCCTTTTTATATTTTAATTGAAGAATTTAGTTCAATATGAGTTTTAATCAAGTACTAGTTTGGTTTTACTTTGATCTCTTGATGACTCCGGGCTCATGTGATTCTTAGTGATTCTAAACTTAGTAGCTTATCTTCTGAGCATTGGTTATGCTTGTGTAGTTCATTGATCTATCATCGACTCCGGGCATGGTAGACCCTTTGATTGCCTTGTGTACAATGGGCTGATCTTCATGTGGGAACTCATTCAACTAAAGTTCTTATCTTTTATTATAATTTGAAATAGTTGTTTACTGATTGATTTTGATTTAATTAGAATTCTAATCATTGGCTATAATCAGGTCTAGTGACAGGATTTGATGAAAGCTATGGTTATGAATCTCAACTAGATTGGAAAGAGGCTTGGCCTACACAATTGAGTGTGCCCAAAGCTTAAGCATTGTTGTGGGAATTGAATCAATGAATAAGCAACCATTTTCGATAATTGTTGATTGAACCGCTCTATATTCCGATTGGATAGAGATATGAATTCGATTCCGATTGAGTTCTGTGAGACCTAGTTGTGTTAATGCATTGAAACTTATCAAAAGTGGATCCTTGGTGCTCTAGTGCCTTTTTAGATTGATATTACTTTACACTTTCACTATTTAAACTCAAATCACTATTTTTCCAGCTTTAGTTCTTAATAGGATCTTAATTATTAGTTGTTTTAGACAAATTTTGAGAATACCCATTCATAAATCTCTATGGGAACGATACTCGGTCTTTTCGAATTATTACTACTTTGCAACCCCACACTTGGGAAAGTGAACAATCTCAAAGTATATAGAGCAACAACAAGCCAATGACAGGAATTTACCATACTGTCCTTCCGACGGCTTTCACACTACATCCCATTTCCGGCTTTGGTTACGGGTAAACCATCCCCCGGTTGGTAATAGGTAGCCCTAATAGGAAATTTCCACCATTTTTCCATCATTCCCAATTTCATCCTTCCTTTTTCCATTTTCTTTTAAATTAGATAGGAGTTTTAGAAATCCATATCATTCGTTATTTTCCCATGGACAAGGATGGACAAAGTACCCCGGCTTGGTTTCTCAACACCTTAAAGCAAAGTCTAGTGTTCAAATTTTCTATCAATCACATAAATAGGGGAATTCACATATAAAACCATTATGTTAAGAGAAATTCAAGACTTACAACATCATACACTTCGTATCTCCTCCTCTTATGCTCGTATCATCTCGAATGCATAGCAGTAAGGTTTACTAAAAGAGTTTTGAAATTTTAGAAAATTCAAAAAAAATTCCTACATAATTGCTCAAGATGTTACAAAACACTGGATTCATCTTATTGATCCTACACCCCCCAACCAAATCTTGCATTGTCCTCAATGTAAAAGATGTTTAATGAGCAAAATATGAGAGCAATTCTAAAATAAAAGGGAGTGAGGAATGATAGTACCTGAGAGAACAGAAAGCGGAATTCTACCTCCTTCTAACAAACCTATGAACAAGTAAACAAAAACAAGAAAATCCTAATCCTAACTACTCTATACCTCCATCAGACTAGGAGATCAATCATCCTAATACATAGGATCAGTCAAAGGTATGGGCATACCTTCTGAAGGAAACTTCTTAAAGAACGCTTTAATCGCTGACCATTCGCCTTAAAAATGTTGTCGTTCCTTGGATTTAACAACTCGACGGTCCCATATGGGTAGACAGTTTGCACAATGTAGAGACCGGTCCATCGAGATCTCAATTTCCCCGGAAATAAATGTAGGCGAGAATTATACAGAAGAACTTTTTGATTAATCGTGAATGTCTTACAAAGAATGTTCTTATCATGGAACACCTTCGTCTTGTCTTTGTAAATTCTCGCATTTTCATAAGCTTCGTTCCAGAGTTCCGCAAGTTCATTCAATTGTAGTTTGCGCAACGAGCTCGCCTTGTCAGAATCAAAATTCATCTTCTTTATTGCCCAATACGCCCTATGTTCCAACTCCACAGGCAAGTGACAAGCCTTCCCATAGACAACTCTATAGGGAGATATTCCAATAGGGGTCTTAAAAGCGGTACGGTAAGCCCAAAGCGCATCGGTAAGTCGAAGCAACCAATCCTTGCGATCGGGGTTTACCGTTTTCTCCAAAATATATTTAATCTCCTTGTTGGATATCTCAGCTTGTCCACTTGTTTGTGGGTGATAGGGAGTGCTCACTTTGTGATTAACGCCATATTTCTTCATTAAGGTTTCAAATGGGCGATTACAAAAGTGAGACCCTCCATCACTTATGATGACTCGAGGTGTTCCAAACTGGGAAAAAATATTCTCTTTTAAGAAACGAATTGGTGTTTTATGGTCATTATTCCGGCATGGGATCGCCTTGACCCATTTAAATACATAGTCAACGGCAAGCAAGATATATACGTTTCCAAAAGAAGATGAGAATGGACCCATGAAATCGATGCCCCAACAATAAAAAATTTCGATTATTAAGATGGGATTGAGTGGCATCATATTTCTACAGGAGATTCCTCCCAATTTCTGACAAGGCTCACATGTTTTGCAAAACTCATGTGTCCTTGAATATAGTGGGCCAATAAAACCCGCATTGTAGAATTTTGGCTGTGGTCTTCTTAGCCGAAAAGTGGCCACCACATGCCTGAGAATGACAAAAGGAGATGATACTTTGTTGATCATCATCTGGCACACATCTCCTTATGATTTGATCAGAACAATACTTGAATAAGTATGGGACGTCCCATAGGAATTTTCGCACCTCATTGAAGAACTTATCCTTATCTTGCTTTTTCCAATGTGTAGGAATCGTACCTGTAGCAAGATAGTTAGCAATGTCCGCATACCATGGCAATTGGGAGACTTTAAAAAGTTGTTCATCAGGGAACATGTCATTGATCGAGGTCGTTTTAGGGGAATCAGTGAGAACAAGTCGAGAGAGATGGTCAGCCACTACATTTTCTACTCCTTTCTTATCACGTATCTCTATGTCAAATTTCTAGAGTAGAAGATCCATCTTAACAACTGTGGTTTAGCATCCTTCTTAGAGAGAAGGTACTTAAGTGCGACATGGTCAGTGAATATGATGATCTTGGATCCAATCAAGTAGGACCTAAACTTGTTCACGGCAAAAACTACGGCTAAAAGTTCTTTTTCTGTAGTAGTGTAGTTTGCTTGGGCTGAGTTTAAGGTTCTACTTATATAGTAGATAACACATGGCTTCTTCTCTTTTCTTTGGCCTAGCACGGCCCCAATAGCATAGTCGCTTGCATTGCACATAATTTCAAAAGGAAGGCTCCAATCAGGTGGTTGCATTTGGGAGCACATGTCAACATACCTTTAAGTTTGGTAAAGGCATTTTGACAATCTTCATTCCACTTGAATGATTTTTCCTTTCGAAGTAGGTTACATAAAGGACGAGAGAGTGAACTGAAGTCCTTTATGAACCTTCTATAAAATCTGGCGTGTCCCAAAAAGGACTGCACACCTCGTATGCTCTTAGGTGGTGGAAGGTTCCTCGATTTTCACTTTGTCCACATCGATTCCGTTTTGTGAGACGATGTGACCAAGTACAATTCCCTTTTGAACCATGAAGTGACATTTCTCCCAATTCAACACAAGGTTCTTCTCTTCACATCTTTTCAACACAGATTTCAAGTGCACAAGGCACTCATCAAAGCTATAACCACATACTGAGAAATCATCCATGAAGACTTCGAGAATTGTCCCCACCATATCAGAAATGATACTCATCATACATCGCTGAAAAGTGGCAGGGGCATTGCATAGTCCAAATGGCATCCGGCGATAGGCGAAAGTGCCGAATGGACATGTGAATGTAGTCTTTTCTTGTTCTTCAAGGGCGATCTCTATTTGGTTGTACCCTAAATAGCCATCAAGGAAGCAAAAATGGGAATGACTGTTAAACCTCCAATTTATACATTGCATTGCCCACTTCATGACATTGTATACATGGTTTTCATGATTAAAAGGCCCATCTAATACATGTTTTGTGATTGTAGGGATGAGAGCGGACTTCACTCAATTGGAGACTAAAAAGATCCATTTAGAACAATTAGATGAAGGTTGAAGGAGGACCAAAGAGAGAAGAAGAAAGAGAAGAAGAAAAACACAGAAGAAATCATGTTAAAAGACCTGGCAGGGCCAGAAAAACTGAAGTGCAGAGCTGCAGGGCCATAAAAGAAAAATGCAGAAAGTTGTAGTTTCTAAAGATTGATCCAGAGATTGATCCGTCGATTGATCGCTCAGCCTAAGTGATTGATCGATAGACTTGAGCGATTGATCGCTCATAGCAGAAATTTGAGAAAATTGTTGCTGGAGTGAAGTGAAGAATTGCGATTGATCGCCCGACCTGAGCGATTGATCGCCCAGCCTGAGCGATTGATCGCCCATCCCATAGATCAATCGCCAGAATGCAGATTTTTAAGAAATTTGGAAAAAACTCTCTGGACACTTTTTGCACCCTTCGATTGATCGCTAGACACTGATCGATTGATCGCCAGAAGTGACCGATTGATCTCTCAGCCAGTCGATTAAACACCAGATCCGAAAGATGCAGTTTATACAGTTATTTGAACTAGTGATTGATCGCCTGGTCTGAGCGATCAATCGACAATGCGCCCAGATTAGAAATTTCCAAGTCTGGCTCCGATTTTCTCTGCACAGTGCGTAACCTTACGCAAGCTCTGGACGATTCTTACGCAACAGAGCTTCCCCACTATAAAAGGACACCTAGGGGCTCTTCCTAGGGTATCAGAGAAGCTAAGGGACGTGGTTCTAGAGAGAGGAAGCTGTCGTGGAGTGTCTGCTACCCTCCAATTTCTGATTTTTCTAGTTTTTATGCTTTTTATTATGAGTTCTAGTTGTAGTATGACAATGTTCGGCTAGAATCTCTTAGCTAAGGCTGAGAGGTGAAGCTTATAGCTAATTTCATGTTTGATTCAAGTTAATTCAAGTACTTTTTAATTCATGTTTGAATTTTTCATATTCTAGTTCTTAAGTTGGTAGTTTGAGATGTTTTATGAGAGTTCATGTGCTCCGGACATGGATTCCTTGTAATTCTCTGAGATTATCATATTGTGTTTGCCTAGGTTCTAATTATGGTAACCATTGAGCAAGCCATAGTCCATAGGCATGGTTGTTACTCCGAAGGCTATGATTTCGAATCTTACATGTGTTGAATGGGACTAGAACTTGGAAGTTCAGCTTGAGTAGAATTGAATGTGTTTGAATGCTTTATTTTCCAACTAGATGAGAGATAGGACTTCTCTACTTGGATTGATTGGATTGACATGGGATTGCTACAAGTGGATCCTTGAATGCCTTAGTACCTTAAATTACTGATTTTCCGTTAAGTTTCTATTTTAATTTAATTACTCAATTGAATCCTATTTCTTGCAAAACTGAGTTGTTGGAGTAGTTTGAAACTTGTTTCTAATTCCCTGTGGATCGACGTCGGTCTTACCGATTTTTATTACTACATCGCAGCCTTACACTTGAGGCGAGCGAACAATGACCCGCCAACCTTTCTAAAATTTTATCAACAAATGGTAAGGGGAAGTGGTCTTTCCTTGTAACTGTGTTTAGCTTCCTATAGTCAATGCACATTCTCTAACCGGTAGTGACTTTGGTTGGTACGAGTTCATTATTGGCATTGGCTACGATGGTTATTCCGGATTTCTTAAGCACCACTTGAGTTGGGCTCACCCATTGACTATCGGATATTGGGTAAATAATACCCACATCCAATAGTTTCACCACTTCGGCCTTAATTACATCCTTCATGTTTGGATTGAGTCGTCTTTGTGGTTGCCTAGATGTCTTCGCATTCTCCTCAAGGTGTATGCGATGAGCACAAATCAGTGGGTCTTGAAATTGTGGTTTTACCGCTTGTAGAGATACTCGGAGATATGCTTAATGTCCTAAAGGGGGGTGAATAGGAATTTTTGAATTTCCAATTACAATTTAAAACTAAGCAAGTCAATCTTATCAACCAAGATTATCATAATAACATTCAAGGCAATTATATGATGAATTTGTAATTAAAGACTATCATAGGCATTTCATCAAATAGTTAGCATTCATGATTGACTAAACCATTCAACACATAGCAATCATTCAATCTCACAATGCACAATGATTTATAGTGGTTCGGTTTCCCTACTCCACTCCCGGTTCACGATCTCAACCTATGAGACCACCGGATTTCACTATAGTCGTGGTTTTAAATCAGGTTAACCATCAACCTTAACATCCTTTGATCTAGGACTGCGTTTACCATCTGTCGATGGCCCAATCCAGGGACTTGACAAGTTTGGATCTCAAACTCTCACCAATCCTAATTCAAGGACGGTCACGTAGACTCCCGCCGGAGTTTCCCAATCTAGGGAATAGTGATTCAATAAATGGACTCTCAAATACTAGACATACCTAGACGATTGAGCCCCGATTCAATGCCTTTGATGAGTAGCTTCAGCTTCACATGCTTTAGCTTCTCTTTGTGCTCCCAAGATCAGCTACTGATGCAAATGATGTGATTATGATTATGCTGGGTAGTTGGGAGAGAGATGGTCAAGTTCCTCTTACCTATTCAATGCAATGGTTATGAGGGAACTACCAAACTTCAGCATTCAATGGCTATAAACGACCTCATAAAGATATTTCGAAGGTAGGTTAGCCATGAATGTAGATCTTAAGTTCATACTTCAAAACGAGCTTTGAATACTCAATGACAAGCCATTAATGGCTAGGTTTGAATGATGAACTCAAGGGAGTTAAGAGCAAGGAGGGTAGGAGGATGTGAGTAAAGACTCTCTCTCTTAGCTCTTGATGGGTATTGAATGCATGCCAAGAAAGACCACAAGATATGGCTATATAGAGCCCCTAATGATGGCCCCAACGGATAAAAAATGGTCACGTCCGACCTGTCAAAGAGAGGCCTCAACCGGTCGGACAGACCGGTCTCCGACCGGTCAAGACCGGTCGGATAGGCTTGCTGGACTCACTGCTATATGCAGTCCGATCGATCAAGACTAGTCTGATGCCTTTCTGGGATAATGCAGGATAGCTGCTGGACTAATTTTGATCTTCTGGCCGACCGGTTAAGACCGGTCGGCTGTCTAGATTTTCACTCCCAGCAAGGCTGCTGGACAGATGATTGCAATACTGGCCGACCGGTCAAGACCAGTCAGCTGTCCAGCTGAATGTATCACAGCAAGGTCACTGACCTCTTTTGATGAGCCTGGCCAACCGGTCAAGACCGGTCGGTTGTCTTGGCAGCCCACATGCAGCACTGCTGCTGGACAGGTCTTGACTACTGGCCGACTGGTCTTGACCGGTCGGCTGTCCAGCTGAAATTATCACAGTAAGTTTGTTGTCTGTGTTGATGAGCCTGGCCGACCGGTTAAGACCGGTCGGCTGTCTTGAGATCTTTCAACACAGCAGCAAATCACCTTAATGATGAAGTATGAAGTGATTAGGTGTATGGAGTCCAATGTTTGGACATGTTTTCAATCACGATTAGCACCTGCCATGGTCATACAAGTCTGATCAACTTGAGCTAGGGTCGAGAAGGAACGGGACAAGTTACGTTAGTCATTACGCCATTCTTTGATGTTTTGGGTTTCATAAATTCGATCTATATGCAACTTACCTGAGATCTTGTTTCGGCTTGAGCTTGAGCAATGGAAGAAGCATAGTCTTCAAGTCTTGAGCTTCAAATCTTCGACCGGGGCTCACATGACAAGACGCGACCAACCAACACGTCAATTGACAAAATAAAGTGTACTAACAATCTCCCCCTTTGTCAATTGCGTGACAAAACATCTAACCTAGACAAATCATGACTTCCTTATCATGATTGACCCTTAAATAAAAAGAAACATACACCCAATTACATGTCTATACAAATATACAAAATGATCTTTACAAAAGGACATGTACAGACTCGATTTTCTTCAAAATCTCTCCCTCAATGCTTACACCTACAAAGTCCTGCAAAAAGATATAATCGGACCTTCTAGGTGGGATGATTCTCCCCCTTTTTGTTAGTAATTGACAAGGGTTAGCTAGCAAAAAGATATGCCTAAGAAAGCTGCAAGGCTAGCGCCGAAAATATGTCAATCACATAAAACAGGGAAGAGATACAGAAATTGAAGCCCGGAGCAGATTTAAAGAAGTAAACATGCTAGATATACAAGTAATCATGAAAGCATAGAGGGCTTATAGCCCAATCAACCAACCACCCCTCCAGATGTATATCTAGACACATAAAGAACACAAATCATGAGCTAAAAAGGGCAAATATGCCCGAACCATCCAACCTCCCACAAATATGCAATAAGGATCAAGAGCTCATGAAGAGAAAAAGATATGACTAGCGTGAACTGAAATAGCATCCATACATATACCAAAATGGGCAAGCAGCCCAATGTAGATATGCGTCAATCCGAGTAAAATATACAGTGAAACCCATAGAAAAATAGTACATGAAATCCAGACGATGTCATTGGTCATACAAAAAGGAACTGTGACCAAGACATGAGACTAGTAATCTGTTTCATCTCCCAGATCGGGGGGTGGAACGTCCCCACGCGCCGCACTCTCTCACATCTCTATCCGCCTCTCCAACTGTGCGAGGCGAGTCACAAGGGCCTCCTACTGTACAAGAATAGTGGCTTGTCCCTACAAAAGCTGCTGCTCACTCCGCTCGATCCCGTCGAGTTGCTGAAATAGACGCTCCTGAAGCTGGTGAAGCTCAGTAATATGTGATGGAGGATCCACGGAAGGGGATCGGCATCGAGAAAAAGCTCTAGGAGGCGTACCGAATCGACCCGGAGCAGCCCGAGGATTGAGGGAAGGATCAGAGGAAGGTGCTGAAGGTGAAGTCTGGGAAGGGCCAGTGGAAACAGGTGGAGCCTTAGGCTGGGATGGCTCTGCCGGATCATGCTACTAATCCTGCAAAAGACGACTCTGTATGGCTTCTTTTGTAAGCTCCATACGAGCAATGATGGTGCGATTTATAATGATGGGCTTGTGAACTTTATCAGAACTGACAATGTCAATCGCATCAGCTAATTTGCATATGAGATGCCCAAAAGGAAGACTGGAGGAGTTTTCATCGTCTCGCAAGATAACCTGGTGAATGATAGACATGATCTGGGATGGTAGGCAAAGCGAATGACCCTGACCAACGCGATAGAGCAGACGAAACATGGTTTTAGTGACATCCGCCTTGTTGCTCTTCCTAGGATATACATTGCGGAAGAATAGGTTGTAAAGAATGCAAAAATCCCATAACATGGAGGATGCCCGAAGCGCACCTCCGACCCATTTGGGTGACCCATCACCACATAGAAATTTGGCAATAACGTCGTTAGGTTTGGGACCCAGTGAGGCAAAATCAAAAGGAGACTCCTCAACAATGAGAACTCCAACGAATTGAGAGATGGAGTTCAAAGTAAAGACGTACAGCCGTTCACCAACCTCAACTTTAAAAGAGGGGGGAGAGGCGGTGATATGAACACAGGAGGCATAGAACCTCCGAACTACGTCAAACTGGACAGGGCCCCCCATGTGGAGTACGAGACCCCAATTTATGGTGTTCAATATGGAACGGACATTATATTTGGCCAAGTCATCCAAATTTTTGGAGTTTTCACACACCACCTCTTTGTCCTTGAAGTCATCCCAATGGGTGGAATGGGATGAAACATTTTTACCCAAGGATTGAGATTGAAGAGGGGGAACGGAAGATGAGGCAGCCCCTTGCCCTTTTGAAAGGGTTTTCTTTGATTTTAAAGGGCGAGGAGGAGGTTTAGCTTTTGCCTTGGACCGACCACTCCGCCTCAAGGGGAGCTCATCTTCACTCTCTTGGGAAGACATTGAAGACACAACAAAGCACCCTAAATCACTCCTAGATATGAAATGAAAGGATTTAATAAAGAAGGATGGGAGTGAATCCCTTACCTATGGAATGAGAATGGAGAGGAGCAATGTAGAGGATGTTAGAAACTCTAATCTTGCCAAAAATCACCTTGGAATCACCTTGGAATGCAAGAGGAGTAGCTGGAGCAGCAAGTAGAGGTGAGAAATGAAGGAATGGGTGACTCAAATAAGCTCCATCTGCTCATAAATAGGTCTCCACGGACGGGCAGTCGCACGGGCTGACCGGTCTTATGGAGTGAAGGAGACGTCTAGACGTGTCTGATGGTGGCCCGACCGGTCTTGACCGGTCGGATGACGTGAAAAAAATGAGTCCAGACAGGTCTCGATGAAGCCCAACCGATCTTGACCGGTCGGCTGGCAAATATTAGCAGCAGCAGAGGGATTCTACACTGGATTTACTAGATAAAAGGTCTGTCATTCGGATAGACCATTAGCTTTTAAATCCAAGTACCCTTACTAAGGATACAACACCCATGGTCATGGTGTACCAAGGTATAACACAACACAAAATGAGGGACCCTTAAAGGTCCAGAATTATCGATAGAAGACAAAAAATGGGACTATGTTTCCGGATATTCTTAAAGAGCAATGAGAAAAGAGGCAAAGGTCCTCAGATATACCTATAAAGATCAGATAGAGAGGCTTAATCCTCAGATATTACCTGCAAAACATACACTTGTTAGATAAACTAGACACACCCAACACCAATGGACTTCTGGAGGTTCGCAAAGCGAACTGACTCCAAGGGTTACGTTAGGATGTCGGCTAGCTGATTCTCGGTAGGCACATGTTCGAGAGATACTATGTGATCTTTAACCAATTCTAGAATATAGTGGTGCCTAATATCGATGTGCTTAGTGCGCTAGTGCTGTACTGAATTTTTCGAAATGTTTATGGTACTAGTATTATCGCAAAATAGAGTCATTGTGCCTTTGTTAATCCCATAATCGGTCAAGGTTTGTTTCATCCATAATAATTGTACACAACAACTTCCAGCAGCAATATACTCTACTTCGGCTGTGGATAAAGAAATGGAGTTTTGTTTCTTACTATGCCACGCCACAAGGTAATTTCCAACATAAAAACACCCACCACTGATTGATTTACGATCATCCATGTTACCAGCCCAGTCAACATGTGAATACCCAGCAATATCTGTAGATGAATCAAATGGGTACCAAAGGCCATATTCGGTAGTGCATCCTACAAACCTGATGATTCGCTTAACAGCAGTGAGGTGAGATTCTTTTGGATCAGCCTAAAACCGAGCACATGCACCTACACTAAATGCAATATCTGGTCTACTAGCAGTGAGATAAAGAAGACTACGAATCACGCTTTTATAAAGATGTTGATCTACAATTTTCCCTGCAAGGTCTTTCGATAGTTTAACAGTGGTGCTCATAGGTGTAGTGTAAGATCGACCAGAGTTTAAGCCAAATCTCTTAACAAGATCTTTAACATATTTGTCTTGGGTAATGAATATACCTGATGCAAGTTGTTTTACTTGTAACCCTAGAAACGTGTTAAGTTCTCCTACCATACTCATTTCAAATTCTGATGTCATTAGTGTAGCAAAGGAGATGGACATTTTCTCACATGTGGATCCAAAAACAATGTCATCCACATAAATCTGGGCAATCAACACAGAATTCGCGGCTTCTCTTATAAAGAGAGTTTTGTCAACGCTCCCCCTAGCAAAATCATGGCCTATAAGAAAGTGAGTTAGGCGTTCATACCATGCACAGGGAGCTTGCTTGAGTCCGTAAAAAGCCTTTTTCAATCGATACACTTTGTGAGGATATTTAGGATCAATGAATCCTTTGGTTGTTCAACATACACTTCCTCATCAAGAATACCATTCAAGAAGGTGCTTTTTACATCCATTTGAAATAGTTTGAATTTTAAAGCACAAGCAATAACCATAAGAATTCTAATAGACTCGAGTCTAGCTACAGGGGAAAATGTGTTGAGCTCTTAATTGTGCATATTCTAACCCCAATTCATCACTCATTATGCAAGGTTTTCATGATTTATAGACTAAACTAATGCATGGATTTGTGATTATAGGGATGAGAGAGAGGAATCATCAATTGAAGATGTAAAGATGCCATTTAGAAGCAAAGAAGATCAAAGGACTAAGTGTGAAAGGGTGGAAGAAAGAAGCAAAGAAGAGAAGAAAAGAAGGAAGAAGAAGACACCCAAGACCGGTCGTCCGACCTGTCGTCTAAGGCCCAGGACTGGTCGTCCGACCGGTCCGATCACTTAACAAAAGTACCCCTGCGGCCACAGCTCACTGGACTGTCCACGATCGGTTGTGCGACCGGTCGTCCACTGCTCAGATCGGTCATGCGACCGGTCCTTGAATTAAAATTTTGGGTTTTGAATTTTTGAAAACTCACTAGACGTTTTTTGCACTTTCGCGACCGGTGTTGAGCTCTTAATTGTGTAAATTCTAACCCAAATTCATCACTCATTGTGAAAGGTTTGTATGGTTTATAGGCTAATCTAATGCATGTTTTGTAATTACAGGACTGAGAGTGGGCTCCACCTAATTGAAGATAAAAAGGGCTCATTTGGGACTGTTTTGATGACGATCATTTGAGGACGAAAGAAGAAAAGAAGAAAGAAAGTAAAAGAAAGGAGCAAGGGAAGAAAAGAAAAAGGAAGACTACCGACCGGTCTTGACCCGTCGGCCAAGAAGGCCAGACCGGTCAGCCATGCACGTTGGGAGGCTGCTGAAGACGTCCGACCGGTCATGACCGGTCGGACATGGTCGCTGGAGAAATATTGAATAAGGCCGACCGGTCATGACCGGTCGGCCATACTTGCTGGAACCTTTGTGAAGACGTCTGACCAGTCATGACCGGTCAGACAAGGTTTCTGGAATAGCGGTTTATTGAGGCCGACTAGTCATGACCGGTCGGCCATGCGTAAGAACCCAAAAATTTCTATTTTAAGCCCGAATTTCTCTGCGCTGCGTAACTCTTACACAATTTATCAATTCTTCCGAAGTTGTGGAGCCTCCAGACTATAAAAGGACACCTATGGATCATTCCTAGGGTATCTAAGAAGGGTTGAAGCAAGCTTAGACGCGGAGGAAGTGAATTTTGGAGTTCCACAACTCCCTCTAGTTTCTTTTGCTGTTTTTATGAACTTTTTAGTTGTTTCATGTTTCCTTGGATCATGAGCAGCTAAACCTCTTAGCTAGGGCTAAGAGGTGAAGCTTGTAGTGGATCCAAGATGTTTCAATTCGTAGCTAGTTGGTTTTAATTATGGAATTCATGATTATGGACTATGGTTTGAAGTTTATACAAGTTTTTAAGTAGTTTTGCTTAGTCTTATGATGACTCATGGATGTTTGAGAGAATTACTTAATTCCTTATTTGGTTTGTATCAGTCTAGACCTGTATGATCCGAGGAATCGGAGTGCGCTCTAGGACTATGATCTTCATGAAGGGACTTCCTACCGAAGTTCTAATTTTCTGATTTTCTGTAATATGTATGGATTGTGCATGAGATTTGAATCAAGTTCAAATCCTGATCTAGCCTTGTCTTGTGACAGGACTTGAGGATGGTTATGATTGTGAACTAGACCTTTTGGAAAGGGGAATGACCTATGCAATTGAGCATGCTCAGCTCAGCCTACATTGAGTGAATTCTATGCATTGCACTTACATATTATAGATTGTTTGGTTTAACAGCTCTATCATCCGACTAGATAGATCTTAATATCGATTCTAGTTGAGAGAATGAGAAACCACAGCGGATTGAATATCAAGGATTGCTACAAGTGGATCCTTGAACCCCTAGTGCCTTTTTATAATTGTCTACATTCAAATTAGTTTAAAACTATTATTCACATCAATTCTATTCAAAATCTGATTATTAGCTTTCAATAGACGCTTTTGGATGTGTTTGTGAAATCCTACATAAGTCCCTGTGGATCGACCTCGGTCTTACCGAGTTTATTACTACATCGCAACCCTACACTTGGGGAAGCGAACAAGTTTTTGGCGCCGTTGCTGGGAATTTTTTATGGTTTTTCACAAATTTCTGAAATTAGTATCTATTTAGGATTTTTAAGATTTTAGGACTAACTTAGTTTGTTTATTTGATTTTTCTTTTCAGGGATTTCTAGGAAGCTGAAGAAGATACAAGGATTTCAAGTGCTGAATCAGGTTCTATCTTTCTAAACCCTATTCTTCTCCTTCTCCTATTCATTCCTATCTTATTCATCTCTTGTAGAGTGGGTGGAGACTCCTTTTGGATCTCTGAATGGTCGGCCTTTTTGCCACCTGGATTCCTATTGGTCGGCTCTGCCGTCTTGGATCACCTTGTGCTCGAAGATTTCTTTTCTCATCTCTACTCTTCTTTATCCTTTTTTTGCACTTTTTCTCAAAAGATTCAAAGAGTGGGTGGGGAGTTCTCTGAACCCCTATTGACCAGGAGAAATCGGTCTCTATCCTTGCTACTGGCTTAGCCATTGCAAGACACCTTGTGCTTCGGTCTTAGAGAAAAGTAAAGAAAGGGAGGAAGAATTCTTCTTTCTCTTTGTTTCTTATTTTTTGGTTTTGCATGCCACATTGGGCTCAGGATTCCAATAACCGACTCATACGTGAAGTGGGGATAGTAGAAGGAATTGACAGACAACCACGTGCTAGGAGACATCTAAACTCTCCAATTTTGTTTGAAAATATGGCTGCAAATCAACCTAATCCGGGCCAAAACCAAACTAAAACAGGGGAGAATGTGGTTGAGAATGTTCCCCGACCTAGGACTTTACGTGATTTCTTGCAACCCGCAAGAGCGAGCACCCCATCCTGCATAATTTTTCCACAAAATGCAGGGAATGTGGATTTGAAACCAGGAGTGATTCAACTTCTCCCTAAATTCCATGGTTTAGACAGTGAAAGTGCCTATCAACACCTTAAGGAGTTTGATGAGGTAATTACCACCATGCACTTTGCAAATGTTACTGAAGATGTAGTAAGACTAAAATTCTTCCCTTTCACTCTTAAAGATAAAGCCAAGGGTTGGTTTTATGCATTGAGGCCAAGATCAATTGGTGCATGGACTGATATGCACAGAGAATTTATAAAAAAATTCTTCCCCACTCACAAAACAAACATGTTGAAGCGCCTTATCATGAACTTTGCCCAAAAGGAAGATGAAATCTTCTTCCAATGTTGGGAAAGGTTTAAGGAGTTATTAAATGCATGCCTACATCATGGCTATGAAATTTGGCGGGTTATAAGCTTTTTCTATGAAGGACTGACTTCACCCATGCGCCAATTTGTAGAGATGATGTGTAACGGGGAGTTCACGAATAAGGAAGCTGATGAAGCATGGGATTATTTGGAAGAATTGGCTGAGAATGCACAGGCTTGGGACACATCGAAACCAACTAATTCCAAGACTGGCCAACAAAAGGAAAAGGGGGGAATGTATGTCTTATCAGAAGAAGATAGCATAAGTGCACGGTTGGCTAGCCTCACAAGAAAGGTCGTAGCCATGGAATTAAGGAAAGGAGAAACAATCAACTCCACTGACGTTGAAACTGTTTGTGGAATTTGTGCTGGAACTCAACGTACTACACAAGATTGTCCCACAATTTCAGCAGTTCAAGGCATCTTACAAGAACAAACAAATGCCATAAACAGTTACCAACGACAATATGGTGCTCCAAACTCAAACACATTTAATCCTAATTGGAAGAACCATCCCAACTTCAGTTGGAGGAATGGACCCACTGCAAATGCAAACAACACTCCA
The DNA here is from genome assembly GCA_003013855.2 of Liriodendron chinense. Classification (NCBI taxonomy): domain Eukaryota; kingdom Viridiplantae; phylum Streptophyta; class Magnoliopsida; order Magnoliales; family Magnoliaceae; genus Liriodendron; species Liriodendron chinense. The sequence goes on from ML058410.1 coordinate 571,876, forward strand.
AAAGTATCACTAGAGGAGATGTTGGGTGCATTCATATCGGTCCAAGCTGAGTATAATAAGACAAATTCTCTCAAAATAGATGGCTCATGCAAGAGCAATTGAAATTCAACCAAAATTCAACTCAAGCCATCAATGAATTGAAAACATCACTGGCTAGAGTTAAATCTCACCTTAGTGTTAGAGAGAAGGGCACACTTCCTGCCCAACCTCTTCCTAACCCAAGGACTCAGTATGAGATACAAGATGCAAGCTCATCCTCCCACCATACGGAACATGTCCAAGCTATCACCACTTTGAGAAGTAGGAAGGAAATTGACAAATCTAATCTAGTGAAGGCCCCAAAGCCTAAGGATCCGAAAATTCCCAAAGAGGATGACAGCCCAAACAATATTCCACAAGAGAAAGAACCGGAAAGACAATACAAGCCGGTTGCCCCATTTCCACAAAGGTTGATTTCACCTAAACCTTTAGATAAAAATCTGGAGATTTTAGAAGTTTTCAAGCAGGTGAAGATCAACATCCCGTTGTTAGATGCAATAAAACAAATACCATCGTATGCCAAATTCCTAAAGGAGTTGTGTACAGTCAAAAGGAAACACAATGTTCACAACAAAGTACTTTTGACCGAGAATTTGAGCGCCATCATCAAACAAGAGGTGCCCTAAAAATACAAGGATCCGGGTAGTCCAACCATCTCATGCATCATAGGAGACTACCGGATTAAACAAGCCCTACTCGACTTGGGGGCAAGTGTGAATCTCATTCCATACTCGGTTTACGAGCAACTTGGGTTAGGTGAATTAAAACCGACCAAAACCACACTCCAACTTGCTGATAGATCCATCCGTATACCGAGAGGAATGATAGAGGATGTTCTAGTCCAAGTTGATAAATTCTACTACCCAGTAGACTTTATTGTCTTGGACACACATCCCGTGATTGGCACCGGTGCTCAAATTCCCGTCATACTTGAACGACCATTTCTAGCTACCTCAAATGCCATTATCGATTGTAGAAACGGACTTGTACAAATGTCCTTTGGAAATATGACCCTTGAGCTTAACTTATTTGATTTATGCAAACAACCACGGGAAGTCGATGATGATGTCCACGAATTAAACATGATCGAATCATTCGTGGAGGATACAGTCCCCTTATCACTATTTTCCGACCCTTTGGAGGCATGTGTGGCCCATTCTCATGAGACAAATGATGACACGATACAAGAGATGGATGCCAAGCTAGAGATGATGCCGGTGCTTGATAATAAAAGATGGAGGGCCTTATTTGAGCCTTTGCCTGTAAACGAGAATAAGGCCCTCCCATCCAACATCAAGGCACCAACACTCGACCTAAAACCATTACCAAGTGAGCTGAAGTATGTTTATTTAGGTTAAGATGAGACATACCCAGTGGTGATTTCTTCCCACTTGGATGAGAAACAAGAGAGTAGGCTAATAGCCACTCTATTAGAGCACAAAAGTGCCATTGGATGGTCAATTGCGGATCTCAAAGGCATAGACCCATTGATTTGTACTCATCGCATACACCTTGAGGAGAATGCGAAGACATCTCGGCAACCACAAAGACGACTAAATTCAAACATGAAGGATGTGGTTAAGGCCGAAGTGGTGAAACTATTGGATGTAGGTATCATTTACCCAATATCCGATAGCCAATGTGTGAGTCCAACTCAAGTGGTGCCTAAGAAATCCGGAATAACCATCGTAGCCAATGCCAATAATGAACTCGTGCCAATTAGAGTCACTACCGGTTGGAGAATGTGCATTGACTACAGGAAGCTAAACACTGTCACGAGGAAAGACCACTTCCCCTTACCATTTGTTGATCAAATTTTAGAACGGTTGGCGGGTCATTCCCACTTTTGCTTCCTTGATGGCTATTCAGGGTACAACCAAATAGAAATTGCCCGTGAAGACCAAGAAAAGACTACATTCACATGTCCATTCGGCACTTTCGCCTACCGACGGATGCCATTTGGACTATGTAATGCTCCTGCCACCTTTCAGCGTTGTATGATGAGTATCTTTTCTGACATGGTGGGGACCATTCTCGAAGTCTTCATGGATGATTTTTCCATGTTTGGTTGTAGCTTTGATGAGTGTCTTGAGCACTTGAAGTCTGTGTTGAAAAGATGTGAAGAGAAGAACCTTGTGCTCAATTGGGAGAAGTGTCACTTCATGGTTCAAAATTGAATTGTACTTGGACACATTGTTTCACAAAATGGAATTGAGGTGGACAAAGCGAAAATTGATCTTATCTCTAACCTTCCACCACCCAAAAGCATACGAGATGTACGGTCCTTTTTAGAACACGCAGGATTTTACAGAAGGTTCATAAAGGACTTCAGTCTACTCTCTCGCCCTTTATGTAACCTACTTCAAAAGGAAAATTCATTCGAGTGGAATGAAGAATGTCAAAAGGCCTTTACCACCCTTAAAGGCATGTTGACATGTACTCCCATAATGCAACCACCTGATTGGAGCCTTCCTTTTGAAATTATGTGCGATGCTAGTGACTATGCTATTGGGGCCGTATTAGGCCAAAGAAAAGAGAACAAGCCATGTGTCATCTACTATGCAAGTAGAACCCTAAACTCAGCCCAAGCAAACTACACCACTACTGAAAAAGAACTTTTAGCTGTAGTTTTTGCTTTGGACAAGTTTAGGTCCTACTTGATTGGATCCAAGATCATTATATTCACTAATCATGCCGCGCTTAAGTATCTTCTTTCTAAGAAAGATGCTAAACCACGGTTGTTACGATGGATCCTTCTACTCCACGAATTCGACATAGAAATACGTGATAAGAAAGGAGTAGAGAATGTAGTAGCTGACCATCTTTCTCGACTTGTCCTCACTGATTCCCCTGAAACGACGGCGATCAATGACATGTTCCCTGATGAACAACTTTTTGCTGTTTCCCAATTGCCATGGTATGCGGACATTGCTAACTATCTTGCTACAGGTACAATTCCTACATATTGGAAAAAGTAAGATAAAGATAAATTCTCCACGGAGGTGCGAAAATTCCTATGGGACGACCCATACTTATTCAAGTATTGTCCCGATCAAATCATAAGGAGATGTGTGCCAGATGAGGAACAACAAAGTATCATCTCCTTCTGTCATTCTCAGGCATGTGGTGGCCACTTTTCGGCTAAAAAGATGTTGAGCTCTTAATTGTGCATATTCTAACCCCAATTCATCACTCATTATACAAGATTTTCATGATTTAAAGACTAATCAAATACATGTTTTGTGATTGTAGGGATGAGAGCGGACTTCACTCAATTAGAGACAAAAAAGGGGCCATTTGGAGCCTTTGATGAAGGCCCAAGGTGGACCAAAGAAAGAAGAAAGTAAAGAGAGAGGAAGGAGAGAAGAAAAGAAAGAAGAAAAACAAGCAAAACTGGGTCCGACCGGTCATGACCGGTCGGATGCACTCCCTGGAGCAAGGCCAGCCTTGTCTGACCGGTCATGACCGGTCGGCCAGCCCTGTCCGACCGGTCGGCCATGCAAGTTTCAGACTCCAGATTGCATAAAGCAGGCCATTCCCGTTTCTGACTTTTCGGACCACTTTTCTAAAGCCATCTTAATGATATTTGGAAATCCAACACATCCATGTCAAAGAGGAGCTCGACGCCGAACTAACCCAAGTGGTTTCGTGTCGATCGGAGCTACGGATTGATCGTGGTGGCCAAAACAATACGAACTGTCCAGAAAGTTTCAGATTTCGCTGTTCCACTCTGGGCCGGTCCAGGTGGCCCATCATTGATGATATAAAGAATCTACTTTGATCATCTTTTAGACCACATCCATATATGAATAAGCACAAAAGTTTCAGATCAAAAGGATGTGTGGTTTGATCGTACCGGTTGAAGAAAGATGGACCATCCAGAAAGATCCATCTGCGCAGAGTTTATAAAAGCCCTAATTGTTCTAATTTTCGGACCACATTATGGGATTGTTTTGGACAATCTAATCCATCTATCATGTAGAGGAGGAAGTTTTCTACTAATGTTCCAAATTTGGGATCAATCCGACGTCTGTACACTCCGGAGCTTTGGAAGCAAGATGACTGGTTCTGAAGGTACCCGAAGTGCGCGATTTTGAGAGGCGGTCGGTGATGTGATTGGTGGGCCCATTCAGAGGACAATCTTGGAAATCTAAATCATCTATGAGGAAGATCACATTACAAGGAAGCTACAAATTAATTTTGAAGGCAATCCGACCATTGGTTAAGCCGTACCAAGCGAAACAAATTCTGCTATGTTGCTGTACTATTGCTGCACTATAAAAGGGGGTGCTCTCTTCTATTCCAGGGCAACCAAGGACGTGGGGAGCAAGGAGTTCAAGTCATAGGAGGCTTCCTAGCCTCCTCCAGCTAGTTTTTCTTCCTTTTCTTAGTTCTAGTTTTATTTTTAATATGCTTTTCATTAGCTAATCTCTTAGCTAGAGGTAAGAGGTGAACCTTATAGTTTTCTTAGATTGTTTAATTCGTTTTGTTGGTTTTAAGTATGGAATTCATGATTATGAACTATGGTTTGAAGTTTATACAAGTTTTTGAGTAATTTTTCTTAGTCTTGTGATGACTCATGGATGTTTGGGAGAATTACTTAACTTCTTAATTCGTTTGTAATAGTCTAGACCTGTATGACCCGAGGAATCGGAGTGCGCTCTAGTACTATGCTCTTCATAAAGGGATTTCCTACCAAAGTTCTATTTTACTGATTTTCTGAATATGTATGAATTGTGCATGTGATTTGAATCTAGTTCAAATCATGATCTAGCCTTGTTTTGTGACAGGACTTGAGGATGGTTATGATTGTGAACTAGACCTTTTGGAAAGGGGAATGACCTATGCAATTGAGCATGCTCAGCTCAGCCTACATTGAGTGAATATTATGCATAGAACTTACATATGACAGATTATTTGGTTTAACAGCTCTATCATCCGACTAGATAGATCTTAATATCGATTCTAGTTAAGAAAATGTGAAACCATAGCGAATTATACATCTAAGGAGAGCTATAAGTGGATCCTTGATGCTCTAGTTATCTTTCTATTATTAGATTTTCTATTTTATGTTCAAAAACAATTTCACAAACCTCTTTAGATTCTAGTTATTAGGATAATTTGCATTGTTTACTTCCTTCCCTGTGGATCGACCTCGGTCTTACCGAGTTTATTACTACTTCGCAACCCTACACTTGGGGAAGCGAACAAAAGACCACAGCGAAAATTCTGCAATGTGGGTTTTATTGGCCCACCATGTTCAAAGATACACATGAGTTTTGCAAAGCATGTGAACCTTGTCAGAAATTAGGAGGAATCTCCCGTAGAAATATGATGCCACTCAATCCCATCTTAATAATCGAAATTTTTTATTGTTGGGGCATCGATTTCATGGGCCCATTCCCATCTTCTTTTGGAAACTTATACATCTTGCTTGTCGTTGATTATGTTTCCAAATGGGTCGAGGCCATCCCTTGCCGGAATAATAACCATAAAACGGTCATTCAATTTTTAAAAGAAAATATTCTTTCCCGGTTTGGAACGCCTTGAGTCATCATAAGTGATGAAGGGTCTCACTTTTGCAATCGCCCTTTTGAAACCTTAATGAAGAAATATGGCGTAACACACAAAGTGAGCACTCCCTATCACCCACAAACTAGTGGACAAGCTGAGATATCCAATAGGGAGATTAAACACATTTTAGAGAAAACGGTAAACCCCGATCGCAAGGATTGGTTGCTTCGGCTTACCGATGCTCTTTGGGCTTACCGTACTGCTTTCAAAACCCCTATTGGAATGTCTCCCTATAGACTTGTCTATGGGAAGGCTTGTCACTTGCCTGTGGAGTTGGAACATAGGGCATATTGGGCTATTAAGAAGATGAATTTCAATTCTGACAAGGCAAGCTCGTTACGCAAACTACAATTGAATGAACTTGCAGAAATCCGGAATGAAGCTTATGAGAATGCGAGAATTTATAAGGACAAGACGAAGATATTCCATGATAAGAATATTCTTCGCAAGACATTCACGATCAATCAAAAAGTCCTCATGTATAATTCTCGCTTACATCTATTTCCGGAAAAATTGAGATCTCGATGGACCGGTCCCTACATTGTGCAAACTGTTTATCCATATGGGACTGTCGAGCTATTGAATCCGAGGAACGGCAACATTTTTAAGGCAAATGGGCAGCGATTAAAGCCGTTCTTTGAGAAATTTCCTTCGAAAGGTATGTCCATACCCCTGAATGATCCTGTGTATCAGGATGATTGATCTCCTAGTCTGACAGAGGTATAGAGTAGTTAGGATTAGGATTTTGCTGCTTTGGTTTACTTTTGCTTAGGTTTGTTAGAAGGAGGAGGAATTTCAATTTTCACTCTCTCAGGTACTATCACTCCTCACTCCCTTTTATTTTTTTCAAATTGCTCTCATGTTTTGCTCATTGCACATCTTTTACATTGAGGACAATGCAAGATTTGGTTGGGGGGTGTAGGATCACTTGGATGAATCCAGCGTTTTGCAACATTTCAAGCAATTATTATGTGGAAATTTTTTAATTTTTTTAAAAATTCGAAACTCCTTTGGAAAACATCGGTTCTATGCATTCCAGATGATATGAGCATAAGAGGAGGAGATATGAAGTGTATGGGACTGTATGTCTGGAATCTCTCATAGCATAATGGTTTTATATGTGAATTCCCCTATTTCTGTGATTGATAGAAAATCTGAACACTTTTACACCTAGTCCACATTACACGATTTTCATAGGTTGAAGGGACTATGTGATTTATGGATTAGCTAGACTTTGAATTAAGGTATTGAGATATCAGGCCGGGGTACTTTGTCCATCCTTGTCCATGGGAAAACAATGCTGGATATGGATTTCTAAAAATCCTATCTAAATTAAAAGAAAAGGGAAAAGGAAGGATGAAATTGGGAATGATGGAAAAACGGTGGAAAATTCCGATTAGGGCTACCTACTACCAACCGGGGGATGGTCTACCCGTAACCAAAGCCGGAAATGGGACGTTGTGTGAAAGTCGTCGGGAGGACGGTAAGGCAAATTCTTGTCATTGGCTTGATGTGGCTCTATGTACCTCGAGTTCTATAGTCTAGTTGATCTATGAAGAAGATAATCCTAGAAACTCGTGAGATGAATTTTCACTGTCCACACTAGATTGAATTTGTTCACGTCCTTTTATTTATCAACCAATCAGCGGGAATTTCATATGGATGCTTATTATGTTTTGAGGGTCTACGGTTTCAACCTCTGTCGCCTATTATTTCTAAATCTTACACTTATGTAACTTGGAAAGTATAGAAAGACGGTTTATGAAGGAGAGTTGAGTTTTGAAGAATGGGATGGGTTTCACGCATGTTTTGCTCGGGACTAGCAAAATGCTGGTTGGGGGGTGTGTTGAGCTCTTAATTGTGTAAATTCTAACCCAAATTCATCACTCATTGTGAAAGGTTTGTATGGTTTATAGGCTAATCTAATGCATGTTTTGTAATTACAGGACTGAGAGTGGGCTCCACCTAATTGAAGATAAAAAGGGCTCATTTGGGACTGTTTTGATGAAGATCATTTGAGGACCAAAGAAGAAAAGAAGAAAGAAAGTAAAAGAAAGGAGCAAGGGAAGAAAAGAAAAAGGAACGTCAGCCATGCACGTTGGGAGGCTACTGAAGACGTCCGACCGGTCATGACCGGTCGGACATGGTCGCTGGAGAAATATTGAATAAGGCCGACCGGTCATGACCGGTCGGCCATGGTTGCTGGAACCTTTGTGAAGATGTCCGACCGGTCATGACCAGTCGGCCATGCATAAGAACCCAGAAATTTCTATTTTAAGCCCGAATTTCTCTGCGCTGCGTAACTCTTACACAATTTATCGATTCTTCCGAAGTTGTGGAGCCTCCAGACTATAAAAGGACACCTAGGGATCGTTCCTAGGGTATCTAAGAAGGGTTGAAGCAAGCTTAGAGGCGGAGGAAGTGAATTTTGGAGTTCCAGAACTCCCTCTAGTTTGTTTTGCTGTTTTTATGAACTTTTTAGTTGTTTCATGTTTCCTTGGATCATGAGCAGCTAAACCTCTTAGCTAGGGCTAAGAGGTGAAGCTTGTAGTGGATCCAAGAAGTTTCAATTCGTAGCTAGTTGGTTTTAAGTATGGAATTCATGATTATGGACTATGGTTTGAAGTTTATACAAGTTTTTAAGTAGTTTTTCTTAGTCTTATGATGACTCATGGATGTTTGGGAGAATTACTTAATTCCTTATTTGGTTTGTATCAGTCTAGACCTGTATGATCCGAGGAATCGGAGTGCGCTCTAGGACTATGATCTTCATGAAGGGACTTCCTACCAAAGTTCTAATTTTCTAATTTTCTGTAATATGTATGGATTGTGCATGAGATTTGAATCAAGTTCAAATCCTGATCTAGCCTTGTCTTGTGACAGGACTTGAGGATGGTTATGATTGTGAACTAGACCTTTTGGAAAGGGGAATGACCTATGCAATTGAGCATGCTTAGCTCAGCCTACATTGAGTGAATTCTATGCATTGCACTTACATATTATAGATTGTTTGGTTTAATAGCTCTATCATCCGACTAGATAGATCTTAATATCGATTCTAGTTGAGAGAATGAGAAACCACAGCGGATTGAACATCAAGGATTGCTACAAGTGGATCCTTGAACCCCTAGTGCCTTTTTATAATTGTCTACATACAAATTAGTTTAAAACTATTATTCACATCAATTCTATTCAATCTGATTATTAGTTTTCAATAGACGCTTTTGGATGTGTTTGTGAAATCCTACATAAGTCCCTGTGGATCGACCTCGATCTTACCGAGTTTATTACTACATCGCAACCCTACACTTGAGGAAGCGAACAACCGGTCGTACAACCGATCGTCTGCGTAATGATGCGTGTTCTACAAGCCCCGAATTTCTCTGCGCACTGCGTACTCTCACGCAAATTCGAGAAGATTCTAATGCTGCGGAGCATCCCTACTATAAAAGGACACCTAAGGATTGTTCCTAGGGTATCTTAGAAGGGTTTGAGCAAGGTTGGAGGCTGCAAAAGTCGATTTCGGAGTTCCACAACTCCTCATAGTTTTTTTGCTATTTTTATATTTTTCTTAGTTGTTTCATGTTTCCTTGGATCATGAACGGCTAAACCTCTTAGCTAGGGCTAAGAGGTGAAGCTTGTAGTGAATCTAAGATGTTTCAATTCGTTTAAAGTTGGTTTTAAGATTGGATTTCATGCTTATGAACGATGGTTTGAAGTTTAATTCAAGTTCTAAGTAGTTTTTCTTAGTCTTATGATGACTCATGGATGTTTGGAAGAAGTACTTGAGTTCTTAATTGTTTTGTGTTAGTCTAGACCTGTATGATTCGAGGAATTCGAGTACGCTCTAGTACTATGATCTTCATGTGGCAACTTCCTACCAAAGTTCTACTTTTATAGAATTTTGTAATATATGGGACTGTGTATATGATTTGAATAAGTTCAAATCATAATCTAGTTTTGTCTTATGACAGGATTTAATGATGTTTATGATTGTGATCTTAGACTATTGGAATTGGGACTGACCTATGCAATTGAGTATGCTCGTCCTAGCTTGCATTGAGTGAATCATACACATGGATCTTATATATGGCAGATTGTTTGTTTAACTGATCTATCATCCGGCTAGATAGATCTTAATTTCGATTCTAGTTGAGAAAGTGAGAAACCACAGCGAATTGAGAATCAAGGATTGCTACAAGTGGATCCTTGAACCCCTAGTGCTTTTTATTAATTGATTACTTCAGTTTAAGTTCAAAATTGCTATTCACATCAATCTCCTTGAAAACTTATTTGTTAGCTTCTTAGTAGAAACTATTGGAAGTGTTTTGTGAATTCCTACATAAGTCCCTGTGGATTGACCTCGGTCTTACCGTGATTATTACTACATCGCAACCCTACACTTGGGGAAGCGAACAAAATGTTTCATCAAAATCAATACCTTCAATTTGTGAATATACCTGAGCAACTAACCGAGCCTTATTTCGCATTACATTCCCAGATTCATCGGATTTATTCTTGAAAATCCATTTGGTTCCAATAACATTTTTCCTTTCAGGCCTGTCGACCAGATACCAAACCTCATTTCTAATGAATTATTGAAGCTCTTCCTACATTGTAAGGATCCAGAATTCATCGTTTAGAGCTTCATCAGCACTTTTTGACTACATCGCAACCCTATACTTGGGGAAGCGAAGAAGTTTTTGGCGCCGCTGCCGGGGAGTTTGACGGTTTTTCACAAAATTTCTGAAAATAGTATCTATTTAGGATTTTTTAAGATTTTAATACTAACTTAGTTTGTTTTGTTTTTATTTTTCTTTTGCAGGGATTTCTAAGAAGCTGAAGAAGACATAAGGATCTCAACTACCAAATCAGGTTCTATCTTTCTAAGCCTTACTCTTCTTCTTCTCCTATTCATTCCTATCATATTCATCTCTTGTAGAGTGAGTGGAGACTCCTTTTTGGATCTCTGAAAGGTAGGCCTTGTTCCACCTGGATTCCTATTGGTCGGCTCTGCCGTCTTGGATCACCTTGTGCTCAGAGATTTCTTTTCTCACCTCTACTCCTCTTTCTTCTTTTTCTGCACTTTTCTCAAAAGATCCAAGGAGTGGGTGGGGAGCTCTCTGAACCCCTATTGACCAGGAGAAATCGGTCTCTATCCTTGCTTCTGGCCTAGCCATTGCAAGACACCTTGTGCTTCGGTCTTAGAGAAGAGTAAAGAAAGGAAGGAAGAATTCTTTTTTTTCCTTTTTGTTTCATTCTTCTTGGATTTGCATGCCACATTGGGCTCGGGATTCTAATAACCGACTCATTAGTGAAGGGGGAATAGTTGAAGGAATTGACAGAGAACCACGTGCTAGGAGACATCTAACTTCTCTAATTTTGTCTAAAAATATGGCTGTAAATCAACCTAATCCGATGGCCAATCTTAATCTGGGCCAAAACCAAACCGAAACGGGAGAGAATGTGGTTGAGAATGTTCCCCGACTGTTGAACCTCCAATTTATACATTGCATTGCCCATTACATGACATGGTTTGCATGATTTTCATGATTGAAAGGCCCATCTAACACATGTTTTGTGATTATAGGGGATGAGAGCGGACTTCATTCAATTAGGGATTAAAAGGAAGCCTTTGGAGCAAGTGGATGAAGGATGAAAGAGGACCGAAGAAAGAATAAAGCAAATAGAGGAGAAAAGAAAGAAAGAAGAACAAAATGAAGAGGGCTGACCGGTCTTGACCGGTCGGCCAGAGGAGCCAGACCGGTCTTGACCGGTCGGCCATGTGCACTGAAGAAAGGAGAAAATCAGACCGACAGGTCTTGACCGGTCGGCCATGTATACTGGAAGCAAGAATGAAGCCCGACCGGTCTTGACCGGTCGGCTATGTACGCTGTCCATCTTGTTTAAACGAGTCCGACCGGTCTTGACTGGTCGGCTGTGCTCCCTGGAATGTGTAAAAGATCAGTCCGACCGGTCTAGACTGGTCGGCGCTGCGTAAACAGAGTCCTTTCTAAATCTGAACTCCGAAAACTGCTACGCACTGCGTAACCTTTCGCAGATTCCGACGCAAGGGAGGTTTCTTTCTATAAAAGGACACCTAGGGGCTCTTCCTAGGTCATCAGAGAAGCTAAGGGACGTGGTTTTGGAGAGAGGAAGCTGTCGTGGAGTGTCTGCAACTCTTTTATTTCCGATTTTTCTAGTTTTATGCTTTCATTAAGAGTTTTTAGTTGTAGCATGAATATGCTCGGCTAGAACCTCTCAGCTAAGGCTGAGAGGTGAAGCTTGTAGCCAATTCCATGTTGGATTCAGTTTAATTCAAGTAATTTTAATTCAAGTTTGAATTTTTCTTATGTTTTAGTTTCCAAAAGTGGTAGTTTGAGATGTTTTATGAGAGTTCATGTGCTCCGGACATGAGTTCCTTGCAATTCTCTGAGATTATCATATAATGCTTATTTAGATTCGAATTATAGTAACCCTTGAGCAGGCCATAGTCCATAGGCATGGCTGTTACTCCGCAGGCTATGGTTTTGAATTCTACATTGATTGAAAGGGACTAGAACTTGGAAGTTCAACTTGATTTGGATTGAATGTGTGTGAATGCTTTATTTTCCAACTAGATGAGAGATAGGACTTCAAATCTAGTTGTGTTCTCTACTTTGATTGATTGAATTGACATGGGATTGCTACAAGTGGATCCTTGAATGCCTTAGTACTTTATATCACTGATTTTTTTATTAAAGTTACTATTTTAGTTAATTACTCAATTAATCTGATTTTCTTCTAAAAACTAAGTTGCTGGAGTAGTTTGGAGATTGTTCTAATTCCTTGTGGATCAACCTCGGTCTTACCGAGATTTATTACTACATCGCAGCCTTACACTTGAGGCGAGCGAACAAGTTTTTGGCGCCGTTGCCGGGGCCTTAGATAACGGTTTTCAAATAATTTCAGTGGCTGTAGAAGTAGAAGTAGATAGGTTTTTCTGATTTTCTTAGAACTGACATATTTTTTTTCTGTTTTGTAGGAAATTTTCTCTAGTTCAAGCACATCAGGGGATACCTTTCTAACTTAGTTTTTTTCAGATTAACTTCAGATTTCAGTTTTCTAGGTTAGGATTAGTTTTGATTTTTGGTTAAGTGGTTTATGTCCCGTTGGGAATGTAATCACTCAAATCGTCTCCAATCTGAAGGTGGTTTAGTTGGACCATTGTCAGTTCATAGACGAGTCCGAAATTATCAAGAGCATTGCGAAAGTTTGGGGAGTATGGAACAGACACCTTTAAGGAATCCTCCCCCCTACTCCAACTACAAACGCAAATCAGGAAGGAGTAGGAGAGAATGAGGTACATAATGTTCCTCCAATGAGATCACTACGGGACTACCTACAACCTGCCCGAACAATTACACCCTCTTGCGTGGTTCTACCAGCAAACGGTGGAAATTTTGACATAAAACCGGGTGTAATTCAACTCTTACCAAAGTTCCATGGGCTAGATTCTGACCGCCCATACTTACACTTGAAAGAATTTGAAGAAGTGTTGGCCACCTTGCATTACACCAATGTTTCCGAGGATACTATCAGACTTAAACTTTTTCCTTTCACTTTGAAAGAAAGAGCCAAGGATTGGCTTCACTCTGTCAGACCACATTCGATTGGGTCATGGGTTGAGATGAACCGGGAATTCTTGAAAAAGTTCTTCCCGGCTCATAAAATAAACACCCTTCGAAGAGCCATAATGAATTTCTCGGCCAAAGAAGGTGAGTCTTTCTTTCAATGTTGGAAAAGATTTAAAGATCTCTTGCTTGCTTGCCCACATCATGGCTATGAGAGTTGGTGAATTATAAACTTTTTCAATGATGGATTAAGTTCCAATATGCACCAATTTGTGGAGATGATGTGCAATGGCGAGTTTATGAGTAAAAATCCAGATGAGGCTTGGAGTTACTTGGACATGTTGGCTGAAAATGCCCAATCTTGGGATACATCGGATAAACCCAATAACTCCAAGCCCACTCAAGAGAAAGGAGGGATCTATGTCCTTAAGGAGGAAGACGATGTGAATGCAAGGATAGCCAACCTCACAAGGAAGGTTGAAGCCATGGAACTTAGTAAAAGTGGAGTTCTCAAGTCCAATGAAGCTGTTGAAACCATATGTGGGATTTGCCTCACCGATTTACACGCTACGCAAGATTGTCCCACAATTCCTGCATTTCAAGAGGTATTACATGAACACGCCAATGCCACATATGGTTATCAACGGCCTTTCAATGGACCGGTAGGTAATACGTACAATGAGAGTTGGAAGAACCACCCAAATTTTAGTTGGAAGAATGCTCCTACGAGCAATCCAACCAATTCTGAAAGAGGGCCACCCATGCAAAATATGGCCCCACCTCAATTCTCAATGGAGGATACTTTGAAGGCGTTTATGCAAGGGCAAACGCAAATCAATCAATCGAATCAGTAAATGTTCCAAGAGCTTAAAACCTCGGTTGATGAGATTAAGGGACGCTTGAATGCTAGGGAAGGGACCTTTCCGGCCCAACCTCAGCCTAATCCAAAGCAAGTACATGAAGTGAGCATCCCTAATCCTCCCAACCAAAACATGGAGCAAGCTAAATCCATCACCACCCTTAGAAGTGGTAAACAAATTGACAAAACTATTCCGGTGAAGGCCGATGAGCCTAATGATCCGGTAAATTCTGAGGATGAAGATGGATCTAACTTAGCCCCACAACAACCGGAACGCATTTACAAGCCCGTGGCACCATTCCCTTCAAGATTGGTTGCCCCAAAATCTCTCCCAAATTCTCATGATATTCTAGAGATTTTCAGACAAGTCAAGATTAATATCCCTTTGCTTGATGCCATCAAACAAATCCCCTCTTATGCCAAGTTTCTAAAAGATCTATGCACAACAAAACGCAAATATAATGTGCAACAAAAGGCCTTCTTAACTGAGCAAGTGAGTGCCATCCTCACTCAAAAGACCCCCCCAAAATTCAAAGATCCCGGTAGTCCCACCGTCTCATGTATCATTGGAGACTACCGGATTGAGCGTGCCTTGTTAGATTTGGGGGCGAGTGTGAACTTGATCCCATACTCGGTATATGAGCAATTGGGTCTTGGTGAATTAAAACCCACCAAAACCACGTTGCAACTTGCTGATAGATCTATCCGTGTACCGAGGGGGATAGTTGAGGATGTTCTAGTCCAAGTTGACAAATTCTACTGCTTATCGTCTTGGATAAACAACCAGTGTTGGATGCTAGCACCCAAATACCGGTAATATTAGGCCGCCCATTCCTTGCTACATCAAACGCAATCATCAATTGCCGGAATGGAGTGATGCAACTATCTTTTGGAAACATGACACTAGAGGTGAATGTGTTTCACTTGGGCAAAAGACATAGGGATGTCGATGATGATGAGTTCTTCGAAGTAAACATGCTTGAAACTTTTGAAGAAGAAGAACTCCTCCAATTGGAACCACTAGAAAGCTTGGAGACATGCTTAGCACATTTCATGGATTCTGAAGACCCCATCATTAGTGAGATTATGCAGGCATTAAATATAGAAAGACCGGTGGTTGATATTAGCCGGTGGAGGCCCCATTTTGAGAAATTACCACCAACCACATCAAGGCCTCTACCGTCTAACATCAAACCACCGAAGCTTGACCTCAAACCATTGCCATCCGAGCTTAAATACGTATATTTGGGTCAAGAGGAAACGTTCCCAGTTGTCATTGCCTCCCACCTAGAGAAAGACCAAGAGCTCAAGTTGATTGAGTTACTTAAAGAACATAGGGAAGCCATAGGTTGGACAATAGCGGATCTCAAAGGGATAGATCCTTCAGTTTGTACTCACCGAATACACCTTGAAGAAAACGCAAAAACGACTAGACAACCTCAAAGACGGTTAAATCCAAACATGATGGAGGTTGTCAAAGTCGAGGTGTTAAAACTATTGGATGTGGGTATTATCTACCCCATCTCAGATAGCCAATGGGTGAGTCCTACCCAAGTTGTCCCCAAGAAATTCGGTATTACCATCATTGAAAACGCCAACAACGAGCTTATACCAACTAGGGTGACCACTGGTTGGCGTATGTGCATTGATTATAGGAAGCTCAACACGGTTACTAGGAAAGACCACTTCCCTCTCCCATTTATGGATCAAATTTTGGAGAGGTTGGCAGGTCATTCATATTATTGCTTCTTAGATGGCTATTCCGGATACAACCAAATTGAGATAGCTCCAGAAGACCAAGAGAAGACCACATTTACATGCCCGTTTGGCACCTTCGCTTACCGAAGGATGCCATTCGGGTTATGTAATGCACCCGCCACATTCCAACGATGCATGTTGAGTATTTTCTCGGACATGGTGGGTGAGTTTCTTGAGGTATTCATGGATGACTTTTCTGTTTTTGGTAGTACATTTGATGAGTGTCTCAACCACTTGAAGTTGGTCTTGAGGAGGTGTGAGGAGAAGCAACTTGTATTAAACTAGGAAAAGTGCCATTTCATGGTACAAAGAGGAATAGTCCTTGGACATATCATCTCGTCCAATGGAATAGAGGTAGACAGGGCAAAAAGTGACATAATTTCCAATCTACCACCACCCAAAAGCATACGCGATGTGCGGTCCTTCCTTGGACACGCCGGTTTCTATCGAAGGTTTATAAAGGATTTTAGTCATATCTCAAGGCCTTTATGCAACCTTCTACAAAAGGAGAACCAATTTGAGTGGAGTGCCGAATGTCAATTAGCTTTTTCAAAGCTAAAAGACATGTTGACAACCGCTCCTATCATGCAACCACCAGATTGGTCCATTCCTTTTGAGTTGATGTGCGATGCGAGCGACTTTGCTATTGGGGCGGTGTTAGGCCAAAAGAAGGATAAGAAGCCCTATGTTATCTACTACGCAAGTAGGACCTTGAATCCCGCCCAAGTTAATTATTCGACTACAGAGAAAGAGCTCCTAGTTGTCATTCTTGCCTTAGACAAATTCAGGCCATACTTAATAGGATCCAAAGTCATTATTTATACGGATTATGCGGCGCTGAAGTACCTTCTTTCTAAGAAGGATGTTAAGCCCCGTTTGCTTAGATGGATCCTACTCCTTCAAGAATTTGACTTGGAGATCAAAGACAAGAAGGGGGTAGAAAATGTGGTGGCGGATCATCTATCCCGCCTAGTCCTACCAAATTCCATTGACGAGTCACCTAGTGAGGACTCATTCCCTGATGAGCAACTCTTTGTTGCTTTGCATCCACCATGGTACGCTGATATAGCCAATTATCTTTCCACAGGTGCGATGCCGATTCATGGGACTGCGCAAGACAAACGTAAATTTCTAAGGGAAGTGCGCAGATTTTTCTGGGATGAACCTCTATTGTTTAAATATTGCCCAGACCAAATTATAAGGAGATGCATCCCCGATGATGAACATAATTCAGTCATCTCCTTTTGTCATGATCAAGCATATGGGGGTCATTTTTCAGCCAAGAAAACAACTGCGAAAATTCTGAGTGTGGTTTTTATTGGCCTACGTTATTCAAGGACACCCAGGAGTTTTGCAAAGCGTGCGAGCGCTGCCAGAAGTTAGGAGGATTATCCCATCGAAATATGATGCCTCTCACCCCAATTCAACATCTTGAAGTCTTTGACTGTTGGGGCATCGATTTCATGGGACCATTCCCCTCATCTTTCGGACATGTCTATATTTTGCTTGCCGTAGACTATGTGTCTAAATGGATAGAGGCTATCCCATGTAGAACCAACGATCATTGTATGGTTCTCAAGTTCCTCAAAGAAAACATACTTTCTAGATTTGGGACACCTCGGGCCATCATTAGTGATGGTGGTTCTCACTTTTGCAATAGACCTTTCGAAACTTTAATGAAGAAATATGGTATTAGGCATAAAGTGAGTACCCCATACCACCCACAAACAAGTGGGCAAACTGAAATCTCCATTAGGAAAATCAAGCAGATTTTAGAAAAGACGGTGAGACCGGATCGCAAGGATTGGTCCCTAAGATTAGATGATGCACTTTGGGCTCACCGTACCGCCTACAAGACACCCATTGGAATGTCCCCTTATAAACTTGTCTATGGGAAAGCTTGCCACTTGCTTGTGGAGATAGAACACAAAGCCTATTGGGCAATTCAGGCTTTAAATTTTGACATGGACCAGGCTAGCTCGCTTCGCAAACTCCAATTAAATGAGCTTGATGAAATCCGGAACGATGCATATGAGAACTCGAGAATTTACAAGAGTAAGATGAAGGCTTTCCATGACAAACACATCTTTAGGAAATCTTTCCATGAAGGACAGAAAGTACTCTTCTATAATTCCCGACTTCACCTTTTTTCGGGAAAATTACGATCTCGATGGACCGGCCCATATATTATCAAAGAAATTTTTCCTCATGGGGCTGTTGAGATTGAAAATGCAGCAAATGGTAACTGTTTTAAAGTTAATGGACAACGCCTTAAACCATTTGTTGAGAAATTTGATTCAGAGGACGTGTCCATCACTCTGAATGATCCTGTCTACCGGGATGATTGATCTCCTAGTCTGATGGAGGTATAGCATAGGTAGGTTTTCTTCAGTTTTACTGCTTTAGTAGGTTTTAGTTGTTGGGTTGGAGACTTCCATGATCGCTCTCTCAGGTACTATTGATTCTCACTCTCTCATATTTTATCATTGCTCTCATGTTCATGCTACTTGAATATCTTTTTACATTGAGGACAATGCAAGATTTGGTTGGGGGGTGAGATGAGATTCCTCATCTAGCATATTGCAACATTCCGAGCTTCATATGCGCAAATTTTTTTTCGAATTTTCTAACATCCCAAAAACTCTTTTAGAAAATCTTGTTTCTATACATTTGAGATGCTATGAGTACAATAAGAGGAGATACGAAGTGTGTGATGTTATAGGTCTTAAATTTCTCCCAACATAATGGTTTCATATGTTAGTTCCCCTATTAATGTGATTGATAAAAAATTTGAACACCTTTACACCAAGTTCACATTACACGATTTTCATGAGTTGACAGGTTTATGTGATTTGTGGATTAGCTAGACTTTGATTTAAAGGTGTTGAGCAGCCAAGCCGGGGTATTTTGTCCATCCTTGTCTAGGGGAAAATAATGACAGATATGGATTTTTAAAAATCCTATCTAATTTAAAAGAAAAAGGAAAGAAAGGATGAAATCGGGAAGGAAAGAAAAATGGTGGAAAATTCCGAAAAGGGCTACCTATTACCAACCGGGGGATGGTCGAACCGTAACCAAAGCCGGAAATGGGACGTAGTGTGAAAGCCGTCGGAAGGACGGTAAGGCAAATTCCTGTCATATGCTTGTTGTTGCTCTGTGCACCTTAAGATCCTTGGTTTACTTAATCTATGGAGAAGATGATCCCAAGAACTCATGAGATGAACTCTCACTATGCACACTAGGTTGAATTTGTTCGAGTTATTCTATTTATCAATCAGTCAGCGGGAATTTCATGTAGACACCTTTTATGTTTTGAGAGTCCAAGGTTTCAGCTTCTATCACCTAATTTTTCCAAATTTTATACTTATACACCTTGGAATGGATAGAATCATGGGTTCCGAAGGAGAGTTGGGTTTGGAGGTTTGAAATTGTTTCACGCATGTTTTGCTCGGGACTAGCAAAAAGTTGGTTGCGGGGTGTGTTGAACCTCCAATTTATACATTGCATTGCCCATTACATGACATGGTTTGCATGATTTTCATGATTGAAAGGCCCATCTAACACATGTTTTGTGATTATAGGGGATGAGAGCGGACTTCATTCAATTAGGGATTAAAAGGAAGCCTTTGGAGCCAGTGGATGAAGGATGAAAGAGGGCCGAAGAAAGAATAAAGCAAAGAGAGGAGAAAAGAAAGAAAGAAGAACAAAATGAAGAGGGCTGACCGGTCTTGACCGGTCGGCCATGTGCACTGAAGAAAGGAGAAAGCCAGACCGATCGGTCTTGACCGGTCGGCCATGTATACTGGAAGCAAGAATGAAGCCCGACCGGTCTTGACCGGTCGGCTATGCACGCTGTCCATCTTGTTTAAACGAGTCCGACCGGTCTTAACCGGTCGGCTGTGCTCCCTGGAATGTGTAAAAGATCAGTCCGACCGGTCTAGACCGGTCGGCGCTGTGTTACAGAGTCCTTTCTAAATCTGGACTCCGAAAACTGCTGCGCATTGCGTAACCTTTCGCAGATTCCGACGCAAGGGAGGTTTCTTGCTATAAAAGGACACCTAGGGGCTCTTCCTAGGTCATCAGAGAAGCTAAGGGACGTGGTTTTGGAGAGAGGAAGCTGTCGTGGAGTGTGTGCAACTCTTCTATTTTCGGTTTTTCTAGTTTTATGCTTTCATTAAGAGTTTTTAGTTGTAGCATGAATATGCTCGGCTAGAACCTCTCAGCTAAGGCTGAGAGGTGAAGCTTGTAGCCAATTCCATGTTGGATTCAGTTTAATTCAAGTAATTTTAATTCAAGTTTGAATTTTTCTTATGTTCTACTTTCCAAAAGTGGTAGTTTGAGATGTTTTATGAGAGTTCATGTGCTCCGGACATGAGTTCCTTGTAATTCTCTGAGATTATCATATAATGCTTATTTAGATTCGAATTATAGTAACCCTTGAGCAGGCCATAGTCCATAGGCATGGCTGTTACTCCGCAGGCTATGGTTTTGAATTCTACATTGATTGAAAGGGACTAGAACTTGGAAGTTCAACTTGATTTGGATTGAATGCGTGTGAATGCTTTATTTTCCAACTAGATGAGAGATAGGACTTCAAATCTAGTTGTGTTCTCTACTTGGATTGATTGAATTGACATGGGATTGCTACAAGTGGATCCTTGAATGCCTTAGTACTTTATATCACTGATTTTTTTATTAAAGTTACTATTTTAGTTAATTGCTCAATTAATCTGATTTTCTTCTAAAAACTAAGTTGCTGGAGTAGTTTGGAGATTGTTCTAATTCCCCGTGGATCGACCTCGGTCTTACCGAGATTTATTACTACATCGCAGCCTTACACTTGAGGCGAGCGAACACCGACCAAGAGCATTACATGATTACTTGCAACCAGCAAGAGCGAGCACTCTCTCATGCATAATTTTTCCACAAAATGTAGGGAATGTGGATTTGAAACCGGGAGTATTCCAACTCCTTCCAAAATTCCATGGAGTAGACAGTGAAAGTGCATATCAACACCTTAAGGAATTTGATGAGGTAATCACCACCATGCACTTTGCGAATGTTACTGATGATGTGGTCAGGCTTAAATTATTTCCTTTTACCCTTAAAGATAAAGCTAAAGGTTGGCTACATGCATTAAGGCCAAGATCAATTGGTGCATGAACTGATATGCATAGGGAATTCATAAAAAAATTCTTCCCTACTCACAAAACGAACATGTTGAGGCGCCTTATCATGAACTTTGCCCAAAAGGAAGATGAGACCTTCTTCTAATGTTGGGAGAGGTTGAAAGACTTGTTAAATGCATGCCCACATCATGGCTATGAAATTTGGCGGGTTATAAGCTTTTTCTATGAAGGACTGACTTCACCCATGCGCCAATTCGTAGAGATGATGTGTAATGGGGAGTTCATGAATAAGGAAGCCGATGAAGCATGGGACTATTTGGAGGAATTGGCTGAGAATGTACAGTCTTGGGATACATTTAAGCCAACAAATTCCAAGACTAGCCAATAAAGGGAAAATGAGGAATTTATGTCCTATCAGAAGAGGATAGCATAAATGCACGGGTGGCTAGCCTCACAAGAAAAGTCGAGGCCATGGAATTAAAGAAAGGAGAGACGATCAACTCCAATGAAGTTGAAACTGTTTGTGGCATTTGTGCCGAAAATCAACATATAACACAAGATTATCCCATAATTTCAGCTGTTTAGGACATCTTACAAGAACAATAAAATGCCATAAACAGTTATCAACGGCAATTTGGTGCTCCAAACTCAAACACGTTTAATGCTAATTGGAAGAACCATCCCAACTTCAGTTGGAGGAATGGACCCACTGCGAATGCAAACAATATCCCTCAAGCTCAACCTATACTAGGTCCATCTCTAGTTATTACTCCAAAAGTTACGCTAGAGGAGATGTTGGGTGCATTTGTATCGGTTCAAGCTGAGTATAACAAGACTAATTCTCTGAAAATAGATGGGTTCATGCAAGAGCAATTGAAATTCAATCAAAATTCAACTCAAGCCATCAATGAATTGAAAACCTCAATGGTTAGAGTTGAATCTCACCTCAGTGTTAGGGAGAAAGGCACACTTCCTGCCCAACCTCTCCTTAACCCAAGAACCAAATTTGGGATACAAGACGCACGCTCATCCTCCCAACATACGGAGCATGTTCAAGCTATCACCACTTTGAGAAGTGGGAAAATAGTTGATAAATCTAATCCGGTGAAGGCCCCAAAGCCTAAGGATCCGAAAAATTCTAAAGAGGATGATAGCTCAAACAACACTCCACAAGAGAAAGAACCGGAAAGGCAATACAAGCCGATTGCCCCGTTTCCCCAAAGGTTGATTTCACCCAAACCTTTAGACAAAAATCTAGAAATTTTAGAGGTTTTTAAGCAAGTGAAGATCAACATTCCGTTGTTGGATGCCATAAAACAAATACCATCATATGCCAAATTTCTAAAGGAATTATGTACGGTCAAAAGGAAACACAATGTTCATAACAAAGTACTTTTGAATGAAAATTTGAGCGCTATCATCAAACAAGAGGTGCCCCAAAAATACAAGGATCCGGGGAGTCCAGCCATCTCATGCATCATAGGAGACTACCGGATTAAACAAGCCTTACTCAATTTGGGGGCAAGTGTGAACCTCATTCCATACTCGGTTTATGAACAACTTGGGTTAGGTGAATTAAAACCCACCAAAACCACACTCCAACTTGTTGATAGATCCATTCGTATACCGACAGGAATGATTGAGAATGTTCTAGTTCAAGTTGATAAATTCTACTTCCAGTAGACTTTATTGTCTTGGATACACATCCCGTGAGAGGTACCGATGCTCAAATTCCCGTCATACTTGGCCGCCCTTTTCTAGCTACTTCCAATGCAATTATCAATTGCAGAAATGGGCTTGTACAACTGTCCTTCGGAAATATGACCCTTGAGCTTAATATATTTGATTTATGTAAACAACCACAGGAGGTTGATGATGAGATCCACGAGATAAATATGATTGAATCATTCGTGGAGGAAACTTTCCCCTCAACATTATATTCCGACCCTTTGGAGGCATGTGTGGCCCACTCTCATGAGATAAATGATGACACAATACGAGAGATGGATGACATTTTAGATATAATACCGGTGCTTGATAATAAAATTTGGAGGGCTCTATTTGAGCCTTTACCCGTAAATGACAACAAAGCCCTCCCATCCAATATCAAGGCACCAATACTCGACCTAAAACCATTACCATGTGAGCTGAAATATGTCTATTTAGGTCAAGATGAGACATATCCGGTGGTGATTTCTTCCCACTTGGATGAGGAACAAGAGAGTAGGTTAATGACCACTCTATTAGAGCACAAGAGTGCCATTGGGTGGTCGATTGCAGATCTCAAAGGCATAGACCCACTGATTTGTACTCATCGCATACACCTCGAGGAGAATGCGAAGACATCTAGGCAACCACAAAGACAACTCAATCCAAACATAAAGGATGTGGTTAAAGCCGAAGTGGTAAAACTATTGGATGTGGGTATTATCTACCCAATATTCGATAGTCAATGGGTGAGCCCAACTCAAGTAGTGCTTAAGAAATCCGGAATCACCATCGTAGCCAATGCCAACAATGAACTCGTACCAACCAGAGTCACTACCGGTTGGAGAATGTGCATTGACTATAGGAAGCTAAACACTGTCACGAGGAAAGACCACTTCCCCCTATCGCTTGTTGATCAAATTCTAGAAAGGTTGGTGGGTCATTCCCATTTTTGCTTCCTTGATGGTTATTCAGGGTACAACCAAATAGAGATCACCCGTGAAGACCAAGAAAAGACTACATTCACATGTCCATTCGACACTTTCGCCTATCGACGAATGCCGTTTGGACTATGTAATGCCCCTGCCACTTTTTAGTGTTGTATGATGAGTATCTTTTCTGATATGGTGGGTACAATTCTTGAAGTCTTCATGGATGATTTCTCAGTATTTAGTTGTAGCTTTGATGAGTGCCTTGAACACTTGAAATCTGTGCTGAAAAAATGTGAAGAGAAGAACCTTGTGTTGAATTGGGAGAAGTGTCACTTTATGGTTCAAAAGGGAATTGTACTTGGTCACATCGTCTCACAAAATGGAATCGAGGTGGACAAAGAGAAAATTGATCTTATCTCTAACCTTCCACCACCCAAGAGCATACGAGACGTGCGGTCCTTTTTGGGACATGCAGGATTTTATAGAAAGTTCATAAAGGACTTCAGTTCACTCTCT
This sequence comes from Liriodendron chinense, assembly GCA_003013855.2. Classification (NCBI taxonomy): domain Eukaryota; kingdom Viridiplantae; phylum Streptophyta; class Magnoliopsida; order Magnoliales; family Magnoliaceae; genus Liriodendron; species Liriodendron chinense. Next base: position 596,003 of record ML058410.1, read on the forward strand.
CGTCCTTTATGTAAGCTACTTCAAAAGGAGAATTCCTTTGAGTGGAATGAAGACTATCAAAACGCTTTTACCACACTTAAAGGTATGTTGACATGTGCTCCCATAATGTAACCACCTGATTGGAGCCTTCCTTTTGAGATTATGTGTGATGCAAGCGACTGTGCTATTGGGGCCATGCTAGGTCAAAGAAAAGAGAAGAAGCCATGTGTTATCTACTATGCAAGTAGAACCTTAAACTCAGCCCAAGCAAACTACACTACTACAGAAAAAGAACTTTTAGCCGTAGTCTTTGCCTTGGACAAGTTTAGGTCCTACTTGATTGAATCCAAGATCATCATATTCGCTGACCATGCCGCGCTTAAGTACCTTCTCTCTAAGAAGGATGCTAAACCACGGTTGTTAAGATGGATCCTTTTACTCCAGGAATTTGACATAGAGATACGTGATAAGAAAGGAGTAGAAAATGTAGTGGCTGACCATCTCTCTCGACTTGTACTCCCAAATTCCCCTGAAACGACCGCGATCAATAACATGTTCCCTAATGAACAACTTTTTACAGTCTCCCAATTGCCATGGTATGCGGACATTGCTAACTATCTTGCTACAGGTACGATTCCTACACATTAGAAAAAGCAACATAAGGATAAATTCTTCACTGAGGTGTAAAAATTCCTATGGGACGACCCATACTTATTCAAGTATTGTCCCGATCAAATCATAAGGAGATGTGTGCCAGATGATGAACAACAAAGTATCATCTCCTTTTGTCATTCTCAAGCACGTGGTGGCCACTTTTCGGCTAAGAAGACCACAGCCAAAATTCTGCAATGTGGGTTTTATTGGCCCACTATGTTCAAGGACACACATGAGTTTTGCAAAACATGTGAGCCCTGTCATAAATTGGGAGGGATCTCTCGTAGAAATATGATGCCACTCAATCCCATCTTAATAATCGAAGTTTTTTATTGTTGGGGCATCGATTTCATGGGTCCATTCCCATCTTCTTTTGGAAACGTATATATCTTGCTTGGTTTTGACTATGTATCCAAATGGGTCGAGGCGATCCCATGCTGGAATAATGACCATAAAAAAGTAATTCATTTCTTAAAAGAGAATATTCTTTCCTGGTTTGGAACACCTCGAGTCATCATTAGTGATGGAGGGTCTCACTTTTGTAATCGCCCATTTGAAGCCTTAATGAAGAAATATGGCATCACACATAAAGTGAGAACTCCCTATCACCCACAAACTAGTGGACAAGCTGAGATATCTAATAGGGAGATTAAACACATTTTGGAGAAAACGGTGAACCCCGATCGCAAGGATTGGTCTCTTCGACTCACCGATGCACTTTGGGCTTACCGCATCGCTTTTAAGAACCCTATTGGAATGTCTCCCTATAGACTTGTCTATGGGAAGGCTTGTCACTTGCCTGTGGAGTTGGAACATAGAGCGTATTGGGCAATTAAGAAGATGAATTTCGATTCTAACAAGGCCAGCTCGTTGCGCGAACTTCAATTAAATGAACTTACAGAAATCCGGAACGAAGCATGTGAGAATGCGAGAATTTACAAGGACAAGACAAAGGTGTTTCATGATAAGAACATTCTTCGTAAGACATTTACGATCAATCAAAAAGTCCTGTATAATTCTCACCTACATTTATTTCCGGAAAAATTGCGATCTCGATGGACCAGTCCCTACATTGTGCAAATTGTCTACCCATATGGGACCGTCGAGTTTTTAAATCCAAGGAACAACAGCATATTTAAGGCGAATGGTCAGCGATTAAAGCCGTTCTTTGAGAAGTTTCCTTCAGAAGATATGTCCATACCCCTGACCGATCCTGTGTATCAAGATGATTGATCTCCTAGTCTGATGGAGGTATAGAGTAATTAGGATTAGGAGTTGGTTGCTTTTATTTATTTTTCATAGGTTTGTTAGAAGGAGAAAGAATTCCACTTTTCACTCTCTTAGGTACCATCATTCCTCACTCCCTTTTATTTTCAAATTGCTCTCATGTTTTGCTTATTGCACATCTTTTACATTGAGGATAATGCAAGATTTGGCTTGGGGGGGGGGGGGGGGGGGGGGGGGGGGGGGGGGGGGGGGGGGGGGGGGTGTGGGATCACTTAGATGAATTCAGCGTTTTGTAACATTTCGAGCAATTATGTAGAAATTTTTCAAAATTTCTAAAATTCAAAACTCTTTTGGAAAACTTTATTTCTATGTATTCAAGATGATATGAGCTTAAGAGGAGGAGATATGAAGTGTATGAGGTTGTAAGTTTTGAACTTCTCATAGCATAATGGCTTTATATGTGAACTCCCCTAGTAATGTGATTGATAGAAAATTTGAATACTCTTACACCTAGTTCACATTACATGATTTTCATGAGTTGAAGGGATTATGTGATTTGTGGATTAGTTAGATTTTGATTTAAGGTGTTGAGAAACCAAGCCGGGGTACTTTGTCTATCCTTGTCCATGGGAAAATAACGAAAGATATGGATTTCTAAAAATCCTATCTAAATTAAAAAGAAAAAGGAAAAGGAAGGATGAAATTGGGAATGATGGAAAAATGGTGGAAAATTCCGATTAGGGCTACCTACTACCAACCGAGGGATGGTATACCCGTAACCAAAGCCGGAAATGGGATGTAGTGTGAAAGTCGTCGGAAGGACGGTAAGGCAAATGCCTGTCATTGGCTTGATGTTGCTTTATATACCTTGAAATCTATAGTCTAGTTGATCTATGAAGAAGATAATCCTGGGAACTCATGAGATGAATTGTCACTATGCACACTAGGTTGAATTTGTTCAAGTTCTTCTATTTATCAACCAATCAGCGAGAATTTCATATGGACACTTATTATGTCTTGAGAGTTTATGATTTCAACCTCTATCACCTAATCTTTCTGAATCTTACACTTGTGTGTCTAGGGATGTATAGAAGAATGGTTTCTAAAGGAGAGTTGGGTTTAGGGAATGAATCTTGTTTCATGCATGTTTTGCTCGGGACTAGCAAAATGCTAGTTGGGGGGTGTGTTTAGCTCTTAATTGTGCATATTCTAACCCTAATTCATCACTCATTATGCAAGGTTTTCATGATTTATAGACTAAACTAATGCATGGATTTGTGATTATAGGAATGAGAGAGAGGAATCATCAATTGAAGATATAAAGATGCCATTTAGAAGCAAAGAAGATCAAAGGACCAAGTGTGAAAGGGTGGAAGAAAGAACCAAAGAAGAGAAGAAAAGAAGGAAGAAGAAGACACTCAAGACTGTTCGTCCGAGGCCCAGGACCAGTCGTCCGACCGGTCCGATCACTCAACAGAAGTACCCCTGTGCCCACAGCTCACTGGACTATCCACGACCGGTTCTGCAACCGGTCGTCCACTGCTCAGACCAGTCGTGCAACCGATCCTTGAATTAAAATTATGGGTTTTAAATTTCCAAAAACTCACTGGATGTCTTTTGCACTTTCGCTACCGGTCGTCCAGGAGCTCAGACCGGTCGTCTGCGTAACGATGCGTGTTCTACAAGCCTCGAATTTCTCTACGCACTGCGTACTCTTACACAAATTCGAGAAGATTCTGATGCTGCGGAGCATCCCTACTATAAAAGGACACCTAGGGATTGTTCCTAGGGTATCTTAGAAGGGTTTGAACAAGGTGGGAAGTGGCAGAAGTGGATTTCGAAGTTTCACAACTCCTCTTAATTTGTTTGCTATATTTATATTTTTCTTAGTTGTTTCATGTTTCCTTGGATCATGAACGGCTAATCCTCTTAGCTACGGCTAAGAGGTGAAGCTTGTAGTGAATCTAAGATGTTTCAATTCATTTAAAGTTGGTTTTAAGATTGGATTTCATATTTATGAACGATGGTTTGAAGTTTAATTCAAGTTCTAAGTAGTTTTTCTTAGTCTTATGATGACTCATGGATGTTTGGAAGAAGTACTTGAGTTCTTAATTATTTTGTGTTAGTCTAGACCTGTATGATCCGAGGAATTGGAGTATGCTCTAGTACTATGATCTTCATGTGGGAACTTCCTACTAAAGTTCTACTTTTATGGAATTCTGTAATATATGGGACTGTGTATATGATTTGAATAAGTTCAAATCATAATCTAGTTTTGTCTTGTGATAGGATTTAATGATGTTTATGATTGTGATCTTAGCTTATTGGAATTGGGACTGACCTATGCAATTGAGTATGCTCGTCCTAGCTTGCATTGAGTGAATCATACACATGGATCTTATATATGGCAGATTAATGGTTTAACTGATCTATCATCCGGCTAGATAGATCTTAATTTCGATTCTAGTTGAGAAAGTGAGAAACCACAGTGAATTGAGCATCAAGGATTGCTACAAGTGGATCCTTGAACCCCTAGTGCTTTTTATTAATTGATTATTTCAGTTTAAGTTCAAAATTGCTATTCACATCAATCTCCTTGAAAACTTATTTGTTAGTTTCTTAGTAGAAACTATTGGAAGTGTTTTGTGAATTCCTACATAAGTCCCTGTGTATTGACCTCGGTCTTACCGTGATTATTACTACATCGCAACCCTACAATTGGGGAAGCGAACAAAATGTTTCATCAAAATCAGTACCTTCAATTTGTGAATATCCCTGAGCAACTAACTGAGACTTATTTCGTATTACATTCCCAGATTCATCGGATTTATTCTTGAAAATCCATTTGGTTCCAATAACATTTTTCCTTTCAGGCCTGTCGACCAGATACCAAACCTCATTTCTAATGAATTGTTGAAGCTCTTCCTGCATTGCAAGGATCCAGAATTCATCGTTTAAAGCTTCATCAGCATTTTTTTGTTTTATTTTAGAAGTGAAACACAGGTGACTGTTGACTGCCTCTAACTGTCTCCTAGTTTTGACACCCGCGCTAGGATCCCCAATGATTTGATTGAGGGGGTCATCCTTGACAATTTGTAAGTCACCAGGAGTAGTGGGGGCATTTGGAGAAGAGGGTTGTTTATTAGATTTGCCTATCTCGCAAATACCCTCATCTTCTTCTTCATCACCTGGAGACACTAGTTTATCCAGGCTATCATCTACAGTCACATTGATTGACTCTTGAACTGATGAGGTTCGAATGTTGTAGACACGAAAGGCTTTACTATTTAATGAGTACTCTAAGAAGATACCCTCATCACTCTTAGAGTCAAACTTTCCCAAATTTTCACGGTCTCTCAGAATATAACATGTACTACTAAAGACCTTAAAGTATTTCACATTTAGTGTCTTTCCACACCACAGTTCATAAGCAGTTTTGTTTAGACCTGCCCTTAAATAAACTCGATTTATAATATAGCAGGCAGTGTTTACTGCTTCAGCCCATAGATTTTGCGCAAGATTCTTATTATTAAGCATAGTTGTGGCCATATCCAACAATACTCGATTTTTCCTTTCAGCAACCCCATTTTGTTGAGGTGTTTTGGGTGTGAGAACTCATGACGAATACCCAATTTATCACATAATTCCTTCAAATGATGATCTTCAAATTCACCGCCGTGATCACTCCTGATTCTTGCTACCATGTATCCTTTCTCATTGTGAAGTCGCTTCACTAGTTTTTGGAATTCTTCAAATGTGTCAGATTTTTCTCTTAGGAAAGCGACCCATGTGAATCTAGAGTAATCATCAACGACTACAAAGAAGTATCATTTTCCACCTTGGCTAAGTACCCTGGTAAGACCAACTAGGTCCATGTGTAGCAGTTCAAATGGTTTTGATGTGACCAGGATAGAGGTTCTCTTGTGTGCAACCTTGGTTTGTTTACCTTTTCGGCAAGCGATGCACACAGCATTAGGTCTTTTACCCATCTTTGGTAGACCTCTCACCATAATTTTCTAACTCAGTTTAAATAGATTTCTATAATGAACATGACCGAGTCAATGGTGTCATAGTTCTGTTTCATCCTGAATGGCCACGTGACACATGGTGGAGGAGCTTAGATTGTTGTGATTTTCAATGACATAGCAGTTGTCTCCTGTGCGTAGACCTTTCATGACTAATTTTCCTGTGGAGTTCAGGATCTTGCACATATCTTTGGAGAATCTTACTGAGTGCTCTTCATCACAAATTTGTGAGATACTCGGAAGGTTATGTTTAAGACCATCAACATAAAGCACATTTTCGATTTCGGGCAAACCTGGCCCCGTGATGGTTCCTTTACCAATGATTTTAGCCATGCTCCCATCACCAAATGTGACAGACCCACCGTCAAATTCGTCATATGCACAAAATTAAGATCTATCACCTGTCATGTGTCTAGAGCAACCACTATCCAAGTACCATCTAGGGGTATTCCCAGCTTTTAGGGCAGTATGAGTGACCAAACACTTGTTCTTAACTACCCATTTAGTTGTTGTCCTTTTATGAGGGGTATTCTTATGGTGAGATTCTCTAGTTTTCTTGGGAGAATCAGATTTTCCTTTTGCACGCAAGAGAAGAGCAGTTTTCAAATTCAGCATTTTAACTTGCTCCAACAGTTCATCCATCCTCTTGTCCTTCCTAGGAAGTGTAGGATAATTCTTTCGAATGTTTCCTCTTTTTGGTGAAGTATGCATAGGAGGATTCCAATTAGCTTGCACATTTTTCCCAGTCGATACAAATTTACCTTTCAAGTTTATGACCGGATTCTTGAACACCATGCATTCAAACTTTAGGTGGCCAATGTCACCACAAGCATGGCAAACAGGAGATGCTTTTGTTTTACTCCCCGATGCACCATGATCTTTTCTTACCATCGGATGGACTGAGGTAGTTTTTGAAGTGTGACTGTCATAGCTCAAACCTCTTCTGTCCATTGGTGATCTTACAATGTTGAGCTCTTAATTGTGCATATTCTAACCCCAATTCATCACTCATTGTGCACGGTTTACAGGTTTAAAGGACTACTTTAATGCATGATTTGTGATTGTAGGAACAAGATGGAGATTTCACCAATTAAAGGCTAAATAGAGCCCTTTACGAGCATTGAAGTTCATTGGATGAAGGGTGAAGAAGGATGTTATAGGCAAAATGGTGGAGATAAGATTTCACGTGGAAATGTCCATTCGACTCTCGAGATCATCTGATCGAGAGTCGAATATTGGACAAGTGCGGGACGCCCATTCGACTCTCGAGATCATCTGATCGAGAGTCGAATATTGGACAAGTACGGAACGCCCATTCGACTCTCGAGATCATCTGGTCTGGAGTCATGGATGGTCAAATACGGAAAACTAGATTCGCGAGCAGACCTTCTCACAAGTCGTTGAAAGATATTACACCCAAAATATGTACTTGGACTCGCGACCACATTTTAACCTGCGAGCAGCTTTACTACGGGCGTCTCCTTCCTTTTCGGAGGCCATGACTCCCAGCTACGGGCGTCTCCTTCCTTTTCGGAGGCCATGACTCCCAGCTACGGGCGTCTCCTTCCTTTTCGGAGGCCGTGACTCCCAGCTACGGGCGTCTCCTTCCTTTTCGGAGGCCATGACTCCAACTATGGCTTCCGGCCGGAACCAGCCGGATTTCAAGGGATTACCATCTAGGGGCGTGATTGTTGGAATAAATCATTGGGTTGGATCTGACTAAAAAGATAGGATCTTATCCCACGAAATCAGCGGATTCTCAGTATCGTGTGCGACATCAACGGGATTTCGACATCTCACGTAACAGATTGGATTGTTTCAGATCTATATAAGGGGATGGCTCCATTGAAGAGGAGGTACGTACTCATCATTCAATCTTGATCCCGTTTTGCTTGGCTTCTCTTCTGTGGCCTAACTTAAGCGTCGGAGGGCTAACGGCTGGTCCCCAGCCACCCTCATTTGCTGTCTTGCTTCAGGTCTGGTGGTGGAAATCCCTGTTGGAGCGGAGGAGAAAAGCCGGAGGATCTCATTACAAAATTTGACATTAACAGTTTGGCGCCGTCTGTGGGAACGACTTGATCATTAAAATCAATCGTGTTAACCACCGATCAAAATCCTTCGGTGATGCCTCCTAAAAAGACTGTTCATCCTTCAACTTCGAGGCAGGCACCACCTCCACCCGGTGAGACGGAATCCGCACCTGCCCTCCCACCTGTTCCGACGGATATCCCTCAAGGAGCCCCAAATATGCCATCAACAAATCCATTATTGGAGGCCTCTGGAAATCAGGATGATGTCCTACGATTCCTCGGGAACACTCTCCTAACTCTAAACGCCGGAGTTCAGGCACTGTCAAATCGGCTTGATCAGCACTTCCCTGAACCGCAAAGACAACCCTCCGAAGGATTACCACCGCCACCCATACCAGTTGCTTCCAAACATTCTATGGATGAACCACAGGTCCCACCACTTGGAGGCCATCCCCCTGTGCCGTCTCCGCATTCTATACATTCCAGTTCATCTCGACAACCTCAACCGCAAGGCTCCACCGCCGAAACGTCTAGCTATACCTTGCCATGGGAAGGAGATCTCAAAAGAATCCAAGACCGTTTTGATGTCATGGAGCAGAGATACCAGGCAAATCGGCCATCTGCTATCATGGCGGCAATACATCAATCTGAATCTCCCTTCACAAGCGAGGTCATGGAAGCCCCGTTGCCCAGAAAGTATCGAACGCCTGTTATCGCTCCGTACACAGGCATTGGCGATCCTCTGGAACATCTGGAAACTTATAGGTCCCTCATGGAGTTGGAGGGACATGGTTCAGAAATCATGTGTAGGGCTTTTCCCCTTACATTGAAGGAAGCGGCTCGTACGTGGTTTCGGGGGTTAAAGCCTCTTTCCATCAGTTCCTTTTCCCAATTATCGGAGATATTTCTTTCTCAATTCATGGGAAGTATTCGCATTAAAAAGCCAGCCTCCCATCTGATGAATCTGAAACAGCAACATGGGGAGACAATAAAAGAGTTCACAGTACGGTTCACTGCCGAAGCCGTTCAAACTGAGGGTTACACTGAAGAAAAGGGTCTCACAGCCCTCATTGCTGGAATAACGAGCGAGAAATTTAGGTTTGCCTTAGATAAGAGCCCGCCGAAAACTATGGCGGAATTCCAAGCCAAAGCTCAGAAATATATCAATGCAGAAGAAGTCGCATTGACACGCCATGGAGTACAAAGTAAGAAACGCAAGCCAGAAGGAACTTCTACAGATAAAAAATACCATCGCGATCAGCGCGATCGTTCTCCCAGGAAGCCTTACTCTGGTAAATATCATAATTACACTCCTCTTAATCGGTCTCCTGAAAAGGTTCTAATGGAGATAAAACACAAGCCATATGTGAAGTGGCCTGCAAAGATTAAATCCGATCCCGAGAAGAGAGATAAGAGTAAGTTCTGTTACTTCCACAAAGATCACGGGCATAGGACCCAGGACTGTATCTCTCTACGAGACCATATCGAAGCCCTCATTCGAAAAGGCCATCTCCAGGATTATGTTGCTCGTAAAAATAGGTCACCAGAAAGGGCGAAAACCTCATCTCCCCAAAAGGAACCGTCTCATCATCAAACCGACCAAGAGGATGCTGAGCCCACAGGAGAAATTCGCACTATCGTCGGGGGTCCAGCTTGCGGGGGTGACTCTCAAGCTTAAAGAAAGGCATACGCCCGAAAGGCGTCCAAAGAACCCCAGCAGATCTATTGGCTGGAACAAACGTCCAACTCTTCGAAAGCTAACCATCCCCCAATTTCTTTCACCCTCGAAGATGCAGCGGGAATTCATTTCCCTCATGAAGATTCCATCGTAGTCACACTGAAGGTATCAAATTATCTGACTCATCGAATTATGGTGGATACAGGTAGCTCGGCCGATATTCTGTATTTGGAGGCTTTCGACAAGATGGCACTTGCCAGAAACCTCCTCAAGCCAGTATCGACCCCTCTTGTCGGCTTTGGAGGAGAAGTGGTGACACCTGAAGGAAGTATCGATCTCCCAGTCACCTTTGGGGAGAGTCCAGCGAAGACCACCGTCTTCGTAAACTTCCTCGTCGTAGATCGAAAATCAGCATATAACGCCATCTTGGGGAGACCGTCACTAACTAAGGTTGGAGCGGCCTTGCACCCATCATATTTATGCGTTAAATTTCTGACCCCAAATGGCATAGGGGTCGTGCGAGGAAGTCAGCAGGAGGCACGATCCTGTTACCAGATAGCCCTCCAAGATCGAAAGAAGGCTCAAGCGACGCCTGTCATGGAAATAGTTCAAGGTTCATCCGACGTGCTCGCCACCGCGTTGGATCCAAGAGAAAGTGCTCTGAAATCAAGAACTCCAGGGGAGGAAACAGTGGCGATCCGCTTGACCGAAGACGACCAGTCTAAGACCGTGTACATCGGTTCCTCCTTAAACAGTATCCACCGCGAAGATTTGATCCGTTTCCTCACTGAATACCAGGACGTGTTTGCTTGGTCTCATAAAGATATGCCGGGCATCGATCCTAATGTCATCGTACATCGTCTCAACATTGACCCAAAGCATAAACCCGTACATCAGCGTCGACGTGCCTTCACTGCAGAAAGACAAATGGCGATCAAAACTGAAGTTGAGAAGCTGCTCGCGGCAAATTTCATAAAAGAAGTTGACTACCCACAGTGGGTCGCCAACGTAGTTCTCGTCCGAAAAGCTAATGGCAAATGGAGGATGTGCGTCGATTATTCAGACTTAAACAAAGCATGTCCCAAAGATAGCTTCCCGACACCACGAATCGACCAGTTGGTCGACTCGACAGCTGGACACGCCCTCCTCAGTTTTATGGATGCTTACTCTGGTTACAACCAGATTATGATGCATCCACCTGATGGCCAACATACTACCTTCATCACAGATCGAGGACTATATTGCTACCAGGTAATGCCGTTTGGTCTCAAAAATGCAGGGGCCACTTATCAGCGTCTTGTCAACAAAATATTCGCTGCTCAAATCGGTAGGAACATGGAAGTTTATGTTGACGATATGCTTGTGAAAAGCATCGATGAAGATGACCACATTCCTGATCTTCGAGAAGCCTTTGATCTGATGAGGAAGTATCAGATGAAATTAAATCTAGAAAATGTGCGTTTGGAGTATCTGCAGGGAAATTTCTTGGGTTCATGGTTGGCCAACGCGGAATTGAGGCGAATCCCGAAAAGATTAAAGCATTGATAGAGATGAAATCTCCAGTGACTCTGAAGGACGTTCAGCGTCTAGCTGGTCGCATCGCATCATTGAACAGGTTCATCTCGCGAGCATCCGACAAGTGCCTGCCCTTTTTCAAACTCCTTCGTGCAACGGCCAAGTCTGATTGGAAGTGGACACCTCAATGTGAAGAAGCTTTTCAACAACTGAAGCAATATATGAGCGCTCCCCCCATTTTATCTAAGCCTGTGGCGCATGAGCAACTCATTCTTTATTTATCTGTGTCTTCCACGGCCGTTAGTGCCGCTTTAATAAGAGAAGATTCCAGGGTACAAAGGCCCGTTTATTATATCAGTCGAGTAATGGTTGATGCAGAAACTAGGTATTCTGATTTGGAGAAACTGGCCCTAGCCTTAATCACGGCAGCTCGAAAACTGCGACCATACTTTCAAGCCCATGCCATTTTAGTACCAACAAATCATCCACTACGTCAAGTCCTTCAAAAGCCTGAGGCTTCCGGGCGCTTAACTAAATGGGCGGTCGAGATCAGCGAGCATGATATTTCATTCTGTCCTAGGACCGCAGTCAAAGGCCAGGCCGTGGCTGACTTCATCGCCGAATTTACATATTCTTCTGAAGATAGCGTCATGACCAGCGATCAACCTCCTTGGTCGCTCTTCGTGGACGGGTCGTCACGGGCTAGTGGCAGTGGAGCGGGCCTGATTTTAGTGGCTCCAGACGGGTCGCATTTTCAATACGCTCTGCGTTTCGAATCACGCGTCTCCAATAATGAAGCAGAATATGAGGCCCTTATTGTTGGCCTCGAGCTAGCCGTTGTCCTCGCAGTCCAGAATTTGATAATTCATAGCGACTCCCAGCTCATTGTCAACCAAGTTCTTGGCGAATTCGAAACCAAAGAAGAAAGAATGGCCTTATACAAGTCTCGTGTCCTCATCCTGTTCGCCAAACTGAAGACTTACAAAATATTCCATATCCCTCGCGAGCAGAACCAACTTGCCGATTCCTTGGCAAAACTCGCTTCTGCACCAGAATCAGAACTATCACATTCGATCCCCATCGAGCACCGTCAACACTTGAGTATCGACCAAGTAACTCCCGAACAAGTTATTTCGGTACAATCGTCTCCATGCTGGATGGATCCTATCATCCTTTATCTCAGAGATGGATACCTACCAGAAAACAAGAAAGCTGCAAGACAAATTCAGCTTCGAGCTGCCAGGTACACCTTACAAGATGGAATCTTGTTGCGAAAAAGCTTCTCCTTGCCTTATTTGAGGTGTCTTCACCCAGAAGAAGCACATCGTGTTCTAGATGAAGTACACCAGGGGGCATGTGGTAATCATCCCAGGGGGCGATCTCTAGCATATAAAGCGATGAGGCAAGGATATTATTGGCCTACTATGAAAGCAGATGCCATAGAATTTTCTAAAAAATGCGACAAGTGTCAACGATATCAACCTATACCTCGCGTACCGTCTGAGCAGATGCCCCCGCATGTGGTAATCATCCCAAGGGGCGATCTCTAGCATATAAAGCGATGAGGCAAGGATATTATTGGCCTACTATGAAAGCAGATGCCATAGAATTTTCTAAAAAATGCGACAAGTGTCAACGATATCAACCTATACCTCGCGTACCGTCTGAGCAGATGCCCCCGGTCGATAGCCCTTGGCCTTTTGCTCAGTGGGGGATCGATATCATCGGTCCCTTACCTATGGGAAAGGGACAGAATAGGTTCGCGATCGTGGCGGTTGATTATTTCACCAAATGGGCCGAGGCAGAACCATTAGCCAAAATTACTGAAAAACAAACTACTAAGTTTATGTGGAGAAATATTATATGTCGCTTCGGACTTCCTCATACTATAATTACCGATAACGGAACGCAGTTCGACAACGCAGCCTTTGATGAATTTTGCGACAAATGGAAAATACGTAATCTCCGCACTTCTCCATATCATCCACAGGCGAATGGGCAGGTCGATGCAGTGAATAAAATTATAAAGCATCATTTAAAGACCAAGCTAAGTGAATGTAAAGGGGTGTGGCCAGAACTTCTTCCAGAAGTGTTATGGGCCTATAGAACCACAGCTTGTACATCGACAGGTGAAACTCCTTTCTCCTTAGCATTTGGTGTTGACGCAGTGGTACCAGTGGAAATTCAAGTGCCCTCGTATCGGATCGAACAGTATGATCCCGCGAGCAATCAGGAAAATATCCAACTTCATCTTGATCTCTTGGAAGAGCGAAGAAATGCTTCCCAAGTACGAGTGGCAGCATATCAACAACGTATTGCTCGTTATCGAAATGCAAAGGTTCGACCTAGATCCTTCCAGTTCGGAGATTTGGTTCTAAGGCGAAATCTTGGAGTTCCTGTTCGTTCATTGGATCCGAATTGGGAAGGCCCGTATCGGGTTATTAGGGTTGTGCGACCCGGTACTTATTATCTTGAAGACATGCACGGGAAGCCTGTACGTCGCCCTTGGCACGTGGAGCATTTGCTACGATACTACCCTTAGATTCGATGTAGTTTATTATAGCATTTTATGAATAAAGTAAAAGATATCTTTTGGCCGCTACTCCATTTATATGGACCTGAATAGCCCTGAAGAGAGTGCTTACACATCCTCTTGGCCAATTACCTACCTTTGGTAGGACTGAAATCATTACTAGTTGGTTGCTTTTCCATTTACATGGACCTGAACAGCCTCGAAGAGAATGAATACCATCTCTTGACCAACCTTCTGCCCTTGGTAGAACTAAAATCTCAATCGATAGATCAGTCTATCTCAACGCGGACATGGTGGTACGACCCCCGGATTGAGTCTAATTCATTTTCATGAGTTAGTTGCTCACGACTGGTGTAAGGAAGGATCACACTCCGGAATGCGAGCACCGTAGCTCGAGCCCGAATCAGCCATACACCTTAATCGCGAGCACCACAGTTCGTCATACACCCTAAATTGCGAGCAGTGTAACTCGTGCTCGGATTAAGGGTTCGCATTCACTGATGACTCGATATGAAGTCAACTTGGGGGTCTCAATCGTTTGGCCGCAACGAACCCCCAGATTGGGCACATTCTCGTTGCAACAAGGCATTCAGTACAAGGAAAAGAAAGTAAGCAAAAACGAGAAGGCATTCATTGCGTGAAAAGGAAAAGGCAACGAGGACAATACTTCCAAAAATATTTTTTCTTTTCTTTCATTAATGGTAAATGTTTACAATATCCATTCACGAATACAAGAGAGGAAAACAAAGAAAATCAATCCCTTGGAGGAGCTGCGCTCTCAATTTCAGGGCCCATTTCTGGAGCTCCGTCAACCTGAGTGGCTTCAGTCACCTCGTTCTCAGCAGCAGCCTGCTCTTCGGCAGCAATGGTGGTCGCGACTCGACCGAACTCCCCCATATCAAAGGATGGGATCATTCGTTGCACTACTCTTAGCGCAAAGTCGCGACCAGCATCATACGACTCGTACCTTTCGTCGTCATATTGCTGCGAAGAACGGAACTCAGAAATTGCCCGAGGCCCTTCTTCCGAGAGCATTTTCGCAAGGGCGACTCTCTCCTCGTCCCAGTGGATCGAGTCGTCCTTAAGCTGCGCGAGAGCGTTGCGCTCCTTGGTTAGGTTGTCGTAGGCCTCCTTGAGCTGCGACCTAGCCTCCGCAAGTCGCTCCTCCAGGGAGATCTTGTCTTGGCGAAAGATCTCCTTCTCTCTCTCCGCCTTCTCCTTCAAGTCGGCGAGTTTCGCGAACTTATTATCCAGAGTTTGGTAGCTTTCGGTCAACACCTGGACTTTCTCTATGAGGATTTTTATCTCCTCATCTTTCTTGGAAATCACAGCCTCACGGGATTTGAGGAGTTGATCTCGCCCCAGGACCGCCTTCTCCAAAGCAATCCTTTTTTCATCTGCCTCGTCTATTACGCGGCGAGCGGCGACGATGTCTCGCTTCGTCCGCAAGATGAGGTCTAGTCCCTGCAAACAAGAAGATGGATGAGAAGAAATACTTAAAACACCAAAATAATAAAGTTTTTGGGTTAGGAGGTTCTACCTGAGCCATCCTCATCCCTGCCTCAAGGAAGAGGCTCTCGGGGCCTGGCTCGGGAAGAGAGCCGAAGGGTTGAGGTGGGACATTCTCGAATAAGAATTTACAGATGGGGTGGAGATGGCGAGGAACAGAATACGTTCCACCACCGGAAGGTTGGGCAACGATCAGCCCAGACGGCTCGCGAGGAGGAGCCGTCGCCTCGCGAGCAGGTCCCTGCTCGGTAGCAGGTACCAGCTCGCGGGCAGGAGCCATCTCTCGAGGCTCCGTGCGCTCACGAGCCTCCTCAGCTGGGGGACAGCTGGACCCTACCCCGTCCGGGGAGTTGTCAGCGATATTGATTACTGGCGGCCCGGGCGCGACCGCCAGTGAAGGATTAGCGGGCCCTGCTGGAGCCCCCCCCCACCTTGCTCGCGAGAGGAGCAGGCTGATCGCTACCCTTCTCGGTGGATGGGTGAGATGGACCAGCAGATGTTTTCTTCTGCCTCTTAGAGCTCGTGCCCTTCAGCCGGGGCAGCAAACCTCTTTTTTCTCCAACTTGCGTCATCTCGACTTCTCTTACAGGTATTAAGCCCGCTGCTGCAAGGCGAGGTGGAGACAAGCAAGTCTCGACGTGCCTATCACCAATAGGCACCTTGTACACCTTTACGATTTTTTCGTTGATCCCCCCTTTCAAGTTCGGTTTTCTCAAGGCCGGGATACCTGCGAGCACAAACAGGGGTCAGATGGAGAAACCTTAAAAACCTTTTATTGAAGAAACGGATCACAATGCGGGACTGCCTACCTTCACAGAAAAAACGATTTACTCTTGGGCCCCTGGAAGAAGCAAATTCCCAATTTCCAGATGCGTAAAACCAACGCTTCCTCCAGCCGGGATAATTCGATGTGGGCTTCCCCAGCACAAAGTTATCCCGGTGCCAATAACATAGATAGTACCAGCCTTCGCTGGAGGGTGCCTTCTTCAAGCGGAACATGCGGAGGAACTCATCAGCTGTAAGCTCCCCGTTCCCGGCCTGAGCCCAAAGGACGAATGAGCTTAGGACCACCCTCCATCCATTCACAATAAGTTGCCCGGGGGCAATTTTATAACACCGAAGTACATCCCGGATGAAGGGATGGAGGGGAAGGCGAACCCCCAGAATGAGTTGATACTCATAGAAGGCCACACACCCTGGGGGAGGGGAGTCTGGCGTCTCTCCGTCTCTGGGTAACCGGAGATCGACTGAGTCAGGGATCGAAAATCTCTCCCGTAACTCCAGCAGCCGGTTCTCCGATAGAATGGAGGGATATCCGGCCGCTGTATACTGACCTGCCGGAACCCTTGCGTTACTAGAAGCAGAGGATTCCGGGGTAGCATCTCCTAAAGGAACGGTACTCTCCTCAGAAGCCATGGGATATTCAAAAAAAAAAAAGGAAGAAGAAATAGAATAATGGAAAAGGAAAGAAAGAGCACCAAAGGGGATCGAGGAAGACACCAAGGAGCTCCGGAGGAAGATGATGGAAAAAGCAAAGGAGGATTCTGAAATTTCTGGGAAAATCAGAAGATATGGTGGACTCCGTATATTTATAGGCAATCATTCCGCCGTATATGGTAGCACGTGGCGATCTTTCGTTCGGCACAGCACTCAAGCAGGCACGCCCATTAAATACTCGGACACGTGGCGAGCGCCTCTTCATTTCCTGACTGCGGAAAGGCTGGCGCTCATTAATTCCAGCCTAATCATGTACGGTGTCTCGGTGAAAGCAAGAGGCAGCCGCGCATGACATCAAGTAAGTCCTTTCCTTAAGGATTCTTGGCGGCAAGGACTTCGGGGGCATCTGTTATAGGCAAAATGGTGGAGATAAGATTTCACGTGGAAATGTCCATTCGACTCTCGAGATCATCTGATCGAGAGTCGAATATTGGACAAGTGCGGGACGCCCATTCGACTCTCGAGATCATCTGATCGAGAGTCGAATATTGGACAAGTACGGAACGCCCATTCGACTCTCGAGATCATCTGGTCTGGAGTCATGGATGGTCAAATACGGAAAACTAGATTCGCGAGCAGACCTTCTCACAAGTCGTTGAAAGATATTACACCCAAAATATGTACTTGGACTCGCGACCACATTTTAACCTGCGAGCAGCTTTACTACGGGCGTCTCCTTCCTTTTCGGAGGCCATGACTCCCAGCTACGGGCGTCTCCTTCCTTTTCGGAGGCCATGACTCCCAGCTACGGGCGTCTCCTTCCTTTTCGGAGGCCGTGACTCCCAGCTACGGGCGTCTCCTTCCTTTTCGGAGGCCATGACTCCAACTATGGCTTCCGGCCGGAACCAGCCGGATTTCAAGGGATTACCATCTAGGGGCGTGATTGTTGGAATAAATCATTGGGTTGGATCTGACTAAAAAGATAGGATCTTATCCCACGAAATCAGCGGATTCTCAGTATCGTGTGCGACATCAACGGGATTTCGACATCTCACGTAACAGATTGGATTGTTTCAGATCTATATAAGGGGATGGCTCCATTGAAGAGGAGGTACGTACTCATCATTCAATCTTGATCCCGTTTTGCTTGGCTTCTCTTCTGTGGCCTAACTTAAGCGTCGGAGGGCTAACGGCTGGTCCCCAGCCACCCTCATTTGCTGTCTTGCTTCAGGTCTGGTGGTGGAAATCCCTGTTGGAGCGGAGGAGAAAAGCCGGAGGATCTCATTACAAAATTTGACATTAACAAAGGACCAAAGAAAGACAAAGCAAGGAGAGAAGAGAAAAGAATAAAGAAAGGAAGAAATAAAGAAGAAAAAGCAGCCTAGACCGGTCAAGACTGGTCGGCCACCCATCTACCTGCCAAGAAACTTGCTGGACTGATCAGCAAGGCAGTCCGACTGGTCAAGACCGGTCTGCTATAGTTGCTGGACTAATGCAGAACACAGTCCGACCGGTCAAGACCGGTCGGCCAAGCCAGTCCGACCGGTCCAGACCGGTCGGCCATGCGTAACAGGCTGTTTCTATTTTGGGACTCCGAATTTCTCTGCGCAAGTGCGTAACTTTACGCGAAATCTGGAACTTTCTTGCGTAAAGGACACCTCCAAGCTATAAAAGGACATCTTCCCTTCATACCAAGGCATGCTAGGACGTGGGGATTGCTCGGGAGACGAACTCTACTTCAAATTTCTAGTTTTCTTCCTGTTTTAGTTATTTTTTTATGTTTTTAGAGGCTTCTAGTTCAAGGATGTTAAAGATGAACTAAAACCTCTTAGCTAGGGCTAAGAGGTGAAGCTTTTGATTCGTTTTTGATGGATTGATGCAACCTAGGTTTCCTTTCATGTTTTAATTGATGAATTTTAGTTCAATATGAGTTTAAATCAAGTACTATTTTGGTTTCTACTTTGATCTCTTGATGACTCCGGGCTCATGTGATTCTTAGTGATCCTAGCTTAGTATCTTAGTTTTGAGCATTAGTTATGCTTGTGTAGTTCATTGATCTACCATCGACTCCGGGCATGGTAGATGCTTTGATTGCCTTGTATGTAATGGCCTGATTTTCATGTGGGAACTCATCCAACTAAAGTTTTTATTGTTCTGTTATAATCTGGAATAGTTGTTTATTGATTGATTTTGATTTAATTAGAGTTCTAATCATGAGTTGTAATCAAGTCTAGTGACAGGATTTGGTGAAAGCTATGATTATGAATCTCAACTAGATTGGAAAGAGGCTTGGCCTACACAATTGAGTGTGCCCAAGGCCTGAGCATGGTTATGGGAATCAAATCAATGAATAAGCACTTGTTTTAGATAATTGTTGATTGAACCGCTCTATATTCCGATCGGATAGAGATATGAATTCGATTCCGATTGAGTTGTGAAAGACCTAGTTGTGTTGATGCATTGAAACTTATCAAAAGTGGATCCTTGGTGCTCTAGTGCCTTTTTAGATTGAAATTACCTTAACCATTCACTGTTTAAAACCAAATCGCTATTTTTCAGTTTTAGCTCTTAATAGGATCTTAATTACTAGTTATTTTAGACAAATTCTGAGGATACCCATACATAAATCTCTGTGGGAACGATACTCAGTCTTTCCGAATTATTACTACTTCGCAACCCTACACTTGGGGAGTGAACAAGTTTTTGGCGCCGCTGCCGGGGATTTCTATGCGGTATTTTTAGAATTTTCTGAATTAACTTCTAGTTGAGATTGTGTTAAGATAGGTTTAGGATTTGTTTTGCTTTCTAGAGTAGGTTTTCTTCTAACTACTAACTTACTTTGTTTTGATTTTTGCAGGATTCTAACATAGGTTTAATTCAGGGATTTTTAGGAAGTTGAAGAAGAAGAAGGCATCTTAAGTCACAAATCAGGTTTTATCGTTTTAACCTTACTCTTCTTCTTCTCCTACTCATTCCTATCATATTCATCTCTTGTAGAGTGGGTGGAGACTCCTTTTGGATCTCTAAAAGGTAGGCCTTGTGCCACCTGGATTCCTATTGGTCAGCTCTGCCGTCTTGGATCACCTTGTGCTCAGAGATTTCTCTTCTCAACCTATTCCTCTTTCTTCTTTTTCTGTACTTTTTCTCAAAAGACTCAAAGAGTGGGTGGGGAGTTCTTTGAACCCCTATTGACCAGGAGATATCGGTCTCTATCCTTGCTTCTGGCTTAGCCATTGCAAGACACCTTGTGCTTAAGTCCTAGAGAGGAGTAAAGGAAGGAAGAATTCTTTTTCCTTTTTGTTCATTCTTTTTGGTTTTGCATGCCACATTGGGCTCGGACTTATAATAATTGACTTGTAAGGGACGGAGTAATTGTTGAAGGGATTGATAGAGAGCCTCGTGTTAGGAAACATCAAAATTTTCTTAAAATTACTAGAGAGATGGCTGAAAATCAACCAAATCAAGGGGTTAATCAACATCAAAATCCAGCCCCAAACCTTACTGAATTGGATGAGAATGAAGTGAGGGATGTACCTCAACCTAGAACTTTACGTGACTATTTACAACCAGTTAGGACGAGTACTCCCTCTTGCATGATTTTCCCTCACAATGTGGGAAATATTGATTTTAAACCGGGGTTGATCCAACTTCTTCCTAGATTCCATGGACTCGACTCTGAGAGCGTGTATCTACATATTAAGGAATTTGAAGAGGTTATAGCCACAATAAACTATGACAATGTGACCAAGGATACAATAAAACTTAAATTGTTCCCTTTTTCCTTGAAAGAGAAGGCCAAATCATGGCTACATTCCTTAAGGCCGAGGTCTATTGGGACATGGGCTGAGATGACTAGGGAGTTTCTTAAAAAATTCTTCCCTACTCATCGAACCAATGCACTAAGAAGGGCCATAATGAACTTCGCCCAAAAAGAAGAAGAAACAATTTTCCAATGTTGGGAAAGGTATAATGAGCTTTTAAACGCATGCCCACATCATGGCTATGAACGGTGGAGGTTGATTAGTTTCTTCTATGATGGATTAAACTCAACCATGCGCCAATTTGTGGAGATGATGTGCAATGGAGAGTTCATGAATAAGGAAACAGAGGAAGCTTGAGATTATTTCGACATGTTGGCTGAAAATACACAAGCATGGGATACATCTAAGCCAACAAGTTCAAAACAACCCCAAGCCAAGGAAAAGGGAGAAATTTATGTTTTAGATGGGCAAGATGATCTAGGTTCTAGAGTGGCTAAACTCACACGAAAGGTCGAGGAGATGGAACTAAAGAAAGTGGACACAACCCAACAAAGGGGGGCTGTTGAAACTATTTGTGGTATTTGTGCTTCTAATGTGCATCAAACGCCGGATTGTCCAACAATCTATGCGTTTCGAGAACTTTTATTTGAACAATCGAATGCCTTGAATAGTTGTCAACGACCTTTTAGTACTCTAAATTCAAACACGAACAATTCTAGTTAGAGAAACAACCCTAACTTCAACTGGGCGAATGGAAACACGGCTAATTAAAATATTCCTCAAAGGGGGCCCCCAATGCAAATGGCTCCACCTCAAATGCCTAGAGGATACTTTGAAAGCATTCATGGAAGGACAAGCTCAAATAAATCAATCCAACCATACGATAATGCTTAAGCTTAAAAATTCGGTGGAGGAAATCAAGGCTCGCTTAAACGCAAGGGAAGGGATGCTTCCGGCCCAACCCATACCAAATCCAAAACCACAATGTGAAATAAGTGTGCCTAGTTCTTCTAACCAACATATGGAACATGCTAAGGCCATCACCACTCTTAGAAGTGGTAAAATCATTGAAAAATCTGAGCCGGTGAAGGTTTCAATGCCTAATGATCTGGTATCTTCCAAAGAGGATGATGGACCTATCATCACCATGAATGAAAAAGAGCCATTGAAAGAATATAGGCCCGTTGCTCCATTCCCCCAACGCCTGATTCTAGCCAAACCTCAAGATAAATATCAGGAATTTTTAGAGGTTTTCAAGCAAGTCAAAATCAACATCCCATTGTTGGATGCCATTAAACAAATACCGTTATATGCAAAAATTTTAAAAGACCTTTGCACGGTTAAAAGAAAAATACATGTGCAAAAGAAGGCATTTTTAACAGAAAATGTGAGTGCCATTATCAACCACGGGATGCCCAAGAAATACAAAGATCCTGGTTGTCCGACAATATCATGTGTGATTGGAGACTACCGGGTGAAACATGCTCTACTTGATCTAGGGGCAAGTGTAAACTTAATTCCCTTTTCGGTCTATGAATAATTGGGTTTAGGTGAATTAAAACCCACCAAAACCACATTACAACTTGCTACTAATCGATTCGTATTCCGAGAGGGGTGATTGAGGACGTTCTTGTCCAAGTTGACAAAGTTTACTACCCGGTGGACTTTATTGTCTTGGACACGAGACCCATGGTTAATATTGGCCCTCAAATTCCTGTCATACTTGGCCGCCCATTCCTAGCTACATCAAACGCTATCATAAATTGTAGGAGTGGGGTCATCCAAATGTCTTTTGGCAATATGACAATTGAGTTGAATGCTTTCAATATTGACAACCAACAAGAGGATGAGGATGAGGAGGTCCATGAAATAAATATGATCAATTCTATTGTGGAAGATGCATCCCTCTCACCTTTTTACTCCGGTCACTTAGACGAAGAAGTGACCCACTACCTTGAAGAGAACGATGATATGATAAGGGATATGGTCACACTTTTCGAGTCGGTATCGGCGTATGACGTTAGCCGAGAGAAGGATGTGGAAACAATACCTTTTTGCACTGAGAAATCAATTCAAATTTTCACACCTTTGTGGAGCATGCATACCGAACTCCACCAACCCTGGGATGATCCTTACTTGCAATATCAATGCCTAGGAAAATCTGAATGGAGACATATTTTTTCTGATAAATATGATGATGTCTCCTCGTATACATGTGGTGAAAACATTAAGGAACACGCTGAAATTCCTTTTTGGGATTTTGGGTGGCTCATCTCGATTACTCACACACATGTTTATTGTAAAGCAGGATATTGGATGACGTTGCTGCGAAACCTTTTGATCCATCTAATGATTCTGCTTGACTTTATGCTTTTGGATGAGTTGTTGGGATTAACCTCCTAGTCTGACGGAGGATAATTTGCTAGAATGCTTTCCCATTAGGATTTGCTTTGATAGTGATTTAGTTGTGAAGTATACGTCAGGTGATATCTCCAAAAGCTAATCTTGCCATAAAATATATGCATCAGGTGATATCTCTCTTTCTCACTCTCCTTTGTTTTATGTCATTACTCTTATGTCATGCATATTGCATATCTTATTACATTGAGGACAATGTAAAGTTTTGGTTGGGGGGTGAGAGATTCCTTAGATGATGAATCTGCTAGCTTTTGTGACATGTCGAGCAAAGATGTAGAAATTTTTTGATTTTTCTAAAATTCGAAACTCTTTTGGAAAACTTTGATTCTATGCATTCGAGATAGCATGGGTATAAGAAGATGAGATATGAAGTGAGGGATGTTGCAAGCTTTGAATTTCTCTTAATATAATGGTTCTATATGTGAATTCACCTATTTTTATGATTAATAGAAAATTTGAACACCTTTTGCACCTAGTTCACATTACACGATTTTCATGATTTGAAAGGATTATGTGATTTATGGATTAGCTTGACTTGGATTTAAGGCATTGAGAAACTAAGCAGGGGTACTTTGTCCATCCTTGTCCATGGGAAAATAACGAAAGATATGGATTTCTAAAAATCCTATCTAAAGAAAAAGAAAAAGGAAAAGGAAGGATGAAATTGGGAATGATGGAAAAATGGTGAAAATTCCGATTAGGGCTACCTACTACCAACCGGGGGATGGTCTACCTGTAACCAAAGTCGGAAATGGGACGTAGTGTGAAAGTTGTCGGAAGGACGGTAAGGCAAATTCCTGTCATAGGCTTGTTGTTGCCCTATACACCTTGAGATCTATAGTTTAGTTGATCTATGAAGAAGATAATCCCGGAAACTCATGAGATGAACCTTCACTATGCACACTAGGTTGAATTTGTTCAAGTTCTTCTATTTGTCAATCAATCAGTGGGAATTTCATATAAACACTTATTATGTTCTGAGAGTTTAAGGTTTCAACCTTTATCACCGAATTTCTCTGATTTTTACACTTATGTGTCTTGGAATGTATAGAAGAATAGTTTCTAGAGGAGAGTTGGGTTTTGGAAAATGAAACTTGTTTCACGCATGTTTTGCTCGGGACTAGCAAAATGCTGGTTGGGGGGTGTGTTGAGCTCTTAATTGTGCATATTCTAACCCCAATTCATCACTCATTGTGCACGGTTTACAAGTTTAAAGGATTACTTTAATGCATGATTTGTGATTGTAGGAACAAGATGGAGATTTCACTAATTAAAGGCTAAATAGAGCCCTTTACGAGCATTGAAGTTCATTGGATGAAGGGTGAAGAAGGACCAAAGAAAGACAAAGCAAGGAGAGAAGAGAAAAGAAGAAAGAAAGGAAGAAATAAAAAAGAAAAAGCAGCCTAGACCAGTCAAGACCGGTCGGCCACCCATCTACCTGCCAAGAAACTTGCTGGACTGATCAGCAAGGCAGTCCGACCGGTCAAGACCGGTCGGCTATAGCTGCTGGACTAATGCAGAACACAGTCCGACCGGTCAAGACCGGTCAGCCAAGCCAGTCCGACCGGTCCAGACCGGTCGGCCATGCGTAGCAGGCTGTTTCTATTTTGGGACTCCGGATTTCTCTGCGCAAGTGCGTAACTTTACGCGAAATCTGGGACTTTCTTGCGTAAAGGACACCTCCAAGCTATAAAAGGACATCTTCCCTTCATACCAGGGCATGCTAGGACGTGGGGATTGCTCGGGAGACGGATTCTACTTCGAATTTCTAGTTTTCTTCCTGTTTTAGTTATTTTTTATGTTTTTTGAGGCTTCTAGTTCAAGGATGTTAGAGATGAACTAAAACCTCTTAGCTAGGGCTAAGAGGTGAAGCTTTTGATTCGTTTTTGATGGATTGATGCAACCTAGGTTTCCTTTCATGTTTTAATTGATGAATTTTAGTTCAATATGAGTTTGAATCAAGTACTATTTTGGTTTCTACTTTGATCTCTTGATGAATCCGGGCTCATGTGATTCTTAGTGATCCTAGCTTAGTATCTTAGTTTTGAGCATTAGTTATGCTTGTGTAGTTCATTGATCTACCGTCGACTCCGAGCATGGTAGATGCTTTGATTGCCTTGTATGCAATGGCCTGATTTTCATGTGGGAACTCATTCAACTAAAGTTCTTATTTTTCTGTTTTAATCTGGAATAGTTGTTTATTGATTGATTTTGATTTAATTAGAGTTCTAATCATGAGTTGTAATCAAGTCTAGTGACAGGATTTGGTGAAAGCTATGATTATGAATCTCAACTAGATTGGAAAGAGGCTTGGCCTACACAATTGAGTGTGCCCAAGGCCTGAGCATGGTTGTGGGAATCAAATCATTGAATAAGCACTTGTTTTAGATAATTGTTGATTGAACCACTCTATATTCCGATCGGATAGAGATATAAATTCGATTCCGATTGAGTTGTGAAAGACCTAGTTGTGTTGATGCATTGAAACTTATCAAAAGTGGATCCTTGGTGCTCTAGTGCCTTTTTAGATTGAAATTACCTTAACCATTCACTGTTTAAAACCAAATCGCTATTTTTCATTTTTAGCTCTTAATAGGATCTTCATTATTAGTTATTTTAGACAAATTCTGAAAATACCCATACATAAATCTCTGTGGGAACGATACTCGGTCTTTCCGAATTATTACTACTTCGCAACCCTACACTTGGGGAGTGAACATACAACTCCTAGGAGTTTTTCAAGGTTTTCTTCTCTTTGGGCGAAACGTCTTTTAGAGTCAACAACTTGACACTTAAGACGATCAATTTCAGTGTTCGCCTCTTTGAGTTCTTTCTCAAGTCTAGCATGCTTGTCTAGAGATTCACCACTTATGAACCTTTTCTTTTCTTGTTCAAGCTCATCATTCTTCCTTTTCAGTTCTTCTAGATCTTGACACATCTTTTGATTCTCAATTTTCAATCCGTCAAGACTTTTTGTGAATTTACCATTTTCAGTCTTCATTTAGCCCAACTTTTTAATGGTATTCATATTTTCAATGTATAGTTGGTTATATACCTCCTGAAGGCCTTCATCATTGTTGAACCTCCAATTTATACATTGCATTGCCCATTAGATGACATGTTTTGCATGATTTTCATGATTTAAAGGCCCATCTAACACATGTTTTGTGATTATAGGAGATGAGCGCGGACTTCATTCAATTAGGGATTGAAAGAATGCCTTTAGAGCCATTGGACGAAGGACGAAAGAGGACCAAACAAAGAAGAACGCAAGGAGAAGAGAGAGAAGAAGAAAGAGGAGAAAAAGAAAGGAAGAAGAATCAAAGGGAAGGAGGACCGACCGGTCTTGACCGGTCGGCCATGGACGTTGATCACATTGAAGAAAGGCCGACCGGTCTTGACCGGTCGGCCATGTTTACTGGACAAAGGGAAAACTAGTCCGACCAGTCTTGACCGGTCGGCTAGGCTCACTGGACTGCTGGGCAGGTCAGTCCGACCGGTCTTGACCGGTCGGCTGTACTCCCTGGACTGTTTAAAAGACCAGTCCGACCGGTCTAGACCGGTCGGCTCTACGTAAACAGAGTCCTTTCTAAATCGGGACACCGAAAAATGCTGCGCACTGCGTAACCTTTCGCAGATTCTGGATGTTTCCGACGCAAGGGAGCTTTCTTACTATAAAAGGATAGCTAGGGGCTCTTCCTAGATCATCATAGAAGCTAAGGGACGTAATTCTAAGGAGAGGAAGCTGTCGTGGAGCGTCTGCAACTCTCCTATTTCCGATTTTTCTAGTTTTATGCTTTTATTAAGAGTTTTTAGTTGTAGCATGAATATGCTCGGCTAGAACCTCTCAGCTAAGGCTGAGAGGTGAAGCTTGTAGCCAATTCCATTTTGGATTCAGTTTAATTCAAGTAATTTCAATTCAAGTTTGGATTTTTCTTGCATATTTCAGTTCCAAAAGTGGTAGTTTGAGATGTTTTATGAGAGTTCATGTACTCCGGACATGAATTTCTTGCAATTCTCTGAGATTATCATATGATGCTTGTCTAGATTCGAATCATAGTAATCCTTGAGCAGGCCATAGTCCATAGACATGGCTGTTACTCCGAAGGCTATGGTTTTGAATTCTATATTGATTGAATGGACTAGAACTTGGAAGTTCAACTTGATTTGGATTGAATGTGTGTGAATGCTTTATTTTCCAACTAGATGAGAGATAAAACTTCAAATCTAGTTGTGTTCTCTACTTGGATTGATTGAATTGACATGGGATTGCTACAAGTGGATCCTTGAATGCCTTAGTACTTTAAATCATTAATTTTCTATTAAAGTTACTGTTTTAGTTAATTACCAAATTGAATCTGATATTCTTGCAAAATTGAGTGGCTGGAGTAGTTTGAAATTGTTTCTATTTCCCTGTGGATCGACCTCAGTCTTACCGAGTTTTATTACTACATCGCAGCCTTACACTTGAGGCGAGCGAACAAGTTTTTGGCACCGCTGCCGGGGATTTAGATAACGGTTTTCAAATAGTTCAGTGGCTGTAGAAGTAGAAGTAGATAGGTTTTCTTCTGATTTTCTTAGAACTAACAAATTTTTCTGTTTTGTAGGAATTCATCTCTAGTTCAAGCACATCAAGTGATACCTTTCTAACTTAGTGAGAATTTGTTCAGATTAATTTCAGATTTCAGTTTTCTAGGATTTAGGATTAGTTTTAGTTTTTGGTTGAGTGGTTTATGTCCTGTTGGGAACGTAACCATTCGAATCGTCTCTAATCTGAAGGTGGTTTAGTTGGACCATTATCAGTCCATATACGAGTCCGAAATTACCAAGAGCATTGTGAAAGTTTGGGGAGTATGGAACAAACACCTTTAAGGAATCCTCCCCCCCCCTACTCCAACTACAAATGCAAATCAGGAAGGAGTAGGAGAGAATGAGGTACATAATGTTCCTCCAATGAGATCACTATGGGACTACCTACAACCTGCCCGAGCAATTACACCCTCTTGCGTGGTTCTACCAGCAAACGGTGGAAATTTTGACATAAAACCGGGTGTAATTCAACTCTTACCAAAGTTCCATGAGCTAGACTCTGACCGCCCATACTTACACTTGAAAGAATTCGAAGAAGTGTTGGCCACCTTGCATCACACCAATGTTTCCGAGGATACTATCAGACTTGAACTTTTTCCCTTCACTTTGAAAGAAAGAGCCAAAGATTGGCTTCACTCTCTTAGACCACATTTGATTGGGTCATGGGTTGAGATGAACCGGGAATTCTTGAAAAAGTTCTTCCCAGCTCATAAAACGAACACCCTTCGAAGGGCCATAATGAATTTCTCGGCTAAAGAAGGTGAATCTTTCTTTCAATGTTGGGAAAGATTTAAAGATCTCCTGCTTGCTTGCCCACATCATGGCTATGAGAGTTGGCGAATTACAAATTTTTTCAATGATGGATTAAGTTCCAATATGCGCCAATTTGTGGAGATGATGTGCAATGGCGAGTTTATGAGTAAAAATCTAGATGAGGCTTGGAGTTACTTGGACATGTTGGCTGAAAATGCCCAATCTTAGGATACATCGGATAAACCTAATAACTCCAAACCCACTCAAGAGAAAGGAGGGATCTATGTCCTTAAGGAGGAAGACGATGTGAATGCAAGGATAGCCAACCTCACAAGGAAGGTTGAGGCCATGGAACTTAGTAAAAGTGGAGTTCCCAAGTCCAATGAAGCTATTGAAACCATATGTGGGATTTGCCTCACCGATTTACACGCTACGCAGGATTGTCCCACAATTCCTGCATTTCAAGAGGTATCACATGAACACGCCAATGCCACATATGGTTATCAACGGCCTTTCAATGGACCGGTAGGTAATACGTACAATGAGAGTTGGAAGAACCACCCAAATTTTAGTTGGAAGAATGCTCCTACGGGCAATCCTACCAACTTTCAAAGAGGGCCACCCATGCAAAATATGGCCCCACCTCAATTCTCAATGGAGGATACCTTGAAGGCGTTTATACAAGGGCAAACGCAAATCAATCAAACAAATCAGCAATTGTTCCAAGAGCTTAAAGTCTCGGTTGATGAGATTAAGGGACGCTTGAATGCTAGGGAAGGGACCTTTCCGGCCCAACCTCAGCCCAATCCAAAGCAAGTACATGAAGTAAGCATCCCTAATCCTTCCAACCAAAACATGGAGCAAGCCAAATCCATCACCACCCTTAGAAGTGGAAAACAAATTGACAAAACTATTCCGGTGAAGGCCGATGAGCCTAATGATCCGGTAAATTCTGAGGATGAAGATGGATCTAACTTAGCCCCACAACAACCGGAACGCATTTATAAGCCCATAGCACCATTCCCTTCAAGATTGGTTGCCCCAAAATCTCTCCCAAATTCTCATGATATTTTAGAAATTTTCAGACAAGTCAAGATTAATATCTCTTTGCTTGATGCCATCAAACAAATTCCCTCTTATGCCAAGTTTCTAAAAGACCTATGCACAACAAAATGCAAATATAATGTGCAGCAAAAGGCCTTCTTAACTGAGCAAGTGAGTGCCATCCTCACTCAAAAGACCCCCCCAAAATTCAAAGATCCCGGTAGTCCCACCGTCTCATGCATCATTGGAGACTACCGGATTGAGCGTGCCTTGTTAGATTTGGGGGTGAGTGTGAACTTGATCCCATACTCGGTATATGAGCAATTGGGTCTTGGTGAATTAAAACCCACCAAAACCATGTTGCAACTCGCTGATAGATCTATCCGTGTACCGAGGGGGATAGTTGAGGATGTTCTAGTCCAAGTTGACAAATTCTACTACTCGGTAGATTTTATCGTCTTGGACACACAACCGGTTTTAGATGCTGGCACCCAAATACCGGTAATATTAGGCCGCCCATTCCTTGCCACATCAAACGCAATCATCAATTGCCGGAATGGGGTGATGCAACTATCTTTTGGAAACATGACACTAGAGGTGAATGTGTTTCACTTGGGCAAAAGACATAGGGATGTCGAGGATGATGAGTTCTTCGAGGTAAACATGCTTGAAACTTTTGAAGAAGAAGAGCTCCTCCAACTTGAACCACTAGAAAGCTTGGAGACATGCTTAGTGTTGAACCTCCAATTTATACATTGCATTGCCCATTACACTACATAATTTGCATGATTTTCATGGTTAAAAGGCCCACCTAACATGTGTTTTGTGATTGTAGAGATAAGAGGGGATTTCATCAAATTGGAGTCAAAAGATTACATTTGAAGACATTGGATGAAGTCCTAAGATGGACCAAGGAAAGAAGAAGAAAGAGAGAGAAAAGAGAATGAAGAAAAGAAGAAAAAGATGAAGGAATACAAGGCTGACCGGTCGTCCGACCGGTCAGCCACATCACATGAACAAGAAGAAGAGAGGCCGACCGGTCATGACCGGTCGGCCATGCACGCTGGATGAGAGGGAGATCAGCCCGACCGGTCATGACCGGTCGGGCACACACGCTGGATGAATGAAAATCAGTCCGACCGGTCATGACCGGTCGGCTGTACTCACTGGAATGTTTGGAAATCAGCCCGACCGGTCACGACCGGTCGGCTCTGCGTAATAGGAGTCCTTTCTAATTCGGGACTCCGAAATTTGCTGCGCAATGCGAAGGCTTTCGCAGAATCCGACGCAAGGGGGGTTTGTTGCTATAAAAGGACACCTAGGGGCTCTCCCTAAGGTATCAGAGAAGAGAAGGAACGTGAGTTTGGAGGCTGAAGGCGACTGTGGAGTGTCTGCAACATCTATTTTCGGGTTTTTTTAGTTTTATGCTTTATTTTTGAGTTTTTAGTTGTAGCATGACTATGCTCGGCTAAAACCTCTCAGCTAAGGCTGAGAGGTGAAGCTTGTAGCCAATTCTATATTAATTTCAGTTTGATTCAAGTATTATTCAAT
Organism: Liriodendron chinense; assembly: GCA_003013855.2. NCBI lineage: Eukaryota > Viridiplantae > Streptophyta > Magnoliopsida > Magnoliales > Magnoliaceae > Liriodendron > Liriodendron chinense. The sequence goes on from ML058410.1 coordinate 626,707, forward strand.
TCAAAGTTAGAATTTTCTTATGTTCAGTTCAAAAGATGGTAGTTTGAGATGTCTTATCTGAGTTCATGTGCTCCGGACATGAATTCCTTTTAATGCTCTGAGATTATCACAGGTTGCTTGTTTAGATTCGAATTATAGTAATCCTTGAGCAGGCCATAGTCCATAGGCATGGCTGTTACTCCGCAGGATATGAATTTGAATTCTACATTGATTGAATGGACTTGAACTTGGAAGTTCAACTCGAATTGGATGAATGTGTGTGAATGCTTTATTTTCCAACTAGATGAGAGATAGGACTTCAAATCTAGTTGTGTTCTCTACTTGGATTGACTGAATTGACATAGAATTGCTACAAGTGGATCCTTGAAAGCCTTAGTACATTATATCTCTGATTTTTCATTAAGTTACTGTTTTAATTAAACATCCTATTGAAATTGAATTTGCTCTATTAAACTGAGTTGCTGAAGTAATTAGGAAGCTGTTACTTTCTCCCTGTGGATCGACCTCGGTCTTACCGAGTTTTATTACTACATCGCAGCCTTACACTTGAGGCGAGCGAACACTTAGCACATTTCATGGATTCTGAAGACCCCATCATTAGTGAGATTGTGCAGGCATTAAATATAGAAAAGACCAGTAGATGATACTAGCCGGTGGAGGCCCCATTTTGAAAAATTGCCACCAACCACATCAAGGCCTCTACCGTCTAACATCAAACCACCGAAGCTTGACCTTAAACCATTGCTATCCGAGCTTAAATACGTATATCCGAGCTTAAGGAATCCTCCACCCCCTACTCCAACCACAAACGCAAATCAGGAAGGAGTAGGAGAGAATGAGGTACATAATGTTCCTCCAATGAGATCACTACGGGATTACCTACAACCTGCTCGTACAATTACACCTTCTTGCATAGTTCTACCAGCTAACGGTGGGACCCTTGACATAAAACCAGGAGTAATCCAACTTTTACCTAAATTCCATGGGCTAGACTCTGACCGCCCATACTTACACTTGCAAGAATTCGAAGAAGTGTTGGCCACCTTGCATTATCCCAATGTTTCTGGGGATACAATCAGACTTAAACTTTTTCCCTTCACCTTGAAAGAAAGAGCCAAAGATTGGCTTCACTCTCTTAGACCATATTCGATTGGGTCATGGGTTGAGATGAACCGGGAATTCTTGAAAAAGTTCTTCCCCGCTCATAAGACAAACACTCTTCGAAGGGCCATAATGAATTTCTCAGCAAAAGAGGGTGAATCATTCTTTCAATGTTGGGAAAGATTTAAGGAACTCCTGCTTGCTTGCCCACATCATGGCTATGAGAGTTGGCGAATTATAAATTTTTTCAATGATGGATTAAGTCCTAATATGCGCCAATTTGTGGAAATGATGTGCAATGGCGAGTTTATGAGTAAAAATCCAGATGATGCTTGGAGTTACTTGGACATGTTGGCTGAAAATGCCCAATCTTGGGACACCTCGGATAAACCCAAGAACCCCAAGCCTACTCAAGAGAAAGGAGGGATATATGTCCTTAAAGAGGAAGACGACGTAAATGCAAGGATAGCCAACCTCACAAGGAAGGTTGAGGCCATGGAACTTAGCAAAAATGGAGTTTCCAAGTCCAAGGAAGCTGTTGAAACCACATGTGGGATTTGTCTCACCGACTTACACGCTACGCAAGATTGTCCCACAATTCCTGCATTTAAGGAAGTGTTGCAAGAGACAGCCAATGCCACATATGGTTATCAACGGCCCTTCAATGGACCGGTAGGTAATACATACAATGAGAGTTGGAAGAACCACCCGAATTTCAGTTGGAAGAATGCCCCAACAGGCAATCCTACCAACTCCCAAAGAGGGCCACCCATGCAAAATATGGCCCCACCTCAAGTCTCATGGGAGGATACTTTGAGAGCGTTTATGCAAGGGCAAGCGCAAATAAATGAATCAAATCAGCAATTGTTCCAAGAACTGAAAGTCTCGGTTGATGAGATTAAGGGACGCTTGAATGCTAGGGAAGGGACCTTTCCGGCCCAACCTCAGCCCAATCCTAAGCAAGTACATGAAATAAGCATCCCTAATCCTTCCAACCAAAACATGGAGCAAGCTAAATCCATTACCACCCTTAGAAGTGGTAAACAAATTGACAAAACTATTCCGGTGAAGGCCGATGAGCCTAATGATCCGGTAAATTCTGAGGATGAAAATGGATCTAACCTAGCCCCACAACAACCGGAACGCATTTACAAGCCCATAGCACCATTCCCATCGAGATTGGTTGCCCCAAAATCTCTCCCAAATTCTCAAGATATTCTAGAGATTTTCAGACAAGTCAAGATCAATATCCCTTTGCTTGATGCCATCAAACAAATTCCCTCTTATGCCAAGTTTCTAAAAGACCTATGCACAACAAAACGCAAATATAATGTGCAGCAAAAGGCCTTCCTAACTGAGCAAGTTAGTGCCATCCTCACTCAAAAGACTCCCCCAAAATTCAAAGATCCCGGTAGTCCCACCGTCTCATGTATCATTGGAGACTACCGGATTGAACGTGCCTTGTTAGACTTGGGGGCAAGTGTGAACTTGATCCCATACTCGGTATATGAACAATTGGGTCTTGGTGAATTAAAACCCACCAAAACCACATTGCAACTCGCTGATAGATCTATCCGTGTACCGAGGGGGATAGTTGAGGATGTTCTAGTCCAAGTTGACAAATTCTACTACCCGGTAGATTTTATAGTCTTGGACACACAACCGGTTTTGGATGCTAGCACCCAAATACCGGTGATATTAGGCCGCCCATTCCTTGCCACATCAAACGCAATCATCAATTGCCGGAATGGGGTGATGCAATTATCTTTTGGAAACATGACACTAGAGGTGAATGTATTTCACCTGGGCAAAAGACATAGGGATGTCGATGATGATGAGTTCTTCGATGTAAACATGCTTGAAACCTTTGAAGAAGAAGAACTCCTCCAGCTTGAACCACTAGAAAGTTTGGAGACATGCTTAGCACACTTCATGGATTCTAAAGACCCTATCATTAGTGAGATTGTGCATGCATTAAATATAGAAAGACCGGTAGTTGATACTAGCCGGTGGAGGCCCCATTTCGAAAAATTGCCACCAACCACATCAAGGCCTCTACCGTCTAGCATCAAACCACCGAAGCTTGACCTCAAACCATTGCCATCCGAGCTTAAATATGTATATCTGGGTCAAGAGGAAACTTTCCCAGTTGTCATTGCCTCCCACCTAGAAAAAGACCAAGAGCTCAAGTTGATTGAGTTACTCAAAAAACACCGGGAAGCCATAGGTTGGACAATAGCGGATCTCAAAGGGATAGATCCTTCGGTTTGCACTCACCGTATACACCTTGAAGAAAACGCAAAAACGACTAGACAACCTCAAAGACGGCTAAATCCAAACATGATGGAGGTTGTCAAAGCCGAAGTATTAAAGCTATTGGATGTGGGTATCATCTACCCCATCTCAGATAGCCAATGGGTGAGTCCTACCCAAGTTGTCCCCAAGAAATCCAGTATTACCATCATTGAAAACGCCAACAACGAGCTTATACCGACTAGGGTGACCACCGGTTGGCGTATGTGCATTGATTATAGGAAGCTCAATACGGTCACTAGGAAAGACCACTTCCCTCTCCCATTTATGGACCAAATTTTGGAGAGGTTGGCAGGCCATCCCTACTATTGCTTCCTAGATGGCTATTCCGAATACAACCAAATTGAGATAGCTCCGGAAGACCAAGAGAAAACCACATTTACATGCCCGTTTGGTACCTTCGCCTACCGAAGGATGCCATTCGGGTTATGCAATGCACCCGCCACATTCCAACGATGCATGTTGAGTATTTTCTTAGACATGGTGGGTGAGTTTCTTGACGTGTTCATGGATGACTTCTCTGTTTTTGGTTGTACATTTGATGAGTGCCTCGAGCACTTGAAGTTGGTCTTAATGAGGTGTGAGGAAAAGCAACTTGTATTAAACTGGGAAAAGTGCCACTTTATGGTACAAAGAGGAATAGTCCTTGGACACATCATCTCGTCCAATGGAATAGAGGTAGACCGGGCAAAAATTGACATAATCTCCAATCTACCACCACCCAAAAGCATACGCGATGTGCGGTCCTTCCTGGGACACGCCGGTTTCTATCGAAGGTTTATAAAGGACTTTAGTCACATCTCAAGGCCTTTATGCAACCTTCTACAAAAGGAGAACCAATTTGAGTGGAGTACCGAATGTCAATTAGCTTTTTCAAAGCTAAAAGACATGTTGACAACCGCTCCTATCATGCAACCACCAGATTGGTCCATTCCTTTTGAGTTGATGTGCGATGCGAGCGATTTTGCTATTGGGGCGGTGTTAGGCCAAAAGAAGGATAAAAAGCCCCATGTCATCTACTACGCGAGTAGGACCTTGAATCCTGCCCAAGTTAATTATTCAACTACGGAGAAAGAGCTCCTAGCTGTCATCTTTGCCTTGGACAAATTCAGGCCATACTTAATAGGATCCAAAGTTATTGTTTATACAGATCATGCGGCGCTGAAACACCTTCTTTCTAAGAAGGATGCTAAGCCCCGTTTGCTAAGATGGATCCTACTCCTTCAAGAATTCGACTTGGAGATCAAAGATAAGAAGGGGGTAGAAAATGTGGTCGCGGATCATCTATCCCGCCTAGTCCTACCAAATTCCATTGACGAGTCACCTATTGAGGACTCATTCCCGGATGAGCAACTCTTTGTTGCTATGCATCCACCATGGTACGCTGATATAGCCAACTATCTTTCCACAGGTGCGATGCCGACTCATTGGACTGCGCAAGACAAACGTAAATTTCTAAGGGAAGTGCGCAGATTTTTCTGGGATGAACCTTTATTGTTTAAATATTGCCCAGACCAAATTATAAGGAGATGCGTCCCCGATGATGAACACAATTCAGTCATCTCCTTTTGTCATGATCAAGCATGTGGGGGTCATTTTTCAGCCAAGAAAACAACTGCAAAAATTCTGCAGTGTGGTTTTTATTGGCCCACATTATTTAAAGATACCCACGAGTTTTGCAAAGCTTGCGAGCGCTGCCAGAAGTTAGGAGGATTATCCCGTCGAAATATGATGCCCCTCACCCCAATTCAACATCTTGAAGTCTTTGACTGTTGGGGCATCGATTTCATGGGACCATTCCCCTCATCTTTTGGACATGTCTATATTCTATTGGCCGTAGACTATGTGTCTAAATGGATAGAGGCTATCCCATGTAGAACCAACGATCATCGTACGGTTCTCAAGTTTCTCAAAGAAAATATACTTTCTAGATTTGGGACGCCTCGAGCCATTATTAGTGATGGTGGTGCTCACTTTTGCAATAGACCTTTTGAAACTTTGATGAAGAAATATGGTATTAGGCACAAAGTGAGTACCCCATACCACCCACAAACAAGTGGGCAAGCTGAAATCTCCAATAGGGAAATCAAACAGATTTTAGAAAAGACGGTGAGACCGGATCGCAAGGATTGGTCCCTACGATTAGATGATGCACTTTGGGCTCACCGTACTGCCTACAAGACACCCATTGGAATGTCCCCTTATAGATTGGTCTATGGGAAAGCTTGCCACTTGCCTGTGGAGATAGAACACAAAGCCTATTGGGCAATTCGGGCCCTAAATTTTGACATAGACAAGGCTAGCTCGCTTCGCAAACTTCAATTAAATGAGCTTGATGAGATCCGGAACGATGCATATGAGAATTCGAGGATTTACAAGAGCAAGATGAAGGCCTTTCATGACAAGCACATCGTAAGGAAATCCTTCCATGAAGGACAAAAAGTGCTCTTGTATAATGCCCGACTTCATCTTTTTCCAGGAAAATTACGATCTCGATGGACCGGCCCATATATTGTTAAAGAAGTTTTTCCTCATGGGGCTGTTGAGATTGAGAATTCAGCAAATGGTGACTGTTTCAAAGTTAATGGACAACGCCTTAAACCATTTGTTGAGAAATTTGATTCAGAGGACATGTCCATCTCCCTGAATGATCCTCTTTATCAGGATTATCGATCTCCTAGTCTGATGGAGGTATAGCATAGGTAGGTTTATTTTGTTTTACTGTTTTAGTAGGATTTAGTTGTTGGAATTGCAGACCTCCATGATCGCTCTCTCCGGTACTATTGTTCTCACTCTCTCATTGTTTACCATTGCTCTCATGTTCATGCTAACTAATTATTTTTTTACATTGAGGACAATGGAACATTTGGTTGGGGGGTGAGATGAGATCCCTCATCTAGCATATTGCAACATTTCGAGCTTCATATGCACAAATTTTTTTCGAATTTTCTAACATCTCAAAACTCTTTTAGAAAATTTTGTTTCTATACATTTGAGAGGCTATGAGTAGAAGAGGAGGAGAAACGAAGTGTGTGATGTTGTAGTTTGGAATTTCTTCCAACATAATGGCTTTATATGTTAATTCCCCTATTGTTGTGATTGATAGAAAATTTGAACACCTTTACACCAAGTTCACATTACACGATTTTCATGAGTAACAGGTTTATGTGATTTGTGGATTAGATAGGCTTTGGTTTAGAGGTGTTGAGCAGCCAAGCCGGGGTATTTTGTCCATCCTTGTCCATGGGAAAATAATGAAAGATATGGATTTCTAAAAATCCTATCTAAGTTAAAAGAAAAAGGAAAGAAAGGATGAAATCGGGAAGGAAAGAAAATTGGTGGAAAATTCCGAAGAGGGCTACCTATTACCAACCGGGGGATGGTCGAACCGTAACCAAAGCCGAAAATGGGACGTAGTGTGAAAGCCGTCGGAAGGACAGTAAGGCAAATTCCTGTCATAGGCTTGCTGTTGCTCTGTGCACCTTGAAATCCCTGGTCTACTTAATCTATAAAGAAGATGATCCCAGAAACTCATGAGATGAACTTTCACTATGCACACTAGGTTGAATTTGTTCGAGTTCTTCTATTTATCAATCAATCAGCGGGGATTTCATGTAAACACTTCTTATGTTTTGAGAGTCTAAGGTTCAGCTTCTAACACCTAATTTTTCCAAATTTTACACTTATACATCTTGGGATGGATAGAATCATAGGTTCTAAAGGGGAGTTGGATTTGGAGGGTTGAAATTATTTTCACGCATGTTTTGCTCGGGACTAGCAAAAAGCTGGTTGGGGGGTGTGTTGAACCTCCAATTTATACATTGCATTGCCCATTACACTACATAATTTGCATGATTTTCATGGTTAAAAGGCCCACCTAACATGTGTTTTGTGATTGTAGAGATAAGAGGGGATTTCATCAAATTGGAGTCAAAAGATTACATTTGAAGACATTGGATGAAGTCCTAAGATGGACCAAGGAAAGAAGAAGAAAGAGAGAGAAAAGAGAATGAAGAAAAGAAGAAAAAGATGAAGGAATACAAGGCTGACCGGTCGTCCGACCGGTCAGCCACATCACATGAACAAGAAGAAGAGAGGCCGACCGGTCATGACCGGTCGGCCATGCACGCTGGATGAGAGGGAGATCAGCCCGACCGGTCATGACCGGTCGGGCACACACGCTGGATGAATGAAAATCAGTCCGACCGGTCATGACCGGTCGGCTGTACTCACTGGAATGTTTGGAAATCAGCCCGACCGGTCACGACCGGTCGGCTCTGCGTAATAGGAGTCCTTTCTAATTCGGGACTCCGAAATTTGCTGCGCAATGCGAAGGCTTTCGCAGAATCCGACGCAAGGGGGGTTTGTTGCTATAAAAGGACACCTAGGGGCTCTCCCTAAGGTATCAGAGAAGAGAAGGAACGTGAGTTTGGAGGCTGAAGGCGACTGTGGAGTGTCTGCAACATCTATTTTCGGGTTTTTTTAGTTTTATGCTTTATTTTTGAGTTTTTAGTTGTAGCATGACTATGCTCGGCTAAAACCTCTCAGCTAAGGCTGAGAGGTGAAGCTTGTAGCCAATTCTATGTTAATTTCAGTTTGATTCAAGTATTATTCAATTCAAAGTTAGAATTTTCTTATGTTCAGTTCAAAAGATGGTAGTTTGAGATGTCTTATCTGAGTTCATGTGCTCCGGACATGAATTCCTTTTAATGCTCTGAGATTATCACAGGTTGCTTGTTTAGATTCGAATTATAGTAATCCTTGAGCAGGCCATAGTCCATAGGCATGGCTGTTACTCCGCAGGCTATGAATTTGAATTCTACATTGATTGAATGGACTTGAACTTGGAAGTTCAACTCGAATTGGATGAATGTGTGTGAATGCTTTATTTTCCAACTAGATGAGAGATAGGACTTCAAATCTAGTTGTGTTCTCTACTTGGATTGACTGAATTGACATAGAATTGCTACAAGTGGATCCTTGAAAGCCTTAGTACATTATATCTCTGATTTTTCATTAAGTTACTGTTTTAATTAAACATCCTATTGAAATTGAATTTGCTTTATTAAACTGAGTTGCTGAAGTAATTAGGAAGCTGTTACTTTTTCCCTGTGGATCGACCTCGGTCTTACCGAGTTTTATTACTACATCGCAGCCTTACACTTGAGGCGAGCGAACACTTAGCACATTTCATGGATTCTGAAGACCCCATCATTAGTGAGATTGTGCAGGCATTAAATATAGAAAAGACCAGTAGATGATACTAGCCGGTGGAGGCCCCATTTTGAAAAATTGCCACCAACCACATCAAGGCCTCTACCGTCTAACATCAAACCACTGAAGCTTGACCTTAAACCATTGCTATCCGAGCTTAAATACGTATATTTGGGTCAAGAGGAAACGTTTCCAGTTGTCATTGCATCCCACCTTAAGAAAGACCAAGAGCTCAAGTTGATTGAGTTACTCAAAGAACATAGGGAAGCCATAGGTTGGACAATAGCGGATCTCAAAGGGATAGATCCTTCGGTTTGCACTCACCAAATACACCTTGAAGAAAATGCAAAAATGACTAGACAACCTCAAAGACGGCTAAATCCAAACATGATGGAGGTTGTCAAAGCTGAGGTGTTAAAGCTATTGGATGTGGGTATTATCTACCCCATCTCAGATAGCCAATGGGTGAGTCCTACCCAAGTTGTCCCCAAGAAATCCGGTATTACCATCATTGAAAACGCCAACAACGAGCTTATACCGACTAGGGTGACCACCGGTTAGCGTATGTGCATTGATTATAGGAAGCTCAACACGGTTACTAGGAAAGACCACTTCTCTCTCCCATTTATGGATCAAATTTTGGAGAGGTTGGTAGGCCATTCCTATTATTGCTTCCTAGATGGCTATTCCGGATACAACCAAATTGAGATATCCCCAGAGGACCAAGAGAAAACCACATTTACATGCCCGTTTGGCACCTTCGCTTACCGAAGGATGCCATTCGGGTTATGTAATGCACCCGCCACATTCCAACGATGCATGTTGAGTATTTTCTCAGACATGGTGGGTGAGTTTCTTGAGGTGTTCATGGATGACTTTTCTATTTTTGGTTGTACGTTTGATGAGTGCCTCAAGCACTTGAAGTTGGTCTTGATGAGGTGTGAGGAAAAGAAACTTGTATTAAACTGGGAAAAGTGTCATTTCATGGTACAAAGAGGAATAGTCCTTGGACATATCATCTCGTCCAATGGAATAGAGGTAGACCGGGCAAAAATTGACATAATTTCCAATCTACCACCACCCAAAAGCATACGCGATGTGCGGTCCTTCCTTGGACACGCCGGTTTCTATAGAAGATTTATAAAGGATTTTAGTCATATCTCAAGGCCTTTATGTAACCTTCTACAAAAGGAGAACCAATTTGAGTGGGGTGCAGAATGTCAATTAGCTTTTTCAAAGCTAAAAGACATGTTGACAACCGCTCCTATCATGCAACCACCAGATTGGTCCATTCCTTTTGAGTTGATGTGCGATGCGAGCGACTTTGCTATTGGGGCAGTGTTAGGCCAAAAAAAAGATAAGAAGCCCCATGTTATCTACTACGCAAGTAGGACCTTGAATCCCGCCCAAGTTAATTATTCGACTACGGAGAAAGAGCTCCTAGCTGTCATTTTTGCCTTGGACAAATTCAGGCCATACTTAATAGGATCCAAAGTTATTGTTTATACGGATCATGCGGCGCTGAAACACCTTCTTTCTAAGAAGGATGCTAAGCCCCGTTTGCTTAGATGGATCCTACTCCTTCAAGAATTCGACTTGAAGATCAAAGACAAGAATGGGGTAGAAAATGTGGTGGCGGATCATCTATCCCGTCTAGTCCTACCAAATTCCATTGACGAGTCAGCTATTGAGGACTCATTCCCTGATGAGCAACTCTTTGTTGCTATGCATCCACCATGGTACGCTGATATAGCCAATTATCTTTCCACAGGTGCGATGCCGATTCATTGAACTGCGCAGGACAAACGTAAATTTCTAAGGGAAGTGCGCAGATTTTTCTGGGATGAACCTCTATTGTTTAAATATTGCCCAGACCAAATTATAAGGAGATGCATCCTCGATGATGAACATAATTCAATCATCTCCTTTTGTCATGATCAAGCATGTGGGGGTCATTTTTCAGCCAAGAAAACAACTGTGAAAATTCTGCAGTGTGGTTCTTATTGGCTCACGCTATTTAAGGACATCCACGAGTTTTGCAAAGCATGCGAGCGCTGCCAGAAGTTAGGAGGATTATCCCATCGAAATACGATGCCTCTCACCCCAATTCAACATCTTGAAGTCTTTGACTGTTGAGGCATCGATTTCATGGGACCATTCCCCTCATCTTTTAGACATGTCTATATTTTGCTTGCCGTAGACTATGTGTCTAAATGGATAGAGGCTATCCCATGTAGAACCAACGATCATCGTACGGTTCTCAAGTTCCTCAAAGAAAACATACTTTTTAGATTTGGGACGCCTCGGGCCATCATTAGTGATGGTGGTTCTCACTTTTGCAGTAGACCTTTCAAAACTTTAATGAAGAAATAAGGTATTAGGCACAAAGTGAGTACCCCATATCACCCACAAACAAGTGGGCAAGCTGAAATCTCCAATAGGGAAATCAAGTAGATTTTGGAAAAGACGGTGAGACCGGATCGCAAGGATTGGTCCCTAAGATTAGATGATGCACTTTGGGCTCACCGTATCCCGTACAAGACACCCATTGGAATGTCCCCTTATAGACTTGTCCATGGGAAAGCTTGCCACTTGCCTGTGGAGATAGAACACAAAGCCTATTGGGCAATTCGGGCTTTAAATTTTGACATGGACAAGGCTAGCTCGCTTCGCAAACTTCAATTAAATGAGCTTGATGAAATCCGAAACGATGCATATGAGAACTCGAGAATTTACAAGAGTAAGATGAAGGCTTTCCATGACAAGCACATCTTCAGGAAATCTTTCCATGAAGGACAGAAAGTACTCTTGTATAATTCCCGACTTCACCTTTTTTCGGGAAAATTACGATCTCAATGGACCGGCCCATATATTATCAAAGAAATTTTTCCTCATGGGGCTGTTGAGATTGAAAATACAGCAAATGGTAACTGTTTTAAAGTTAATGGACAACGCCTTAAACCATTTGTTGATAAATTTGATTCAGAGGACATGTCCATCACTCTGAATGATCCTATCTATCAGGATGATTGATCTCCTAGTCTGATGGGGGTATAGCATAGGTAGGTTTTCTTTAGTTTTACTGTTTTAGTAGGTTTTAGTTGTTGGGTTAGAGACTTCCATGATCGCTCTCTCAGGCACTATTGAGTCTCACTCTCTCATAGTTTACCATTGCTCTCATGTCCATGCTAATTGCATATCTTTTACATTGAGGACAATGCAAGATTTGGTTGGGGGGTGAGATGAGATTCCTCATCTAGCATATTGCAACATTCCGAGCTTCATATGCACAAATTTTTTTTTTGAATTTTCTAACATCTCAAAACTCTTTTAGAAAATCTTGTTTCTATACATTCGAGATGCTATGAGTATAAGAAGAGGAAATACGAAGTGTGTGATGTTGTAGGTCTTGGATTTCTTCTGACATAAGGGTTTTATATGTTAGTTTCCCTATTGTTGTGATTGATAGAAAATTTGAACACCTTTACACCAAGTTCACATTACACGATTTTCATGAGTTGACAGGTTTATGTGATTTGTGGATTAGCTAGACTTTGATTTAAAGGTGTTGAGCAGCCAAGCCGGGGTTGTTATAGGCAAAATAAGAGAGATCAACTCAGCTGTTAAGATTATACACGGATGCCCATCCGACCCTCGAGATCATCTGAGCAAGAGTCGCAGATCGGGTAAGTGCAGGATGCCCATCCGACTCTCGAGATCGTCTGATCACAAGCCGCCGATTAGGTAAGTGCGGGATGCCCATCCGACTCTCGAGATCATATGCTCGAGAGTCGTCGGATGGATAAATACGGAGCACCTATCCGCAAGGCTTCAAGCTCCCATAGTCGATGGTCAGATAAAGCAAAGCAAAGATTCCCTTCTTGAACAGCGAGCAGACCTTCTAACAAGTCGTTGAAAGGTGTTACGTCAAAATGAGCGAGCACTTGGACTCGCGACCATGTTCCAACATGCGAACAGCTTTTCTGCGGCTACATCTCTTAACCTTCAGTACCGGCACCCGATTCCCGTCGAGCAGCTTGTCCAATCCCTCTGCGATGCCAGGCAGGGCTACACCCAGTTCGGTGGTTTCCGTCTTGTCGGCGTCTCCTTCCTTTTCGCGGGCTATGACTCCAACTACGGTTTCCACCTCTACATGAGCGATCAGCGCTATTACTACGCCTACCGGCAGCCCGTATAGGTCGGTATTTGGGCTTATCTTCTCTGGTGGTTCCGGATCTTAAGGGATTGCCATCAAGGAACGTGATTGCCGAAATAAGTCATTGGGTTGGATCTCGTCTCTAAAGATAGGGTCTTATCCCACGAAATCAGCAAGATCTCAGTATCGTACATGAGATCAGCGGGATCTCGATATCTTGCGTAACAGATTGAACCACTTCAGATCTATATAAAGGGACGACTCCATTATGGGAAAGGTACACACAATATTCAATCCCTGTCCTGTTTTGACCTGGTTACTCTTCTTCTTGCTTTGGCCTGACTTAAGCATCGGAGGGCTAACGGCTGGACCTCAGCCACCCTTAGTTGCTGTCTGTCTTCTTTCAGGTTCGGCGGAGGAAATCTCTATTGGAGAGAAGGTGAACGTCCGGAGGATCTTGTTACAAAATCTGACATTAACAGTTTGGCGCCGTCTGTGGGAATGGCTTGATCGTCAAATCAATCGTTCTAACCACCGATAAAGATCTTTCGGCGATGCCTCCTAAAAAGGCTGTTCATCCTTCGACTTCGAGGCAGGCACCACCTCCGCCCGATGAGACGGAATCCGTACCTACCCTTCCACCTGCCTCGACGAACATCCCTCAAGGAGCCCAAACTATGCCGTCAGCAAACCCATTATTGGAAGCTTCTGGAAATCAAGACGATGTCCTACGTTTCCTCGGAAACACTCTCCTAACTTTAAACGCCGGAGTTCAGGCGCTGTCAAATCGGCTTGATCAGCATTTCCCTGAACTGCAGAGACAAGCCTCCGAAGGGTTACCACCGCAGCCTATACCAGTGGCATCTAGACATTCTATGGACGAACCACAGGTCCCACCACTTGGTAGCCATCTCCCTGTACCGTCTCCCCATTCTATACATTCTAGTTCGTCTCGACAACCTCAACCGCCGGGCTCCACCGCCGAAACATCAAGCTATACCCTACCATGGGAAGGAGATCTCAAAAGAATCCATGATCGTTTTGATGTCATGGAATAGCGATACCAGGAAAATCGGCCATCTGCAGTCATGGCGGCGATACATCAATCCGAGTCCCCCTTCACCAGCGAGGTTATGGAAGCCCCGTTACCCAGAAAGTATCGAACGCCTGTTATCACCTCCTACACAGGTATTGGCGACCCTCTTGAACACCTGGAAACATACAGGTCCCTCATGGAGTTGGAGGGACATGGTTCAGAAATCATGTGTAGGGCTTTTTCCCTAACATTGAAGGAGGCAGCTCGTACTTGGTTCCGAGGATTAAAGCCTCATTCCATCAGCTCCTTTTCTCAGTTATCGGAGATATTCCTTTCTCAATTCATGGGAAGCATCCGCATCAAGAAGCCAGCCTCCCATCTAATGAATCTAAAACAGCAGCATGGGGAAACGATAAAGGAGTTCACAGTACGGTTCACCGCTGAAGCCGTTCAAACTGAAGGTTATACTGAAGAAAAAGGCCTCGCAGCCCTCATAGCCGGAATAACGAGCGAGAAATTCAGGTTTGCTTTAGACAAGAGCCCTCCAAAAACTATGGCAGAGTTCCAAGCCAAAGCTCAGAAATATATCAATGCAGAAGAAGTTGCATTAACACGCCATGGAGTACAGGGTAAGAGACGCAAGCCAGAAGGAGCCTCTTCTACAAATAAAAAATATCGTCGTGATCAATGCGAACGTTCTCCCAAGAAGCCTTATTCCGGTAAATATTATAACTACACTCCTCTTAATCGATCTCATGAAAAAGTTCTAATGGAGATTAAACATAAGCCATATGTGAAGTGGCCTGCAAAGATCAAATCCGATCCCGAGAAGAGAGACAAGAGCAAGTTCTGTTACTTCCACAAAGATCATGGGCATAGAACCCAGGACTGCATCTCTCTACGAGACCATATCGAAGCTCTCATTCGAAAGGGCCATCTCCAGGATTATGTTGCTCGTAAAAATCGATCACCAGAAAGGGCGGACACCTCGTCTCGCAAAAAGGAACAACCTCATCATCAAACTGACCAAGAGGACGCTGATCCTATGGGGGAAATTCGCACCATCATCGGAGGACCAGCTTGCGGGGGTGATTCTCAAGCTTCTAGAAAAGCATACGCTCGAAAGGCGTCCAAAGAACCCCAGCAAATCTACTGGCTGGAACAGACGTCTAGCTCGTCGAAGACCAGTCATCCTCCAATTTGCTTCACTCTCGAAGATGCAAAGGGAATTCACTTCCCTCACGAAGACTCCATTGTAGTCACTTTGAAGGTATCAAATTATCTAACACATCGGATTATGGTGGATACAGGCAGCTCAGCCGATATTCTATACTTGGAGGCTTTCAACAAAATGGCACTTGCCAGAAGCCTGCTCAAACCAGTTTCGACCCCCCTCGTCGGCTTCGGAGGCGAGGTAGTAACACCTGAAGGAAGCATTGATCTCCCAGTTACTTTTGGAGAAAGTCAAGCGAAGACCACCATCTTCGTAAATTTCCTCGTGGTGGACCGAAAATCAGCGTATAACGCCATTTTAGGACGGCTGTCTCTTACTAAGGTCGGGGCAGCCTTGCACCCTTCGTATCTGTGTGTCAAATTTCCTACCCCAAATGGTATCGGGGTCGTGCGAGGAAGTCAACAGGAGGCACGGTCTTGCTATCAGATAGCCCTACAGGATCGGAAGAAGGCTCAAGCAACACCCGTTATGGAGATAATACAAGGTTCACCCACCTTCTCCACCAACACCTCGTTGGATCCGAGAGAGAATGCTCTCCAATCAGGAACTCCTGGGGAGGAAACAGTGGCAATTCATCTGATCGAAGACAACCCGTCTAAAATCGTGTACATTGGATCCTCTTTAAACAGTGTCCACCGTGGAGATTTTGTCCGTTTGCTCACTGAATACTAGGACGTGTTTGCTTGGTCTCATAAAGATATGCCAGGCATCGACCCCAACGTCATCGTACATCGTCTCAATATCGATCCAAAGCATAAACCCGTACACCAACGCCGACGTGCCTTCACTGCAGAAAGGCAAATGGCGATCAAAGCTGAAGTTGAAAAGCTACTCACGGTCAATTTCATAAAAGAAGTTGACTACCCAGAGTGGGTCGCGAATGTAGTTCTCGTCCGGAAAGCTAATGGAAAATGGAGAATGTGCGTCGACTATTTAGATTTGAACAAAGCATGCCCCAAAGACAGCTTCCCGACACCGCGGATCGACCAGTTGGTCGACTCAACAGCTGGACACGCACTGCTTAGTTTTATGGATGCTTATTCTGGTTACAACCAGATCATGATGCACCCACCTGATAGTCAGCATACCGCTTTCATCACAGACCGGGGATTATATTGTTACCAGGTAATGCCATTCGGGCTTAAAAATGCAGGAGCCACTTATCAACGTCTCGTCAACAAAATATTCGCTGCTCAAATTGGTAGGAATATGGAAGTCTATGTTGATGACATGCTCGTGAAAAGCACTATAGAAGATGATCATATTTCTGATCTTCGAGAAGCCTTCGACCTAATGAGGAGGTATCAAATGAAATTGAACCCAGAAAAATGTGCGTTCGGTGTGTCTGCAGGGAAATTTCTCGGGTTCATGGTTGGCCAATGCGGAATTGAGGCTAATCCTGAGAAAATAAAAGCATTGATAGAGATGAAATCCGCCACCACTCTGAAGGACGTCCAGCGTCTGGCTGGTCGCATCGCATCGTTAAACAGGTTCATCTCGCGAGCATCTGACAAGTGTTTACCATTCTTCAAACTCCTTCGTGCAACGGCCAAGTCTGATTGGAAATGGACGCCACAATGTGAGGAAGCCTTTCAACAATTGAAACTATACATGAGCACACCCCCCATTTTATCTAAACCTGTAGCACATGAGCAACTCATTCTTTATCTCTCTGTGTCCACTACGGCCGTTAGTGCCGCTTTAATAAGAGAAGATTCCGAGGGGCAGAGGCCCGTTTATTATATCAGTCGAGCAATGGTTGATGCAGAAACTAGGTATTCTGATATGGAGAAACTGGCCCTAGCCTTAGTCACGGCAGCTCGAAAACTGCGACCATACTTTCAAGCCCACGCTATTTTAGTACCGACGAATCATCCGCTATGACAAGTCCTTCAAAAACCTGAGGCTTCCGGACGGTTAACTAAATGGGCAGTCGAGATCAGCGAGCACGATATCTCATTCTGCCCTAGGACCGCGGTAAAGGGCCAGGCCGTGGCTGATTTCATCACCGAATTCACGTACTCTCCTGATGATAATACCATGACCAGCGACCAGCCTCCTTGGTTACTCTTCGTGGACGGGTCGTCGCGGGCTACTGGTAGCGGAGCGGGCCTGATTTTAGTGGCTCCCGACGGGTCACATTTTCAATATGCTCTGCGTTTCGAATCTCGCGTCTCAAATAATGAAGCAGAATATGAGGCCCTGATCGTTGGCCTCGAACTGGCCATTGTCCTTGCAGTTTAGAATCTGTTAATTCATAGCGACTCCCAGCTCATTGTTAACCAAGTCCTTGGTGAATTCGAGACCAAAGAAGAAAGGATGGCCTCCTACAAGTCTCGTGCCCTCATCTTGCTCGCAAAACTGAAGACTTATGAAATAATTCATATTCCTCGCGAGAAGAACCAACTTGCTGATTCCTTGGCAAAGCTCGCTTCTGCACCAGAATCTGAGTTATCACATTCGATCCCCATCGAGCATCGTCAGAACCTGAGTATCGACCAAGCGACTCTCGAGCATGTAATATCTATACAATCATCTCCATGCTGGATGGATCCTATCATCCTTTATCTCAGAGACGGACATCTACCAGAGGACAAGAAAGCTGCAAGGCAAATTCGTCTCCAGGCTGCCAGGTATACTTTACAAGACGGAATATTGTTGCACAAAAGCTTTTCCTTGCCTTATTTAAGGTGTCTTCATCCAGAAGAAGCACTTCGTGTTCTAGATGAAGTACACCAGGGGGCATGTGGTAACCATCCCAGGGGACGATCCCTAGCATATAAAGCGATGAGGCAAGGATATTACTGGCCCACTATGAAAGCAGATGCAATTGAATTTTCTAAAAAATGTGACAAGTGTCAACGATATTTACCTATACCTCATGTACCATCCGAGCGGATGACCCCAGTTGATAGCCCTTGGCCTTTTGCTCAGTGGGGGGTCGATATCATCGGGCCCTTACCCAAGGGAAAGGGACAAAATAAGTTCGCCATTATGGCGGTTGATTACTTCACCAAATGGGCCGAGGCAGAACCATTAGCCAAGATTACTGAGAAACAAACTACCAAGTTTATATGGAGAAATATTATATGTCGTTATGGACTCCCCCATACTATAATCACCGACAATGGAACGCAGTTCGACAACGCAGCCTTTGATGAATTTTGTGAAAAATGGAAGATACGTAATCTCCGCACTTCTCCATATCATCTTCAGGCGAATGGGCAGGTCGAGGCAGTGAATAAGATCATCAAGCACCATTTAAAGACCAAGCTAGGGGAATGTAAAGGGGTGTGGCCAGAACTTCTGCCAGAAGTATTATGGGCGTATAGAACCACGGCTTGTACATCAACAGGAGAAACCCCTTTCTCCTTAGCTTTTGGTGTCGACGCAGTGGTACCAGTGGAAATTCAAGTGCCCTCGTATCGGATCGAGCAGTATGACCCCGCGAGTAATCAGGAAAACCTCCGACTTCATCTCGATCTCTTGGAAGAGCGAAGAAATGCTTCCCAAGTTCGAGTGGCAGCATATCAACAACGTATTGCTCGTTATCGAAATGATAGGGTTCGGCCTAGATCCTTCCAGCCAGGAGATTTGGTCCTGAGGTAAAAACTTGGTGTTCCTGCTCGTTCGTTGGATCCAAATTGGGAAGGCCCATATCGGGTTATTAGGATTGTGCGACCCGGTACTTATTATCTTGAAGACATGCAAGGGAAGCCCGTACGTCGCCCTTGGCACGTGGAGCATTTGCTACGATACTACCCCTAGATTTGATGTAGTTCATAAACAACTTTTTATGAATAAAGTAAAAGATATCTTTTGGTCGCTACTCCATTAACTTGGACCTGAATAGCCCCGAAGAGGATGCATATAATCCCTTGGCCAATCGCCTACCTTTGGTAGGGTTAAATTCACCTAGGATGGTCGCATTTCCATTTTATGGATGACCTTCATACCCTTGGTAAACTTGGAGGCAAACTTGGAGTCTCAATCGATAGATCAGTCTATCTCTATGAGGGTTTGGTCGCTACGACACCCCGGATTGAGCACATATCTCTCAATCGATAGATCAGTCTATCTCCACGAGGGCATGGTCGCTACGACCCCCCGGATTGAGCACATCTCTTAATCGATAGATCAGTCTATCTCCACGAGGGCATGGTCGCTACGACCCCCCAGGTTGAGCATAACTCATTGCAACAGGAAGGCATTCAATGCACGAAAAGAAAGTAAACAAGAACGAGAAGGCATTCATTGCATGAAAGGGAAAGAGTAAACAAGAAGAACAACACTTTCAAAAAAATATCTTTTCATTGATGATAAAATGTTTACACAATATCTGCTCGTGAGTACAAAGAGAGGAAAAAGAAAATCAGTCTCTTGGAGGAGGAGCTGTGCTCTCGACTTCAGGGCCCATTTCTGGAGCCCCTTCAGCCTACGTGGCTTCAGTCACCTCGTTCTCAGCAGCAGCTTGCTCTTCGGCAGCTATGATGGTCGTGACTCGACCAAATTCCCCCATATCGAAGGATGGGATCATTCGTTGCACTACTCTTAGCGCAAAGTCGCGACCAGCATCATATGACTCGTACCTTTCGTCGTAATATAGCTGCGAAGTCCGGAACTCGAAAATTGCCCGAGGAACTTTCTCCGAGAGCATTTTTACAAGTGCGACTTTCTCCTCGTCCCAGTGGATCGAGTCGTCCTTGAGCTGTGCAAGAGCGGAGCGCTCCTTGTCCAGGTTGTCGTTGGCCTCCTTGAGCTGCGACCTGGCCGCCGCAAACTGCTCCTCCAACGAGATCTTGTCTTGGCGGAAGATCTCTCTCTCTCTCTCAGCCTTCTCCTTCAAACCCGTGAGCTTCACAAAGTCTGAGTCCAAGGCCTGATACCTGTCGGTCAGGACTTGGATTTTCTCGATGAGGATCTTCTTCTCCTCATCTCTCTTCGCGATCACCGCCTCACGGGCTTTGAGCAGCTGATCTCTTCCTTGAACTGCCTTCTCCAAGGCAGTCCTCTTCCCCTCAGCTTCATCTATCACGCGACGGGCGGCAACGATATCACGCCTTGTTCGCAGGATAAGATCTAAGCCCTGCAAAAGTAATGAAAAATGTGAGAATACTCTGGAACATAATAACAGATTAAAACAGGTCTTGGCAGAGTCTCACCTGAACCATTCTCACCCCCGCTTCGAGGAAAAGGTTCTCAGGGCTTGGCTCGGGAAGAGAGCCGAAGGCTTGGGGGGGAACGTTCTCAAATAAAAATTTACATACTGGATGGAGGTGGCGGGGAATAGAATATGTCCCGCTCCCTGACGGTTGGGCAACGACCAACCCGGCTGTCTCGCGAGGTGGAGGCATCGACTCGCGAGCAGGTCCCTGCACGGCAGCAGGGATCAGTTCGCGAGCAGGAACCGGCTCTTGAGGCTCTATCTGCTCTCGAGCCTCTTCAGCTGGGGGGCAGCTGGACCCCGCCCCATCTGGGGAATTGTCAGCAATGTTAATCACTGGCAGTCCAGGTGCGACCACCAGTGAGGGAATAGTGGGCCCAGCCGGGGCCCCCGCCATGCTCGCCGGAGGGGCAAGCTGATCGCTACCCGTGCGGATGGATGATTGAGATGGTTCGGCAGGTGCTCTCTTCTGCCTCTTGGAGCTTGTGCCCTTCAGTGGGGGCAACAGACCCCTCTGCTCTCCAGCCTTCGTCATCTCAACTTCCCTTCTGGATATTAGGCCCGCCGCTGCAAGTCGTGAAGGAGACAAGCAGTCCTCGATGTGCCTATCACCAACAGGCACCTTGTACACCTTTACTATTTTCTCGTTGATTCCCCCCTTTAGATTTGGTTTTCTCAAGGCCGGGATACCTGCGAGCACAAACAGGGGTCAAAAAATGAATAAAACCCTAGAAACCATCACTGGAGAAAATTGCACAATGTGAGACTGCCTACCTTCACAGAAAAAACGGGTCACTCCTGGATCCCTGGAGGAGGCAGACTCCCAGTTCCCGGAAGCATAGAACCACCGCTTCCTCCAGTCGGGATAATTCGAGGAGGGCTTCCCCAGCACGAAGTTATCCCGATGCCAGTAGCACAGGTAATACCAGCCTTCGCTGGATGGTGCTTTCTTTAGATGGAACATGCGGAGGAATTCCTCCGCTGTAAGCTCCCCGTTGCCGGCCTGAGCCCAGAGGGCAAAAGAACCTAGGACTACCCTCCATCCATTCACAATGAGTTGCCCGGGGGCAATCTTGTAACACCGGAGTACGTCGCGTATGAAGGGATGGAGGGGGAGGCATACCCCCAGGATGAGCTGGTACTTGTAAAAAGCTACGCATCCTGGGGGAGGGGAGTCTGGCGTTTCTCCATCTCCAGGCAATCGGAGAGTGACTGAGTCGGGGATCAGGTATCTCTCTCGTAACTCAGCCAGCCGGTCCTCCGATAAAACAGAAGGATATCTGGCTGCTGTGTATCTCCCTGCCGGAACCCTTGCACTGCTAGAAGCAGAGGATTCCGGGGTAGCATCACCTAGTGGGACGGTGGTCTCGTCAGAGTTCCCAGCCATGAGAAGATGAAAAGAAAAGAAAAAGGAAATATACCCAAGTAAACAAAAAGAAAGAGGAAGAAACACCGAAAGGAGAAGATGAAAATGGAGATGACGCGAGAATTCCTTTTCTTCGAAAAAACTTCTGTAGAAAACCAGAGAAATGGCGGACTCCGTATATTTATAGGCAATCATTCCGCCGTATCTGATGACACGTGGCAGTCCCTCCTTCGGCGCAGCACTCGAGCAGGCACGCCCATTAACTCCTCAAACACGTGGCGAGCGCCCCTTCATTTTCTATCTGCGGAAAGGCTGCGAAAAGCTGGCGCTCATTAATTCCAGCCCATCATGTGAGGTTCCGTTCTCGATGAACGCAGCGGGCGGTTACGTGTGGTAGTGAGCTAAGTCCTTCCCTTCAAAATTCTTGGCGGCAAGGACTTGGGGGGCATCTGTTATAGGCAAAATAAGAGAGATCAACTCAGCTGTTAAGATTATACATGGATGCCCATCCGACCCTTGAGATCATCTGAGCGAGAGTCGCAGATCGGGTAAGTGCAGGATGCCCATCCGACTCTCGAGATCATCTGATCACAAGCCGCAGATTGGGTAAGTGCGGGATGCCCATCCGACTCTCGAGATCATATGCTCGAGAGTCGTAGGATGGATAAATACGGAGCACCTATCCGCAAGGCTTCGAGCTCCCATAGCCGATGGTCAGATAAAGCAAAGCAAAGATTCCCTTCTTGAACAGCGAGCAGACCTTCTCACAAGTCGTTGAAAGGTGTTACGTCAAAATGAGCGAGCACTTGGACTCGCGACCATGTTCCAACATGCGAACAGCTTTTCTGCGGCTACATCTCTTAACCTTCAGTACCAGCACCCGATTCCCGTCGAGCAGCTTGTCCAATCCCTCTGCGATGCCAGGCAAGGCTACACCCAGTTCGGTGGTTTCCGTCTTGTCGGCGTCTCCTTCCTTTTCGCGGGCTATGACTCCAACTACGGTTTCCAGCTCTACATGAGCGATCAGCGCTATTACTACGCCTACCGGCAGCCCGTATAGGTCGGTATTTGGGCTTATCTTCTCTGGTGGTTCCGGATCTTAAGGGATTGCCATCAAGGAACGTGATTGCCGAAATAAGTCATTGGGTTGGATCTCGTCTCTAAAGATAGGGTCTTATCCCACGAAATCAGCAAGATCTCAGTATCGTACATGAGATCAGCGGGATCTCGATATCTTGCGTAACAGATTGAACCGCTTCAGATCTATATAAAGGGACGACTCCATTATGGGAAAGGTACACACAATATTCAATCCTTGTCCTGTTTTGACCTGGTTACTCTTCTTCTTGCTTTGGCCTGACTTAAGCATCGGAGGGCTAACGGCTGGACCTCAGCCACCCTTAGTTGTTGTCTGTCTTCTTTCAGGTTCGGCGGAGGAAATCTCTGTTGGAGAGAAGGTGAACGTCCGGAGGATCCTGTTACAAAATCTGACATTAACAGGGGTATTTTGTCCATCCTTGTCCATGGGAAAATAACAGAAGATATGGATTTTTAAAAATCCTATCTAATTTAAAAGAAAAAGGAAAGAAAGGATGAAATCGGGAAGGAAAGAAAAATGGTGGAAAATTCCGAAAAGGGCTACCTATTACCAACCGGGGGATGGTCGAACCGTAACCAAAGCCGGAAATGGGACGTAGTGTGAAAGCCTTCGGAAGGACAGTAAGGCAAATTCCTGTCATAGGCTTGTTGTTGCTCTATGCACCTTAAAATCCTTGGTTTACTTAATCTATGAAGAAGATGATCCCAGGAACTCACGAGATGAATTTTCACTATGCACACTAGGTTAAATTTGTTCGAGTTTTTCTATTTATCAATCAATCAGCGGGAATTTCATGTAGGCACTTCTTATGTTTTGAGAATCCAAGGTTTCAACTTCTATCACCTAATTTTTCAAAATTTTACACTTGTACATCTTGGAATGGAGAGAATCATGGGTTCTGAAGGAGAGTTGGGTTTGGAGGTTTGAAATTGTTTCACGCATGTTTTGCTCGGGACTAGCAAAAAGCTGGTTGGGGGGTGTGTTGAACCTCCAATTTATACATTGCATTGCCCATTACATGACATGGTTTGCATGATTTTCATGATTTAAACGCCCATCTAACACATGTTTTGTGATTATAAGAGATGAGAGCGGACTTCATTCAATTAGGGATTGAAAGAATGCCTTTAGAGCCATTGGATGAAGGACGAAAGAGGACCAAAGAAAGAAGAACGCAAGGAGAAGAGAGAGAAGAAGAAAGAGGAGAAAAAGAAAGGAAGAAGAATCAAAGGGAAGGAGGACCGACCGGTCTTGACCGGTCGGCCATGGACGTTGATCACGTTGAAGAAAGGCCGACCGGTCTTGACTGGTCGGCTAGGCTCACTGGACTGCTGGGCAGGTCAGTCCGACCGGTCTTGACCGGTCGGCTATACTCCCTGGACTGTTTAAAAGACCAGTCCGACTGGTCTAGACCGGTCGGCTCTGCATAAACAGAGTCCTTTCTAAATCGGGACTCCGAAAACTGCTGCGCACTGCGTAACCTTTCGCAGATTCTGGATGTTTCCGACGCAAGGGAGCTTTCTTACTATAAAAGGATACCTAGGGTCTCTTCCTAGATCATCATAGAAGCTAAGGGACGTGGTTCTAAGGAGAGGAAGCTATCGTGGAGCGTCTGCAACTCTCCTATTTTCGGTTTTTCTAGTTTTATGCTTTTATTAAGAGTTTTTAGTTGTAGCATGAATATGCTCGGCTAGAACCTCTCAGCTAAGGCTGAGAGGTGAAGCTTGTAGCCAATTCCATGTTGGATTCAGTTTAATTCAAGTAATTTCAATTCAAGTTTGGATTTTTCTTGCATATTTTAGTTCCAAAAGTGGTAGTTTGAGATGTTTTATGAGAGTTCATGTACTCCGGACATGAATTCCTTGCAATTCTCTGAGATTATCATATGATGCTTGTCTAGATTCGAATCATAGTAATCCTTGAGTAGGCCATAGTCCATAGACATGGCTGTTACTCCGAAGGCTATGGTTTTGAATTCTATATTGATTGAATGGACTAGAACTTGGAAGTTCAACTTGATTTGGATTGAATGTGTGTGAATGCTTTATTTTCCAACTAGATGAGAGATAGGACTTCAAATCTAGCTGTGTTCTCTACTTGGATTGATTGAATTGACATAGGATTGCTACAAGTGGATCCTTGAATGCCTTAGTACTTTAAATCACTGATTTTCTATTAAAGTTACTGTTTTAGTTAATTACCAAATTGAATATGATATTCTTGCGAAATTAAGTCGCTGGAGTAGTTTGAAATTGTTTCTATTTCCCTGTGGATCGACCTCGGTCTTACTGAGTTTTATTACTACGTCGCAGCCTTACACTTGAGGCGAGCGAACAATCATCATCCTCATCATCACTCGAGGAATCATTTTCAGTGTTAGAGGATTCATGATCATCAGTGTCTCCGGTGATCTTTGCAATGGGGTCAATTTGAGGCACAATATCAGTGATGGAAGCCATTAAAATTTTGATTGAACCTTGTTCCTCATCACTTTGGTATATGTATGATTCAGATTCAGATTCTTTAGTATCATCCCATGTAGCCGCCATTGCCTTTTTCTTGGTCTTTTTATCGGTGCACTCGGATGCAATGTGACCAAATCCTCTACACTTGTAACATTGAGGATCTTTTGACTTAACGAATTTTCCTTTGTTGTTCTTAGAGTCAAAAGGTTTACCCTTTTGGTAGGGTTTCCTTCTAGAAGTATTTCCCCTAGTTCGAAGAATTTTTGAAATTTCTTGGCCATAAGTGCCATTTCTTCTATGTCTGGATCTTCCTCACTTCCATATTCAGAATCTTGTTTCTTGTGAGAAGATTTCAGGGCTGTCCCGACATTCTTCTAAGGTAATAACTTTGGTAGAGAACCATTTTGGTAGGGATCTCAGAATTTTCCTACATAGTCTATTCTCCAAAACAGGTTCCCCCAAGCCCCACATTTCATTTGTGATCTTGTTCAGTTTGGTATAGAAGTCTGTAAATGTTTCATGCTCCTCCATAGTTATGTTTTCAAATTGTGTAGTGAGGCGCTGAAGTTTTGAGCATTTGATAACACTTGTTCCTTCATGAGTAACTTCAAGAATATCCCATGCCTGCTTAATGGTTGTGCAATTTTGAATCCGACCAAATTCATCTTTAGACACTGAACAAAAAATGGCATTCAGGCCTTTAGCATTATGAACACGTTGAGCTTTATCATAATCGGTCCACATCGCCTTCTCTCTTGGCCTAAGGACATCCGGTTCACCTTCCTAACATATAATGTCCATTAGGGGTTTATATCCAATATCAACCATGTCCCTAACATCCGAATCAATAGATTCTAAAAAGATGCGCATTTGGGTTTTCCAATATGCATAGTTTGACCCATCAAAGAAGGGAGGTTTAGTAACGGATGTAGAGTCCTATCTAGACATATTGTCAAGTTCTCTTAGGATCTTACTCCGGGTTTTTAAACCTAAGCGGAGGAACCCACTCTGATACCAATTGAAATTGCGGTTTTACCGCTTATAGAGATACTCGGAGATATGCCTAATGTCCTAAAGGGGGGTGAATAGGACTTTTTGAATTTCCTATTACAATTTAAAACTAATCAAGTCAATCTTATCAACCAAGATTATTACAATAACATTCAAGGCAATTATATGATGAATTTGTAAATAAAGCATATCATAGGCATTTCATCAAACAGTTAGCATTCATGATTGACTAAACCATTCAACACATAGCAATCATTCAATCTCACAATGCACAACGATTTATAGTAGCTCGGTTTCCCTACTCCACTCCCAGTTCACGATCTCAACCTATGAGACCACCAGATTTCACTATAGTCATGGTTTTAAATCAGGTTAACCATCAACCTTAACATCCTTTGATCTACGACCGCGTTTACCATCCGCCTATAGCCTAATCCAGGGACTTGATGTTCGCTCGCCTCAAGTGTAAGGCTGCGATGTAGTAATAAAACTCAGTAAGATTGAGGTCGATCCTCAGGGAATTGGAAAACAAATTCCAAACTATTCTAGCAACTCAATCTGCAATAGATAAGAGATTCAATTGGAATAATTATGCTAAAACAGAAACTTATTGGAAAACAGTAATTTAAAGGCACTAAGGCATTCAAGGATCCACTTGTAGCAATCCCATGTCAATCCAATCAATCCAAGCAAAATACGCAACTAGATTTGAAGTCCTATCTCTCATCTAGTTGGAAAATAAATCATTAAACACACTAAGGCCCACTCAAGTTGAACTTCCAAGTTCTAGTTCCATTCAACAATGTAGAATTCAAAATCATAGCCTTCGGAGTAACAGCCATGCCTATGGACTATGGCTTGCTCAAGAATTACTATAATTCGAATCTAAACAAGCACAATGTGATAATCTCAGAGAATTGCAAGTAATCCATGGCTGGAGCACATGAACTCTCATAAAACATCCAAACTATCAACTTTAAGAACTAAAATAGGTAAAAATCCGAACTTGAAATAGAATTACTTGAACTAAACTGAATCAAACATGACATTAGCTACAAGCTTCACCTCTCAGCCTTAGCTCAGAGATTCTAGCCGAGCATTGTCATACTACAACTAAAACTCATGAAAGAAAACATAAAAACTAGAAAAATCGGAGTTTGGAGGGTTGCAGACGCTCTACGACGGCTTCCTTCCTTTCCCACGACGTCCCTTAGCTTTTATGATGCCTATGGAAGAAGCCCTAGGTGCCCCTTTATAGTATAGTGCGGAAGGTTCCGGATTGAACAAGAAATCCCGGACTGTGCAGAGAAAATCAGAGCTTCACAGACAAGCTCTGTTACGTAGACGACCGGTCGCAAGACCCGTCTGAGCTCCTGGACGACCTGTCGCACGACCGGTAGTGGATAGTCCAGCAAGCCTTGAAATGTGGTCTTCTTCTGTTGAGTAGTCGGACAGGTCAGACGACCGGTCCTGGCTATGGACGACCGGTCTTGGCTACTTTTTCCTGCTTTCTCCTTTGGCTTCTTTCTTCCTTTCTTCTCCTCTCTTTCTACTTTCTTTAGTCCTTCTTCAACCTTCATCTAATGGCTTCAAATGGCTCTTTTTAGTCTCCAATTGGGTGAAGTCCGCTCTCATTCCTATAATCACAAAACATGCATTAGATGGGCCTTTTAAGCATGCAAACCACACATATAATGCGATGTAATGGGCAATGCAATGTATAAATTGGAGGTTCAACACACCCCCCAACCAGCTTTTTGCTACTCCCGAGCAAAACATGCGTGAAACAATTTCAAACCTCCAAACCAATTCTCCTTCAGAAACCATGTTTCTATTCACTCCAAGACTTACAAGTATAAATTTCGGAAACATTAGGTGTTAGATGTTGAAACCTTAAAACTCTCAAAACATAAAAAGTGTCTATATGAAATTCCCGCTGATCGATTGATAAATAGAAGAACTCAAACAAATTCAACCTAGTGTGCATAGTGAAAGTTCATCTCATGAGTTTCTGGGATTATCTTCGTCATAGATCGACTAAACTATAGATCTCAAAGTGTATAAAGCAACAACAAGCCTATGACAGGAACTTGTCTTACCGTCCTTCCGACGGCTTTCACACCACGTCCCATTTCTGGCTTTGGTTACAGGTAGACCATCCCCCGGTTGGTAATAGGTAGCCCTTTTCGGAATCTTCCACCATTTTCCATCATTCCCAATTTCATCCTTCCTTTTCCTTTTTCTTTTAAATCAGATAGGATTTTTAAAAATCCATATCTTTCGTTATTTCCCCATGGACAAGGATGGACAAAGTACCCCGGCTTGGTTTTTCAACACCTTTAAATCAAAGTCTAGCTAATCCACAAATCGCATAATCCTTTCAACCCATTAGAATCGTATAATGTGAACTAGGTGTAAAGGTGTTCAAATTTTCTATCAATCACAACAATAGGGGAATTCACATATAAAACTATTATGTTAGGAGAAATTTAAGACTTACAACATCACATACATCGTATCTCCTCTTCTTATACTCATATCATCTTGAATGCATAGAACTAAGGTTTTTTAAAAGAGTTTTGAAATTTTAGAAAATTCAAAAAAATTTGAGCACATATGGGGCTCGAAATGTTGCAACATGCTAAATGAGGAAGCTCATCTCACCCCCCAACCAAATCTTGCATTGTCCTCAATGTAAAAAGATATGCAATGAGCATGAACATGAGAGCAATGGTGAAATAGAAGAGAGTGAGAACAATAATACCCGAGAGAGTCAATCATGGAAGTCTGAAACTCCAACAACTAAAACTACTAAGCAAGCAAAACTAAAACGACTAAACCCACCTATGCTATACTTCCGTCAGACTAGGAGATTAATCATCCTGATACATAGGATCATTCAGAGTGATGGACATGTCCTCTGAATCAAATTTCTCAACAAATGGTTTAAGGCGTTGTCCATTAACTTTAAAACAATTACCATTCGCTGCATTCTCAATCTCAACAGCCCCATGAGAAAAAACTTCTTTGATAATTATGGGCCGGTCCATCGAGATTGTAATTTTCTCGAAAAAAGATGAAGTTGAGAATTGTACAAGAGCACTTTCTGTCCTTCATGAAAAGATTTCCTGAAGATGTGCTGTTCGCTCGCCTCAAGTGTAAGGCTGCGATGTAGTAATAAATCTCGGTAAGACTGTTCGCTCGCTTCAAGTGTAAGGCTGCGATGTAGTAATAAAACTCGGTAAGACCGAGGTCGATCCACAGGGAATTAGAAACAACTTTCAAACTATTACAGCAACTCATTTTTGCAAGAAATAAGATTCAATTGAGTAATTAAACTAAAACAGAAACTTAATGAAAAATCAGTGATTTAAGGTACTAAGGCATTCAAGGATCCACTTGTAGCAATCCCATGTCAATCAAATCAATCCAAGTAGAGAACACAACTAGATTTGAAGTCCTATCTCTCATCTAGTTGGAAAATAAAGCATTCACACACATTCAATCCCATTTAAGTTGAACTTCCAAGTTCTAGTCCCAATCAATCAATGTAGAATTCAAAATCATAGCCTTCGAAGTAACAGCCATGCCTATGGACTATGGCCTGCTCAAGGATTACTATAATTCGAATCTAAACAAGCACCATATGATAATCTCAGAGAATTGCAAGGAATTCATGTCCGGAGCACATGAACTATCATAAAACATCTCAAACTACCAACTTAAGAACTAGAATATGAAAAATTCAAACTTGAATTGAAAATTAATTGAATTAACTTGAATCAAACATGAAATTAGCTACAAGCTTCACCTCTCAGCCTTAGCTGAGAGATTCTAGCCGAGCATTGTCATACTAAAACTAGAAATCATAATAGAAAGCATAAAAACTAGAAAAATCGAAAATTGGAGAGTTACAGACGCTCCACGACAGCTTTCACTCTCTAGAACCACGTCCCTTAGCTTCTATGATGACCTAGGAAGAGTCCCTAGGTGTCCTTTTATAGTGTGGAAGCCCCTTGCGTCGGAAACATCCAGAAATTACGCAAGGTTACGCACTGCGCAGAAAATCTCGAAGCTTCACGGAGAAGCTTTATTACGCAGACGACCGGTCGCACGACCGGTCTGAGCCCCCTGATGACCGGTCCCACGACCGGTCGCAAAATAGCACTTTTTAGTCCAGAGAGTTTTTCCAAAATTCTGATTTAATTTTTTAATTCTAGGACCGGTCGCACGACCGGTCTGGGCATCGGACGACCGGTCGCACGACCGGTCGTGAATGGTCCAGTGACCTTCTCTGAATTTTTTTCCTTCTGTGCATAATCGGACCGGTTGGACGACTGGTCCTGGCAATGGACGACCGGTCGCATGACCGATCTTAACCTCTGTTTCTGCTTTTCTCCTTTTGCTTCTTTCTTCCTTTCTTCTCCTCTCTTTCTACTTTCTTTGGTCCTTCTTTCTTCTTTATCCAATGGCTTCAAATGGCCCTTTTTAGTCTCCAATTTGGTGAAGTCCGCTCTCATCCCTGAAATCACAAAACATGCATAAGATAGGCCTTTTGAGCATGAAAACCGTGCATATAACGTGATGTACTGGGCAATGCAATCTATAAATTGGAGGTTCAACACACCCCCCAACCAGCTTTTTGCTAGTCCCGAGCACAACATGCGTGAAACAATTTCAAATCTCTAAACCCAACTCTCTTTCAGAAACCATGTTTCTATCCATTCCAAGACATATAAGTATAAAATTTGGAGAAACTAGGTGATAGAAATTGCAAACTTAAACTCTCAAAGCATAAGAAGTGTCTACATGAAATTCTCGCTGATTGATTGATAAATAGAAGGACTCGAACAATTTCAACCCAGTGTGCATACTGAAAGTTCATCTCATGAGTCTCTGGGATTACCTTCTTCATAGATTAAGTAAACCAAGGATTTTAAGGTGCACAGAGCAACAACAAGCCTATGACAGGAATTTGCCTTACCGTCTTTCCGACGGCTTTCACACTACGTCCCATTTCTGGCTTCGGTTACGGTTTAACCACCCCCGGTTGGTAATAGGTAGCCCTTTTCGGACTTTTCCACCATTTTTCCTTCATTCCCGATTTCATCCTTTCTTTTCCTCTTTCTTTTGATTTAGATAGGATTTTTAAAAATCTATATCTTTCGTTATTTTCCCATGGACAATGATGGACAAAATACCCCGGCTTGGTTTCTCAACACCTCTAAATCAAAGTCTAGCTAATCCACAAATCACATAAACCGTTCAACTCATGAGAATCGTGTAATATGAACTAGGTGTAAAAAGAGTTCAAATTTTCTATCAATCACAACAATAGGGTGTTGAGCTCTTAATTGTGCACATTCTAACCCCAATTCATCACTCATTATGCAAGATTTTCATGATTTAAAGACTAATCAAATACATGTTTTGTGGTTGTAGGAATGAGAGTTGCTTTGCCCAATTGATGACCAAAAGGGCACATTTAGGAGCCTTTGATGAAGGCCCAAGGTGGACCAAAGAATGATGAAGAAAGAGAGGAGGATGAGGAAGAAAGAAGAAAAGAAAAGAAAGAAGAAATCAGAAAATGGGGTCCGACCGGTCAAGACCGGTCGGCCAACACAACTGCCCTCTACAGAATCTGCTGGAACAGGCCCCGACCGGTCTTGACCGGTCAGCCAGCCCTGTCCGACCGGTCTTGACCGGTCGGCCATGTAAATTTCAGTTTCCAGATTCCAGACAGCAGGCCATTCCCGTTTCTGATTTTTTGGACCAGTTTTTTGGGCCCATCTTAATAATATTTGGAAATCCAACACATCCATGTCGAAGAGGAGCTCGACGCTGAACTAACCCAAGTAGTTTCGTGTCGATCGGAGCTACGGATTGATCGTGGTGGCCAAAACAATACGAACTATCCAGAAAGTTCCAGATTTCGCTGTTCCACTCTGGGCCAGTCCAGGTGGCCCATCATTGATGATATGAAGAATCTACTTTGACCATCGTTTAGACCACATCCATATATGAATAACCACAAAGTTTCAGATCGAAAGGATGTGTGGTTTGATCGTACCGATTGAAGAAAGATGGACCATCTAGAAAGATCCAACTGCGCAGAGTTTATAAAAGCCCTAAGTGTTATAATTTCGGACCACATTCTGGGATTGTTTTGGACAATCTAATCCATCTATCATGTAGAGGAGGAAGTTTTCTACCCATGTTCAAAATTTGGGATCAATCCGACATCTGTACACTCCGGAGCGTTGAAAGCAAGATGACTGGTTCTGAAGGTACCCGAAGTGCGCGATTTTGAGAGGTGGTCGGTGATCTGATTGGTGGGCCCATTCAGAGGATAATCTTGGAAATCTAAATCATCTATGAGGAAGATCACATTACAAGGAAGCTATAAATCAATTTTGAAGGCAATCCAACCATTGGTTAAGCCGTACCAAGCGAAACAAATTTTGCTATGTTGCTGTACTATTGCTGCACTATAAAAGGAGGTGTTCTCTTCTATTCCAGGAAAACCAAGGACGTGGGGAGCAAGGAGTTCAAGTCATAGGAGGCTTCCTAGCCTCCTCCAGCTAGTTTTTCTTCCTTTTCTTAGTTCTAGTTCTAGTTTTTAATATGCTTTTCATTAGCTAATCTCTTAGCTAGAGCTAAGAGGTGAGCCTTATAGTTTTCTTAGATTGTTTAATTCGTTTTATTGGTTTTAAGATTGGTTTTCATGATTATGAACTATGGTTTGAAGTTTATACAAGCTTTAAGTAGTTTTTCTTAGTCTTATGATGACTCATGGATGTTTGGGAGAATTACTTAAATTCTTAATTGGTTTGCATCAGTCTAGACCTGTATGATCCGAGGAATTGGAGTGCGCTCTAGTACTATGATCTTCATGTGGGGACTTCCTACCAAAGTTCTACTTTTCTGAATTTCTGTAATATGTATGGATCGTGCATGTGATTTGAATCAAGTTCAAATCATGATCTAGCCTTGTCTTGTGACAGGACTTGAGGATGGTTATGATTGTGAACTGAACCTTTTGGAATTAGGACTGACCTATGCAATTGAGCATGCTCAGCCTAGCTTGCATTGAGTGAATCTTATGCATTGGACTTACATATAACAGATTATTTGGTTTAACAGCTCTATCATCCGGCTAGATAGATCTTAATATCGATTCTAGTTGAGAAAGTGAGAAACCATATCGAATTATGCATCTAAGGAAAGCTATAAGTGGATCCTTGATGCTCTAGTTATCTTTTCATTATCAGATTTTCTATTTTATGTTCAAAACCAATTTCACAAACCTCTTTAGATTCTAGTTATTAGGATAATTTGCATTGTTTACTTCCTTCCCTGTGGATCGACCTCGGTCTTACCGAGATTATTACTACATCGCAACCCTACACTTGGGGAAGCGAACATAGGGTAACTAACATATAAAACCATTATGTTGGGAGAAATTCAAGACTTACAATGTCGCACACTTCGTATCTCCTCTTCTTATACTCATATTATCTCGAATGCATGGAAATAAGGTTTTCTAAAAGAGTTTTGCAATTTTAGAAAATTCGAAAAATTTTGCGCATATGAGGCTCGAAATGTTGCAACATGCTAGATGAGGAATCTCATCTCACCCCCCAACCAAATCTTGCATTGTCCTCAATGTAAAAAGATATGCAATGAGCATGAACATGAGAGCAATGGTAAACTATAAGAGAGTGAGAACAGTAGTACCTGAGAGAGCGATCATGGAAGTCTACAACCCAACAACTAAAACCTACTAAAACAGTAAAACTAAATAACTAAACCTACCTATGCTATACCTCCATCAGACTAGGAGATCAATCATCCTGATAAACAGGATCATTCAGAGTGATGGACATGTCCTCTGAATCAAATTTCTCAACAAATGATTTAAGGCATTGTCTATTAACTTTAAAAAAGTTACCATTCGCTGCATTCTCAATCTCAACAGCCCCATGAGGAAAAACTTCTTTGATAATATATGGGCCGGTCCATCGAGATCGTAATGTTCCCAGAAAAAGATGAAGCCGGGCATTGTACAAGAGCACTTTCTGTCCTTCATGGAAAGATTTCCTTAAGATGTGCTTGTCATGAAAGGCCTTCATCTTACTCTTGTAAATTTTCGAATTCTCATATGCATCGTTCCGGATCTCATCAAGCTCATTTAATTGAAGTTTGCGAAGCGAGCTAGCCTTGTCAATGTCAAAATTTAAAGCCTGAATTGCCCAATAGGCTTTGTGTTCTATCTCCACAGGCAAGTGGCAAGCTTTCCCATAGACAAGTCTATAAGGGGACATTCTAATGGGTGTCTTGTAGGCAGTACGGTGAGCCCAAAGTGCATCATCTAATCTTAGGGACCAATCCATGCGATCCGGTCTCACCGTCTTTTCCAAAATCTGCTTGATTTCCCTATTGGACATTTCAATTTGCCACTTGTTTGTGGGTGGTATGGGGTACTCACTTTATGCCTAATACCATATTTCTTCATCAAAGCTTCAAAAGGTCTATTGCAAAAGTGAGAACCACCATCACTAATGATGGCTCGAGGCGTCCCAAATCTAGAAAGTATGTTTTCCTTGAGGAACTTGAGAACCGTACGATGATTGTTGGTTCTACATGGGATAGCCTCTATCCATTTAGACACATAGTCTACGGCAAGCAAAATATAGACATGTCCAAAAGATGAGGGGAATGGTCCCATGAAATCGATGCCCCAACAGTCAAAGACTTCAAGATGTTGAATTGGGGTGAGAGGCATCATATTTCGACGGGATAATCCTCCTAACTTTTGGCAGCACTCGCATGCTTTGCAAAACTCGTGGGTGTCCTTAAATAGCGTTGGCCAATAAAAACCACACTGCAGAATTTTTGCAGTAGTTTTCTTGGCGAAAAAATGACCCCCACATGCTTAATCATGACAAAAGAAGATGACAGAATTATGTTCATCATCAGGGACACATCTCCTTATAATTTGGTCTGGGCAATATTTAAACAATAAAGGTTCATCCCAGAAAAATCTGTGCACTTCCCTTAGAAATTTACGTTTGTCCTGCGCAGTCCAATGAATCGGCATCGCACCTGTGGAAAGATAATTGGCTATATCAGCGTACCATGGTGGATACATAGCAACAAAGAGTTGCTCATCAGGAAATGAGTCCTCAATAGGTGACTCGTCAATGGAATTAGGTAGGACTAGGCGGGATAGATGATCCGCCACCACATTTTCTACCCCCTTCTTGTCTTTGATCTCCAGATCGAATTCTTGAAGGAGTAGGATCCATCTAAGCAAGCGGGGCTTGGCATCCTTCTTAGAAAGAAGGTGTTTCAGCGCTGCATGATCTGTATAAACAGTTACTTTGGATCCTATTAAGTAAGGCCTGAATTTGTCCAAGGCAAAGATGACGGCTAAGAGCTTTTTCTCCGTAGTCGAGTAATTAACTTGGGCTGGATTCAAGGTCCTACTTGCGTAGTAGATAACATGGGGCTTCTTATCCTTCTTTTGGCCTAACACTGCCCCAATAGCATAATCGCTCGCATCGCACATCAACTCAAAAGGAATGGACCAATCTGGTGGTTGCATGATAGGAGCAGTTGTCTACATGTCTTTTAGCTTTGAAAAAGCTAATTGACATTCGGCACTCCACTCAAATTGATTCTCCTTTTGCAGAAGGTTACATAAAGGCCTTGAGATATGACTAAAATCCTTTATAAATCTTCTATAGAAACCGGCGTGTCCAAGGAAGGACCGCACATCGCGTATGCTTTTGGGTAGTGGTAGATTGGAAATTATGTCAATTTTTGCCCGGTCTACCTCTATTCCATTGGACGAGATGATATGTACAAGGACTATTCCTCTTTGTACCATGAAATGGCACTTTTCTAAGTTTAAGACGAGTTTCTTCTCCTCACACCTCATCAAGACCAACTTCAAGTGCTTGAGGCACTCATCAAACGTACAACCAAAAAAAAGAAAAATCGTCCATGAATACCTCAAGAAACTCACCCACTATGTCCGAGAAAATACTCAACATGCATCGTTGAAATGTGGCAGGTACATTACATAACCCAAATGACATTCTTCGGTAAGTGAAGGTGCCAAATGGGCATGTAAATGTGGTTTTCTCTTGGTCCTCCGAAGCTATCTCAATTTGGTTGTATCCGGAATAGCCATCTAGGAAGCAATAATAGGAATGGCCTGCTAACCTCTCCAAAATTTGATCCATAAATGGGAGAGGGAAGTGGTCTTTCCTAGTAACCATGTTGAGCTTCAGATAATCAATGCACATACGCCAACCGGTGGTCACTCTAGTCGGTATAAGCTCGTTGTTGGCATTTTCTATGATGGTAATACTGAATTTCTTGGGGACAACTTGGGTAGGACTCACCCATTGGCTATCTGAGATGGGGTAGATGATACCCACATCTAGTAGCTTTAACACCTCAGTTTTGACAACCTCCATCATATTTGGATTTAGCCGTCTTTGAGGTTGTCTAGTCGTTTTTGTATTTTCTTCAAGGTGTATACGGTGAGTGCAAACCGAAGAATCTATCCCTTTGAGATCCGCTATTGTCCAACCTATAGCTTCCCTATGTTCCTTGAGTAGCTCAATCAACTTGAGCTCTTGGTCTTTCTCTAGGTGAGAGGCAATGACAACTGGAAAGGTTTCCTCTTGACCCAAATATACATATTTAAGCTCAGATGGTAATGGTTTAAGGTCAAGCTTCGGTGGTTTGATGTTAGACGGTAGAGGCCTTGATGTGGTTGGTGGCAACTTTTCAAAATGGGGCCTCCACCGGCTAGTACCAACTACCAGTCTTTCTATATTCAATGCTTGCACAATTTCACTAATAATGGGGTCTTCAGAATCCATGAAATGTTCTAAGCATGTCTCCAAGCTTTCTAGTGGTTCAAGTTGGATGAGTTCTTCTTCTTCAAAAGATTCAAGCATGTTTACCTCGAAGAACTCATCATCATTGACATCCCTATGTCTTTTGCCCAAGTGAAACACATTCACCTCTAGTGTCATGTTTCCAAAAGATACTTGCATCACCCCATTCCGGCAATTGATGATTGCGTTTGATGTGGCAAGGAATGGGCGGCCTAATATTACCGGTATTTGGGTGCTAGCATCCAAAACCGGTTGTGTGTCCAAGACGATAAAATCTACCAGGTAGTAGAATTTGTCAACTTAGACTAGAACATCCTCAACTATCCCCCTCGGTACACAGATAGATTTATCAGCGAGTTGCAACGTGGTTTTGGTGGGTTTTAATTCACCAAGACCCAATTGCTCATATACCGAGTATGGGATCAAGTTCACACTCGCCCCCAAATCTAGTAAGGCACGCTCAATCTGATAGTCTCCAATGATACATGAGACGGTGGGACTACCGGGATCTTTGAATTTTGGGGGAGTCTTTTGAGTGAGAATGGCACTCACTTGCTCAGTTAAGAAGGCCTTTTGCTGCACATTATATTTGCGTTTTGTTGTGCATTGGTCCTTTAGAAACTTGGTATAAGAGGGGATTTGTTTGATGGCATCAAGCAAAGGGATATTAATCTTGACTTGTCTGAAAATCTCTAGAATATCATAAGAGTTTGGAAGAGATTTTGGGGCAACCAATCTTGAAGGGAATGATGCTACGGGATTGTAAATGCGTTCCAGTTCTTGTTGGGCTAAGTTAGATCCATCCTCATCCTCAGAATTTACCGGATCATTAGGCTCATCGGCCTTCACCGGAATAGATTTGTCAATTTGTTTACCACTTCTAAGAGTGGTGATGGATATGGCTTGCTCCATGTGATGGTTAGAAGGATTAGGAATGCTCACTTCATGTACTTGCTTTAGAATGGGTTGAGGTTGGGCCGGAAATGTCCCTTCCCTAGCATTTAAGCGTCCCTTAATCTCATCAACCGAAACTTTAAGCTCTTGGAACATTTGCTTATTCATTTGATTGATTTGTGTTTGCCCTTGTATAAACGCTTTCAAGGTATCCTCCATTGAGAACTGAGGTGGGGCCATATTTTGCATGGGTGGCCCTCTTTGAGAGTTGGTAGGATTGCCTGTAGGAGCATTCTTCCAACTAAAATTTGGGTGGTTCTTCCAACTCTCATTGTACGTATTACCCACCGGTCCATTGAAAGGCCATTGATACCCATATGTGGCGTTTGCATGTTCATGTAATACCTCTTGAAATGCAGGAATTGTGGGACAATCTTGCGTAGCGTGTAAATCGGTGAGACAAATCCCACATATGCTTTCAACAGCTTCATTGGACTTTGGAACTCTACTTTTACTAAGTTCCATGGCCTTAACCTTCCATGTGAGGTTGGCTATCCTTGCATTCACGTCGTCTTCCTCCTTAAGGATATAGATCCCTCCTTTCTCTTGAATAGGCTTGGGGTTATTGGGTTTATCCGAGGTATCCCAAGATTGGGCATTTTCAGCCAACATGTCCAAGTATCTCCAAGCCTCATCTGGATTTTTACTCATAAACTCGTCATTGCACATCATCTCTACAAATTGGCGCATATTGGAACTTAATCCATCATTGAAAAAATTTATAATTTGCCAACTCTCATAGCCATGATGTGGGCAAGCAAGTAGGAGGTCCTTAAATCTCTCCCAACATTGAAAAAAAGATTCACCCTCGTTAGCCGAGAAATTCATTATGACTCTTCGAAGGGTGTTCGTTTTATGAGCCGGGAAGAACTTTTTCAAGAATTCCCGGGTCATCTCAACCCATGACCCAATCGAATGTGGTCTAAGAGAGTGAAGCTAATCTTTGGCTCTTTCCTTCAATGAAAAGGGAAAAAGTTTAAGTCTAATGGTATCTTCTGAAACATTGGCGTACTGCAAGGTAGGCACCACTTCTTCATTCTTTCAAGTGTAGATATGGGCGGTCAGAGTCTAGCCCATGGAACTTTGGTAAGAGTTGAATTACACCTGGCTTTATGTCAATGTTTCCCCCGTTTGGAGGTAGAACCACACAAGAGGGTGTAATTGCACGGGCTGGTTGTAGGTAATCCCGCAATGATCTCAATGGAGGAACATTATTGTAATACCCCTATTTGGCATACACTGTAGGGTTAAAAAAACATTTTATTATTAGTTTAAACAATGTGTGCGGCCCACCTGATTGATGAAAATAGACCAATCATGAGATATGAAGGTCAGAGTTACATATAGAAGGTAATGGATGGTGTGGATTACGTTGGCAGATAGGGTGGCCCCCACTTTTAGTGGGCGTGTGTATCAACATACGTGTGCACACGCCGTGCACCATAACTAAATTTTTGGGTCAGCGTACGCTGACCCGATTTCCCTAAGAGGAAATTCCCTCTTCTTCTTTCTTTATTCCCGCTGAGCGGGCGGACGACCGTTGTCCATTTTTGACGTAAAGATGGCCCACTTTTCGTGAACCTTTGGGACGATCCAAACCGTTCAAGCGGTTCGTGGGCGAGGGCAAATCAAAACCTTGGTGGCGATGTCACCCACTGTGCTTCAAAAGTATGATAGTTTAGGCCAGAAGTTAGGCTGTCCAAATGGGGTTTGTGTTTTCTGCAACTACAAAATCATCAAACTACGATCAATATGTTCCGCTCTTGATTGATCCAAACCGTCCATTTTGGTGGGGGGTAGGCCCTTTGTCTAATCTTGGAAGCTTTCCTTGGATGGACTTGTGTGCGCATGTAGGGGACTCATCGAAGTCCGTTTGTGAAGCTGGTTCTTTTGAAAATACCATTGCCAGCTTGGCAATCCGCGTCCGATGCTTTAAAATGCATCTTGGCCGTTCATAACGATCTGTTGGGCAGAGTTTCAGTGCAATCCTAGCCGTCCATACCCATTTCACGCGGATCGTCTAAACGCTATATATATCAAGGATGGTTTTCCATTCTTTTCTCTTGGGCATCCGAAAATAGAAATCCTAGATGCAAACCAATTCAGACCTCCCCTTCAATCTCCATTACAACCATCTAAGTTCATCTCCCTCTTGCTCGAGGAGATCAAAGAAACCAGATCTGATTGCAGCTCTTCTGAGTTTCCAGCATCTGAATCCTTTCCTTCCATCTTCTCCTTTATCTTAGAGAATCCGAGCCTCGTTCCAGTCTTTAGATCTGTGCTGTTCTTCAAGCTGTGTATCAAGGTTGGAGCTATTCAGAAGTTCCAACTTGGAGGAAACTGCATCCTAGATCAAGCTTCCATTGATGTCTGTATTTCCTGGTTGAGTGGGGATTGTGACTGGTGTATTGGCTTTCAAGTGGGAGCTCTTCTTACTGCTGATCAGGTAGGTCTCTACTTTCTGTTTTGGATCAAGCTATGGTGTGGTTTAATGCTTTAATGGATTTTAGTATTGTTGTTAAAAAAAAAGGATTTAGTATTGTTGTTAAAAAAAAAGGATTCGATAGTAGTGTTTGTAGCTCTGATTTTGATCAACTGAGTGGATGTTGGATCTCAGCTGTTGAGTTTGGATAATTCTATCAGGAAACTTAATTTCAGTTTAGATTCTAATGGATTCAATCTCAAGATCATTAGATCTGGCCATTGGAGGAGCTCAACTGAGCTTGATCAGATGATTGATCAGAGTTGTACAGTCCATGAACTGGCAGCATTGATTGAAGAACTTGAAATCCCTAAAATCGGGGCTAGATCATCTTCTCCAGTTGTGTATGTGAATGGCATGTAACATTCCTGTTGAAGTTAATTTAGAAGTTGGGTTTGGGTTCAATTTGACTTGAGATTAAGGTTTACTTTCAATCAGTATTCTATTTTTGATTATGTACTCTTGCTTATAGAGCCTCCTAAATTGAGTCAACTCGTTTTAACTAATGGGTTTCATGGGACTCAGTTGGGGAAATTAGACCTAATCTAATCACCCGGCATTTAAATCAATTTAACAACTTAAATTGGTATTGTGGGTTTCTAGATTGGCTTGTGTTTGCAATTGGGTTTCAAGTCATTGCTAAAGTGACTCTATTGAAATTCACTGGGTTGGATTGAATTTATGATCTAAATAGTATTCGATTATATTAAAATGACGTTAATATTGGGTTCGATTCTCCAGCTAGGTTAGAGTTACTTTCAAGGTGCAATTCTCCTTGTTGATTTTGTTGTAGAGCCTTAGTGGTGTTTTAAGTATAAATCCTTCTTCTAGTGGAATAGAATCAAGTGGTTTAACTTAAATTGGAATTTGAGTGAGTTTATCTTCCAATCTTTAATTACGGTAGCCCTTATAGTATTAGTGAATTTTCTAATTGTATAATATATCTATTGTAGGAGTTTGGGGTTTTCCCAAAGTTTCTCTCCTTGTTGTAGTTTAATTACCGGTGTTCCA
Organism: Liriodendron chinense; assembly: GCA_003013855.2. Classification (NCBI taxonomy): domain Eukaryota; kingdom Viridiplantae; phylum Streptophyta; class Magnoliopsida; order Magnoliales; family Magnoliaceae; genus Liriodendron; species Liriodendron chinense. The sequence goes on from ML058410.1 coordinate 668,229, forward strand.
ATTTCAGGTGAGGTCCCTCACCCTTCAAGCTTTCCCCAATTTTTATTGGTTATTGTATATTAATTCTTAATTGGTTTGTTGCAAAGCATGTTATTAGATTGATAGCACCACATTTGAAAAATATATAAATAACTTGAAGGAAATTAAGTAGTGTTCACATGTTTGATTCAAAAAGCTTATTTGAATGAAATTTAATTTTTAATAATGGAACATGTTAAATGCTTCACATGTGTGTTAATTTTATGTATGAAGTGAATGCTATAAAATCTTATGATGCATGTTGGACATTAAAGTAAATTTAGTTTGAATGATATTTGTTGGAATATATGGGCATTATGATAAATAATGATACTGGCTTACAAATTATATTGATGTTGGGTTGTGGTATATTACCTAGAAAGGAATGGGAGTTAAGCCTATGATCATTCCTCTCGTGGGCCGGGGATGGTGTTCTGGGATGCTATGCCCGAGCCGTCAGCCTATGCTGGATTGTGCATGTCCCCCATAGTGTCCGCAAGTATATTTTATTAAATCACCAAATGGACTAATGACGGCTGGGTAATCATCCATCGCATGGCATTTGTGGATGTGTTGACGACGAGTCACACTATTCTTGGTTTGATAAGCATTGCATTGTGGGTAACTTTGGTGATTAACCGAGTTACTGTCGGCTCGACCCTCACCAGCTGGATACATCCCCAGGCTGAAGAACATGTGCATGCATTCATGCATTAACAAGATTTATAAGTAACATGATAATCATAAAGTGTTGTTTACCTGTTTACCTATTTTCTATAACTTCTGTAATCATGTTAATTGCACCTGCTTCTATCATAATTGTCTTGTATTAAGTACATAGAAATATTGGGGGTGTTGCCTCACTATGACAACGAGTGACGTTGTCAAAATATATCAGATGGTGCAGATGATGGAGAGGATGTCCATGTTCCTGCTGTGGATGAGCCTAAGGCGGACATTCGAGACACTTGGCCTTACCTGTCCCAGGAGGAGCTGGACCAGATGGCGGCCCTTGACGAATAGTCTTACTTTCCTTTTTGTTCGTTACTTTTAAAACCTTGGATTTGTATAAGCCTTATGGGCATTGCTTACTTCCGCTCTGATATGATGATTGTTGCATTGTGGGATTCTTAGATCTATCTCTCGTATTTGGATTACAATAATATCGTTAAATGATGATTGGTAGCCGTTACACTCGGGTTTATCAGAGTTTGGGCTCCTCACTCGAGCCCTGAAAAACCGGAGCGTTACAAGTTGGTATCAGAGATAGATTTGATAAATGAAACCTCCTTTGTGGAAGAACTTATACAGATTTCAATGTTTTATATGTACTTAAAAAAATTTTCCTTTTTAGATTCAGAATAACATGTGAATTAGAGACCAAATTTAGTTCCCACAAACTTGTAGGATAGCCATTTGAATGTAGAAATTGAAATTCTAGGTACTTGAGCACTAATGGCTCTTTGGAATTCTTTACAATATTTCCACACAATATTTTTAGTATATTTTTGAAATTTATGATTGTAAGTTATAATTGTTGGGGTACTACATACAAATATCAAAATAATTTGTGGGATGGTATGAAATGGACCATGACAATCCTATTTTGGTAGGATTATGGCTTCAAAGATCTCTCGCTACTCTAAGTCAAAGTCGGTTTTTATGCTGGCACCACCTGAGGAATATGTTCAGGATGGGAGGGCCGATCTTGATCCAGATTCATCAGTTAGGCCTGGAGGATCTACTGCTTGACAGAAGACTCATTCTGTTCCACCTCCACCACCTCCGGTTCATGAGAGTACTCCACTGGGTAGTACACAGCAGGAAATGCCACCATATGAGATGAGGCATTTCGTAGCTATGATGCAGCAACAACATATGGCATTCACTGCGATGCTAGAGAGTCTTCAGCGCACTATTCACACAGCAATTCCTAATCAGGAGGTTACACCTCGGCGGAATGTGCCTCTGCCGACACCACGTTCTGATGATATGCGAGAGGTAGAGATGTTTGAGAGATTTCAGCGCCTTCGTCCCCCGACGTTTTCTGGAGTGATAGACCGAGTGCAAGCTGAGCATTGGTTGAACAAGATGGCCAAAATGATGAGGTCACTTGGTATTTCTGATGAGCAGAAAGTTGCTTTGGCTACTTATGTTCTAGAGGGAGAGGTCGATATATGGTGGGAAGGTGTTCTGCGAAGTGTGCCAGAAAATTTCAGTTGGACATGGGAAGAGTTCAAGCGTAGATTCAACGGCAAGTACTTTCCTCAGTCATTTCGGAAGGAGAAAATTTCACAGTTTCTAAAATTGGAATAGGGAGGTATGACAGTCTCTCAATATGAGGCGCGGTTCGCTGAGCTGTCCCGTTATATACCGAGCGTGGCTGGTGATGCAGAATATAAATTTCAGAAATTCAAGGAGGGACTTCGGGCCAATATTCAGTCGAGACTATGTGCGACAGATTTCTCTGATTTTGCTGATCTTGTGGACAAGGTTATTCGTGTTGAAAAGGATTTTGAGCGTCTGGCCAAAATTCGAGCTCCTTTCAAAGATGTGGGAAACAAAATCCGAACGACATCTTTTATCCCTTCTGCGACAGAAAAGAGGATGAAGTTCACTCCACAGATAGCTCATTCCACACAGTCTATCAAGGTGTGCAACTACTGTGGGAAATCAGTCCATATTGCACCATATTGCTACCAGAAAATGCGTGATGAGGGTATTACTCCACCAGTAGCTAATCGTTCTTCTCAGAATCAAGTGGCAGCTAGACCTCCAACCATGATTCGAGCCCAGCCGATCAGATCTCAGGCTCCTTCTAAGGGTGGGCTTGCACGTGTATATGCTTTGGAGGCTCCTACATCTGAAGAAACAGAACTGAAAGCAATCGAAGGTACGGCATTTGTCAAAGAAACGCCGGTGTATATTTTATTTGATACTGGTGCTACATTGTCGTTGGTTGCGCATGCTTTAGTAGAACGACTAGAGTTAAAAGTTAGTCATACAAATATCACTCTCACAGTTCTCTCACCTGCTGGAAAACTAACGGAAACAAACAAAATATGCAAAGCATGCCCTGTATTGTTGGTGGATCAAGAAATATATGTTGATTTTGTAGTAATGCACATGAGACAGTATGATATCATTTTAGGTATGGATTGGTTGTCTCAAGTCCAAGATGTATTGGATTGTGGTACTAAAACAGTCAGAATATCCCTTCCAAACCAAACCCCAATTGTATTACAAGGGAAATGAAAGTGTGAAGTATTTCATCGGTTGATGGCTATAGATGTGGAAAAGTCAGATGAGCTCACAGTAGATTCTATTTCCATTGTACGGGAATTTCCAGAAGTTTTCCAAGATATACCAGGATTACCTCCTCGGAGGGAAATAGATTTCACAATTGAACTTCTGCCTGGTACTTCTCCAATTTCATTGTCCCAATTTAGAATGTCTCCGAGTGAGATGGAAGAATTGCGGACTCAAATTGAACATTTGTTGAAACAAGGTTTTATCAGACCTAGCGTCTCTCCGTGGGGTGCGCCAGTTTTGATTGTGAAGAAAATAGATGGATCTTTTCGGTTGTGCATCGATTATCGGCAATTGAACAACGTAACTGTGAAGAATAAATATCCATTGCCGCGAATTGATGATCTTTTTGACCAGTTGAAGGGAGCAAAATTCTTTTCTAAGATTGACTTAAGGTCAGGATATCATCAATTAAGAATCCGAGATGTGGACATTTCCAAGACAGCATTCCGAACTCGATATGGCCATTATGAGTTCTTGGTTATGCCTTTTCGACTCACAAATGCGCCGGCGGTATTCATGGACCTGATGAATCGAATCTTCGTGCCTTATTTAGATCGATTCGTTATTGTCTTCATAGATGATATACTGATTTATTCAAAGAATCGAAAGGATCATGAAGAACATTTGAGAGAAGTTTTGCAAGTGTTAAAAGAACAAAAGTTGTATGCAAAATTGTCAAAATGCGATTTTTGGAAAGACGAAGTGAAATTTCTTGGGCATGTGGTAAAGGCTGAGGGTATTGCAGTTGATCCAGCTAAAGTTGAGGCTGTGGTGAAGTGGGAGCAACCTACTACGGTTACTGAAGTTCGAAGTTTTCTGGGAATGGCAGGATATTATCGGCGGTTCATCAAGGAATTTTCTCGTATTGCACGACCGTTGACACAGTTGACAAAGAAGAATACCAAGTTTGTGTGGAATGAAAATGCTGAAAAAGCATTTCAGGAGCTTAAATCGAGGTTGACTTCAGCGCCAGTACTTACACTTCCAGAGGAGGGTGCGAAGTATGTGGTGTACAGTGATGCATCTGGAACAGGGTTAGGTTGTGTCTTGATGCAAAACAGAAAAGTTATTGCTTACGCCTCGAGACAGTTGAAGAAACACGAAGAAAATTATCCGACGCACGATCTGGAAATTGCTGCAGTGGTATTTGCTTTGAAAATATGGCGTCATTATTTGTATGGAGAGAAATTTGAGTTATTATATGATCATCAAAGTTTAAAGTATATCTTTACACAGAAGGACTTGAATATGAGACAGCGAAGATGGATGGAAACGATAAAGGACTTTAATTTCGAAGTGTCTTACCACTCGGGTAAGGCTAATCTTGTGGCCGATGCTTTGAGCCGGAAAAAGAAGCATGTGATGATGGCCTCCTTAATGGTTAAGGAGTGGGAAATGATAGAATTTGTACAAGATTTTTATGCACTTGCGGGAAATTTGATAGTGGAACCTACTCTGGTTCGACAGGTCAATGAGGACGAGGAATTCAAAAGGAGGAAAGAAAAAAGTAAAACTGAGAAAAATTATGAGTGGCGAATTGGTAAAGATGGTGAGCTTCGGTATCAAGGCTGATTATGTGTGCCCAATAATTCAGAATTGAAACGAGAAATTTTGGATGAAGCTCATAAATCCAAAATGATTATTCATTCAGGTAGTACTAAGATGTACAAAGATGTGAAACTCAGTATTGGTGGAGAAATATGAAGCGTGAAATAGTAGCTTATGTAGCAAAGTGTCTTACATGTCAGCAGGTTAAAGCCGAACACCGTAGACCACCAGGATTGCTACAGTCGTTACCGTTGGCAGAGTGGAAATGGGATTGTATCACTATGGACTTTATTACTGGGTTTCCTAGGACTCAGAAGAAGCATGACTCTATTTGGGTGATTGTCGACAGATTGACGAAGACTGCACGATTTTTGCGGATTCGTATATCTGACTCAGCGGATGATTTGGCAAAGTTATATATTCAGGAGGTTGTTCGATCATTTGGGGTTCCGCATGAGATTATTTCTGATCGAGATTCCAGGTTTACTTCTGCTTTCTGGAGGAGACTACAGGAAGAGTTGGGCACAACTCTAAAGTACAGTACAGCTTTCCACCCTCAGATGGATGGTCAGATGTTCGCTCACCTCAAGTGTAAGGCTGCGATGTAGTAATAAAACTCGGTAAGACCGAGGTCGATCCACAGGGAAATAGTAACAGTTCCCAAATCACTTCAGCAACTCAGTTTTTAATAGAAATCAGATTTAATTGAGTGTTTACTTAAAACAGGAACTTAATGAAAAATCAGAGATATAAAGTACTAAGGCTTTCAAGGATCCACTTGTAGCAATCCTATGTCAATTCAGTCAATCCAAGTAGAAAACACAACAAGATTTGAAGTCCTATCTCTCATCTAGTTGGAGAATAAAGCATTCACACACATTCCATCACATTCAAGTTGAACTTCCAAGTTCTAGTCCAATAAAATCAATACCAAACTCAAAACCATAGCCTGTGGAGTAACAGTCATGCCTCTGGACTATGGCCTGCTCAAGGATTACTATAATCCGAATTTAGATAAACAAACATGATAATCTCAAAGAATTAAAAGGAATTCATGTCCGGAGCACATAAACTCAGATAAGACGTCTCAAACTACCACTTTTTGGAACTAAATCATGTAAAAATTCAAACTTGAATGTAAATTACATGAATTAAACTGAAATCAACACAGAATTAGCTACAAGCTTCACCTCTCAGCCTTAGCTGAGAGGTTTTAGCCGAGCATAGTCATGCTACAACTGAAAACTCTGAAATAAAGCATAAAAATAGAAAAACCCGAATAGGAGAGTTGCAGCCGCTCCACAATCGCCTTCACTCTCCAAACCCACGTTCCTTAGCCTCTCTGATACCCTAGGGAGAACCCCTAGGTGTCCTTTTATAGCAAGCAACCTCCCTTGCGTCGGATTCTGCGAAAGACTACGCGTCGCGCAGCAATTTTCAGAGTCCAGCTTTAGAAAGGAATCCTCTTACGCAGGGCCAACCGGTCGTGACCGGTCGGACTGATTTTCTAAGAATTCCAGGGAGTACAGCCGACCGGTCATGACCGGTCGGACAGGCTATCCATTCATCCAGCAAGTGTGGCCGACCGGTCATGACCGGTCGGACCAATTTGAGTGTTGTTCCAGCGTAGACAGCTGACCGGTCATGACCGGTCGGCCTGTATTTTCCAGCTTCCAGTGTGTATGGCCGACCGGTCAAGACCGGTCGGCCTGCTCTCCCTTTTGATCAGCAACTGTGGGTGACCGGTCAAGACTGGTCAACCCTCTTCACATTGTTCTTCTTTTCTTCTTTTTCTCTTTTTTCTTCTTCTCTCTCTTCTCTTTGCTTTCTCCTTTCTTTGATCTTCTTTCATCTTCATCCAAAAGCTCTAGAAGCGTTCTTTTGACTTGTAATTGAATGAAGTTCGCTCTCATCACTATAATCACAAAACATGTGTTAGGTGGGCCTTTAAACCATGAAAATCATGCAAACTTTTCGTGTAATGGGCAATGTAATGTATAAATTGGAGGTTCAACATCAGACAGAAAGGGTCAATCAGATTCTTGAAGACATGTTGAGGGCTTGTGTATTGGATTTCAGAGGGAATTGGGATGATCATTTGGCTCTTGCAGATTTTGCTTATAACAATAGTTATCAAGCAAGTATTGCTATGGCTCCATTTGAAGCATTATATGCTCAACCATGCAGAGCACCGCACTGTTGGGCCGAGATTGGTGAGAGGAGTTTATTGGGCCCTGAGCTTATTCAGGTCACATCTGAGAAGATTGGTGTGATTCAGAAACATCTCCGGGTGGTACAGAGTAGACATAAGAGCTATGCAGACAACCGTCGCCGAGACTTAGAGTTTGCAGTCAAGGATCATGTGTTTCTGAAAGTTTCGCCAATGAAAGGTGTTATGCGATTTGGGAAGAAAGGGAAGCTCTCTCCTCGGTATATTGGACCCTTCGAGATCTTAGAGCGAGTGGGTGCAGTTGCATATCTTTTTGCATTACCTCCTAACTTGGCTTATATCCATGATGTATTTCATGTTTCGATGTTGAGGAAGTATGAGCCTGATCCTTCACACATTATACATTGGGAGCATATTGAGTTGAGAGATGATGCCACTTATGTGGAAGAACCAGTTCGAATATTGGACTGTAAAGAGCAAGTTCTTCGGACTAAGGTTATTCCTCTAGTCAAAGTATTATGGTCCCGCCATGGAGAGGATGAAGCAAATTGGGAAAGAGAAGCTGAGATGAAGGATAAATACCCACAATTATTTTGATATCATCATCCAGGTAATTTCGAGGATGAAATTTTTGTTAGGGGGGTAGACTGTAATACCCCTATTTGGTATACACTGTAGGGTTAAAAAAAACATTTTATTATTAGTTTAAACAATGTGTGCGGCCCACCTGATTGATGAAAATAGACCAATCATGAGATATGAAGGTCGAACTTACATATAGAAGGTAATGGATGGTGTGGATTACGTTGGCAGTTAGGGTGCCCCCCACTTTTAGTGGGCGTGTCTATCAACATACGTGTGCACACGCCGTGAGAGGAAATTCCCTCTTCTTCTTTCTTTATTCCCGCAGAGCGGGCGGACGACCGCTGTCCGTTTTTGACCTAAAGATGGCCCACTTTTCGTGAACCTTTGGGACGATCCAAACTGTTCAAGCGGTTCGTGGGCGAGGGCAAATCAAAACCTTGGTGGCGATGTCACCCACCGTGCTTCAAAAGTATGATAGTTTAGGCCGGAAGTTAGGCTGTCCAAATGGGGTTTGTGTTTTCTGCAACTACAAAATCATCAAACTACGATCAGTATGTTCCGCTTTTGATTGATCCAAACCGTCCATTTTGGTGGGGGCTAGGCCCTTTGTCTAACCTTGGAAGCTTTCCTTGGATGGACTTGTGTGCGCATGTAGGGGACTCATCGAAGTCCGTCTGTGAAGCTGGTTCTTTTGAAAATACCATTGCCAGCTTGGCAATCCGCGTCCGATGCTTTAAAATGCATCTTGGCCGTTCATAACGATCTGTTGGGCAGAGTTTTAGTGCAATCCTAGCCGTCCATACCCATTTCACGCGGATCGTCTAAACGCTATATATATCAAGGATGGTTTTCCATTCTTTTCTCTTGGGCATCCGAAAATAGAAATCCTAGATGCAAACCAATCCAGACCTCCCCTTCAATCTCCATTACAACCATCCAAGTTCATCTCCCTCTTGCTCGAGGAGATCAGAGAAACCAGATCTGAATGCAGCTCTTCTGAGTTTTCAGCATCTGAATCCTTTCCTTCCATCTTCTCCTTTATCTTAGAGAATCCGAGACTCGTTCTAGTCTTCAGATCTATGCTGTTCTTCAAGCTGTGTATCAAGGTTGGAGCTATTCAGAAGTTCCAACTTGGAGGAAACTACATCCTAGATCAAGCTTCCATTGATGTCTGTATTTCCTGGTTGAGTGGGGATTGTGACTGGTGTATTGGCTTTCAAGTGGGAGCTCTTCTTATTGCTGATCAGGTAGGTCTCTACTTTTTGTTTTGGATCAAGCTATGGTGTGGTTTAATGCTTTAATGGATTTTAGTATTGTTGTTAACAAAAAGAATTTAGTATTGTTGTTAAAAAAAAGGACTCGATAGTAGTGTTTGTAGCTCTGATTTTGATCAACTCAGTGGATGTTGGATCTCAGCTGTTGAGTTTGGATTATTCTATCAGGAAACTTAATTTCAGTTTAGATTCTAATAGATTCAATCTCACGATCTTTAGATCTGGCCATTGGAGGAGCTCAACTGAGCTTGATCAGATGATTGATCAGAGTTGTATAGTCCATGAACTGGCAACATTGATTGAAGAACTTGAAATCCCTAAAATTGGGGCTAGATCATCTTCTCCAGTTATGTATGTGAATGGTATGTAACATTCTTGATGAAGTTAATTTAGAAGTTGGGTTTGGGTTCAATTTGACTTGAGATTAAGGTTTACTTTCAATCAGTATTCTGTTTTTTATTATGTACTCTTGCTTATAGAGCCTCCTAAATTGAGTCAACTCATTTTAACTAATGGGTTTCATGGGACTCAGTTGGGGAAATTAGACCTAATCTAATCACCCGGCATTTGAATCAATTTAACAACTTAAATTGGTACTGTGGGTTTCTAGATTGGCTTGTGTTTGCAATTGGGTTTCAAGTCATTGCTAAAGTGACTCTATTGAAATTCACTGGTTTAGATTGAATTTATGATCTAAATAGTATTCGATTATATTAAAATGACATTAATATTGGGTTCGATTCTCCAACTAGGTTAGAGTTACTTTCAAGGTGCAATTCTCCTTGTTGATTTTGTTGTAGAGCCTTAGTGGTGTTTTAAGTATAAATCCTTCTTCTAGTGGAATAGAATCAAGTGGTTTAACTTAAATTGGAATTTGAGTGAGTTTATCTTCCAATCTTTAATTATGGTAGCCCTTATAGTATTAGTGAATTTTCTAATTGTATAATATATCTATTGTAGGAGTTTGGGGTTTTCTAATTGTAAATTTAGTTTGAATGATATTTGTTGGAATATATGGGCATTATGATAAATAATGATACTGGCTTACAAATTATATTGATGTTGGGTTGTGGTATATTAACTAGAAAGGAATGGGAGTTAAGCCTATGATCATTCCTCTCGTGGGCCGGGGATGGTGTTCTGGGATGCAATGCCCGAGCCGTCGGCCTATGCTGGATTGTGCACGTCCCCCATAATGTCCGCGAGTATATTTTATTAAATCGCCAAATGGACTAATGACGGCTGGGTAATCATCCATCGCATGGCATTTTTGGATGTGTTGACGACGAGTCACACTATTCTTGGTTTGATAAGCATTGCATTGCGGGTAACTTTGGTGATTAACCAAGTTACTGTCGGCTCGACCCTCACCAGCTGGATACATCCCCAGGCTGAAGAACATGTGCATGCATTCATGCATTAACAAGATTTATAAGTAACATGATAATCATAAAGTGTTGTTTACCTGTTTACCTATTTTTTATAACTTCTGTAATCATGTTAATTGCACCTGCTTCTATCATAATTGTCTTGTATTAAGTACATGGAAATATTGGGGGTGTTGCCTCACTATGACAATGAGTGACGTTGTCAAAATATATCAGATGGTGCAGATGATGGAGAGGATGTCCATGTTCCTGCTGTGGATGAGCCTAAGGCGGACATTCGAGACACTTGGCCTTACCTGTCCCAGGAGGAGCAGGACCAGATGGCGCCCCTTGACGAATAGTCTTACTTTCCTTTTTGTTCGTTACTTTTAGAACCTTGGATTTGTATAAGCCTTATGGGCATTGCTTACTTCCGCTCTGATATGATGATTGTTGCATTGTGGGATTCTTAGATCTATCTCTCGTATTTGGATTACAATAATATCGTTAAATGATGATTGGTAGCCGTTACACTCGGGTTTATCAGAGTTTGGGCTCCTCACTCGAGCCCTGAAAAACCGGAGCGTTACAAGTTGGTATCAGAGATAGATTTGATAAATGAAACCTGCTATGTGGAAGAACTTATACAGATTCCAATGTTTTATAAGTACTTAAAAAAAATTTCCTTTTTAGATTCAGAATAACATGTGAATTAGAGACCAAATTTAGTTCCCACAAACTTGTAGGATAGCCATTTGAATGTAGAAATTGAAATTCTAGGTACATGAGCACTAATGGCTCTTTGGAATTCTTTACAATATTTCCACACAATATTTTTAGTATATTTTTGAAATTTATGATTGTAAGTTATAATTGTTGGGGTACTACATACAAATATCAAAATAATTTGTGGGATGGTATGAAATGGACCATGACAATCCTATTTTGGTAGGATTATGGCTTCAAAGATCTCTCGCTACTCTAAGTCAAAGTCGGTTTTTATGCTGGCACCACCTGAGGAATATGTTCAGGATGGGAGGGCCGATCTTGATCCAGATTCATCAGTTAGGCCTGGAGGATCTACTGCTGGACAGAAGACTCATTCTGTTCCACCTCAACCACCTTCGGTTCATGAGAGTACTCCACTGGGTAGTACACAGCAGGAAATGCCACCATATGAGATGAGGCATTTCGTAGCTATGATGCAGCAACAACATATGACATTCACTGCGATGCTAGAGAGTCTTCAGCGCACTATTCACACAGCAATTCCTAATCAGGAGGTTACACCTCGGTGGAATGTGCCTGTGCCGACACCACGTTCTGATGATATGCGAGAGGTAGAGATGTTTGAGAGATTTCAGCGCCTTCGTCCCCCGACGTTTTCTGGAGTGATAGACCGAGTGCAAGCTGAGCATTGGTTGAACAAGATGGCCAAAATGATGAGGTCACTTGGTATTTCTGATGAGCAGAAAGTTGCTTTGGCTACTTATGTTCTAGAGGGAGAGGCCGATATATGGTGGGAAGGTGTTCTGCGAAGTGTGCCAGAAAATTTCAGTTAGACATGGGAAGAGTTCAAGCATAGATTCAATGACAAGTACTTTCCTCAGTCATTTCGGAAGGAGAAAATTTCACAATTTCTAAAATTGGAATACGGAGGTATGACAGTCTCTCAATATGAGGCGCAGTTCGCTGAGCTGTCCCTTTATGCACCGAGCGTGGCTGGTGATGCAGAATATAAATTTTAGAAATTCAAGGAGGGACTTCGGGCCAATATTCAGTCAAGACTATGTGCGACAGATTTCTCTGATTTTGCTGATCTTGTGGACAAGGCTATTCGTGTTGAAAAGGATTTTGAGCGTCTAGCCAAAATTCGAGCTCCTTTCAAAGATGTGGGAAACAAAATCCGAACGACATCTTTTATCACTTCTGCGACAGAAAAGAGGATGAAGTTCACTCCACAGATAGCTCATTCCACACAGTCTATCAAGGTGTGCAACTACTGCGGGAAATCAGGCCATATTGCACCATATTGCTACCAGAAGATGCGTGATGAGGGTATTACTCCACCAGTAGCTAATCGTTCTTCTCAGAATCAAGTGGCAGCTAGACCTCCAATGATTCGAGCCCAGCCGATCAGATCTCAGGCTCCTTCTAAGGGTGGGCTTGCACGTGTATATGCTTTGGAGGCTCCTACATCTGAAGAAACAGAACTGAAAGCAATCAAAGGTACGACATTTGTTAAAGAAACGCCGGTGTATATTTTATTTGATACTGGTGCTACACTGTCGTTTGTTGCGCATGCTTTAGTAGAACGACTAGAGTTAAAAGTTAGTCGTACAAATATCACTCTCACAGTTCTCTCACCTGCTGGAAAACTAACAGAAACAAACAAAATATGCAAAGCATGCCCTGTATTGTTGGTGGATCAAGAAATATATGTTGATTTGGTAGTATTGCACATGAGACAGTATGATATCATTTTAGGTATGGATTGGTTGTCTCAAGTCCAAGCTGTATTGGATTGTGGTACTAAAACAGTCAGAATATCCCTTCCAAACCAAACCCCAATTGTATTACAAGGGAAATGAAAGTGTGAAGTATTTCATCGGTTGATGGCTATAGATGTGGAAAAGTCAGATGAGCTCACAGTAGATTCTATTTCCATTGTACAGGAATTTCCAGAAGTTTTCCAAGATATACCAGGATTACCTCCTCGGAGGGAAATAGATTTCACAATTGAACTTCTGCCTGGTACTTCCCCAATTTCATTGTCCCAATTTAGAATGTCTCCGAGTGAGATGGAAGAATTGCGGACTCAAATTGAACATTTGTTGAAACAAGGTTTTATCAGACCTAGCGTCTCTCCGTGGGGTGCGCCAGTTTTGATTGTGAAGAAAATAGATGGATCTTTTCGGTTGTGCATCGATTATCGGCAATTGAACAACGTAACTGTGAAGAATAAATATCCATTGCCGCGAATTGATGATCTTTTTGACCAGTTGAAGGGAGCAAAATTCTTTTATAAGATTGACTTAAGGTCAGGATATCATCAATTAAGAATCCGAGATGTGGACATTTCCAAGACGGCATTCCGAACTCGATATGGCCATTATGAGTTCTTGGTTATGCCTTTTCGACTCACAAATGCGCCGGCGGTATTCATGGACCTGATGAATCGAATCTTTGTGCCTTATTTAGATCGATTCGTTATTGTCTTCATAGATGATATACTGATTTATTCAAAGAATCGAAAGGATCATGAAGAACATTTGAGAGAAGTTTTGCAAGTGTTAAAAGAACAAAAGTTGTATGCAAAATTGTCAAAATGCGATTTTTGGAAAGACGAAGTGAAATTTCTTGGGCATGTGGTAAAGGCTGAGGGTATTGCAGTTGATCCAGCTAAAGTTGAGGCTGTGGTGAAGTGGGAGCAACCTACTACGGTTACTGAAGTTCGAAGTTTTCTGGGAATGGCCGGATATTATCGGCTGTTCATCAAGGAATTTTCTCGTATTGCACGACCGTTGACACAGTTGACAAAGAAGAATACCAAGTTTGTGTGGAATGAAAATGCTGAAAAAGCATTTCAGGAGCTTAAAGCGAGGTTGACTTCAGCGCCAGTACTTACACTTCCAGAGGAGGGTGCGAAGTATGTGGTGTACAGTGATGCATCTGGAACAGGGTTAGGTTGTGTCTTGATGCAAAATAGAAAAGTTATTGCTTACGCCTCGAGACAGTTGAAGAAACACGAAGAAAATTATCCGACGCACGATCTGGAAATTGCTGCAGTGGTATTTGCTTTGAAAATATGGCGTCATTATTTGTATGGAGAGAAATTTGAGTTATTCTGTGATCATCAAAGTTTAAAGTATATCTTTACACAGAAGGACTTGAATATGAGACAGCGAAGATGGATGGAAACGATAAAGGACTTTAATTTCGAAGTGTCTTACCACTCGGGTAAGGCTAATCTTGTAGCCGATGCTTTGAGCCGGAAAAAGAAGCATGTGATGATGGCCTCCTTAGTGGTTAAGGAGTGGGAAATGATAGAATTTGTACATGATTTTTATGCACTTGCGGGAAATTTGATAGTGGAACCTACTCTGGTTCGACATGTCAATGAGGACGAGGAATTCAAAAGGAGGAAAGAAAAATGTAAAACTGAGAAAAATTATGAGTGGCGAATTGGTAAAGATGGTGAGCTTCGGTATCAAGGCCGATTATGAGTGCCCAATAATTCAGAATTGAAACGAGAAATTTTGGATGAAGCTCATAAATCCAAAATGGTTATTCATTCAGGTAGTACTAAGATGTACAAAGATGTGAAACGTCAGTATTGGTGGAGAAATATGAAGCGTGAAATAGCAGCTTATGTAGCAAAGTGTCTTACATGTCAGCAGGTTAAAGCCGAACACCGTAGACCTCCAGGATTGTTACAGTCGTTACCGTTGGCAGAGTGGAAATGGGATTGTATCACTATGGACTTTATTACTGGGTTTCCTAGGACTCAGAAGAAGCATGACTCTATTTGGGTGATTGTCGACAGATTGACGAAGACTGCACGATTTTTGCGGATTCGTATATCTGACTCAGCGGATGATTTGGCAAAGTTATATATTCAGGAGGTTGTTCGATCATTTGGGGTTCCGTATGAGATTATTTCTGATCGAGATTCCAGGTTTACTTCTGCTTTCTAGAGGAGACTACAGGAAGAGTTGGGCACAACTCTAAAGTACAGTACAGCTTTCCACCCTCAGACGGAAGGTCAGATGTTCGCTCGCCTCAAGTGTAAGGCTGCGATGTAGTAATAAAACTCGGTAAGACCGAGGTCGATCCACAGGGAAATAGTAACAGTTCCCAAATCACTTCAGCAACTCAGTTTTTAATAGAAATCAGATTTAATTGAGTGTTAACTTAAAACAGGAACTTAATGAAAAATCAGAGATATAAAGTACTAAGGCTTTCAAGGATCCACTTGTAGCAATCCTATGTCAATTCAGTCAATCCAAGTAGAAAACACAACTAGATTTGAAGTCCTATCTCTCATCTAGTTGGAGAATAAAGCATTCACACACATTCCATCACATTCAAGTTGAACTTCCAAGTTCTAGTCCAATAAAATCAATACCAAACTCAAAACCATAGCCTGCGGAGTAACAGCCATGCATCTGGACTATGGCCTGCTCAAGGATTACTATAATCCGAATTTAGATAAACAAACATGATAATCTCAAAGAATTAAAAGGAATTCATGTCCGGAGCACATAAACTCAGATAAGACATCTCAAACTACCACTTTTTGGAACTAAATCG
This sequence comes from Liriodendron chinense, assembly GCA_003013855.2. Classification (NCBI taxonomy): domain Eukaryota; kingdom Viridiplantae; phylum Streptophyta; class Magnoliopsida; order Magnoliales; family Magnoliaceae; genus Liriodendron; species Liriodendron chinense. The sequence continues at coordinate 683,816 of ML058410.1, forward strand.
TGTAAAAATCCAAACTTGAATGTAAATTACTTGAATTAATCTGAAATCAACATAGAATTAGCTACAAGCTTCACCTCTCAGCCTTAGCTGAGAGGTTTTAGCCGAGCATAGTCATGCTACAACTAAAAACTCTGAAATAAAGCATAAAAATAGAAAAACCCGAATAGGAGAGTTGCAGCCGCTCCACAATCGCGTTCACTCTCCAAACCCACGTTCCTTAGCCTCTCTGATACCCTAGGGAGAACCCCTAGGTGTCCTTTTATAGCAAGCAACCTCCCTTGCGTCGGATTCTGCGAAAGACTACGCGTCGCGTAGCAATTTTCAGAGTCCAGCTTTAGAAAGGAATCCTCTTACGCAGGGCCGACCGGTCGGACTGATTTTCTAAGCATTCCAGGGAGTACAGCCGACCGGTCATGACCGGTCGGACAGGCTATCCATTCATCCAGCAAGTGTGGCCGACCGGTCATGACCGGTCGGACCAATTTGAGTGTTGTTCCAGCGTAGACAGCTGACCGGTCATGACCGGTCGGCCTGTATTTTCCAGCTTCCAGTGTGTATGGCCGACCGGTCAAGACCGGTCGGCCTGCTCTCCCTTTTGATCAGCAACTGTGGGTGACCGGTCAAGACTGGTCAACCCTCTTCACATTGTTCTTCTTTTCTTCTTTTTCTCTTTTTTCTTCTTCTCTCTCTTCTCTTTGCTTTCTCCTTTCTTTGATCTTCTTTCATCTTCATCCAAAAGCTCTAGAAGCGTTCTTTTGACTTGTAATTGAATGAAGTTCGCTCTCATCACTATAATCACAAAACATGTGTTAGGTGGGCCTTTAAACCATGAAAATCATGCAAACTTTTCGTGTAATGGGCAATGTAATGTATAAATTGGAGGTTCAACATCAGACAGAAAGGGTCAATCAGATTCTTGAAGACATGTTGAGGGCTTGTGTATTGGATTTCAGAGGGAATTGGGATGATCATTTGGCTCTTGCAGATTTTGCTTATAACAATAGTTATCAAGCAAGTATTGCTATGGCTCCATTTGAAGCATTATATGCTCAACCATGCAGAGCACCGCACTGTTGGGCCGAGATTGGTGAGAGGAGTTTATTGGGCCCTGAGCTTATTCAGGTCACATCTGAGAAGATTGGTGTGATTCAGAAACATCTCCGGGTGGTACAGAGTAGACATAAGAGCTATGCAGACAACCGTCGCCGAGACTTAGAGTTTGCAGTCAAGGATCATGTGTTTCTGAAAGTTTCGCCAATGAAAGGTGTTATGCGATTTGGGAAGAAAGGGAAGCTCTCTCCTCGGTATATTGGACCCTTCGAGATCTTAGAGCGCGTGGGTGCAGTTGCATATCGTTTGGCATTACCTCCTAACTTGGCTTATATCCATGATGTATTTCATGTTTCGATGTTGAGAAAGTATGAGCCTGATCCTTCACACATTATACATTGGGAGCATATTGAGTTGAGAGATGATGCCACTTATGTGGAAGAACCAGTTCGAATATTGGACCGTAAAGAGCAAGTTCTTCGGACTAAGGTTATTTCTCTAGTCAAAGTATTATGGTCCCGCCATGGAGAGGATGAAGCAACTTGGGAAAGAGAAGCTGAGATGAAGGATAAATACCCACAATTATTTTGATATCATCATCCAGGTAATTTCGAGGATGAAATTTTTGTTAGGGGGGTAGACTGTAATACCCCTATTTGGCATACACTGTAGGGTTAAAAAAAACATTTTATTATTAGTTTAAACAATGTGTGCGGCCCACCTGATTGATGAAAATAGACCAATCATGAGATATGAAGGTCGAACTGACATATAGAAAGTAATGGATGGTGTGGATTACGTTGGCAGTTAGGGTCGCCCCCACTTTTAGTGGGTGTGTCTATCAACATACGTGTGCACACGCCGTGAGAGGAAATTCCCTCTTCTTCTTTCTTTATTCCCGCAGAGCGGGCGGACGACCGCTGTCCATTTTTGACGTAAAGATGGCCCACTTTTCGTGAACCTTTGGGACGATCCAAACTGTTCAAGCGGTTCGTGGGCGAGGGCAAATCAAAACCTTGGTGGCGATGTCACCCACCGTGCTTCAAAAGTATGATAGTTTAGGCCGGAAGTTAGGCCGTCCAAATGGGGTTTGTGTTTTCTGCAACTACAAAATCATCAAACTACGATCAGTATGTTCCGCTTTTGATTGATCCAAACCGTCCATTTTGGTGGGGGGTAGGCCCTTTGTCTAACCTTGGAAGCTTTCCTTGGATGGACTTGTGTGCGCATGTAGGGGACTCATCGAAGTCCGTCTGTGAAGCTGGTTCTTTTGAAAATACCATTGCCAGCTTGGCAATCCGCATCCGATGCTTTAAAATGCATCTTGGCTGTTCATAACGATCTGTTGGGCAGAGTTTTAGTGCAATCCTAGCCATCCATACCCATTTCACGCGGATCGTCTAAACGCTATATATATCAAGGATGGTTTTCCATTCTTTTCTCTTGGGCATCCGAAAATAGAAATCCTAGATGCAAACCAATCCAGACCTCCCCTTCAATCTCCATTACAACCATCCAAGTTCATCTCCCTCTTGCTCGAGGAGATCAGAGAAACCAGATCTGATTGCAGCTCTTCTGAGTTTTCAGCATCTGAATCCTTTCCTTCCATCTTCTCCTTTATCTTAGAGAATCCGAGACTCGTTCTAGTCTTCAGATCTATGCTGTTCTTCAAGCTGTGTATCAAGGTTGGAGCTATTTAGAAGTTCCAACTTGGAGGAAACTGCATCCTAGATCAAGCTTCCATTGATGTCTGTATTTCCTGGTTGAGTGGGGATTGTGACTGGTGTATTGGCTTTCAAGTGGGAGCTCTTCTTATTGCTGATCAGGTAGGTCTCTACTTTCTGTTTTGGATCAAGCTATGGTGTGGTTTAATGCTTTAATGGATTTTAGTATTGTTGTTAAAAAAAAAGGATTTAATATTGTTGTTAAAAAAAAAGGACTCGATAGTAGTGTTTGTAGCTCTGATTTTGATCAACTCAGTGGATGTTGGATCTCAGCTGTTGAGTTTGGATTATTCTATCAGGAAACTTAATTTCAGTTTAGATTCTAATAGATTCAATCTCACGATCTTTAGATCTGGCCATTGGAGGAGCTCAACTGAGCTTGATCAGATGATTGATCAGAGTTGTATAGTCCATGAACTGGCAGCATTGATTGAAGAACTTGAAATCCCTAAAATCGGGGTTAGATCATCTTCTCCAGTTGTGTATGTGAATGGTATGTAACATTCTTGTTGAAGTTAATTTAGAAGTTGGGTTTGGGTTCAATTTGACTTGAGATTAAGGTTTACTTTCAATCAGTATTCTGTTTTTTATTATGTACTCTTGCTTATAGAGCCTCCTAAATTGAGTCAACTCATTTTAACTAATGGGTTTCATGGGACTCAGTTGGGGAAATTAGACCTAATCTAATCACCCGGCATTTGAATCAATTTAACAACTTAAATTGGTACTGTGGGTTTCTAGATTGGCTTGTGTTTGCAATTGGGTTTCAAGTCATTGCTAAAGTGACTCTATTGAAATTCACTGGGTTAGATTGAATTTATGATCTAACTAGTATTCGATTATATTAAAATGACATTAATATTGGGTTCGATTCTCCAACTAGGTTAGAGTTACTTTCAAGGTGCAATTCTCCTTGTTGATTTTGTTGTAGAGCCTTAGTGGTGTTTTAAGTATAAATCCTTCTTCTAGTGGAATAGAATCAAGTGGTTTAACTTAAATTGGAATTTGAGTGAGTTTATCTTCCAATCTTTAATTACGGTAGCCCTTATAGTATTAGTGAATTTTCTAATTGTATAATATATCTATTGTAGGAGTTTGGGGTTTTCCCAAAGTTTCTCTCCTTATTGTAGTTTAATTACTGGTGTTCCAATTTCAGGTGAGGTCCCTCACCCTTCAAGCTTTCCCCAATTTTTATTGGTTATTGTATATTAATTCTTAATTGGTTTGTTGTAAAGCATGTTATTATATTGATAGCACCACATTTGGAAAATATATAAATAACTTGAAGGAAATTAAGTAGTGTTCACATGTTTGATTCAAAAAGCTTATTTGAATGAAATTTAATTTTTAACAATGGAACATGTTAAATGCTTCACATGTGTGTTAATTTTATGTATGAAGTGAATGCTATAAAATCTTATGATGCATGTTGGACATTAAAGTAAATTTAGTTTGAATGATATTTGTTGGAATATATGGGCATTATGATAAATAATGATACTGGCTTACAAATTATATTGATGTTGGGTTGTGGTATATTACCTAGAAAGGAATGGGAGTTAAGCCTATGATCATTCCTCTCGTGGGCCGGGGATGGTGTTCTGGGATGCTATGCCCGAGCCGTCGGCCTATGCTGGATTGTGCACGTCCCCCATAATGTCCGCGAGTATATTTTATTAAATCGCCAAATGGACTAATGACGGCTGGGTAATCATCCATCGCATGGCATTTGTGGATGTGTTGACGACGAGTCACACTATTCTTGGTTTGATAAGCATTGCATTGCGGGTAACTTTGGTGATTAACCAAGTTACTGTCGGCTCGACCCTCACCAGCTGGATACATCCCCAGGCTGAAGAACATGTGCATGCATTCATGCATTAACAAGATTTATAAGTAACATGATAATCATAAAGTGTTGTTTACCTGTTTACCTATTTTCTATAACTTCTGTAATCATGTTAATTGCACCTGCTTCTATCATAATTGTCTTGTATTAAGTACATGAAAATATTGGGGGTGTTGCCTCACTATGACAACGAGTGACGTTGTCAAAATATATCAGATGGTGCAGATGATGGAGAAGATGTCCCTGTTCCAGCTGTGGATGAGCCTAAGGCGGACATTCGAGACACTTGGCCTTACCTGTCCCAGGAGGAACTGAACCAGATGGCGGCCCTTGACGAATAGCCTTACTTTCCTTTTTGTTCGTTACTTTTAGAACATTGGATTTGTATAAGCCTTATGGGCATTGCTTACTTCCGCTCTGATATGATGATTGTTGCATTGTGGGATTCTTAGATCTATCTCTCGTATTTGGATTACAATAATATCGTTAAATGATGATTGGTAGCCGTTACACTTGGGTTTATCAGAGTTTGGGCTCCTCACTCGAGCCCTGAAAAACCGGGGCGTTAAAATTATGTACCTCATTTTCTCCTACTCCTTGATTTGCGCTTGTAGTTGAAGTAGGGGGGGAGGATTCCTTAAAGGTATTTGATCCATACTCTCTAAACTTTTACAATTCTCTTGGTAATTTCGGACTCGTCTATAGACTGACAATGGTTCAACTAAACCACCTTCAGATTGGAGACGATTTGAGTGGTTACGTTCCCAACGGGACATAAACCACTCAACAAAAACTACACTAGTCCTAAATCCTAGAAATATGAAATTAATCTGGAAATAGAAAATCTGTAAAAAGCTAAGTTAGAAAGGTATCACCTGATGCACTTTTAACTTGAGAAGAAATCCTACAGAACCAAACAATTTGTTAGTTCTAGAAAAAATCAGAAAACCTATCTACTTTTACTTCTACAGCCACTAAAACAATTTGAAAACCGTTATCTAAAATCCCCGGCAACGGTGCCAAAAACTTGTTCGCTCGCCTCAAGTGTAAGGCTGCGATGTAGTAATAAAACTCGATAAGACCGAGGTCAATCCACAGGGAATTAGAAACAACTTTCAAACTATTCCAGCAACTCAGTTTTGCAAGAAATAAGATTCAATTGAGTAATTAAACTAAAACAGAAACTTAATGGAAAATCAGTGATTTAAGGTACTAAGGCATTCAAGGATCCACTTGTAGCAATCCCATGTCAATCCAATCAATCCAAGTAGAGAACACAACTAGATTTGAAGTCCTATCTCTCATCTAGTTGGAAAATAAAGCATTCACACACATTCAATCCCATTCAAGTTGAACTTCCAAGTTTTAGTCCCAATCAATCAATGTAGAATTCAAAATCATAGCCTTCGGAGTAACAGCCATGCCTATGGACTATGGCCTGCTCAAGGATTACTATAATTCGAATCTAAACAAGCACCATATAATAATCTCAGAGAATTGAAAGGAATTCATGTTCGGAGCACATGAACTCTCATAAAACATCTCAAACTACCAACTTAAGAACTAGACTATGAAAAATCCAAACTTGAATTGAAAATTAATTAAATTAACTTGAATCAAACATGAAATTAGCTACAAGCTTCACTTCTCAGCCTTAGCTGAGAGATTCTAGCCGAGCATTGTCATACTATAACTAGAACTCATAATAGAAAGCATAAAAACTAGAAAAACCAGAAATTGGAGAGTTGCAGATGCTCCACGACAGCTTCGACTCTCTAGAACCACGTCCCTTAGCTTCTATGATGACCTAAAAAGAGCCCCTAGGTGTCATTTTATAGTGTGGAAGCCCCTTGCGTCGGAAACATCCAGAAATTGTGCAAGGTTACGCACTGCGCAGAAAATCTCGGAGCTTCACGGAGAAACTTTATTACGCAGACGACCGGTCGCACGACCGGTCTGAGCCCCCTGACGACCGGTCGCAAAACAGCACTTTTTAGTCTAGAGAGTTTTTCCAAAATTCTGATTTAATTTTTTAATTCAATGACCGGTCGCACGACCGGTCTGGGCATCGGACGACTGGTGGCACGACCGGTTGTGAATGGTCCAGTGACCTTCTCTGAAGTTGTTTTCCTTCTGTGTATAATCAGACCGGTCAGACGACTGGTCTTGGCGATGGATGACCGGTCGCACGACCGGTCTTAACCTCTGTTTCTGCTTTTCTCATTTTGGTTCTTTCTTCCTTTCTTCTCCTCTCTTTTTACTTTCTTTGGTCCTTCTTTCTTCTTCATCCAATGGCTTCAAATGGCCCTTTTTAGTCTCCAATTTGGTGACGTCCGCTCTCATCCCTGAAATCACAAAACATGCATTAGATAGGCCTTTTGAGCATGAAAATCGTGCATATAATGTGATGTACTGGGCAATGCAATGTATAAATTGGAGGTTCAACAAAGACCGAGGTCGATCCACAGGGAAAGAGGTAAACAATTCTAAGTACTCTAATAACTAGAATCTAAAAAGTTTAGGAGAATGGTTTTTCACATCAAATAGAAAATCTGAAATAAGAAGAACTAGAGCATCAAGGATCCACTTGTAGTAGTCCAATGCCAATCCATTCATCCAAGTACAACACAATTAGAATCAAAGTCCTATCTCTCATCTAATTAGAAGATATAACATTCAAGCACAAACAGTCCCACTTAAATCTGGAAATCAGATTTCTAGTTCTAATGAAGCACATAGAACTTGAACTTGTAGCCATCGGAGTAACAGCCATGCCTATGGACTATGGCATGCTCAAGGGTTACTACAATTCAAATTCAAACAACCCAATCATTGTAATCTCAGAGAATTGCAAGGAACTCATGTCCGGAGTACACAAACTCTCACAAAATTTCTAAAAAACCAAACTTTATTCAAACTAGAACTTGAAAATCCAAAATCAAAGTAAAGGGTACTTGAAGAAACGAATTAAAGCATTGAAACAAACTACAAACTTCACGTCTTAGCTCTAGCTAAGAGGTTAACTAGAAGAAAACATTAAAAACTAGAAACTAGAACTAGAAGAAGAAGAAAACTAGTTGTAGGAGGCTAGGAAGCCTCCTAGGTCTTGATCTCTTTGCTCCCCACGTTGCTAGATGAGTTGGAAGAGAGTGGAGGTGGCCTTTTATAAGAGAAATCCTACACCAACTTGGAAAGTTCGAGAATCCACGAATTCCTCTCACAATTTGGAAACTTGGCATTGAAAATGGGAGTTTCTGGAGTACCTTCGACATGTCTGGCGACCGGTCTAGCGACTGGTCTAAGAAGAAAAAACAGTCTAAAAATTACACTATAGACCTATCTGTCGACCTGTCTGGCGACCGGTCTAGCGACCGATCTACAGACAAGTCTAAGACAAAAGTTTCAGATTCTCTTCTCTCTTTCTTGCTTCTTTCTTCCACCTTTTGGCACTTGTTCTATTGATCTTCAATGCATACAAAATGACTCTTTTAACCATGAATTGGTGACATCTCCCTCTCATTCCTACAATCACAAAAATATGTATTAGATTAGTCTTTAAACATGAAAATCATGCTAATAATGTGATGTAATGGGTCGGCAAATGTATAAATTGGAGGCTCAACACACCCCCCAACCAACATTTTGCTAGTCCCGAGCAAAACATGCGTGAAACAAGTTCAATTCTCCAAAACTAACACTCCTTCAGAAACTATGCTTCTGTCCATTCCAAGACATACAAGTGTAAGAATCAGAAAAATTAGGTGATAGAGGTTGAAACCTTAAGCTCTCAAAACATAATAAGTGTTCGTATGAAATTCCCGCTGATTGATTGATAAATAGAAGAACTTGAACAAATTCAACCTAGTGTGCTTAGTGAATGTTCATCTCATGGGTTTTCGGGATTATCTTCTTCATAGATCAACTACACTATGGATCTCAAGGTGTACAGATCAACAACAAGCCTATGACAGGAATTTGCCTTACCGTCCTTCCGACGGCTTTCACACTACGTCCCATTTCCGGCTTTGGTTACGGGTAGACCATCCCCAGGTTGGTAATTGGTAGCCCTTTTCGGAATTTTCCACCATTTTTCCATCATTCCCAATTTCATCATTCCTTTTCATTTTTCTTTTAAATTAAATAGGATTTTTAGAAATCTATATCTTTCATTATTTTCCCATGGACAAGGATGGATAAATTACCCCGACTTGGTTTCTCAACACCTTAAATCAAAGTCTAGCTAATTCACAAATCACATAATCCTTTCAACCCATGAAAATCGTGTAATGTGAACTAGGTGTAAAAGTGTTCAAATTTTCTATCAATCACATAAATAGGGGAATTCACATATAAAATCATTATATTAAGAGAAGTTCAAAGCTTGGAACATCACTCACTTTGTATCTCCTCTTCATATACTCGTATCATCTCGAATGTATAGAAACAAAGTTTTCCAAAAGAGTTTTGAATTTTAGAAAACTTGAAAATTTTCTACATTAATTGCTCGAAATGTCACAAAATCTAGTAGATTCATCTAAGGAATCTCAACCCCCAACCAAAATCTTACATTGTCCTCAATGTAACAAGATATGCAATAAGCATGACATGAGAGCAATGAAATAAAACAAAGGAGAGTGAGAACGAGAGTACCTGGGGTAGCAAGTTGATCAATTCTAGCATCTTTCATTGTCTTGATGAGACTTATTCAATCCTAATTTCAGAAAAATAAATCCTAACCTACCTACCTACCTTTGATTAGTCCGATCGACTACATGATCAAATTTGATCAGGATTTTCATGAATTTTAATAAATTTCTCATGAGGACCATCCAAAGTCCTGCTCGACAGTAGACATGGGTGCTTCTTATCATTGAAGACCAATCATATTGTGCACCACATGCATAAAAGGAGGAGATAAGAGCAGCAAAAAGATATCTCCTCAAATTCTGATATGGGTTATGATCGATTAAAAATGGGTCCTCCCAATCAGAATTTTCAATGGGCTGAAGGACATATGATGGTGGAGAGACGTTCATCAAGTTTTCATTGGTTAAAGTTGTCTCCTCCGCAAATTTAGAATTGAACGGTGCTTCCACAAATAATGGTAAAGAGTGTAAATCAGTGGAATGGTGTTCTTCAGGCACTGACACCGTGTCTAACAAAATATCCAACTCCTTAATCATCTCATCATCAATATCATAAGAGTGGGCCAAGCATTCCTCTAGAAAATCGAGATAGTTGGATGAAAGGTCCTCGTCCTCCCTTAGTGATTGAAGAAATTCTGTTTCAATGGTAAGGAATTCCTCCTCTATAGAGAGGAGATCTTCCAAGGAAAATTTTTTAGATTTAGTGGTAGGCACATCATCTAACATTGGTTGATCTTTTAAAATTTTAGATTGTGCCACCTCATCATCCAAAGGAAAAGAATTTTCAATCAAAGAGAGGTCTACCACAATAGAATTTGGCATATGTTATTGGTGGAAGGACTAAAAAAAATCAACTTCGGCCATCTCTCTAGCATGCTTATCCTCTAGAGACTCATAATCATTATGCCCCTTGGAGAAAGAAACCAAAGGTTCATAAGCATTCACCAAACCCTCATTGTAGGCAACCCCACTACCGCTTTCAAATTTTATGGATTCCTCGGGTTCGTCAACCGTCATTGAAATCTCGTCATCATTAAGTTCAAAGCATCCAAAAGAGACAGTGGACTCACCATAATTGATGATGATATTGGGATCATCGAGATCAATCTCCTCTAAAAGTCTATTCATTAAATCCGAAGAAGGTGGGACTTGGGTAGCCCCATCCTCCTCATTAGAGGGGATTGATTCGATGCCCCCAATTTTGGCTCAAAGTCTTCACAAGATGGTGAGTAGGCTTGATTTGATTGTTCATCTACATACTCATTCCATATTTCTTGAAGTATTTGTGTATACTTGTCATCACAAGAGGAAGACGTTTTAGGGTGATTGTTAATAACCATGGTTGGTTCTTCCCTTAAACAAGGAGAATGGTGGTTTCCCCAATTAAGACCGTACGCATTGTAGGATGAAGAGTTATATAATGGTTGATAGGCATATCCATACAAGTGATCACGCATTGTCTTAACCGGTTGGCCACTATTCACTCATTCTTTTTGTTGTTGCACACCTCCTACCATAACCGGTGGAACACTCATGTTATTTTCAATCTGGTAATCACGTAATGTTTTTCCAGGATAATTATTCGATTTTGCTTCGTTTCGGTATTCCCCCATCGCCTTACGTTGTGTCTCAATATGTGTATTGCTTTCATTAATGTAATCACGCATCGTCTTACGTGGGGGGTAGTGGAGGTTCTTTGAATCTTAGAAAAATACTCATGCTTGGAGGGATCCCAATCACAATGAGTTAGGGTCTCCCAATCCGATGTCTCATCCTCCAAAAGGTACTTGTATGCACCATTTGTCTAATCATACATGATGAAATTTTAAGGAATTAGAAACTACCCTAATCTAGAAAAAAGAACAAAAAGAAGGGAGATGGGGAGATGTTACCGAATAGAGTGAGATCTATGTCAGCAACAATGTCCTACAAAATCAAACAAAAAACTGTTAGTAATCTAGAAAAAAAATCAGAAAATCTACTTCTATAAAAACTAAAAATCCTACTTAACTAAAACTACTCTATAGCTACTAGAACAATTAGAACCGTTTAACCTTTTTTTCCCTGGCGACAGCACCAAAAACTTGCTCGCTCGCCTCAAGTGTAAGGCTGCGATGTAGTAATAAATCTCGGTAAGACCGAGGTCGATCCACAGGGAAAGAGGTAAACAATTCCAAGTACTCTAAGAATCTAAAAAGCTTAGGAGAATGGTTTTTCACATCAAATAAAAAAATCTGAAAATAAGAAGAACTAGAGCATCAAGGATCCACTTGTAGTAGTCCAATGCCAATCCATTCATCCAAGTACAACACAATTAGAATCAAAGTCCTATCTCTCATCTAATTGGAAGATATAACATTCAAGCACAAACAATCCCACTTAAATCTGGAAATCAGATTTCTAGTTCTAATGAAGCACATAGAACTTGAACTTGTAGCCTTCGGAGTAACAGCCATGCCTATGGACTATGGCATGCTCAAAGGTTACTACAATTCAAATTCAAACAACCCAATCATGGTAATCTCAGAGAATTGCAAGGAACTCATGTCCGGAGTACACAAACTCTCACAAAACTTCTAAAAAACCAAACTTTATTCAAACTAGAACTTGAAAATCCAAATCAAAGCAAAGGGTACTTGAAGAAATGAATTAAAGCATTGAAACAAACTACAAACTTCACGTCTTAGCTCTAGCTAAGAGGTTAACTAGAAGAAAACATTAAAAACTAGAAACTAGAACTAGAAGAAGAAGAAAACTAGTTATAGGAGGCTAGGAAGCCTCCTAGGTCTTGATCTCTTTGCTCCCCACGTTGCTAGATGAGTTAGGAAGAGAGTGGAGGTGGCCTTTTATAAGAGAAATCCCGCACCAACTTAGAAAGTTCGAGAATCCACGAAGTCCTCTCGCAATTTGGAAACTTGGCCTTGAAAATGGGAGTTTCTGGAGCACCTTCGACCTGTCTGGCGACCGGTCTAAGAAGAAAAAACAGTCTAAAAATTACATTATAGACCTGTCTGTCGACCTGTCTGGCGACCTGTCTACAGACAAGTCTAAGACAAAAATTTCAGATTCTCTTCTTTTTCTCTTCTCTTTCTTTCTTGCTTCTTTCTTCCACCTTTTGGCACTTATTTTGTTGATCTTCAATGCATACAAAGTGACTCTTTTAACCATGAATTGGTGACATCTCCCTCTCATTCCTGCAATCACAAAAACATGTATTAGATTGGTCTTTAAACATGAAAATCATGCTTATAATGTGATGTAATGGGTCGGCAAATGTATAAATTGGAGGCTCAACATGTGCTTGTCATGAAAGGCCTTCATCTTACTCTTATAAATTCTCGGGTTCTCATATGCATCGTTCCGGATCTCATCAAGCTCATTTAATTGAAGTTTGCTAAGCGAGCTAGCCTTGTCAATGTCAAAATTTAAAGCCTGAATTGCCCAATAGGCTTTGTGTTCTATCTCCACAGGCAAGTGGCAAGCTTTCCCATAGACAAGTCTATAAGGGGATACTCCAATGGGTGTCTTGTACGGGATATGGTGAGCCCAAAGTATATCATCTAATCTTAGGGACCAATCCATGCAATCCGGCCTCACCGTCTTTTTCGAAATCTGTTTGATTTCCCTATTGGAGATTTCAGCTTGCCCATTTGTTTGTGGGTGGTATGGGGTACTCACTTATGCCTAATACTGTATTTCTTCATTAAAGCTTCAAAATGTTTGTTGTATAAGTGAGAACCACCATCACTAATGATGGCTCAGGGCGTCCCAAATCTAGAAAGTATGTTTTCTTTGAGGAACTTGAGAACCATACGATGATCGTTGGTTGTTCGCTCGCCGCAAGTGTAAGGCTGCTGTTGAACCTCCAATTTATACATTACATTGGCCATTACATAACATGGTTTGCATGATTTCCATGATTTAAAGGCCCATCTAACACATGTTTTTATGATTGTAGGGATGAGAGCGGACTTCATCCAATTGGAGCTTAACAAGGGTTATTTGAAGACATTGGAGGAAGTCCTAAGATGGACCAAAGAAAGAAGAAGAAAGAGGGAGAAAAGAGAATGAAGAAAAGAAGAAAAAGTTGAAGAAAAACAAGGTAGACCGGTCGTCCGACCGGTCAGCCACATCAAAGGGGCAAAAAGGAAGAAGGCCGACCGGTCTTGACCGGTCGGCCATGGAAGCTGATCACATTGATGAAGGGCCGACCGGTCATGACCGGTCGGCCATGCTCTCTGGACAAGGTGAAAATAAAGCCCGACCGGTCATGACTGGTCGGGTATGCACACTGGATGAATGGGCAGGTCTGTCCGACCGGTCTTGACCAGTCGGCAGCACTCCCTGGACTGTTTGAAAAGCCAGGCCGACCGGTCACGACCGGTCGGCCCTGCTTAGGAAGAGTCCTTTCTAAATCTGGACTCCGAAAAATGCTGCGCAATGCATAATCTTTCGCAGAATCCGACGCAAGGGAGGTTTATTGCTATAAAAGGACACCTAGGGGCTCTTCCTAGGTTATGAGAGAAGCTAAGGAACGAGGTTCTAAGGAGGAAAAGTGATCGTGGAGCGTCTGCAACTCTCCTATTCGGGTTTTTCTGTTTTTATGCTTTGATTTTGAGATTTTAGTTGCAGCATGACAATGCTCGGCTAGAACCTCTCAGCTAAGGCTGAGAGGTGAAGCTTGTAGCTAATTCTATGTTGATTTCAGTTTAATTCAAGTAATTTCCGTTAAGTTTGGATTTTTGCATGGTTTAGTTCTAAAAAGTGGTAGTTTGAGACGTTTTATGAGAGTTTATGTGCTCCGGACATGAATTCCTTTTAATTCTCTGAGATTATCATGTTTGTTTGTTTAAATTTGGATTATAGTAATCCTTGAGCAGGCCATAGTCCAGAGGCATGGCTGTTACTCCGCAGGCTATGGTTTCGAGTTTGTTTTGTTTGAATGGAGCTAGAACTTGGAAGTTCAACTTGAATGTGATGGAATGTGTGTGAATGCTTTATTTTCCAACTAGATGAGAGATAAGACTTCAAATCTAGTTGTGTTCTTTACTTGGATTGGCTGAATTGATATAGGATTGCTACAAGTGGATCCTTGAAAGCCTTAGTACTTTATATCTCTGAATCTTCATTAAGTTGCTGTTTTAGTTAAATACCTAATTGAATATGAATTTCTTCCATAAATTGAGTTGCTGGAATAGTTTGGAAGCTTGTTTTTATTTCCCTGTGGATCGACCTCGGTCTTACCGAGTTTTATTACTACATCGCAGCCTTACACTTAAGGCGAGCGAACAAGTTTTTGGCGCCGTTGCCGGGGAATTAGATAACGGTTTTCAAATAGTTCAATGGCTGTAGAAGTAGATAAGTTTTTCTAATTTTCTTAGAACTAACAAAGTTTTCTGTTTTGTAGGAATTCTTCTCTAAGTTCAAGCGCATCAGGTTATACCTTTCTAACTTAGTTTCTTTTAGATTAGTTTCAGATTTCAGTTTTCTAGGTTAGGATTAGCTTTGATTTTTGGTTGAGTGGTTTATGTCCCGTTGGGAACGTAATCACTCAAATCGTCTCCAATCTGAAGGTGGTTTAGTTGGACCATTGTCAGTCCATAGACGAGTCCGGAATTATCAAGAGCATTGTGAAAGTTTGGGGAGTATGGATCAAACACCTGTAAGGAATCCTCCCCCCTACTCCAACTACAAACGCGAATCAGGAAGGAGTAGGAGAGAATGAGGTACATAATGTTCCTCCAATGAGATCACTACGGGACTACCTACAACCTGCCCGAGCAATTACACCCTCTTGCATAGTTCTACCAGCAAACGGTGGAACCCTTGACATAAAACCGGGTGTAATTCAACTTTTACCTAAGTTCCATGGGCTAGACTCTGACCGCCCATACTTACACTTGCAAGAATTCGAAGAAGTGTTGGCCACCTTGCATTATCCTAATGTTTCCGAGGATACAATCAGACTTAAACTTTTTCCCTTCACTTCGAAAGAAAGAGCCAAAGATTGGCTTCACTCTCTTGGACCACATTCGATTGGGTCATGGGTTGAGATGAACCGGGAATTCCTGAAAAAGTTCTTCCCGGCTCATAAAACGAACACCCTTCGAAGAGCCATAATGAATTTTTCGGCTAAAGAGGGTGAATCTTTTTTCTAATGTTGGGAGAGATTTAAGGATCTCCTACTTGCTTGCCCACATCATGGCTATGAGAGTTGGCAAGTTATAAATTTTTTCAATGATGGATTAAGTTCCAATATGCGCCAATTTGTGGAAATGATGTGCAATGGCGAGTTTATGAGTAAAAATCCAGATGAGGCTTGGAGTTACTTGGACATGTTGGCTGAAAACGCCCAATCTTGGGATACATTGGATAAACCCAATAACTCCAAGCCCACTCAAGAGAAAGGAGGGATCTATGTCCTTAAAGAGGAAGACGACGTGAATGCAAGGATAGCCAACCTCACAAGGAAGGTTGAGGCCATGGAACTTAGCAAAAGTGGAGTTCCCAAGTCCAAGGAAGCTGTTGAAACCACATGTGGGATTTGCCTCACCGACTTACACGCTATGCAAGATTGTCCCACAATTCCTGCGTTTCAGGAAGTGCTACATGAGACAGCCAATGCCACATATGGTTATCAATGGCCCTTCAATGGACCGGTAGGTAATACGTACAATGAGAGTTGGAAGAACCACCCGAATTTCAGTTGGAAGAATGCTCCTACGGGCAATCCTACCAACTCCTAAAGAGGGCCACCCATGCAAAATATGGCCCCACCTCAAGTCTCATTAGAGGATACCTTGAGAGCATTTATGCAAGGGCAAGCGCAAATAAATCAATCGAATCAGCAAATGTTCCAAGAGCTTAAAGTCTCGGTTATTGAGATTAAGGGACGCTTGAATGCTAGGGAAGGGACCTTTCCGGCCCAACCTCAGCCCAATCCAAAGCAAGTACATGAAGTAAGCATCCCTAATTCTTCCAACCAAAACATGGAGCAAGATAAATCCATTACCACCCTTAGAAGTGGTAAACAAATTGACAAAACTATTCCGGTGAAGGCCGATGAGCCTAATGATCCGGTAAATTCTGAGGATGAAGATGGATCTAACTTAGCCCCACAACAACCGGAACGCATTTACAAGCCCGTAGCACCATTCCCTTCGAGATTGGTTGCCCCAAAATCTCTCCCAAATTCTTAAGATATTCTAGAGATTTTCAGACAAGTCAAGATCAATATCCCTTTGCTTGATGCCATCAAACAAATTCCCTCTTATGCCAAGTTTCTAAAAGACCTATGCACAACAAAACGCAAATATAATGTGCAGCAAAAGGCCTTCTTAACAGAGCAAGTGAGTGCCATCCTCACTCAAAAGACCCCCCCAAAATTCAAAGATCCCGGTAGTCCCACCGTCTCATGTATCATTGGAGACTACCGGATTGAACGTGCCTTGTTAGACTTGGGGGCGAGTGTGAACTTGATCCCATACTCGGTATATGAGCAATTGGGTCTTGGTGAATTAAAACCCACCAAAAACACGTTGCAACTCGCTGATAGATCTATCCGTGTACCGAGGGGGATAGTTGAGGATGTTCTAGTCCAAGTTGACAAATTCTACTACCCAGTAGATTTTATAGTCTTGGACACACAACCGGTTGTGGATGCTAGCACCCAAATACCGGTAATACTAGGCCGCCCATTCCTTGCCACATCAAACGCAATCATAAATTGCCGGAATGGGGTGATGCAACTATCTTTTGGAAACATGACACTAGAGGTGAATGTGTTTCACTTGGGCAAAAGACATAGGGATGTAGATGATGATGAGTTCTTCGAAGTAAACATGCTTGAAACTTTTGAAGAAGAAGAACTCCTCCAAATTGAACCACTAGAAAGCTTGGAGACATGCTTAGCACATTTCATGGATTCTGAAGACCCCATCATTAGTGAGATTGTGCAGGCATTAAATATAGAAAGACCGGTAGCTGATAATAGCCGGTGGAGGCCCCATTTTGAGAAATTACCACCAACCACATTAAGGCCTCTACTGTCTAACATCAAACCACCAAAGCTTGACCTCAAACCATTGCCATCCGAGCTTAAATATGTATATTTGGGTCAAGAGGAAACATTCCCAGTTGTCATTGCCTCCCACCTAGAAAAAGGCCAAGAGCTCAAGTTGATTGAGTTACTCAAAGAACATAGGGAAGCCATAGGTTGGACAATAGCGGATCTCAAAGGGATAGATCCTTCAGTTTGCACGCACCAAATACACCTTGAAGAAAATGCAAAAACGACTAGACAACCTCAAAGACGGCTAAATCCAAACATGATGGAGGTTGTCAAAGCCGAGGTGTTGAAGCTATTGGATGTGGGTATTATCTACCCCATCTCAGATAGCCAATGGGTGAGTCCTACCCAAGTTGTCCCCAAGAAATCCGGTATTACCATCATTGAGAACGCCAACAACGAGCTTATACCGACTAGGGTGACCACCGGTTGGCGTATGTGCATTGATTATAGGAAGCTCAACACGGTTACTAGGAAAGACCACTTCCCTCTCCCATTTATGGATCAAATTTTGGAGAGGTTGGCAGGTCATTCCTATTATTGCTTCTTAGATGGCTATTCCGGATACAACCAGATTGAGATAGCTCCGGAAGACCAAGAGAAAACTACATTTACATGCCCGTTTGGTACCTTCGCTTACCGAAGGATGCCATTCGGGTTATGCAATGCACCCGCCACATTCCAACGATGCATGTTGAGTATTTTCTCAGATATGGTGGGTGAGTTTCTTGAGGTATTCATGGATGACTTTTCTGTTTTTGGTTGTACATTTGATGAGTGTCTCAAGCACTTGAAGTTGGTCTTGATGAGGTGTGAGGAGAAGCAACTTGTATTAAACTGGGAAAAGTGCCATTTCATGGTACAAAGAGGAATAGTCCTTGGACATATCATCTCGTCCAATGGAATAGAGGTAGACCGGGCAAAAATCGACATAATTTCCAATCTACCACCACCCAAAAGCATACGCGATGTGCGGTCCTTCCTTGGACACGCCGGTTTCTATAGAAGGTTCATAAAGGATTTTAGTCATATCTCAAGACCTTTATGCAACCTTCTACAAAAGGAGAACCAATTTGAGTGGAGTGTCGAATGTCAATTAGCTTTTTCAAAGCTAAAGGACATGTTGACAACCGCTCCTATCATGCAACCACCAGATTGGTCCATTCCTTTTGAGTTGATGTGCGATGCGAGCGATTTTGCTATTGGGGCAGTGTTAGGCCAAAAGAAGGATAAAAAGCCCCATGTCATCTACTACGCAAGTAGGACCTTGAATCCTGCCCAAGTTAATTATTCGACTACGGAGAAAGAGCTCCTAGCTGTCATTTTCGCCTTGGACAAATTCAGGCCATACTTGATAGGATCTAAAGTCATTGTTTATACGGATCATGCGGCGCTGAAATACCTTCTTTCTAAGAAGGATGCTAAGCCCCGTTTGCTTAGATGGATCCTACTCCTTCAAGAATTCGACTTGGAGATCAAAGATAAGAAGGGGGTAGAAAATGTGGTGGCGCATCATCTATCCCGCCTAGTCCTACCAAATTCCATTGACGAGTCACCTATTGAGGACTCATTCCCTGACGAGCAACTCTTTGTTGCTGTGCACCCACCATGGTACGTTGATATAGCCAATTATCTTTCCACAGGTGCGATGCCGATTCATTGGACTGCGCAAGACAAACGTAAATTTCGAAGGGAAATGCGCAGATTTTTCTGGGATGAACCTCTATTGTTTAAATATTGCCCAGACCAAATTATAAGGAGATGCGTCCCCGATGATGAACATAATTCAGTCATCTCCTTTTGTCATGATCAAGCATGTGGGGGTCATTTTTCAGCCAAGAAAACAACTGCAAAAATTCTGCAGTGTGGTTTTTATTGGCCCACGCTATTCAAGGACACCCATGAGTTTTGCAAAGCGTGCGAACGCTGCCAGAAGTTAGGAGGATTATCCCGTCGAAATATGATGCCTCTCAACCCAATTCAACATCTTGAAGTCTTTGACTGTTGGGGCATTGATTTCATGGGACCATTTCCCTCTTCTTTTGGACATATCTATATCTTGCTTGCCGTAGACTATGTGTCTAAATGGATAGAGGCTATCCCATGTAGAACCAACGATCATCGTACGGTTCTCAAGTTCCTCAAAGAAAACATACTTTCTAGATTTGGGACGCCTCGAGCCATCATTAGTGATGGTGGTTCTCACTTTTGCAATAGACCTTTCGAAACTTTAATGAAGAAATATGGTATTAGGCACAAAGTGAGTACCCCATACCACCCACAAACAAGTGGGCAAGCTGAAATTTCCAATAAGGAAATCAAGCAGATTTTGGAAAAGACAGTGAGACCGGATCGCAAGGATTGGTCCCTAAGATTAGATGATGCACTTTGGGCTCACCGTACCGCCTACAAGACACCCATTGGAATGTCTCCTTATAGACTTGTCTATGGGAAAGCTTGCCACTTGCCTGTGGAGCTAGAACATAAAGCCTATTGGGCAATTCGGGCTTTAAATTTTGACATGGGCAAGGCTAGCTCGCTTCGCAAACTCCAATTAAATGAGCTTGATGAAATCCGGAACGATGCATATGAGAACTCGAGAATTTACAAGAGTAAGATGAAGGCCTTCCATGACAAGCACATCTTCAGGAAATCTTTCCATGAAGGACAGAAAATACTCTTGTATAATTCCCGACTTCACCTTTTTCCGGGCAAATTACGATCTCGATGGACCGGCCCATATATTATCAAAGAAATTTTTCCTCATGGGGCTGTTGAGATTGAGAATGCAGCGAATGGTAACCGTTTTAAAGTTAATGGACAACGCCTTAAACCATTTGTTGAGAAATTCGATTCAGAGGACACGTCCATCACTCTGATTGATCCTGTCTATCAGGATGATTGATCTCCTAGTCTGATGGAGGTATAGGTAGGTTTTTCTTTCATTTTACTGTTTTAGTAGGTTTAGTTGTTGGGTTAGAGACTCCCATGATCGCTCTCTCAGGTACTGTTGATTCTCACTCTCTCATTGTTTACCATTGCTCTCATGTTCATACTAATTGCATATCTTTTACATTGAGGACAATGCAAGATTTGGTTGGGGGGTGAGATGAGATTCTTCATCTAGCATATTGCAACATTTCGAGCTTCATATGCGTAAAATAATTTTTTTGAATTTTCTAACATCTCAAAACTCTTTTAGAAAATCTTGTTTTTATACATTTGAGATGCTATGAGTATAAGAAGAGGAGATACGAAGTGTGTGACGTTGGAGGTCTTGAAATTCTCCCAACATAATGGTTTTATATGATAGTTCCCCTATTGTTGTGATTGATAGAAAAATTTGAACACCTTTGCACCAAGTTCACATTACACGATTTTCATGAGCTGACAGGTTTATGTGATTTGTGGATTAGTAGACTTTGATTTAAAGGTGTTGAGCAGCCAAGCCGGGGTATTTTGTTCATCCTTGTCCATGGGAAAATAATGAAAGATATGAATTTCTAAAAATCCTATCTAATTTAAAAGAAAAAGGAAAGAAAGGATGAAATCGGGAAGGAAAGAAAAATGGTGGAAAATTCCGAAAAGGGCTACCTATTACCAACCGGGGGATGGTCGAACCATAACCAAAGCCGGAAATGGGACGTAGTGTGAAAGCCGTCGGAAGGACGGTAAGACAAATTCCTGTCATAGGCTTGTTGTTGCTCTGTGCACCTTAAAATCCATGGCTTACTAAATCTATGAAGAAGATGATCCCAGGAACTCATGAGATGAACTTTCACTATGCACACTAGGTTGAATTTGTTCAAGTTCTTCTAATTATCAATCAGTCAGCGGGAATTTCATGTAGACACCTTTTATATTTTGAGAGTCCAAGGTTTCAGCTTCTATCACCAAATTTTTCCAAATTTTAGACTTGTACATCTTGGAATGGATAGAAACATGGTTTCTGGAAGAGAGTTGGGTTTGGAGGTTTGAACTTATTCACGCATGTTTTGCTCGGGACTAGCAAAAAGCTGGTTGGGGGGTGTGTTGAACCTCCAATTTATACATTACATTGGCCATTACATAACATGGTTTGCATGATTTCCATAATTTAAAGGCCCATCTAACACATGTTTTTATGATTGTAGGGATGAGAGCGGACTTCATCCAATTGGAGCTTAACAAGGGTTATTTGAAGACATTGGAGGAAGTCCTAAGATGGACCAAAGAAAGAAGAAGAAAGAGGGAGAAAAGAGAATGAAGAAAAGAAGAAAAATTTGAAGAAAAACAAGGCAGACCGGTCGTCCGACCGGTCAGCCACATCAAAGGGGCAAAAAGGAAGAAGGTCGACCGGTCTTGACCGGTCGGCCATGGAAGCTGATCACATTGATGAAGGGCCGACCGGTCATGACCGGTCGGCCATGCTCTCTGGACAAGGTGAAAATAAAGCCCGACTGGTCATGACCGGTCAGGTATGCACACTGGATGAATGGGCAGGTCTGTCCGACCGGTCTTGATCGGTCGGCAGCACTCCCTGGACTGTTTGAAAAGCCAGGCCGACCGGTCATGACCGGTCGGCCCTGCTTAAGAAGAGTCCTTTCTAAATCTGGACTCCGAAAAACGCTGCGCAATGCGTAATCTTTCACAGAATCCGACGTAAGGGAGGTTTATTGCTATAAAAGGACACCTAGGGGCTCTTCCTAGGTTATGAGAGAAGCTAAGGAACGAGGTTCTAAGGAGGGAAAGTGATCGTGGAGCGTCTGCAACTCTCCTATTCGGGTTTTTCTGTTTTTATGCTTTTATTTTGAGATTTTAGTTGCAGCATGACAATGCTCGGCTAGAACCTCTCAGCTAAGGCTGAGAGGTGAAGCTTGTAGCTAATTCTATGTTGATTTCAGTTTAATTCAAGTAATTTCCGTTCAAGTTTGGATTTTTGCATGGTTTAGTTCCAAAAAGTGGTAGTTTGAGATGTTTTATGAGAGTTTATGTGCTCCGGACATGAATTCCTTTTAATTCTCTGAGATTATCATGTTTGTTTGTTTAAATTCGGATTATAGTAATCCTTGAGCAGGTCATAGTCCAGAGGCATGGCTGTTACTCCGCAGGCTATGGTTTCGAGTTTGTTTTATTTGAATGGAGCTAGAACTTGGAAGTTCAACTTGAATGTGATGGAATGTGTGTGACTGCTTTATTTTCCAACTAGATGAGAGATAGGACTTCAAATCTAGTTGTGTTCTTTACTTGGATTGGCTGAATTGATATAGGATTGCTACAAGTGGATCCTTGAAAGCCTTAGTACTTTATATCTCTGAATCTTCATTAAGTTGCTGTTTTAGTTAAATACCCAATTGAATCTGAATTTCTTCCATAAATTGAGTTGCTGGAATAGTTTGGAAGCTTGTTTTTATTTCCCTGTGGATCGACCTCAGTCTTACCGAGTTTTATTACTACATCGCAGCCTTACACTTGAGGCTAGCGAACAGCTGCAATGTAGTAATAAAACTCGGTAAGACTGAGGTCGATCCACAGGGAAATAGAAACAAGCTTCCAAACTACACCAGCAACTCAGTTTATGGAAGGAATTCAGATTCAATTGGGTATTTAATTAAAAACAACAACTTAATGAAAAATCAGAGATATAAAGTACTAAGGCTTTCGAGGATCCACTTGTAGCAATCCTATGTCAATTCAGTCAATCCAAGTAGAGAACACAACTAGATTTGAAGTCCTATCTCTCATCTAGTTGGAAAATAAAACATTCACACACATTTAATCCAAATCAAGTTGAACTTCCAAGTTCTAATCCATTCAATCAATGTAGAATTCAAATCCATAGCCTGCGGAGTAACAGCCATGCCTATGGACTATGGCCTGCTCAAGGATTACTATAATTCGAATCTAAATAAGCAACCTGTGATAATCTCAGAGAATTGCAAGGAATTCATGTCCTGGGTACATGAACTCTCATAAAACATCTCAAACTATCACTTTTGGAGCTGAAACATAAGAAACATCCAAACTTGAATTGAAAAATACTTGAATTAAACTGAATCCAACATAGAATTAGCTACAAGCTTCACCTCTCAGCCTTAGCTGAGAGGTTCTAGCCGAGCATTGTCATGCTGCAACTAAAATCTCAAAATAAAAGCATAAAAACAGAAAAACCCGAATAGGAGAGTTGCAGACGCTCCACGATCACTTTCCCTCCTTAGAACCTCGTTCCTTAGCTTCTCTCATAACCTAGAAAGAGCCCCTAGGTGTCTTTTTATAGCAATAAACCTCCCTTGCGTTGGATTCTGCGAAAGATTATGCAGTGCGCAGCGTTTTTCGGAGTCCAGATTTAGAAAGGACTCTTCCTAAGCAGGGCCGACCGGTCGTGACCGGTCGGCCTGGCTTTTCAAACAGTCCAGGGAGTGCTGCTGACCGGTCAAGACCGGTTGGACAGACCTGCCCATTCATCCAGTGTGCATGGCCGACCGGTCAAGACCGGTCGGCCTGTCTTCAATGTAAACAGCCTTCATGGCCGACCGGTCAAGACCGGTCGGCCTTCTTCCTTTTTGCCCCTTTTGTGTGGCTGATCGGTCGGACGACCGGTCTGCCTTGTTTTTCTTCAACTTTTTCTTCTTTTCTTCATTCTCTTTTCTCCCTCTTTCTTCTTCTTTCTTTGGTCCATCTTAGGACTTCCTCCAATGTCTTCAAATAACCCTTGTTAAGCTCCAATTGGATGAAGTCCGCTCTCATCCCTACAATCATAAAAACATGTGTTAGATGGGCCTTTAAATCATGGAAATCATGCAAACCATGTTATGTAATGGCCAATGTAATGTATAAATTGGAGGTTCAACACACCCCCCAACCAGCTTTTTGCTAGTCCCGAGCAAAACATGCGTGAATAAGTTCAAACCTCCAAACCCAACTCTCTTCCAGAAACCATGTTTCTATCCATTCCAAGATGTACAAGTCTAAAATTTGGAAAAATTTTGTGATAGAAGCTGAAACCTTAGACTCTCAAAACATAAAAGGTGTCTACATGAAATTCCCGCTGACTGATTGATAATTAGAAGAACTTACAAATTCAACCTAGTGTGCATAGTGAAAGTTCATCTCATGAGTTCCTGGGATCATCTTCTTCATAGATTTAGTAAGCCATGGATTTTAAGGTGCACAGAGCAACAACAAGCCTATGACAGGAATTTGCCTTACCGTCCTTCCGACGGCTTTCACACTACGTCCCATTTCCGGCTTTGGTTACGGTTCGACCATCCCCCGGTTGGTAATAGGTAGCCCTTTTCGGAATTTTCCACCATTTTTCTTTCCTTCCCGATTTCATCCTTCCTTTCCTTTTTCTTTTAAATTAGATAGGATTTTTAGAAATCCATATCTTCTGTTATTTTCCCATGGACAAGGATGGACAAAATACCCTGGCTTGGCTGCTCAACACCTTTAAATCAAAGTCTACTAATCCACAAATCACATAAACCTGTTGTTAATGTCAGATTTTGTAACAGGATCCTCCGGACGTTCACCTTCTCTCCAACAGAGATTTCCTCCGCCAGACCTGAAAGAAGATAGACAGCAACTAAGGGTGGCCGGGGTCCAGCCGTTAGCCCTCCGATGCTTAAGTCAATTCAAAACAAACGGAAGAGTAGCCAGGCAAAACAGGACAGAGATCAAATATTGTGTGTACCTTTCCCTTAATGGAGTCGTCCCTTTATATAGATCTGAAGCGGTTCAATCTGTTACGCAAGATATCGAGATCCTGCTGATCTCGTGTACGATACTGAGATCTTGCTGATTTCGTGGGATAAGATCCTCATCTTTGGAGACGAGATCCAACCTAATGACTTATTTCGGCAATCAAGTCCCTTGATGGCAATCCCTTGAGATCTGGAACCACCCGAGAAGATAAGCCCAAAAACCGACCTATACGGGCTGCCGGTAGGCGTAGTAATAGCGCTGATCGCTCATGTAGAGCTGGAAATCGTAGTTGGAGTCATAGCCAGCGAAAAGGAAGGAGACGCCGATGAGACGGAAACCCCCGAACTGGGTGTAGCCCTGCCTGGCATCGCAGAGGGATTGGACAAGCTGCTCGACGGGAATCGGGTGCTGGTACTGAAGGTTAAGAGGTGTAACCGCAAAAAAGCTGTTCGCAAGTTGGAACATGGTCGCGAGTCCAAGTGCTTGCTCATTTTGACGTAACACCTTTCAACGACTTGTGAGGTCTGCTCGCTGTTCAAGAAGGGAATCTTTGCTTCGCTTTATCTGACCATCGGCTAGGGGAGCTCGAAGCCTTGCGAATAGGTGCTCCGTATTTATCCATCCTACGACTCTCAACCATGTGATCTCGAGAGTCGGATGGGCATCCCGCACTTACCCGATCTGCGACTCTCGATCAGATGATCTCGAGAGTCTAATGGGTACTTCCGTACTTTCCCAATCTGCGACTCTCGATCAGATGATCTCGCGAATCGAATGGGCGTCCGTGTACAATCTTTAATAGCTGAGCTGGTCTCCATTATTTTGTCTATAACAGATGCCCCCCAAGTCCTTGCCGCCAAGAATTTTTAAGGGAAGGACTTAGCTCACTATCACACGTAACCGCCCGCTGCCTTCATCGAGGACGGAACCTCACATGATGGGCTGGAATTAATGAGCGCCAGCTTTCCGCAACCTTTCCGCATACAGAAAATGAAGGGGCGCTCGCCACGTGTTTGAGGAGTTAATGGGCGTGCCTGCTCGAGTGCTGCGCAGAAGGAGGGACTGCCACGTGCCATCAGATGCGGCGGAATGATTGCCTATAAATATACGGAGTCCGCCATTTCTCTGGTTTTCTACAGAAGCTCTTCGAAAGGAATTTTTCTGCAGTCAATCTTTTCTCAGTCTCCTTCCTCCGGCGCTCCTTCTTTTCCCTTCTTTCTTTTCTGGGTATAGGCTTCGGTTCTCTTGTTTTTCATAATCTTCTTAAAAACTCCATGGCTGGGAACTCTGACGAGACCACCGTTCCTCTAGGAGATGCCACCCCAGAATCCTCTGCTTCTAGCAGTGCGAGGGTTCTGGCAGGGAGATATACAGCAGCCGGATATCCTTCTGTTCTATCGGAGGACTGGCTGGCTGAGTTACGGGAGAGATACCTGATCCCCGACTCAGTCGCTCTCCGTTTGCCCGGAGATGGAGAGACACCAGACTCCCCCCCCCCCCCCCCCCCCCCCCAGGATGTGTAGCTTTTTACGAGTACCAGCTCATCCTGGGCGTACACCTCCCCCTCCATCCTTTCATACGCGATGTTTTTCGGTGTTACAAGATTGCCCCCGGGCAACTCATCGTGAACGGATGGAGGGTAGTTCTGGGCTCCTTTGGCCTCTGGGCTCAGGCCGGCAACGGGGAGCTCACGGCGGAGGAGTTCCTCCATATGTTCCGTCTGAAAAAGGCTCCCTCCAGCGAAGGCTGGTATTATTTGTGTTACTGGCACCGGGATAACTTCGTGCTGGGGAAAGCCTCCTCGAACTATCCCGGCTGGAGGAAATGGTGGTTCTAGGCTTCCGGGAACTGGGAGTCTGCTTCCTCCAGAGGTCCAGGGGTTACCCGTTTTTTCTGCGAAGGTAGGCACAATCCCACATTGTGCAGTTTTCTCCAGTTAGGATTTTAGAGTTTTTACTTCATTCTTTGACCTCTGTTTGTGCTCGCAGGTATCCCGGCCTTGAGAAAACCAAATCTGAAGGGAGGAATCAACGAGAAGATTGTCAAGGTGTACAAGGTGCCTGTTGGAGATAGGCACATCGAGGCTTGCTTGTCTCCTTCGCGACTTACAGCAGCGGGCCTAATATCCAGAAGAGAGGTTGAGATGACGAAGGCCGGAGAGAAGAGGGGTCTGCTGCCCCGACTGAAGGGCACGAGCTCCAAGAGGCAGAAGAGAACACCTGCCGAACCATCTCAATCATCCATCCGCACGGGTATCGATCAGCCTGCCCCTCCCGCGAGCATGGCGGGGCCCCCGGCTGGGCCCACTATTCCCTCACTGGTGGTCGCACCTGGACCGCCAGTGATTAACATCGCTGACAATTCCCCGGATGGGGTGGGGTCCGGCTGCCCCCCAGCTAAAGAGGCTCGAGAGCAGATAGAGCCTCAAGAGCCGGCTCCTACTCGCGAACTGATCCCTGCTGCCGAGCAGGGATCTACTCGCGAGTCAATGCCTCCCCCTCGCGAGACGGCCGGGTTGGTTGTTGCCCAACCGTCAGGGAGCGGGACATATTCTATTCCCCGCCACCTCCATCCACTATGTAAATTTTTATTTGAGAACGTCCCTCCTCATGCCTTCGGCTCTCTTCCCGAGCCAAGCCCTGAGAACCTTTTCCTCGAAGCGGGGGTGAGGATGGTTCAGGTAAGACCTTGTCAAGACCTGCTTTATTCTGTTATTACGTTCCAGAATACTTTCTCATATTTTTCATCACTTTTGCAGGGCTTAGATCTTATCCTGTGAACGAGGCATGATATCGTTGCCGCCCGTCGCACGATAGATGAAGCTGAGGGGAAGAGGACTGCCTTGGAGAAGGCAGTTCAAGGAAGAGATTAGCTGCTCAAGGCCCGTGAGGCAGTGATCACGAAGAGAGATGAGGAGAAGAAGATCCTCATCGAGAAAATCCAAGTCCTGACCGACAGGTATCAGGCCTTGGACTCAGACTTCGTGAAGCTCACGGGTTTGAAGGAGAAGGCTGAGAGAGAGAGGGAGATCTTCTGCCAAGACAAGATCTCGTTAGCGGAGCAGTTCACGGAGGCCAGGTCGCAGCTCAAGGAGGCCTACGACAACCTGACCAAGGAGCGCTCCGCTCTTGCACAGCTCAAGGACGACTCGATCCACTGGGACGAGGAGAAAGTCGCCCTTGTAAAAATGCTCTCGGAGGAAGGTCCTCGGGCAATTTTCGAGTTCCGGACTTCGCAGCTATATGACGACAAAAGATACGAGTTGTATGATGCTGGTCGCAACTTTGCGCTAAGAGTAGTGCAACGAATGATCCCATCATTTGATATGGGGGAGTTTGGTCAAGTCGCGACCATCATAGCTGCAGAAGAGCAAGCTGTTGCTGAGAACGAGGTGACTGAAGCCACGCAAGATGGAGGGGCTCCAGAAATGGGCCCCGAAGTCGAGAGCACGGCTCCTCCAAGAGATTGATCTTTTTGTTTTCCTCTCTTGTACTCGTGAGCAGAAATTTTGTAAATATTTTATCATCAATGAAAATATATTTTTTTTGGAAGTGTTGTTCTTGTTTACTCTCTTTTCGTGCACTGAATGCCTTCTCGTTGCAATGAGTTATGCTCAACCCGGGGGGTCGTAGCGACCAAACCCTCGTGGAGATAGACTGATCTATCGATTGAGAGAATGTGCTCAATCCGGGGGGTCGTAGCGACCAAACCCTCGTGGAGATAGACTGATCTATCGATTGAGAGAATGTGCTCAATCCGGGGGGTCATAGCGACCAAACCCTCGTGGAGATAGACTGATCTATCGATTGAGACTTCAAGTTTACCTCCAAATTTACCAAGGGTATGAAGGTCATCCATAAAATGGAAATGCGACCATCTTAGGTGAATTTAACCCTACCAAAGGTAGGCGATTGGCCAAGGGATTGTATGCATCCTCTTCGGGGCTATTCAGATCCAAGTTAATGGAGTAGCGACCAAAAGATGTCTTTCACTTTATTCATAAAAAATTGTCTATGAACTACATCAAATCTAGGGGTAGTATCGTAGCAAATGCTCCACATGCTAAGGGCGACGTACGGGCTTCCCTTGCATGTCTTCAAGATAATAAGTACCGGGTTGTACAATCCTAATAACCCGATATGGGCCTTCCCAATTTGGATCCAACGAACGAGCGGGAACTCCAAGTTTTTGCCTCAGGACCAAATCTCCGGGCTGGAAGGATCTAGGCTGAACCCTAGCATTTCGATAACGAGCAATATGTTGTTGATATGCTGCCACTCGTACTTGGGAAGCATTTCTTCGCTCCTCCAAGAGATCGAGATGAAGCCGGAGGTTTTCCTGATTACTCGCGGGGTCATACTGCTCGATCCGATATGAGGGCACTTGAATTTCCACTGGTACCACTGCGTCGACACCAAAAGCTAAGGAGAAAGGGGTTTCTCCTGTTGATGTACAAGCCGTGGTTCTATACGCCCATAATACTTCCGGCAGAAGTTCTGGCCACACCCCTTTACATTCCCCTAGCTTGGTCTTTAAATGGTGCTTGATGATCTTATTCACTGCCTCGACCTGCCCATTCGCCTGAGGATGATATGGAGAAGTGCGGAGATTACGTATCTTCCATTTTTCACAAAATTCATCAAAAGCTGCGTTGTCGAACTGTGTTCCGTTATCGGTAATTATAGTGTGAGGAAGTCCGAAACGGCATATAATATTTCTCCATACAAACTTAGTAGTTTGTTTCTCAGTAATCTTGGCTAATGGTTCTGCCTCGGCCCATTTGGTGAAATAATCAACTGCCACGATCGCGAACCTATTTTGTCCCTTTCCCATGGGTAAGGGCCCGATGATATCGACCACCCACTGAGCAAAAGGCCAAGGGCTATCAACTGGGGTCATCCACTCGGATGGTGCATGAGGTATAGGTAAATATCGTTGACACTTGTCACATTTTTTAGAAAATTCAATTGCATCTGCTTTCATAGTGGGCCAATAATATCTTTGCCTCATCGCTTTATATACTAGGGATCGTCCCCTAGGATGGTTACCACATGCCCCCTGGTGTACTTCATCTAGAACACGAAGTGCTTCTTCTGGATGAAGACACCTTAAATAAGGCAAGGAAAAGCTTTTGCGCAACAATATTCCGTCTTGTAAAGTATACCTGGCAGCCTAGAGACGAATTTACCTTGCAGCTTTCTTGTCCTTTGGTAAATGTCCGTCTCTGAGATAAAGGATGATAGGATCCATCCAGCACGGAGATGATTGTACAGATATTACATGCTCAAGAGTCGCTTGGTCGATACTCAGGCTCTGACGATGCTCGATGGGGATCGAATGTGATAACTCAGATTCTGGTGCAGAAGCGAGCTTTGCCAAGGAATCAGCAAGTTGGTTCTTCTCGCGAGAAATATGAATTATTTCATAAGTCTTCAGTTTTGCGAGTAGGATGAGGACACGAGACTTGTAGAAGGCCATCCTTTCTTCTTTGGTCTCGAATTCACCAAGGACTTGGTTAACAATGAGCTGGGAGTCGCTATGAATTAACAGATTCTGAACTGCAAGGACAATGGCCAGTTCGAGGCCAACGATGAGGGCCTCATATTCTGCTTCATTATTTGAGACGCGAGATTCGAAACGCAGAGCATATTGAAAATGTGACCCGTCGGGAGCCACTAAAATCAGGCCCGCTCCGCTACCAGTGGCCCGCGACGACCCGTCCACGAAAAGTAACCAAGGAGGCTGGTCGTTGGTCATGGTATTATCATCAGGAGAGTACGTGAATTCGGCGATGAAATCAGCCACGGCCTGGCCCTTTACCGCAGTCCTAGGGCAGAATGAGATATCGTGCTCGCTGATCTCGACTGCCCATTTAGTTAACCGTCCGGAAGCCTCAGGTTTTTGAAGGACTTGTCGTAGCGGATGATTCGTCGGTACTAGAATAGCATGGGCCTGAAAGTATGGTCGCAGTTTTCGAGCTGCCGTGACTAAGGCTAGGGCCAGTTTCTCTATATCAGAATACCTAGTTTCTGCATCAACCATTGCTCGACTGATATAATAAACCGGCCTCTGTACCCCGGAATCTTCTCTTATTAAAGCGACATTAACGGCCGTAGTGGACACAGAGAGATAAAGAATGAGTTGCTCATGTGCTACAGGTTTAGATAAAATGGGGGGTGTGCACATGTATAGCTTCAATTGTTGAAAGGCTTCCTCACATTGTGGCGTCCATTTCCAATCAGACTTGGCCGTTGCACGAAGGAGTTTGAAGAACGGTAAATACTTGTCAGATGCTCGCGAGATGAACCTGTTTAACGATGCGATGCGACCAGCCAGGCGCTGGACGTCCTTCAGAGTGGTGGGGGATTTCATCTCTATCAATGCTTTTATCTTCTCAGGATTAGCCTCAATTCCGCGTTGGCCAACCATGAACCCGAGAAATTTCCCTGCAGACACACCGAACGCACATTTTTCTGGGTTCAATTTCATTTGATACCTCCTCATTAGGTCGAAGGCTTCTCGAAGATCAGAAATATGATCATCTTCTATAGTGCATTTCACGAGCATGTCATCAACATAGACTTCCATATTCCTACCAATTTGAGCAGCGAATATTTTGTTGACGAGACGTTGATAAGTGGCCCCTGCATTTTTAAGACCGAATGGCATTACCTGGTAACAATATAATCCCCGGTCTATGATAAAAGCGGTATGCTGGCTATCAGGTGGGTGCATCATGATCTGGTTGTAACTAGAATAAGCATCCATAAAACTAAGCAGTGCGTGTTCAGCTGTTGAGTCGACCAACTGGTCGATCCGCGGCGTCGGGAAGCTATCTTTGGGACATGCTTTGTTCAAGTCTGAATAGTCGACGCACATTCTCCATTTGCCATTAGCTTTCCGGACGAGAACTACGTTCGCGACCCACTCTGGGTAGTCAACTTCTTTTATGAAATTGATCGTGAGTAGCTTTTCAACTTCAGCTTTGATCGCCATTTGCCTTTCTGCAGTGAAGGCACGTCGGCGTTGGTGTACGGGTTTATGCTTTGGATCGATATTGAGATGATGTACGATGACGTTGGGGTCGATGCCTGGCATATCTTTATGAGACCAAGCAAACACGTCCTGGTATTCAGTGAGGAAACGGACAAAATCTCCACGGTGGACACTGGTTAAAGAGGATCCAATGTACACGATTTTAGACGAGTCGTCCTCGATCAGATGAATCGCCACTGTTTCCTCCCCAGGAGTTCCCGATTGGAGAGCATTCTCTCTCGGATCCAACGAGGTGTTGGTGGAGAAGGTGGGTGAACCTTGTATTATCTCCATAACGGGTGTTGCTTGAGCCTTCTTCCGATCTTGTAGGGCTATCTGATAGCATGACCGTACCTCCTGTTGACTTCCTCGCACGACCCCGATACCATTTGGGGTAGGAAATTTGACACACAGATACAAAGGGTGCAAGGCTGCCCCGACCTTGGTAAGAGACGGCCGTCCTAAAATGGCGTTATACGCTGATTTTCGGTCCACCATGAGAAAATTTACGAAGATGGTGGTCTTCGCTGGACTTTCTCTAAAAGTAACTGGGAGATCAATGCTTCCTTCAGGTGTTACTACCTCACCTCCGAAGCCGACGAGGGGGGTCGAAACTGGTTTGAGCAGGCTTCTGGCAAGTGCCATTTTGTTGAAGGCCTCCAAGTATAGAATATCGGCTGAGCTGCCTGTATCCACCATAATTCGATGTGTCAGATAATTTGATACCTTCAAAGTGACTACGATGGAGTCTTCATGAGGGAAGTGAATTCCCTTTGCATCTTCGAGAGTGAAGGAAATTGGAGGATGACTGGTCTTCGACGAGTTAGACGTCTGTTCCAACCAGTAGATTTGCTGGGGTTCTTTGGATGCCTTTCGGGCGTATGCTTTTCTGGAAGCTTGAGAATCGCCCCCGCAGGCTGGTCCTCCGATGATGGTGCGAATTTCCCCCGTAGGCTCAGCGTCCTCTTGGTCAGTTTGATGATGAGGTTGTTCCTTTTTGCGAGTCAAGGTGTTTGCCCTTTCTGGTGATCGATTTTTACGAACAACATAATCCTGGAGATGGCCCTTTTGAATGAGAGCTTCGATATGGTCTCGTAGAGAGATGCAGTCCTGGGTTCTATGCCCATGATCTTTGTGGAAGTAACAGAACTTGCTCTTGTCTCTCTTCTCGGGATCAGATTTGATCTTTGCAGGCCACTTTACATATGGCTTATGTTTAATCTCCATTAGAACCTTTTCATGAGACCGATTAAGAGGAGTGTAGTTATGATATTTACCGGAATAAGGTTTCTTGGGAGAACGTTCACGTTGATCACGACGATATTTTTTATCTGTAGAAGAGGCTCCTTTTGGCTTGCGTCTCTTACCCTGTACTCCATGGCGTGTCAATGCAACTTCTTCTGCATTGATATATTTCTAAGCTTTGGCTTGGAACTCTGCCATAGTTTTTGGAGGGCTCTTGTCTAAAGCAAACCTGAATTTCTCGCTCGTTATTCCGGCTATGAGGGCTGCGAGGCCTTTTTCTTCAGTATAACCTTAAGTTTGAACGGCTTCAGCGGTGAACCGTACTGTGAACTCCTTTATCGTTTCCCCATGCTGCTGTTTTAGATTCATTAGATGGGAGGCTGGCTTCTTGATGCGGATGCTTCCCATGAATTGAGAAAGGAATATCTCCAATAATTGAGAAAAGGAGCTGATGGAACGAGGCTTTAATCCTCGGAACCACGTACGAGCTGCCTCCTTTAATGTTAGGGAAAAAGCCCTACACATGATTTCTGAACCATGTCCCTCCAACTCCATGAGGGACCTGTATGTTTCCAAGTGTTCAAGAGGGTCACCAATACCTGTGTACGGGGTGATAACAGGCGTTCGATACTTTCTGGGTAACGGGGCTTCCATAACCTCGTTGGTGAAGGGAGACTCGGATTGATGTATTGCCGCCATGACTGCAGATGGCCGATTTGCCTGGTATCGCTGTTCCATGACATCAAAGCGATCATGGATTCTTTTGAGATCTCCTTCCCATGGTAGGGTATAGCTTGATGTTTCGGCGGTGGAGCCCTGCGGTTGAGGTTGTCGAGTCGAATTAGAATGTATAGGGTGTGGAGACGGCACAGGGGGATGGCTGCCAAGTGGTGGGACCTGTGGTTCATCCATAGAATGTCTAGATGCCACTGGTATGGGCTGCGGTGGTAACCCTTCGGAGGCTTGCCTCTGTGGTTCGGGGAAATGTTGATCAAGCCGATTTGACAGCGCCTGAACTCCGGCATTTAGAGTTAGGAGAGTGTTTCCGAGGAAACGTAAGACATCGTCTTGATTTCCAGAAGCCTCCAATAATGGATTTGTTGATGGCATATTCGGGGCTCCTTGAGGGATATTCGTCGACGTGGGTGGAAGAGCAGGTACGGATTCCGTCTCATCGGGCGGAGGTGGTGCCTGCCTTGAAGTCGAAGGATGACCAACCTTTTTAGGAGGCATCGCGGAAGGATTTTGATCGGTAGAACGATTGATTTTGATGATCAAGTCGTTCCCACAGACGGCGCCAAACTGTTAATGTCAGATTTTATAACAGGATCCTCCGGACGTTCACCTTCTCTCCAACAGAAATTTCATCCACCAGACCTGAAAGAAGACAGACAGCAACTAAGGGTGGCCGGGGTCCAGCCGTTAGCCCTCCGATGCTTAAGTCAGGTCAAAACAAATGGAAGAGTAGCCAGGCAAAACAGGACAGAGATCGAATATTGTGTGTACCTTTCCCTTAATGGAGTCGTCCCTTTATATAGATCTGAAGCGGTTCAATCTGTTACGCAAGATATCGAGATCCCGCTGATCTCGTGTACGATACTGAGATCTTGCTGATTTCGTGGGATAAGATCCTCATCTTTGGAGACGAGATCCAACCCAATGACTTATTTCGG
Organism: Liriodendron chinense; assembly: GCA_003013855.2. Lineage (NCBI taxonomy): Eukaryota > Viridiplantae > Streptophyta > Magnoliopsida > Magnoliales > Magnoliaceae > Liriodendron > Liriodendron chinense. The sequence continues at coordinate 718,789 of ML058410.1, forward strand.
CAATCAAGTCCCTTGATGGCAATCCCTTGAGATCCGGAACCACCCGAGAAGATAAGCCCAAAAACCGACCTATACGGGCTGCCGGTAGGCGTAGTAATAGCGCTGATCGCTCATGTAGAGCTGGAAACCGTAGTTGGAGTCATAGCCAGCGAAAAGGAAGGAGACGCCGATGAGACGGAAACCACCGAACTGGGTGTAGCCCTGCCTGGCATCGCAGAGGGATTGGACAAGCTGCTCGATGGGAATCGGGTGCTGGTACTGAAGGTTAAGAGGTGTAACCGCAAAAAAGCTGTTCGCAAGTTGGAACATGGTCGCGAGTCCAAGTGCTTGCTCATTTTGACGTAACACCTTTCAACAACTTGTGAGAAGGTCTGCTCGCTGTTCAAGAAGGGAATCTTTGCTTCGCTTTATCTGACCATCGGCTAGGGGAGCTCGAAGCCTTGCGAATAGGTGCTCCGTATTTATCCATCCTACGACTCTCGAGCATATGATCTCGAGAGTCGGATGGGCATCCCACACTTACCCGATCTACGACTCTCGATCAGATGATCTCGAGAGTCTAATGGGTACTTCCGTACTTTCCCAATCTGCGACTCTCGATCAGATGATCTCGCGAGTCGAATGGGCGTCCGTGTACAATCTTTAATAGCTGAGCTGGTCTCCATTATTTTGTCTATAACACCTGTCAACTCATGAAAATCGTGTAATGTGAACTTGGTGTAATGGTGTTCAAATTTTCTATCAATCACAACAATAGGGGAATTAACATATAAAACCATTATGTTGGGAGAAATTCAAGACTTACAACATCACACACTTCGTATCTCCTCTTCTTATACTTACAGCATCTCAAATATATAGAAACAAGATTTTCTAAAAGAGTTTTGAAATTTTTGAAAAATTCGAAAAAATTTGCGCATATGAGGCTCGAAATGTTGCAACATGCTAGATGAGGAAACTCATCTCACCCCCCAACCAAATCTTGCATTGTCCTCAATGTAAAAAGATAGTCAATTAGCATGAACATGAGAGCAATGGTAAACAATGAGAGAGTGAGAATCAATAGTACCTGAGAGAGCGATCATAGGAGTCTCCAACCCAACAACTAAACCTACTAAAACAGTAAAACGAAAGAAAAACCTACCTATACCTCCATCAGACTAGGAGATCAATCATCCTGATAGACAGGATCAATCAGAGTGATGGACGTGTCCTCTGAATCGAATTTCTCAACAAATGGTTTAAGGCGTTGTCCATTAACTTTAAAACGGTTACCATTCGCTGCATTCGCAATCTCAACAGCCCCATGAGGAAAAATTTCTTTGATAATATATGGGCCGGTCCATCGAGATCGTAATTTGCCCGGAAAAAGGTGAAGTCGGGAATTATACAAGAGTACTTTCTATCCTTCATGGGAAGATTTCCTGAAGATGTGCTTGTCATGGAAGGCCTTCATCTTACTCTTGTAAATTCTCGAGTTCTCATATGCATCGTTCCGGATTTCATCAAGCTCATTTAATTGAATTTTTCGAAGCGAGCTAACCTTGTCCATGTCAAAGTTTAAAGCCCGAATTTCCCAATAGGCTTTGTGTTCTATCTCCACAGGCAAGTGGCAAGCTTTCCCATAGACAAGTCTATAAGGGGACATTCCAATGGGTGTCTTGTAGGCGGTACGGTGAGCCCAAAGTGCATCATCTAATCTTAGGGACCAATCCTTGCGATCCGGTCTCACCGTCTTTTCCAAAATCTGCTTGATTTCCTTGTTGGAGATTTCAGCTTGCCCACTGGTTTGTGGGTGGTATGGGGTGCTCACTTTGTGCCTAATACCATATTTCTTCATCAAAGTTTCAAAGGGTCTATTGCAAAAGTGAGAACCACCATCACTAATAATGGCTCGAGGCGTCCCAAATCTAGAAAGTATATTTTCTTTTAGGAACTTGAGAACCGTACGATGATCGTTGGTTTTACATGGGATAGCCTCTATCCATTTAGACACATAGTCTACGGCAAGCAGAATATGGACATGTCCAAAAGATGAGGGGAATGGTCCCATGAAATCGATGCCCCAACAGTCAAAGACTTCAAGATGTTGAATTGGGGTGAGAGGCATCATATTTCGACGGGATAATCCTCCTAACTTCTGGCAGCGCTCGCACACTTTGCCAAACTCGTGGGTGTCTTTAAATAATGTGGGCCAATAAAAACCACACTGTAGAATTTTCGCAGTTGTTTTCTTGGCTGAAAAATGACCCCCACATGATTGATCATGACAAAAGGAGATGACTGAATTGTGTTCATCATCGGGGACGCATCTCCTTATAATTTGATCTGGGCAATATTTAAACAATAGAGGTTCATCCCAGAAAAATCTGCGCACTTCCCTTAGAAATTTACGTTTGTCCTGCGCAGTCCAATGAATCGGCATCGCACCTGTGGAAAGATAATTGGCTATATCAGCGTACCATGGTGGATGCATAGCAACAAAGAGTTGCTCATCAGGGAATGAGTCCTCAATAGGTGACTCGTCAATGGAATTTGGTAGGAGTAGGCGGGATAGATGATCCGCCACCACATTTTCTACCCCCTTCTTATCTTTGATCTCCAAGTCGAATTCTTGAAGGAGTAGGATCCATCTAAGCAAACGGGGCTTAGCATCCTTCTTAGAAAGAAGGTATTTCAGCGCCGCATGATCCGTATAAACAATAACTTTGGATCCTATTAAGTATGGCCTGAATTTGTCCAAGGCAAAAATGACAGCTAGGAGCTCTTTCTCCGTAGTCGAATAATTAACTTGGGCAGGATTCAAGGTCCTACTTGCGTAGTAGATGACATGGGGCTTTTTATCATTCTTTTGGCCTAACACCGCCCCAATAGCAAAATCACTTGCATCGCACATCAACTCAAAAGGAATGGACCAATCTGGTGGTTCATGATAGGAGCGGTTGTCAACATGTCCTTTAGCTTTGAAAAAGCTAATTGACATTCGGCACTCCACTCAAATTGGTTCTCATTTTGTAGAAGATTACATAAAGGTCTTGAGATATGACTAAAATCCTTTATGAACCTTCTATAGAAACCGGCGTGTCCAAGGAAGGACCGCACATCGCGTATGCTCTTGGGTGGTGGTAGATTGGAAATTATGTCGATTTTTGCCCGGTCTACCTCTATTCCATTGGACGAGATGATATGTCCAAGGACTATTCCTCTTTGTACCATGAAATGGCACTTTTCCCAGTTTAATACAAGTTGCTTCTCCTCACACCTCATCAAGACCAACTTCAAGTGCTTGAGACACTCATCAAATGTACAACCAAAAACAGAAAAGTCATCCATGAATACCTCAAGAAACTCACCCACCATATCCGAGAAAATACTCAACATGCATCGTTGGAATGTGGCGGGTGCATTGCATAACCCGAATGGCATCCTTTGGTAAGCGAAGGTACCAAACGGGCATGTAAATGTAGTTTTCTCTTGGTCTTCCGGAGCTATCTCAATCTGGTTGTATCCGGAATAGCCATCTAGGAAGCAATAATAGGAATGACCTGCCAACCTCTCCAAAATTTGATCCATAAATGGGAGAGGGAAGTGGTCTTTCCTAGTAACCGTGTTGAGCTTCCTATAATCAATGCACATACGCCAACCGGTGGTCACCCTCGTCGGTATAAGCTCGTTGTTGGCGTTTCAATGATGGTAATACCGGATTTCTTGGGGACAACTTGGGTAGGACTCACCCATTGGCTATCTGAGATGGGGTAGATAATACCCACATCCAATAGCTTCAACACCTCGGCTTTGACAACCTCCATCATGTTTGGATTTAGCCGTCTTTGAGGTTGTCTAGTCGTTTTTGCATTTTCTTCAAGGTGTATTCGGTGCGTGCAAACCGAAGGATCTATCCCTTTGAGATCCGCTATTGTCCAACCTATGGCTTCCCTATGTTCTTTGAGTAACTCAATCAACTTGAGCTCTTGGTCCTTCTCAAGGTGGGAGGCAATGACAACTGGGAATGTTTCCTCTTGACCCAAATATACGTATTTAAGATCGGATGGCAACGGTTTGAGGTCAAGCTTTGGTGGTTTGATGTTCGACGGTAGAGGCCTTGATGTGGTTGGTGGTAATTTCTCAAAATGGGGCCTCCACCGGCTAATATCTACCACCGGTCTTTCTATATTTAATGCCTGCACAATCTCACTAATGATGGGGTCTTCAGAATCCATGAAATGTGCTAAGCATGTCTCCAAGCTTTCTAGTGGTTCAAGTTGGAGGAGTTCTTCTTCTTCAAAAGTTTCAAGCATGTTTACTCCGAAGAACTCATCATCATCTATATCCCTATGTCTTTTGCCCAAGTGAAACACATTCACCTCTAGTGTCATGTTTCCAAAAGATAGTTGCATCACCCCATTCCGGCAATTGATGATTGCGTTTGATGTGGCAAGGAATGGGCGGCCTAGTATTACCGGTATTTGGGTGCTAGCATCCACAACCGGTTGTGTGTCCAAGACTATAAAATCTACTGGGTAGTAGAATTTGTCAACTTGGACTAGAACATCCTCAACTATCCCCCTCGGTACCCGGATAGATCTATCAGCGAGTTGCAACGTGGTTTTGGTGGGTTTTAATTCACCAAGACCCAATTGCTCATATACCGAGTATGGGATCAAGTTCACACTCGCCCCCAAATCTAATAAGGCACGTTCAATCCGGTAGTCTCCAATGATACATGAGACGGTGGGACTACCGGAATCTTTGAATTTTGGGGGGGTCCTTTGAGTGAGGATGGCACTCACTTGCTCTGTTAAGAAGGCCTTTTGCTGCACATTATATTTGCGTTTTGTTGTGCATAGGTCTTTTAGAAACTTGGCATAAGAGGGAATTTGTTTGATGGCATCAAGCAAAGGGATATTGATCTTGACTTGTCTGAAAATCTCTAGAATATCTTTAGAATTTGGGAGAGATTTTGGGGCAACCAATCTCGAAGGGAATGGTGCTACGGGCTTGTAAATGCGTTCCGGTTGTTGTGAGGCTAAGTTAGATCCATCTTCATCCTCAGAATTTACCGGATCATTAGGCTCATCGGCCTTCACCGGAATAGTTTTGTCAATTTGTTTACCACTTCTAAGGGTGGTAATGGATTTAGCTTGCTCCATGTTTTGGTTGGAAGAATTAGGGATGCTTACTTCATGTACTTGCTTTGGATTGGGCTGAGGTTGGGCCGGAAAGGTCCCTTCCCTAGCATTCAAGCGTCCCTTAATCTCATCAACCGAGACTTTAAGCTCTTGGAACATTTGCTGATTCGATTGATTTATTTGCGCTTGCCCTTGCATAAACGCTCTTAAGGTATCCTCTAATGAGACTTGAGGTGGGGCCATATTTTGCATGGGTGGCCCTCTTTGGGAGTTGGTAGGATTGCCTGTAGGAGCATTCTTCCAACTGAAATTCGGGTGGTTCTTCCAACTCTCATTGTACGTATTACCTACCGGTCCATTGAAGGGCCGTTGATAACCATATGTGGCATTAGCTGTCTCATGTAGCACTTCCTGAAATGTAGGAATTGTGGGACAATCTTGCGTAGCGTGTAAGTCGGTGAGGCAAATCCCACATATGTTTTCAACAGCTTCCTTGGACTTGGGAACTCCACTTTTGCTAAGTTCCATGGCCTCAACCTTCCTTGTGAGGTTGGCTATCCTTGCATTCACATCGTCTTCCTCCTTAAGGATATAGATCCCACCTTTCTCTTGAGTGGGCTTGGAGTTATTGGGTTTATCCGATGTATCCCAAGATTGGGCGTTTTCAGCCAACATGTCCAAGTAACTCCAAGCCTCATCTGGATTTTTACTCATAAACTCGCCATTGCACATCATTTCCACAAATTGGCACATATTGGAACTTAATCCATCATTGAAAAAATTTATAACTCGCCAACTCTCATAGCCATGATGTGGGCAAGCAAGTAGGAGATCCTTAAATCTTTCCCAACATTGGAAAAAGGATTCACCCTCTTTAGCCGAAAAATTCATTATGGCTCTTCGAAGGGTGTTTGTTTTATGAGCCGGGAAGAACTTTTTCAGGAATTCCCGGTTCATCTCAACCCATGACCCAATCGAATGTGGTCTAAGAGAGTGAAGCCAATCTTTGGCTCTTTCTTTCAAAGTGAAGGGAAAAAGTTTAAGTCTGATTGTATCCTCGGAAACATTGGGATAATGCAAGGTGGCCAACACTTCTTCGAATTCTTGCAAGTGTAAGTATGGGCGGTTAGAGTCTAGCCCATGGAACTTAGGTAAAAGTTGAATTACACCCGGTTTTATGTCAAGGGTTCCACCGTTCGCTGGTAGAACTATGCAAGAGGGTGTAATTGCTCGGGCAGGTTGTAGGTAGTCCCGTAGTGATCTCATTGGAGGAACATTATGTACCTCATTCTCTTCTACTCCTTCCTGATTCGCGTTTCTCGTTGGAGTAAGGGGGGGGGGGGGGGGGGGGGGGGGGGGGGGGGAGGATTCCTTATAGGTGTTTGATCCATACTCCCCAAACTTTCACAATGCTCTTGATAATTCCGAACTCGTCTATGGACTGACAATGGTCCAACTAAACCACCTTCAGATTGGAGACGATTTGAGTGATTACGTTCCCAACGGGACATAAACCACTCAACCAAAAATCAAAACTAATCCTAACCTAGAAAACTAAAATCTGAAACTAATCTGAAAAAGAAACTAAGTTAGAAAGGTATCACCTGATGCGCTTGAACTTAGAGAAGAATTCCTACAAAATAGAAAACTTTGTTAGTTCTAAGAAAATCAGAAAAACCTATCTACTTCTACAGCCACTGAACTATTTGAAAACCGTTATCTAATTCCCCGGCAGCGGCGCCAAAAACTTGTTCGCTCGCCTCAAGTGTAAGGCTGCAATGTAGTAATAAAACTTGGTAAGACCGAGGTCGATCCACAGGAAAATAGAAACAAGCTTCCAAACTACTCCAGCAACTCAGTTTATGGAAGGAATTCAGATTCAATTGGGTATTTAATTAAAAACAACAACTTAATGAAAAATCAGAGATATAAAGTACTAAGGCTTTCGAGGATCCACTTGTAGCAATCCAATGTCAATTCAGTCAATCCAAGTAGAGAACACAACTAGATTTGAAGTCCTATCTCTCATCTAGTTGGAAAATAAAACATTCACACATATTCAATCCAAATCAAGTTGAACTTCCAAGTTCTAATCCATTCAATCAATGTAGAATTCAAATCCATAGCCTGCGGAGTAACAGCCATGCCTATGGACTATGGCCTGCTCAAGGATTACTATAATTCGAATCTAAATAAGCAACCTGTGATAATCTCAGAGAATTGCAAGGAATTCATGTCCTGGGTACATGAACTCTCATAAAACATCTCAAACTAACACTTTTGGAACTGAAACATAAGAAACATCCAAACTTGAATTGAAAAATACTTGAATTAAACTGAATCCAACATAGAATTAGCTACAAGCTTCACCTCTCAGCCTTAGCTGAGAGGTTCTAGCCGAGCATTGTCATGCTGCAACTAAAATCTCAAAATAAAAGCATAAAAACAGAAAAACCCGAATAGGAGAGTTGCAGACGCTCCACGATCACTTTCCCTCCTTAGAACCTCGTTCCTTAGCTTCTCTGATAACCTAGGAAGAGCCCCTAGGTGTCCTTTTATAGCAATAAACCTCCCTTGCGTCGGATTCTGCGAAAGATTATGCAGTGCGCAGCGTTTTTCGAAGTCCAGATTTAGAAAGGACTCTTCCTACGCAGGGAGTGCGTAGGAAGAGTCTAGGGAGTGCTGCTGACCGGTCAAGACCAGTCGGACAGACCTGCCCATTCATCCAGTGTGCATGGCCGACCGGTCAAGACCGGTCAGCCTGTCTTCAATGTAAACAGCCTTCATGGCCGACCGGTCAAGACCGGTCGACCTTCTTCCTTTTTGCCCCTTTTGTGTGGTTGACCGGTCGGATGACCGGCCTGCCTTGTTTTTCTTCAACTTTTTCTTCTTTTCTTCATTCTCTTTTCTCCCTCTTTCTTCTTCTTTCTTTGGTCCATCTTAGGACTTCCTCCAATGTCTTCAAATAACCCTTGTTAAGCTCCAATTGGATGAAGTCCGCTCTCATCCCTACAATCATAAAAACCTGTGTTCGATGGGCCTTTAAATCATGGAAATCATGCAAACCATGTTATGTAATGGCCAATGTAATGTATAAATTGGAGGTTCAACATTGGTTCTACATGGGATAGCCTCTATCCATTTAGACACATAGTCTACGACAAGCAATATATAGACATGTCCAAAAGATGAGGGGAATGGTCCCATGAAATCGATGCCCCAATAGTCAAAGACTTTAAGATGTTAAATTGGGGTGAGAGGCATCATATTTCGACGGGATAATCCTCCAACTTATGGCAACGCTCGCATGCTTTGCAAAACTCGTTGGTGTCCTTAAATAGCATTGGCCAATAAAAACCACACTGCAGAATTTTTGTAGTGGTTTTCTTGGCAAAAAAATGACCCCCACATGCTTGATCATGACAAAAGGAGATGATGGAATTATGTTCATCATCAGGGACACATCTCCTTATAATTTGGTCTGGGCAATATTTAAACAGTAAAGGTTCATCCCAGAAAAATCTGCGCACTTCCCTTAGAAAATTACGTTTATCTTGCGCAGTCCAATGAATCGGCATCGCACCTGTGCATAGATAATTAGCTATGTCAGCGTACCATGGTGGATGCATAGCAACAAAGAGTTGCTCATTGTTGAGCTCTTAATTGTGCATATTCTAACCCCAATTCATCACTCATTATGCACGGTTTACATGTTTAAAGGACTAATGTAATGCATGATTTGTGATTGTAGGACAAGATGGAGATTTCACTAATTCAAGGCTAAATAGGAGCACTTTATATACATTGAAGATCACAAGACTAAGCATGAAAGGGTGGAAGAAGAAAGCAAGGAGAGAAAAGAAAGAAAGGAGAAAGCATAACTGAGAAAGAAAGAAATAAATAAAGAAGAAAAAGGCCTAGACCGGTCGGACGACCGGTCGGACAAGGAAGAAGCTACTAGAGGATGAATTACACGGTCCGACCGGTCGGACAGACCAGTCCGACCGGTCAAGACTGGTCGGCCAACAGGTCGCACCCCTTTCAGAGCTCGCTGGACTGATGGACTAACAGGCACGACCGGTCGTGACCAGTCGGCCAGGCCAGTCCGACTGGTCGTGCAACCGATCGACCATGCAAAAACGGCAGTTTCTAAATTGGGCGCCGAAATTCTCTGCGCAAGTGCGTAATTCCTTGCGCAATCTGGAAGTTTCTTACGCAATGGACACCTCCAAGCTATAAAAGGACTTCTTCCCTTCATACCAAGGCATGCTAGGACGTGGGGATTGCTTGGGAGATGGATTCTACTTCAAGTTTTCTTAGTTTTCTTCCTGTTTTAGTTATTTTTTTTTATGTTTTTGAGGTTTTTTAGTTCAAGGATGTTAGAGATGAACTAAAACCTCTTAGCTAAGGCTAAGAGGTGAAGCTTTTGATTCGTTTTTGATGGTTTGATGTAACCTAGGTTTCCTTTTAAGTTTTAATTGAAGAATTTTAGTTCAATATGAGTTTGAATCAAGTATTAGTTTGGTTTTAATTTGATCTCTTGATGACTCCGGGCTCATGTGATTCTTAGTGATTCTAAGCTTGGTAGCTTACCTTCTGAGTATTGTTTATGCTTGTGAAGTTCATTAACCTATCATCGACTCCGGGCATGGTAGACCCTTTGATTGGCTTGTGTACAGTGGCCCGATCTTCATGTGGGAACTCATTCAACTAAGTTCTTATCTTTTGTAGTAATCTGGAATAGATGTTTGTTGATTGATTTTGATTTAATTAGAGTTCTAATCATTAGTTGTAATCAAGTCTAGTGACAGGATTTGATGAAAGCTATGGTTATGAATCTCAACTAGATTGGAAAGAGGCTTGGCCTACACAATTGAGTGTGCCCAAGGCCTGAGCATGGTTGTGGGAATCAAATCAATGAATAAACACTTATTTTGGATAATTGCTGATTGAACCGCTCTATATTCCGATCGGATAGAGATATGAATTCGATTCCGATTGAGTTATGAGAGACCTAGTTGTGTTGGTGCATTGAAACTTGTCAAAAGTGGATCCTTGGCGCTCTAGTGCCTTTTTATATTGATATTACCTTACACATTCACTGGTTAAACCCAAATCACTATTTTCCACCTTTACTTCTTAATAGGATCTTAATTACTAGTTGTTTTAGACAAATTCTGAGAATACCCATTCATAAATCTCCATGGGAACGATACTCGTTCTTTCCGAATTATTACTACTTCACAACCCTACACTTGGGGAGTGAACAAGTTTTTGGCACCGCTGTCGGGGATTTCTATGCGGTATTTTTAGAATTTGCTGAGATAGCTTTTAGTTGAGATTGTGTTAAGATAGGTTTAAGATTTGTTTTACTTTCTAGGGTAGGTTTTCTTCTAAATACTGACTTGCGTTGTTTTGATTTTGCAGGATTCTAACATAGGTTTACTTCAGGAATTTTTAGGAAGTTGAAGAAGAAGTAGGAATCTCAAGTACCAAAGCAGGTTCTATCTTTCTAATCTTACTCTTCTTCTTCTCCTACTCATTCTTACCATACTCATCTCTTTTAGAGTGGGTGGAGACTCCTCTTGGATCTCTGATAGGTTGGCCTTGTGCCACCTTGATTCCTATTGGTCAGCACTGCCGTCTTGGATCACCTTGTGCTCAGAGATTTCTCTTCTCAAACCTATTCCTCTTTCTTCTTTTTCTGCACTTTTCTTAAAAAACTCAAAGAGTGGGTGGGGAGTTCTCTGAACCCCTATTGACCAGGAGAAATCAGTCTCTATCCTTGCTTCTGGCTTAGCCATTACAAGACACCTTGTGCTTCGATCTTAGAGAAAAGTAAAGAAAGGAATGAAGAATTTTTTTTCCTTTTCGTTTTATTCTTTTTGGATTTGCATGCCACATTGGGCTCGGAATTATAATAACCGACTTATAAGGGACGGAGTAATTGTTGAAGGGATTGATAGAGAGCCTCGTGCTAGAAAACGTCAGAATTTTCCTGAAATTACTAAAGAGATGGCTGAAAATCAACCAAATCAAGGAGCTAATCAAAATCAAAATCAAGCCCAAAACCTTACTGAATTGGATGAGAATGAAGTGGGGGATGTACCTCAACCTAGAACTTTACGTGACTATTTACAACCAACTAGGACGAGTACTCCCTCTTGCATAATTTTCCCTTACAATGTGGGAAATATTGATTTTAAACCAAGGTTGATCCAACTTCTTCCTGGATTCCATGGACTCGACTCTGAGAGCGCGTATCTACACATTAAGGAGTTCGAAGAGGTTATTGCCACAATAAACTATGACAATGTGACCAAGGATTCTATAAAACTTAAATTGTTCCCTTTTTCCTTGAAAGAGAAGGCCAAATCATGGCTACATTCCTTAAGGCCAAGGTCTATTTAGACATGGGCTGAGATGACTAGGGAATTTCTTAAACAATTCTTCCCTACTCATCGAACCAATGCACTAAGAAGGGCCATAATAAACTTCGCCCAAAAAGAAGAAGAAACCTTTTTCCAATGTTGGGAAAGGTATAATGGGTTATTAAACGCATGCCCACATCATGGCTATGAACGGTGGAGGTTGATTAGTTTCTTCTATGCTAGATTAAACTCAATCATGCGCCAATTCGTGGAGATGATGTGCAATGCGGAGTTCATGAACAAGGAAATGGAGGAAGCTTGGGATTATTTTGATATGTTGGCTGAAAACACACAAGCATGGGATACATCTAAGCCAACAAGTTCAAAACAACCCCAAGCCAAGGAAAATGGAGAAATTTATGTTTTAAATGAGCAAGATGATCTAAGTTCTAGAGTGGCTAAACTCACACGGAAGGTCGAGGAGATAGAACTAAAGAAAGTGGACACAACCCAACAAAGGGGGGCTGTTGAAACTATTTGTGGTATTTGTGTTTCTAATGTGCATCAAACGTTGGATTGTCCAACAATCTATGCGTTTCGAGAACTTTTATTTGAACAATCGAATGTTTTGAATAGTTATCAATGACCTTTTAGTACTCCAAATTCAAACACGAACAATTCTAGTTGGAGAAACAACCCTAACTTCAATTGGACGAATTGAAACACGGCTAATCAAAATAATCCTCAAAGGGGGCCCCCAATGCAAATTCCTATGGCCCCACCTCAAATGCCTATAGAGGATACTTTGAAAGCATTCATAGAAGGTCAAGCTCAAATAAATCAATCCAATCATACGATAATGCTTGAGCTTAAAAATTCGGTGGAGAAAATTAAGGCTCGCTTAAACGCAAGGGAAGGGATTCTTCCAGCCCAACCCACACCAAATCCGAAACCTCAATGTGAAATAAGCATGCCTAGTTCCTCTAACCAACACATGGAACATGCTAAAGCCATCACCACTCTTAGAAGTGGTAAAATTATTGAAAAATCTGATCCGGTGAAGGTTTCAATGCCTAATGATCCGGTATCTTCCAAAGAGGATGATGGACCTAGCACTGCCATGAATGAAAAAGAGCCATTGAAAGAATATAGGCCCGTTGCTCCATTTCCCCAACGCTTGATTTCAGCCAAACCTCAAGATAAATATCAGGAATTTTTGGAGGTTTTCAAGTAAGTCAAAATCAATATCCCATTGTTGGATGCCATTAAACAAATACCGTCATATGGTAAATTTTTAAAAGACCTTTGCACGGTTAAAAGAAAAATACATGTGCAAAAGAAGGCATTTTTTTACAGAGAACGTAAGTGCCATTATCAACCACGGGATGCCCAAGAAATACAAAGATCCTGGTTGTCCGACAATATCATGCATAATTGGAGATTACCGGGTGAAACATGCTTTACTCGATCTAGGGGCAAGTGTGAACTTAATCCCCTTTTCGGTCTATGAACAATTGGGTTTAGGTGAATTAAAACCCACCAAAACCACATTACAACTTACTGACCGATCGATTCGTATTCCAAGAGGGGTGATTGAGGACGTTCTTGTCCAAGTTGACAAGGTCTACTACCCGGTGGACTTTATTGTCTTGGACACACGACCCATGGTTAATATTGACCCCCAAATTCCTGTCATACTTGGCCGCCCATTCCTAGCTACATCAAACGCTATCATAAATTATAGGAGTGGGGTCATACAAATGTCTTTTGGCAATATGACGATTGAGTTGAATGCTTTCAATGTTGACAACCAACAAGAGGATGAAGATGAGGAGGTCCACGAAATAAACATGATCAATTCTATTGTGGAAGATGAATCCCTCTCACCTTTTTACTCCGGTCACTTAGAGAAAGATGTGACTTACTCCCTTGATGAGAACAATGACATGATAAGGGATATGGTCACACTTTTAGAATCGGCATCGGCATATGACGCTAGTCGAGAGAAGGATGTGGAAACAATACCTTTTTGTGCTGAGAAATCAATTCATATTTCCACACCTTTCTGGATCATGCACACTGAACTCCACCAACCCTGGGATGATCCATACTTGCAATACCAAAGCCCAGGAAAATCTGAATGGAGACATATTTTTTCTGATAAATATGATGATGTCTCCTCTTATAAATGTGATGAAAATATTAAAAAACCTGCTGAAATTCCTTTTTGGGATTTTCATTGGGTTATCTGGATCAATTACACACATGTATATTGTAAAGCAGGATATTGGATGACTTTATTGCGAAACCTTTTGATCCATCTAATGATTCTGCTTGACTTTATGCTTTTGGATGAGTTGTTGGGATTAACCTCCTAGTCTGACGTAGGATGATTTTAAATAGTTTTCTAGAATGCTTTCCCATTAGGATTTGCTTTGATTAGTTGATTTATTTGTGAAGTAATCCATCTCTAAAAGCTAATCTTGCCATGAAATATATGCTTCAGGTGATATCTCTCTTTCTCACTCTCTTTTTGTTTTGGCATTGGTCTCATGTGTTGCATTCATTGTATACATTCTTACATTGAGGACAATGTAAAGTTTTGATTGGGGGGTGAGAGAGATTCCTTAGATGAATCTGCTAGTTTTTGTGACATTTCGAGCAATGATGTAGAAATTTTTCAATTTTTCTAAAATTCAAAACTCTTTTGGAAAACTTTGATTTTATGCATTCGAGATGGCATAAGTATATGAAGAGGAGATACGAAGTGAGGGATGTTGCAAGCTTTGAATTTTTCTTAATATAATGGTTTCATATGTGAATTCACCTATTTTTATGATTGATAGAAAATTTGAACACCTTTTGCACCCAGTTCACATTACACGATTTTCATGATTTGAAAGGATTATGTGATTTGTGGATTAACTAGACTTTGATTTAAGGTGCTGAGAAACCAAGCCGGGGTACTTTGTCCATCCTTGTCCATGGGAAAATAACGAAAGATATCGATTTTTAAAAATCCTATCTAATGTAAAAGAAAAGGGAAAGGAAGGATGAAATTGGGAATGATGGAAAAATGGTGGAAAATTCCGATTAGGGCTACCTACTACCAGCCGGGGGATGGTCTACCCGTAACCAAAGCTGGAAATGGGATGTAGTGTGAAAGTCATCGGAAGGACGGTAAGGTAAATTCCTGTCATAGGCTTGTTGTTGCTCTATACACCTTGAGATCTATAATTTAGTTGATCTATGAAGAAGATAATCCCGGAAACTCATGAGATGAACCTTCACTATGCACACTAGGTTGAATTTGTTCAAGTTCCTCTATTTATCAATCAATCAGTGGGAATTTCATATAAACACTTATTATGTTCTGAGAGTTTAAGGTTTCAACTTTTATCACCTAATTTCTCTGATTTTTACGCTTATGTGTCATGGAATGTATAGAAGAATAGTTTCTGAAAGAGAGTTGGGTTTTGGAGAATGAAACTTGTTTCACACATGTTTTGCTCGGGACTAGCAAAATGCTGGATGGGGGGTGTGTTGACCTCTTAATTGTGCATATTCTAACCCCAATTCATCACTCATTATGCACGGTTTACATGTTTAAAGGACTAATGTAATGCATGATTTGTGATTGTAGGACAAGATAAAGATTACACTAATTCAAGGCTAAATAGGAGCACTTTATATACATTGAAGATCACAAGACTAAGCATGAAAGGGTGGAAGAAGAAAGCAAGGAGAGAAAAGAAAGAAAGGAGAAAGCATAGCGAAGAAAGAAAGAAAGAAATAAAGAAGAAAAAGGCCTAGACCGGTCGGACGACCGGTCGGCCACATCAAGGAAGCTACTGGAGGATGAATTACACGGTCCAACCGGTCGTGACTGGTCGGCCAACGGGTCGCACCCCTTTCAGAGCTCGCTGGACTAATGGACTAACAGGCACGACCGGTCGTGACCGGTCGGCTAGGCCAGTCCGACCGGTCGTGCGACCGGTCGGCCATGCAAAAATGGCAGTTTCTAAATTGGGCGCCGAAATTCTGCGTAATTCCTTGCGCAATCTGGAAGTTTCTTATGCAATGGACACCTCTAAGTTATAAAAGGACTTCGTCCCTTCATACCAAGGCATGCTAGGACGTGGGGATTGCTTGGGAGACTAATTCTACTTCAAGTTTTCTTAGTTTTCTTCCTGTTTTTGTTGTTTTTTATGTTTTTGAGGTTTTTTAGTTCAAGGATGTTAGAGATGAACTAAAACCTCTTAGCTAGGGCTAAGAGGTGAAGCTTTTGATTCGTTTTTGATGGATTGATGCAACCTAGGTTTCCTTTTAAGTTTTAATTGAAGAATTTTAGTTCAATATGAGTTTGAATCAAGTACTAGTTTGGTTTTAATTTGATCTCTTGATGACTCCGGGCTCATGTGATTCTTAGTGATTCTAAGCTTGGTAGCTTACCTTCTGAGCATTGTTTATGCTTGTGTAGTTCATTGATCTATCATCGACTCCGGGCATGGTAGACCCTTTGATTGCCTTGTGTACAATATCCCGATCTTCATGTGGGAACTCATTCAACTAAGTTCTTATCTTTTGTAGTAATCTGGAATAGATGTTTGTTGATTGATTTTGATTTAATTAGAGTTCTAATCATTAGTTGTAATCAAGTCTAGTGACAGGATTTGATGAAAGATATGGTTATGAATCTCAACTAGATTGGAAAGAGGCTTGGCCTACATAATTGAGTGTGTCCAAGGCCTGAGCATGGTTGTGGGAATCAAATCAATGAATAAACACTTGTTTTGGATAATTGCTGATTGAACCGCTCTATATTCTAATCAGATAGAGATATGAATTCGATTCCGATTGAGTTATGAGAGACCTAGTTGTGTTGGTGCATTGAAACTTGTCAAAAGTGGATCCTTGGCGCTCTAGTACCTTTTATATTGATATTACCTTACACATTCACTGGTTAAACCCAAATCACTATTTTCCAGCTTTACTTCTTAATAGGATCTTAATTACTAGTTGTTTTAGACAAATTCTGAGAATACCTATTCATAAATCTCTGTGGGAACGATACTCGGTCTTTCCGAATTATTATTACTTCGCAACCCTACACTTGGGGAGTGAACACTCATCAAGGAATGAGTCCTCAATAGGTGACTCATCGATGGAATTAGGTAAGATTAGGCGAGATAGATGATCCGCCACCACATTTTCTACTCCCTTCTTATTCTTGATTTCCAAATCGAATTATTGAAGGAGTAGGATCCATCTAAGCAAACGGGGCTTGGCATCCTTCTTATAAAGAAGGTGTTTTAGCGCCGCATGATCTGTGTAAACGATAACCTTAGATCCTATTAAGTAAGGCCTGAATTTGTCCAAGGCAAAGATGACAGCTAGAAGCTCTTTCTCCGTAGTCGAATAATTAACTTGGGTGGGATTCAAGTTCATACTTGCGTAGTAAATAACATGGGGCTTCTTGTCCTTCTTTTGGCCTAACACCGCCCCAATAGCATAATCGCTCGCGTCGCACATCAACTCAAAAGGTATGGACCAATCCGGTGGTTGCATGATGGGAGCGGTTGTCAACATGTCTTTTAGCTTTGAAAAAGCTAATTGACATTTGGCACTCCACTCAAATTGGTTCTCCTTTTGTAGAAGGTTACATAAAGGCCTTGAGATACGGCTAAAATCCTTTATGAATCAACTATAGAAACCGGCATGTCCAAGGAAGGACTGCACATCGCGTATGCTTTTGGGTGGTGGTAGATTAGAAATTATGTCAATTTTTGCCTGGTCTACCTCTATTCCATTGGACGAGATGATATGTCCAAGGACTATTCCTCTTTGTACCATGAAATGTCACTTTTTCCAGTTTAAAACAAGGTTCTTCTCCTCACACCTCATCAAGACCAACTTCAAGTGATTGAGGCACTCGTCAAAAGTACAACCAAAAACAGAAAATTCGTCCATGAATACCTCAAGAAACTCACCCACCATGTCCGAGAAAATACTCAAATGCATTGTTGGAATGTGGCGGGTGCATTACATTGCCTGAATGGCATTCTTCAATATGTGAAGGTACCAAACGGGCATGTAAATGTGGTTTTCTCTTGGTCCTCTGGGGCTATCTCAATTTGGTTGTATCCCCATCTAGGAAGCAATAATAGGAATGACCAGCTAATCTCTCTAAAATTTGATCCATGAATGGGAGAGGGAAGTGGTCCTTCCTAGTAACCGTGTTGAGCTTCCGGTAATCAATACACATACGCCAACCGGTGGTTACTCTAGTCGGTATAAGCTCATTGTTGGCTTTTTCTACGATGGTAATATCAGATTTCTTGGGGACAACTTGAGTAGGACTCACCCATTGGCTATCCGAGATGGGGTAGATAATACCCACATCTAATAACTTTAACACCTCGACTTTGACAACCTCCATCATGTTTGAATTTAGCCTTCTTTGAGGTTGTCTAGTCATTTTTGCATTTTCTTCAAGGTGTATACGGTGAGTGCAAACCGAAGAATCTATCCCTTTGAGATCCGCTATTGTCCAACCTATGGCTCCCCTATGTTCTTTAAGTAGCTCAATCAACTTGAGCTCTTGGTCCTCCTCTAGGTGAGAGGCAATGACAACCGGGAAAGTTTTCTCTTGACCCAAATATACATATTTAAGCTCGGATGGCAATGGTTTAAGGTCAAGCTTCAGTGGTTTGATGTTAGACGGTAAAGGCCTTGATGTGGTTGGTGGCAATTTTTCAAAATGGGGCCTCCACCGGCTAGTACCAACTACCGGTCTATCTACATTCAATGCTTGCACAATTTCACTAATTATGAGGTCTTTCTAATCCATGAAATGTGCCAAGCATGTCTCCAAGCTTTCTAGTGGTTCAAGTTGGAGGAGTTCTTCTTCTTCAACAGATTCGAGCATGTTTACCTCGAAGAACTCGTCATCATCAACATCCCTATGTCTTTTGCCCAAGTGGAACACATTCACCTCTAATGTCATGTTCGCAAAGGATAATTGCATCACCCCATTCCCCCAATTGATGATTGTGTTTGATGTAGTAAGGAATGGGCGTCCTAAAATTACCGGTATTTGAGTGCTAGCATCTAAAATCGGTTGTGTGTCCAAGACGATAAAATCTACCGGGTAGTAGAATTTGTCAACTTAGACTACAACATCCTCAACTATCCCCCTCGGTACACGGATAGATCTATCAGCAAGTCGTAACATGGTTTTGGTGGGTTTTAATTCACCAAGACCTAATTGCTCATATACCGAGTATGGGATCAAGTTTACGCTTGCCCCCAAATCTAGCAATGCACGCTCAATCCGGTAGTCTCCAATGATATATGAGATTGTGGGACTACCGGGATCTTTGAATTTTGGGGGGGTCTTTTGAGTGAAAATGGTACTCACTTGCTCATTTAAGAAGGCCTTCTGCTGCACGTTATATTTGCATTTAGTTGTGTATAGGTGTTCGCTTCCCCAAGTGTAGGGTTGCGATGTAGTAATAAACTCGGTAAGACCGAGGTCGATCCACAGGGACTTATGTAGGATTTCACAAACACATCCAAAAGCGTCTATTGAAAGCTAATAATCAGATTTTGAATAGAATTGATGTGAATAATAGTTTTAAACTAATTTGAATGTAGACAATTATAAAAAGGAACTAGGGGTTCAAGGATCCACTTGTAGCAATCCTTGATGTTCAATCCGCTGTGGTTTTTCATTCTCTCAACTAGAATCGATATTAAGATCTATCTAGTCGGATGATAGAGCTGCTAAACCAAACAATCTATAATATGTAAGTGCAATGCATAGAATTCACTCAATGTAGGCTGAGCTGAGCATGCTCAATTGCATAGGTCATTCCCCTTTCCAAAAGGTCTAGTTCACAATCATAACCATCCTCAAGTCCTGTCACAAGACAAGGCTAGATCAGGATTTGAACTTGATTCAAATCTCATGCACAATCCATACATATTACAGAAAATCAGAACATTAGAACTTTG
The DNA here is from genome assembly GCA_003013855.2 of Liriodendron chinense. Classification (NCBI taxonomy): domain Eukaryota; kingdom Viridiplantae; phylum Streptophyta; class Magnoliopsida; order Magnoliales; family Magnoliaceae; genus Liriodendron; species Liriodendron chinense. Next base: position 738,305 of record ML058410.1, read on the forward strand.
GTAGGAAGTCCCTTCATGAAGATCATAGTCCTAGAGCGCACTCCGATTCCTCGGATCATACAGGTCTAGACTGATGCAAACCAAATAAGGAATTAAGTAATTCTCCCAAACATCCATGAGTCATCATAAGACTAAGAAAAACTACTTAAAAACTTGTATAAACTTCAAACCATAGTCCATAATCATGAATTCCATACTTAAAACTAACTAGCTACGAATTGAAACATCTTGGATCCACTACAAGCTTCACCTCTTAGCCCTAGCTAAGAGGTTTAACTGCTCATGATCCAAGGAAACATGAAACAGCTAAAAAGTTCATAAAAACAGCAAAACAAACTAGAGGGAGTTGTGGAACTCCAAAATTCACTTCCTCCGCCTCTAAGCTTGCTTCAACCCTTTTTAGATACCCTAGGAATGATCCCTAGGTGTCCTTTTATAGTCTGGAGGCTCCACAACTTTGAAAGAATCGATAAATTGCGTAAGAGTTACGCAGCGCAGAGAAATTCGGGCTTAAAATAGAAATTTCTGGGTTCTTACGCATGGCCGACCGGTCATGACCGGTCGGCCTCAATAAACCGCTATTCCAGCAAGCTTGTCCGACCGGTCATGACCGGTCGGACGTCTTCACAAAGGTTCCAGCAACCATGGCCGACCGGTCATGACCAGTCGGCCTTATTCAATATTTCTCCAGTGACCATGTCCGACCGGTTATGACCGGTCGGACGTCTTCAGCAGCCTCCCAACGTGCATGACTGACCGGTCAAGAACGGTCTGGCCTTCTTGGCCGACCGGTCAAGACCGGTCGGTAGTCTTCCTTTTTCTTTTCTTCCCTTGCTCCTCTCTGTTACTTTCTTTCTTCTTTTCTTCTTTGGTCCTCAAATGATCTTCATCAAAACAGTCCCAAATGAGCCATTTTTATCTTCAATTAGGTGGAGCCCACTCTCAGTCCTGTAATTACAAAACATGCATTAGATTAGCCTATAAACCATGCAAACCTTTCACAATGAGTGATGAATTTGGGTTAGAATTTACACAATTAAGAGCTCAACACACCCCCTAACCAGCATTTTGCTAGTCCCGAGCAAAACATGCGTGAAACCAATCCCATTCTTCAAAACTCAACTCTCCTTCAGAAACTGTCTTTCTATACATTCCAAGTTATATAAGTGTAAGATTCGGAAATAATAGGCGACAGAGGTTGAAACCGTAGACCCTCAAAACATAATAAGCATCCATATGAAATTCCCGCTGATTGGTTGATAAATAGAAGGACGTGAACAAATTCAATCTAGTGTGGACAATGAAAATTCATCTCACGAGTTTCTAGGATTATCTTCTTCATAGATCAATTAGACTATAGAACTCGAGGTACATAGATCCACATCAAGCCAATGACAGGAATTTGCCTTACCGTCCTCCCGACGACTTTCACACTACGTCCCATTTCCGGCTTTGGTTACAGGTAGACCATCCCCCGGTTGGTAATAGGTAGCCCTAATCGGAATTTTCCACCGTTTTTCCATCATTCCCAATTTCATCCTTCCTTTTCCTTTTTCTTTTAATTTAGATAGGATTTTTAGAAATCCATATCCAGCATTGTTTTCCCATGGACAAGGATGGACAAAGTACCCCGGCCTGATTTCTCAATACCTTAATTCAAAGTCTAGCTAATCCATAAATCACATAGTCCCTTCAACCCATGAAAATCGTGTAATGTGGACTAGGTGTAAAAGTGTTCAGATTTTCTATCAATCACAGAAATAGAGGAATTCATATATAAAACCATTATGCTATGAGAGATTCCAGACATACAGCCCCATACACTTCATATCTCCTCCTCTTATGCTTATATCATCTGGAATGCATAGAACCGATGTTTTCCAAAGGAGTTTCGAATTTTTGAAAAAATCAAAAAATTTCCACATAATAATTGCTTGAAATGTTGCAAAACGCTGGATTCATCCAAGTGATCCTACACCCCCCAACCAAATCTTGCATTGTCCTCAATGTAAAAGATGTGCAATGAGCAAAACATGAGAGCAATTTGAAAAAAATAAAAGGGAGTGAGGAGTGATAGTACCTGAGAGAGTGAAAATTGGAATTCCTCCTCCTTCTAACAAACCTAAGCAAAAGTAAACCAAAGCAGCAAAATCCTAATCCTAACTACTCTATACCTCTGTCAGACTAGGAGATCAATCATCCTGATACACAGGATCATTCAGGGGTATGGACATACCTTCCGAAGGAAATTTCTCAAAGAACGGCTTTAATCGCTGCCCATTTGCTTTAAAAATGTTGCCGTTCCTCGGATTCAATAGCTCGACAGTCCCATATGGATAGACAGTTTGCACAATGTAGGGACCGGTCCATCTAGATCTCAATTTTCCCGAAAATAGATGTAAGCGAGAATTATACATGAGGACTTTTTGATTGATCGTGAATGTCTTGCGAAGAATATTCTTATCATGGAATATCTTCGTCTTGTCCTTGTAAATTCTCGCATTCTCATAAGCTTCATTCCGGATTTCTGCAAGTTCATTCAATTGTAGTTTGCGTAACGAGCTTACCTTGTCAGAATTGAAATTCATCTTCTTAATAGCCCAATATGCCCTATGTTCCAACTCCACAGGCAAGTGACAAGCCTTCCCATAGACAAGTCTATTGGGAGACATTCCAATAGGGGTTTTGAAAGCAGTACGGTAAGCCCAAAGCGCATCGGTAAGCCAAAGTGACCAATCCTTGCGATCGGGGTTCACCGTTTTCTCTAAAATGTGTTTAATCTCCCTATTGGATATCTCAGCTTGTCCACTAGTTTATGGGTGATAGGGAGTGCTCACTTTGTGTGTTACGCCATATTTCTTCATTAAGGTTTCAAAAGGGCGATTGCAAAAGTGAGACCCTCCATCACTTATGATGACTCGAGGCGTTCCAAACCTGGGAAATAATATTTTCTTTTAAAAATCGAATGACCGTTTTATGGTCATTATTCCGGCAAGGGATGGCCTCGACCCATTTGGAAACATAATCAACGGCAAGCAAGATGTATAAGTTTCCAAAAGAAGATGGGAATGGGCCCATGAAATCGATGCCCCAACAATAAAAAATTTTGATTATTAAGATGGGATTGAGTGGCATCATATTTCTACGGGAGATTCCTCCTAATTTTTGACAAGGTTCACATGCTTTGCAAAACTCATGTGTATCTTTGAACATGGTGGGCCAATAAAACCCACATTGCAGAATTTTCACTGTGGTCTTTTTAGCCGAAAAGTGGCCACCACATGCCTAAGAATGACAGAAGGAGATGATACTTTGTTGTTCCTCATCTGGCACACATCTCCTTATGATTTGATTGGGACAATACTTGAATAAGTATGGGTCGTCCCATAGGAATTTCCGCACCTCCGTGAAGAATTTATCTTTATCTTGCTTTTTCCAATATGTAGGAATTGTACCTATAGCAAGATAGTTAGCAATGTCCGCATACCATGGGAATTGGGAAACAGCAAAAAGTTGTTCATCAGGGAACATGTCATTGATCGCCGTCGTTTCAGGGGAATCAGTGAGGACAAGTCGAGAAAGATGGTCAGCTACTACATTCTCTACTCCTTTCTTATCACGTATTTCTATGTCGAATTCCTGGAGTAGAAGGATCCATCGTAACAACCGTGGTTTAGCATCTTTCTTAGAAAGAAGATACTTAAGCGCGGCATGATCAGTGAATATAATGATCTTGGATCCAATCAAGTAGGACCTAAAGTTGTCCAAAGCAAAAACTACGGCTAAAAGTTCTTTTTCAGTAGTGGTGTAGTTTCCTTGGGCTGAGTTTAGGGTTCTACTTGCATAGTAGATGACACATGGCTTTTTCTCTTTTCTTTGGCCTAACACGGCCCCAATAGCATAGTCACTAGCATCGCACATAATTTCAAAAGGAAGGCTCCAATCAGGTGGTTGCATTATGGGAGCACATGTCAACATGCCTTTAAGGGTGGTAAAGGCCTTTTGACATTTTTCATTCCACTCGAATGAATTTTCCTTTTGAAGTAGGTTACATAAAGGGCGAGAGAGTAAACTGAAGTCCTTTATGAACCTTCTGTAAAATCCTGCGTGTCATAAAAAGGACCATACATCTTGTATGCTTTTGGGTGGTGGAAGGTTAGTGATAAGATCAATTTTCACTTTGTCCACCTTAATTCCATTTTGTGAAACAATGTGTCCAAGTACAATTCCCTTTTGAACCATGAAGTGACACTTCTCCCAATTGAGCACAAGGTTCTTCTCTTCACATCTTTTCAGCACAGACTTAGACACTCATCAAAGCTACAACCAAACACGGAAAAATCATCCATGAAGACTTCGAGAATGGTCCCCACCATGTTAGAAAAGATACTCATCATACAACGCTGAAAGGTGGCAGGAGCATTACATAGTCCAAATGGCATCCGTCGGTAGGCGAAAGTGCCGAATGGACATGTGAATGTAGTCTTTTCTTGGTCTTCACGGGCAATTTCTATTTGGTTGTACCCTGAATAGCCATCAAGGAAGCAAAAGTGGGAATGACCCGCCAACTGTTCTAAAATTTGATCAACAAATGGTAAGGGGAAGTGGTCTTTCCTCGTGACAGTGTTTAGCTTCCTGTAGTCAATGCACATTCTCCAACCGGTAGTGACTCTAGTTGGCACGAGTTTATTATTGGCATTGGCTACGATGATTATTCCGAATTTCTTAGGCACCACTTGAGTTGGACTCACCCATTGGCTATCGGATATTGGGTAAATGATACCTACATCCAATAGTTTCACCACTTCAGCCTTAACCACATCCTTCATGTTTGGATTTAGTCGTCTTTGTGGTTGCCGAGATGTCTTCGCATTCTCCTCAAGGTGTATGCGATGAGTACAAATCAGTGGGTCTATGCCTTTGAGATCCGCAATTGACCATCTAATGGCACTTTTGTGCCCTAATAGAGTTGCTATTAGCCTACTCTCTTGTTCCTCATCCAAGTGGGAAGAAATCACCACTGGGTATGTCTTATCTTGACCTAAATAAACATATTTCAGCTCACTTGGTAATGGTTTTAGGTCGAGTGTTGGTGCCTTGATGTTGGATGGGAGGGCCTTGTTCTCATTTACAGGCAAAGGCTCAAATAGGGCCCTCCATCTTTTATTATCAAGCACTGGCATCATCTCTAGCATGGCATCCATCTCATGTATCGTGTCATCATTTGTCTCATGAGAATGGGCCACACATGCCTCCAAAGGGTCGGAAAATAGTGATAAGGGGACTGTATCCTCCACGAATGATTCGATCATGTTTAATTCGTGGACATCATCATCCACTTCCCGTGGTTGTTTGCATAAATCAAATATGTTAAGCTCAAGGGTCATATTTCCAAAGGACATTTGTACAAGTCCGTTTCTACAATTGATAATGGCATTTGAGGTAGCTAGAAACGGTCGTCCAAGTATGATGGGAATTTGAGCACCGGTGCCAATCACGGGACGTGTGTCCAAGACAATAAAGTCTACTGGGTAGTAGAATTTATCAACTTGGACTAGAACATCCTCTATCATTCCTCTCGGTATACGGATGGATCTATCAGCAAGTTGGAGTGTGGTTTTGGTCGGTTTTAATTCACCTAACCCAAGTTGCTCGTAAACCGAGTATGGAATGAGATTCACACTTGCCCCCAAGTCGAGTAGGGCTTGTTTAATCCGGTAGTCTCCTATGATGCATGAGATGGTTGGACTACCTGGATCCTTGTATTTTTAGGGCACCTCTTGTTTGATGATGGCGCTCAAATTCTCGGTCAAAAGTACTTTGTTGTGAACATTATGTTTCCTTTTGATTGTACACAACTCCTTTTGGAATTTGGCATACGATGGTATTTGTTTTATTGCATCTAACAACGGGATGTTGATCTTCACCTGCTTGAAAACTTCTAAAATCTCCAGATTTTTATTTAAAGGTTTAGGTGAAATCAACCTTTGTGGAAATGGGGCAACCGGCTTGTATTGTCTTTCCGGTTCTTTCTCTTGTGGAATATTGTTTGGATTGTCATCCTCTTTGGGAATTTTCGGATCCTTAGGCTTTGGGGCCTTCACCGGATTAGATTTGTCAATTTCCTTCCCACTTCTCAAAGTGGTGATAGCTTGGACATGTTCCGTATGGTGGGAGGATGAGCTTGCATCTTGTATCTCATACTGGGTCCTTGGGTTAGGAAGAGGTTGGGCAGGAAGTGTTCCCTTCTCTCTAACACTAAGGTGAGATTCAACTCTAGCCAGTGATGTTTTCAATTCATTGATGGCTTGAGTTGAATTTTGGTTGAATTTCAATTGCTCTTGCATGAACCCATCTATTTTGAGAGAATTTGTCTTATTATACTCAGCTTGGACAGATACGAATGCTCCCAACATCTCCTCTAGTGATACTTTTGGAGTGTTGTTTGCATTTGTAGTGGGTCCATTCCTCCAACTGAAGTTGGGATGGTTCTTCCAATTAGGATTAAACGTGTTTGAGTTTGGAGCACCATATTGTTGTTGGTAACTGTTTATGGCATTTGTTTGTTCTTGTAAGATGCCTTGAACTGCTGAAATTGTGGGACAATCTTGTGTAGTATGTTGAGTTCCAGCACAAATTCCACAAACAGTTTCAACGTCAGTGGAGTTGATTGTTTCTCCATTCCTTAATTCCATGGCTTCGACCTTTCTTGTGAGGCTAGCCAACCGTGCACTTATGCTATCTTCTTCTGATACGACATACATTCCCCCCTTTTCCTTTTGTTGGCCAGTCTTGGAATTAGTTGGTTTCGATGTGTCCTAAGCCTATGCATTCTCAGCCAATTCTTCCAAATAATCCCATGCTTCATCAGCTTCCTTATTCATGAACTCCCCGTTACACATCATCTCTACAAATTGGCGCATGGGTGAAGTCAGTCCTTCATAGAAAAAGCTTATAACCCGCCAAATTTCATAGCCATGATGTGGGCATGCATTTAATAACTCCTTAAACCTTTCCCAACATTGGAAGAAGGTTTCATCTTCCTTTTGGGCAAAGTTCATGATAAGGCGCTTCAACATGTTTGTTTTGTGAGTGGGGAAGAATTTTTTTATAAATTCTCTGTGCATATCAGTCCATGCACCAATTGATCTTGGCCTCAATGCATAAAGCCAACCCTTGGCTTTATCTTTAAGAGTGAAAGGGAAGAATTTTAGTCTTACTACATCTTCAGTCACATTTGCAAAGTACATGGTGGTAATTACCTCATCAAACTCCTTAAGGTGTTGATAGGCACTTTCACTGTCTAAACCATGGAATTTAGGGAGAAGTTGAATCACTCCCGGTTTCAAATCCACATTCCCTGCATTTTGTGGAAAAATTATGCAGGATGGGGTGCTCGCTCTTGCGGGTTGCAAGAAATCACGTATAGTCCTAGGTCGGGGAACATTCTCAACCACATTCTCCCCTGTTTCAGTTTGGTTTTGGCCCGGATTAGGTTGATTTGCAGCCATATTTTCAGACAAAATTGGAGAGTTTAGATGTCTCCTAGCACGTGGTTCTCTGTCAATTCCTTCTACTATCCCCCCTTCACGTATGAGTCGGTTATTGGAATCCCGAGCCCAATGTGGCATGCAAAACCAAAAAATAAGAAACAAAGAGAAAGAAGAATTATTCCTCCCTTTCTTTACTTTTCTTTAAGACCGAAGCACAAGGTGTCTTGCAATGGCTAAGCCAGAAGCAAGGATAGAGACCGATTTCTCCTGGTCAATAGGGGTTCAGAGAACTCCCCACCCACTCTTTGAATCTTTTAAGAAAAAGTGCAGAAAAAGGAGAAAGAGGAGTAGAGATGAGAAAAGAAATCTCCGAGCACAAGGTGATCCAAGACGGTAGAGCCGACCAATAGGAATCCAGGTGGCAAAAAGGCCGACCTTTCAGAGATCCAAAAGGAGTCTCCACCCACTCTACAAGAGATGAATAAGATAGGAATGAATAGGAGAAGGAGAAGAATAAGGTTTAGAAAGATAGAACCTGATTCAACACTTGAAATCCTTGTATCTTCTTCAGCTTCCTAGAAATCCCTGAAAAGAAAAATCAAATAAACAAACTAAGTTAGTCCTAAAATCTTAAAAATCCTAAATAGATACTAATTTCAGAAATTTGTGAAAACCCGTCAAAAATCTCCGGCAACGGCGCCAAAAACTTGTTCGCTTCCCTAAGTGTAGGGTTGCGATGTAGTAATAAACTCGGTAAGACCGAGGTCGATCCACAGGGACTTATGTAGGATTTCACAAACACATCCAAAAGCGTCTATTGAAAGCTAATAATCAGATTTTGAATAGAATTGATGTGAATAATAGTTTTAAACTAATTTGAATGTAGACAATTATAAAAAGGCACTAGGGGTTCAAGGATCCACTTATAGAAATCCTTGATGTTCAATCCGCTGTGGTTTCTCATTCTCTCAACTAGAATCGATATTAAGATCTATCTAGTCGGATGATAGAGCTGTTAAACCAAACAATCTATAATATGTAAGTGCAATGCATAGAATTCACTCAATGTAGGCTGAGCTGAGCATGCTCAATTGCATAGGTCATTCCCCTTTCCAAAAGGTCTAGTTCACAATCATAACCATCCTCAAGTCCTGTCACAAGACAAGGCTAGATCAGGATTTGAACTTGATTCAAATCTCATGCACAATCCATACATATTACAGAAAATCAGAAAATTAGAACTTTGGTAGGAACTCCCTTCATGAAGATCATAGTCCTAGAGCGCACTCCGATTCCTCGGATCATACAGGTCTAGACTGATACAAACCAAATAAGGAATTAAGTAATTCTCCCAAACATCCATGAGTCATCATAAGACTAAGAAAAACTACTTAAAAACTTGTATAAACTTCAAACCATAGTCCATAATCATGAATTCCATACTTAAAACCAACTAGCTACGAATTGAAACATCTTGGATCCACTACAAGCTTCACCTCTTAGCCCTAGCTAAGAGGTTTAACTGCTCATGATCCAAGGAAACATGAAACAACTAAAAAGTTCATAAAAACAGCAAAACAAACTAGAGGGAGTTGTGGAACTCCAAAATTCACTTCCTCCGCCTCTAAGCTTGCTTCAACCCTTCTTAGATACCCTAGGAACGATCCCTAGGTGTCCTTTTATAGTCTGGAGGCTCCACAACTTCGGAAGAATCGATAAATTGCGTAAGAGTTACGCAGCGCAGAGAAATTCGGGCTTAAAATAGAAATTTCTGGGCTCTTACGCATGACCGACCATGACCGGTCGGCCTCAATAAACCGCTATTCCAGCAACCTTATCCGACCGGTCATTGTTATAGGCAAAATGGTGGAGATAAGATTTCACGCAGAAGTGCCCATTTGACTCTCGAGATCATCTGATCAAGAGTCGCAGAAAGGGTAAATGCGGAGTGCCGGTTCGACTCTCGAGATTGTAAGCTCGGGAGTCGTAGAATGGATAAGTACGGGACGTCCATTCGACTCTCGAGATCATCTGATCTAGAGTCGCTGATTGGATAAGTGTGGGACACCCACTCGACTCTCGAGCTCACCTGATCGAGAGTCGCAGATTGAAAAATACGGAGCAGCTATTCGCAAGTCTCGAGTTCTCATGACCGATAGTCAAATACGGAAAAGCTCGATCCGCGAGCAGACCTTCTCACAAGTCGTTGAAAGACGTTACGTCTAAATGAGCGAGTACTTGGACTCGCGACCACATTCCAACATGCGAGCAGCTTTCCTGCGGCAACATCTCTTAGCCTTCAGTACCAGCACCCAATTCCCGTCGAGCAGCTTGTCCAATCCCTCTGCGACACCAAGCAGGGCTACACCCAGTTCGGTAGTTTCCGTCCCGTCAGCGTCTCCTTCCTTTTCGCCGGTTATCACTCCAACTACGGTTTCCATGAGTAATCAGCGCTACTATTACGCTTACCAGCAGCCTGTATAGGGCGATTTTAGGCTTATCTTCCCCGCTGATTCCGGATCTCAAGGGATTGCTATCAAGAGACGTGATTGCCGAAGTAAGTAATTTGGTTAGATCTCATCATTAAGGATAAGGATCTTATCCCACGAAATCAGCAGAATCTCATATCGTACTCGAGATCAGCGGGATCTCGATACAGATTGAATCGCTTCGGATCTATATAAAGGGATGACTCCATTAAGAGAAAGGTACACACAACATTCAATCTCTATCCCATTTTGCTTGGCTACTCTTCTTCTTGCTTTGGCCTGACTTAAGCATCGGAGGGCTAACGGCTGGTCCCCAGCCACCCTTAGTTGCTGTCTGCCTTCTTTCAGGTTTGGCGGAGGGAAATCTCTAGTGAAGAGAAGGTGAACATCTGGAGGATCCAACTACAAAATCTGACGTTAACAGTCATGACCGGTCGGACGTCTTCACAAAGGTTCCAGCAACCATGGCCGACCGGTCATGACCGGTCGGCCTTATTCAATATTTCTCCAGCGACCATGTCCGACCGGTCATAACCGGTCGGACGTCTTCAGCAGCCTCCCAACGTGCATGGCTGACCGGTCAAGACCGGTCTAGCCTTCTTGGCCAACCGGTCAAGACTGGTCAGTAGTCTTCCTTTTTCTTTTCTTCCCTTGCTCCTTTCTTTTACTTTCTTTCTTCTTTTCTTCTTTGGTCCTCAAATGATCTTCATCAAAACAGTCCCAAATGAGCCCTTTTTATCTTCAATTAGGTGGAGCCCACTCTCAGTCCTGTAATTACAAAACATGCATTAGATTAGCCTAGAAACCATACAAACCTTTCACAATGAGTGATGAATTTGGGTTAGAATTTACACAATTAAGAGCTCAACAATAGGTCCTTTAGAAACTTGGCATAAGAGGGAATTTGTTTGATGGTATCAAGCAAAGGAGTGTTTATCTTGACTTGTCTGAAAATCTCTAAAATATCATGAGAGTTTGGAAGAGATTTTGGGGCAACCAATCTCGAAGGGAATGGTGCTACAGGCTTATAAATGCGTTCCTTCTCTTATGGAGCTAAGTTAGATCCGTCATCATCCTTAGAATTTACTGAATTATTAGGCTTGTCGGTCTTTACCGGAATAGATTTGTTGATTTGCTTACCACTTCCAAGAGTGGTGACGGATTTGGCTTGCTCCATATGTTGGTTGAAGGGATCAAGAATGCTTACTTCATGTACTTGTTTTGGATTGGGCTGAGGTTGGGCCGGAAAGGTCCCTTCCCTAGCATTCAAGCGTCCTTTAATCTCATCAACCGAGACTTTAAGCTCTTGGAATATTTGCTGATTCGTTTGATTAATTTGCGTTTGCCCTTGTATAAACGCTTTCAAAGTATCCTCCATTGAGAATTCAGATGGGGCCATGTTTTGCATGGGTGGCCCTCCTTGAGAGTTGGTAGGATTGCCCGTAGGAGCATTCTTCCAACTGAAGTTTGGGTGGTTCTTCCAACTGTTATTGTACGTATTACCCACCAGTCCATTGAAAGGCCATTGATACCCATATGTGGCATTTGCATGTTCATGTAACACCTCTTGAAATGCAGGAATTGCGGGACAATCTTGCGTAGCGTGTAAATCGGTGTGACAAATACCACATATGGTCTCAATAGCTTCATTGGACTTTGGAACTCCACTTTTACTAAGTTCCATGGCCTCGATCTTCCTTGTGAGGTTTGCTATCCTTGCATTCACGTCGTCTTCCTCCTTGAGGATATAGATCCCTCCTTTCTCTTTCTCTTGAGTAGGCTTGGGGTTATTGGGTTTATCCGAGGTATCCCAAGATTGGGCGTTCTCGGCCAACATATCCAAATTACTCCAAGCTTCATCTGGATTTTTACTCATGAACTCGCCATTACACATCATCTCTACAAATTGGCGCATGTTGGAACTTAATCCATCGTTGAAAAAGTTTATAATTCGCCAACTCTCATAGCCATGATGTGGGCAAGCAAGTAGGAGGTCCTTAAATCTCGCCCAACACTGAAAGAAAGATTCACCCTCTTTAGCCGAAAAATTCATTATGGCTCTTCGAAGGGTGTTCGTTTTATGAGCCGGGAAGAACTTTTTCAAGAATTCCCGGGTCATCTCATTCCATTACCCAATCGAATGTGGTCTAAGAGAGTGAACCCAATTTTTGGCTCTTTCTTTCAATGAAAAAGGAAAGAGTTTAAGTTTAATGGTATCTTTTGAAACATTGGTGTATTGCAAGGTAGCCACCACTTCTTCGAATTCTTTCAAGTGCAGATATAGGTTGTCAGAGTCTAGCCCATGGAACTTTGGTATAAGTTGAATTATACCCGGCTTTATGTCAATGTTTCCCCTGTTTGGTGGTAGAACCATGCAAGAGGGTGTAATTGCACAGGCTGGTTGTAAGTAATCCCATACTGATGTCATTGAAGAAACGTTATGTACCTCATTCTCTCCTACTCCCTCTTGATTTGCGTTTGTAGTTGGAGTAGGAGGGGGAGGATTCCTTAAAGGTGTTTGCTCCATACTCCCCAAACTTTCACAACGTTTGTGGTAATTCCGGACTCGTCTATTGTTGAGCTCTTAATTGTGCATATTCTAACCCCAATTCATCACTCATTATGCAAAGTTTTCACGACTTATAGACTAATCTAATGCACGAATTTGTAATTGTAGGGATGAGGGAAAGGAATCATCAAATGGGAACTAAAAGACCCCACTTAGGAGCTTTGGATGAAGACCCAAAGTAGGCCAAAGAGAGAAGAAAGCAAGGAGAGAAAAGAAAAGAAAGAAAAGAAGAAAGAAAGTAAGAAAAAGGAGAAAGAAAAGCAGTCCGATCGGTCGAGACCGGTCGGCCACATCATTGGAGGCCACTGGACAGAGGAACTACGCAGTCCGATTGGTCGTGACAGGTCGGTCAAACCAGTCCGACCGGTCAAGACCGGTCGGCCAACAGGTCACCCCCCTCTAATGTGCTCTCTGGATTGACAAAAGACAAGTCCGACCGGTCAAGACCGGTTACTACCGGTCGGCCCTGCGTAAGACAGCAACTTTCTAAATCGGGCGCTGAATTTCTCTGTGCAAGTGCGTAATTTCTTGGGCAATTTGGAAGTTTCTTACGCAATGGACACCTCCAAGCTATAAAAGGACTTCTTCTCTTCATACCAGAGCATGCTAGGACATGAGGATTGCTTGGGAGACGGATTCTACTTCAAGTTTTCTTAGTTTTCTTCCTGTTTTAGTAGTTTTTTTTTATGTTTTTGAGGCTTCTAGTTCGAGGATGTTAGAAATGAATTAAAACCTCTTAGCTGGGGCTAAGAGGTGAAGCTTTTGATTTGTTTTTGATGGATTGATGCAACCTAGGTTTCCTCTTATGTTTTTATTGAAGAATTTTAGTTCAATATGAGTTTGAATCAAGTACTAGTTTGGTTTTACTTTGATCTCTTGATGACTTCGGGCTCATGTGATTCTTAGTGATTCTAAGCTTGGTAGCTTACCTTCTGAGCATTGTTTATGCTTGTGTAGTTCATTGATCTATCATCGACTTCGGGCATGGTAGACCCTTTGATTGCCTTGTGTACAATGGCCCGATCTTCATGTGGGAACTCATTCAACTAAAGTTCTTATCTTTTTATTATAATCTGAAATAACTGTTTGCTTATTGATTTTGATTTAATTAGAGTTCTAATCATTAGTTGTAATCAAGTCTAGTGACAGGATTTGATGAAAGCTATGGTTGTGAATCTCAACTAGATTGGAAAGAGGCTTGGCCTACACAATTGAGTGTGCCCAAGGCCTGATTATTATTGTGGGAGTCGAATCAATGAATGAGCAACTGTTTTAGATAATTGTTTATTGAACCTTTCTAATCGGATAGAGATATGAATTCGATTCCGATTGAGTTATGTGAGATCTAGTTGTGTTGATGCATTGAAACTTATCAAAAGTGGATCATTGGCGCTCTAGTGCCTTTTTAGATTGATATTACCTTACACATTCACTGTTTAAACCCAAATCATTATTTTCCAGCTTTAGTTCTTAATAAAATCTTAATTATTAGTTGTTTTAGTTAAATTCTGAGAATACCCATTCATAAATCTCTGTGGGAACGATACTCGGTCTTTCCGAATTATTACTACTTCGCAAGCCTACACTTGGGGAGTGAACATCTATGGACTGACAATGGTCCAACTAAGCCACCTTTGGATTGGACACGATTAGAGTGGTCACGTTCCCAACGGGACATAAACCACTCAACTCAAAACTAAGCTATTCCTAAATCCTAGAAATCTGAAATTAATCTGGAAATTGAAAAATCTGCAAAAAGATAAGTTAGAAGGATATTACCCAATATGCTTGAACTAGAGAAGAAATCCTACAAAACAAACAATTTTTTATTAGTTCTAAGGAATCAGAGAAACCCTATCTAATTCTACTTCTACAGCCACTAAAACAATTTGAAAACCGTTATTTAAATTCCTCGGCAACGACGCCAAAAACTTGTTCACTCGCCTCATGTAGTAATAAAACTCGGTAAGACTGAGGTTGATCCTCAGGGAATTGGAAAACAAATTCCAAACTATTCCAGCAACTCAGTTTGCAATAGATAAGAGATTCAATTAGAATAATTATGCTAAAACAGAAACTTATTGGAAAACAGTAATTTAAAGGTACTAAGGCATTCAAGGATCCACTTGTAGCAATCCCATGTCATTCCAATCAATCCAAGCAAAATACGCAACTAGATTTGAAGTCCTATCTCTCATCTAGCTGGAAAATAAATCATTAAACACACTCAGGCCCACTTAAGTTGAACTTCCAGGTTCTAGTTCCATTCAACAATGTAGAATTCAAAATCATAGCCCTCAGAGTAACAGCCATGCCTATGGACTATGGCTTGCTCAAGGATTACTATAATTCAAATCTAAACAAGCACAATGTGATAATCTCAGAGAATTGCAAGTAATCCATGTCCGGAGCACATGAACTCTCATAAAACATCCAAAACTATCAACTTTAAGAACTAAAATAGGTAAAAATCCAAACTTGAAGTAGAATTACTTGAATTAAACTGAATCAAACATGAAATTAGCTACAAGCTTTACCTCTCAGCCTTAGCTGAGAGATTCTAACCGAGCATTGTCATACTACAACTAAAACTCATGAAAGAAAACATAAAAAACTAGAAAAACCGGAGTTTGGAGGGTTGTAGACGCTCCACGACGGCTTCCTTCCTTTCCCACGACGTCCTTTAGCTTCTATGATGCCTATGGAAGAAGCCCTAGGTGCCCCTTTATAGTATAGTGCGGAAGGTTCCGGATTGAGCAAGAAATCCCGGACTGCGCAGAGAAAATCGGAGCTTCACGGACAAGCTCTGTTACGCAGACGACCGGTCTGAGCTCCTGGATGACCGGTCGCACGACCGGTCTCAAAAACACAAAATAGTCCAGCGAGTTTTGCAGAAATCCGATCCAAACATTTTAATTCAAGGACCGGTCGTACGATCGGTCGGAGCAGTGGACGACCGGTCGCACGACTGGTCGTGGATAGTCCAACAAGCCTTGCAATGTGGTCTTCTTCTGTTGAGTAGTCGGACCGGTCGAACGACCGGTCCTGGCTATGGACGACCGGTCGGACGACCAGTCTTGGCTACTTTTTCCTGCTTTCTCCTTTGGCTTCTTTCTTCCTTTCTTCTCCTCTATTTCTACTTTCTTTGGTCCTTCTTCAACCTTTAACCAATGCCTTCAAATGGCTCTTTTTAGTCTCCAATTGGGTGAAGTCCGCTCTCATTCCTACAATCACAAAACATGCATTAGATGGGCCTTTTAAGCATGCTCACGCATATAATGCGATGTAATGGGCAATGCAATGTATAAATTAGAGGTTCAACACTTGACAAGTTTGGATCTCAAACTCTCACCAATCCTAATCCAAGGACGGTCACGTACACTCCCACCGGAGTTTCCCAATCCAGGGAATAGTGATTCAATAAATGGACTCTCAAATACTAGACATACCTAGACGATTGAGCCCCGATTCAATACCTTTGATGAGTAGCTTTAGCTCCACGTGCTTCAGCTTCTCTTTGTGCTCCCAAGATCAGCTACCGATGCAAATGATGTGATTATGATTATGCTGGGTAGTTGGGAGAGAGATGGTCAAGTTCCTCTTACCTATTCAATGCAATGGTTATGAGGGAACTACCAAACTTCAGCATTCAATGGCTATAAACGAACTCATAAAGATATTTCGAAGGTAGGTTAGCCATGAATGTTGATCTTGAGTTCATACTTCAAACTGAGCTTTGAATACTCAATGACAAGCCATTAATGGCTAGGTTTGAATGATGAATGTTCGCTTCCCCAAGTGTAGGGTTGCGATGTAGTAATAAACTCGGTAAGACTGAGGTTGATCCATAGGGACTTATGTAGGAATTCACAAACACATTCAACAGTTTCTATTAAAAAACTAACAATCAGATTTTGTATGAGATTGATGTAAGTAACAACTTTGAACTAAATTGAAGGTAAACAATTTAAAAAGGCACTAGGGGTTCAAGGATCCACTTGTAGCAATCCTTGATGCTCAATTCGCTGTGGTTTCTCATTCTCTCAACTAGAATCGAAATTAAGATCTATCTAGCCGGATGATAGAGCTGTTAAACCAAACAATCTGTCATATGTAAGGCCAATGTATATGATTCACTCAATGCAAGCTAGGATAAGCATGCTCAATTGCATAGGTCAGTCCCAATTCCAATAAACTAAGTTCATAATCATGATCATCATTAAGTCCTGTCACCAGACAAAGCTAGATCATGATTTGAACTTGAATCAAATCACATGCACAGTCCCATACATAATTCAGAAAACCAGAAAAGTAGAACTTTGGTAGGAAGTTCCCACATGAAGATCATAGTACTAGAGCATACTCCAATTCCTCGGATCATACAAGTCTAGACTAACATTCAACCATTAAGAATTTAAGTAATTCTCCCAAACATCCATGAGTCATTATAAGACTAAGAAAAACTTACTTAGAACTTGTATAAACTTCAAACCATTGTTCAAAAACATGAAATTCAATCTTAAAACCAACTTAAAACGAATTGAAACATCTTAGATTCATTACAAGCTTCACCTCTTAACCCTAGCTAAGAGGTTTAGCTGCTCATGATCCAAGGAAACATGAAACAACTAGAAAAATCATAAAAACAGCAAAACAAACTAGAAGGAGTTGTGGAACTCTGAAATCCACTTCCGCCGCCTCCCACCTTGCTCAAACCCTTCTTAGATACCCTAAGAACGATCCCTAGGTGTCTTTTTATAGTGGGGAGGCTCCGCAACCTCAGAATATTCTAGAATCTGCGTAAGCTTACGCAGTGCGCAGAAAATTTCGGCACCAAAATAGGAAAGTACGCAGCTTACGCATGGCCGACCGGTCACAAGACCGATCTAAGTGGCTGGCCGACCGGTCGCAACTGGTCTAGCTGGTCTTCTCATCAGTCCAGCGTACTCTGGAGTTGGAATTTCTTCTGGCCGACCAGTCTGAACTGGTCGGACTGGCCTGGCCGACCGGTGACGACCGGTCGGACTGTCTTGGTCCTGCGTCCAGCGTATGCAAGGGGTTGGCCGACCGGTCGGACGATTGGTCGTGGCCATTGCTTCTTCATTTCCTTCCTCTTTTCTTCTCTCTTTGCTTCCTTCTTCCTTCAACCCACCTTGGGTCTTCATCCAAGGCTCTTAAAGGGATCTTTTTTGTCTCCTATTAGGTAAAGTCCACTCTCATTCCTGCAATCACAACACATGCATTAAATTAGTCTTTAAATCTTGAAAACCTTGCATAATGAGTGATGAATTGGGGCTAGAATATGCACAATTGAGAGCTTAACACACCCCTGAACCAGCATTTTGCTAGTCCCGAGCAAAACATGCGTGAAATCAATTCCATTCTCCAAAACTCAACTCTCCCTTAGAAACCATTCTTCTATACATCCCAAGACATACAAGTGTAAAATTCAGAAATATTACGTGACAGAGGTTGAAACTGTAAACCCTAAAAATATGACAAGCATTCATGTGAAATTCCCGCTGATTGGTTGAAAAATAGAAGAACTTGAACAAATTCAACCTAGTGTGGATAGTGAAAATTCATCTCATGAGTTTCTAGGATTATCTTCTTCATAGATCAACCAGATTAGAGATCTCAAGGTATATAGAGTAACAACAAGCCAATGACGGGAATTTGCCTTACTGTCCTTCCGACGACTTTCACACTACGTCCCATTTCTGATTTTGGTTACGGGTAGACCATCCCTCGGTTGGTAATAGGTAGCCCTAATCGGAATTTTCCACCATTTTTCCATCTTTCCCAATTTCATCCTTCCTTTTCCTTTTTCTTTTAAATTAGATAGGATCTTTAGAAATCCATATCTTTCGTTATTTTCCCATGGACAAGGATGGACAAAGTACCCCGGCATGGTTTCTCAGCACCTTAAATCAAAGTCTAGCTAACCCACAAATCACATAATTCTTTCAACTCATGAAAATCGTGTAATGTGAACTAGGTGTAAAAGTGTTCAAATTTTCTATCAATCACATAACTAGGGGAATTCACATATAAAACCAGTATGCTATGAGAAGTTCCAGACATACAACCTCATACACTTCATATCTCCTCCTCTTATGCTCATATCATCTTGAATGCATAGAAATAAAGTTTTCCAAAAGAGTTTTGAATTTTAGAAAAATTGAAAAATTTCTACATAATTGCTCAAAATGTTACAAAACGCTGGATTCATCCAAGTGATCCTACACCCCCCAACCAAATCTTGCATTGTCCTCAATGTAAAAGATGTGCAATGAACAAAACATGAGAGCAATTTGAACATAAAAGGGAGTGAGGAATTAAGTACCTGAAAAAGTGAAAAGTGGAATTCTTCCACCTTCAAACAAACCTAACCAAAAGCAAACAAAACCAACAAAATCCTAATCTTAACTACTCTATACCTCCATCAGACTAGGAGATCAATCTTCCTGGTAGACAGGATCAGTCAGAGGTATGGACATACCTTCTGAAGGAAATTTATCAAAGAACGGCTTTAATCGCTGACCATTCGCCTTAAAAATGTTGTCGTTCCTTGGATTTAACAACTCCACTGTCCCATATGGATAGACAGTTTGCACAATGTAGGGACCGGTCCATCGAGATTTCAATTTTTCTGGAAATAAATGTAGGCGGGAATTATACAGAAGGACTTTTTGAGTGATCGTGAATGTCTTACGAAGAATGTTTTTATCATGAAATATCTTCGTTTTGTCCTTGTAAATTCTCGCATTCTCATATGCTTCGTTCTGAATTTCTGCAAGTTCATTCAATTGAAGTTTGCGCAACGAGCTCACCTTGTTAGAATTAAAATTCATCTTCTTAATGGCCCAACATGCCCTATATTCCAACTCCACAGGCAAGTGACAAGCCTTCCCATAGACAAGTCTATAGGGAGACATTCCAATAGGGGTTTTAAAAGCAGTACGGTAGGCCCAAAGCACATCGGTAAGTCGAAGCAACCAATCCTTGCGATCGGGGTTCACCATTTTCTCTAAAATGTGTTTAATCTCCCTATTGGATATCTCAGCTTGTCCACTAGTTTGTGGGTGATAGGGAGTGCTCACTTTGTGTGTTACGCCATATTTCTTCATTAAAGTTTCAAAAGGGCGATTACAAAAGTGAGACCCTCCATCACTTATGATGACTCGAGGTGTTCCAAACCGGGAAAGAATATTCTCTTTTAAGAAGCGAATGACCGTTTTATGGTCATTATTCCGGTAAGGGATGGCTTCGACCCATTTGGATACATAGCCAACGGCAAGCAAGATGTATGCGTTTCCAAAAGAAGATGGGAATGGACCCATAAAATCGATGCCCCAACAATAAAAAATTTCGATTATTAAGATGGGATTGAGTGGCATCATATTTCTACAAGAGATTTCTCCCAATTTCTGACAAGGTTCACATGTTTTGCAAAACTCATGTGTGTCTTTGAACATAGTGGGCCAATAAAACCCACATTGCAGAATTTTTGCTGTGGTCTTTTTAGCCGAAAAGTGGCCACCACATGCCTGAGAATGACAGAAGGAGATGATACTTTGTTGTTCATCATCTGGGACACATCTCCTTATGATTTGATCAGGACAATACTTAAATGAGTATGGGTCGTCCATAGGAATTTTCGCACCTCAGTGAAGAATTTATCCTTATCTTGCTTTTTCCAATGTGTAGGAATTGTACTTGTAGCAAGATAGTTAGCAATGTCCGCATACCATGGCAATTGGAAACAGCAAAAAGTTGTTTATCAGGGAACATGTCATTGATCGCGGTCATTTCAAGGGAATCGGTGAGGACAAGTCGAGAGAGATGGTCAGCCACGACATTTTCTACTCCTTTCTTATCACGTATTTCTATGTCAAATTCCTGGAGTAGAAGGATCCATCTTAACAACCGTAGTTTAGCATCCTTCTTAGAGAGAAGGTACTTAAGCGCGGCATGGTCAGTGAATATGACGATCTTGAATCCAATCAAGTAGGACCTAAACTTGTCCAAGGCAAAAACTATGGCTAAAAGTTCTTTTTCGGTAGTAGTGTAATTTGCTTGGGCTGAGTTTAAGGTTTTACTCGCATAGTAGATGACACATGGATTCTTTTCTTTTCTTTGGCCTAGCATGGCCCCAATAGCATAGTCGCTTGCGTTGCACATAATTTCAAAAGGAAGGCTCCAATCAGGTGGTTGCATTATGGGAGCACATGTCAACATACCTTTAAGTGTGGTAAAGGCCTTTTGACATTCTTCATTCCACTCGAATGAATTTTCCTTTTGAAGTAGGTTACATAAAGGACAAGAGAGTGAACTGAAGTCCTTTATGAACCTTCTCTAAAATCCGGCGTGTCCCAAAAAGGACCGCACATCTTGTATGCTCTTAGGTGGTGGAAGGTTGGAGATAAGATCAATTTTCACTTTGTCCACCTCGATTTCATTTTGTGAAACAATGTAACCAAGTACAATTTCCTTTTGAACCATAAAGTGACACTTCTCCCAATTCAGCACAAGGTTCTTCTCTTCACATCTTTTGAGCACAGCTTTCAAGTGCATAAGGCACTCATCAAAGCTACAACCAAATACTGAAAAATCATCCATGAAGACTTCGAGAATTGTCCCCACCATATCAGCAAATATACTCATCATACAACGCTGAAAGGTGGCAGGGGCATTACATAGTCCAAACGGCATTTGTCGATAGGCGAAGGTGCCGAATGGACATGTGAATGTAGTCTTTTCTTGGTCTTCAAGGGCGATCTCTATTTGGTTGTACCCTGAATAGCCATCAAGGAAGCAAAAATGGAAATGACCCGCCAACCTTTCTAAAATTTGATCAACAAACGGTAGGGGAAAGTGGTCTTTCCTTGTGACAGTGTTTAGCTTCCTGTAGTCAATGCACATTCTCCAACTGGTAGTGACTCTGGTTGGCACAAGTTCATTGTTAGCATTGGCTACGATGGTTATTCCGGATTTCTTCGGCACCACTTGAGTTGGACTCACCCATTGACTATCGGATATTGGGTAAATAATACCCACATCCAATAGTTTTACCACTTCGGCCTTAACCACTTCCTTCATGTTTGGATTGAGTCGTCTTTGTGGTTGCCTAGATGTCTTCGCGGTTGCCTAGATGTCTTCGCATTCTCCTCAAGGTGTATGCGATGAGTACAAATAAGTGGGTCTATGCCTTTGAGATCCGCAATCGACCACCCAATGGCACTCTTGTGCTCTAATAGAGTGACCATTAGCCTACTCTCCTATTCCTCATCCAAGTGGGAAGAAATTACCACCGGATATGTCTCATCTCGACCTAAATAGACATATTTCAGCTCACTTGGTAATGGTTTTAGGTCGAGTGTTGGTGCCTTGATATTAGATGGGAGGGCTTTGTTCTTGTTTACGGGCAAAGGCTCAAATAGGGCCCTCCATCTTTTGTTATCAAGCACCGCATCGTATCTAAGATAGCATCCATATATCGTATTGTGTCATCATTTATCTCGTAAGAATGGGCCACACATGCCTCCAAAGGGTCGGAATATAATGACAAGGGGAATGTATCTTCCACGAATGATTCAATCATGTTTATTTCGTGGATATCCTCATCAACTTCCCATGGTTGTTTGCATAAATAAAAAATATTAAGCTCAAGAGTCATATTTCCAAAGGACATTTGTACAAGCCCGTTTCTACAATTGATAATTGCGTTTGAAGTAGCTAGAAAGGGGCGGCCAAGTATGACGGGAAGTTGAGCACCAGTACCTATCACGGGATGTGTATCCAAGACAATAAAGTTTACTGGGTAGTAGAATTTATCAACTTGTACTAGGACATCCTCAATCATTCCTCTCGGTATACGAATGGATCTATCAGCAAGTTGGAGTGTGGTTTTGGTCGGTTTCAATTCACCTAACCCAAGTTGTTCGTAGACCGAGTATGGAATGAGGTTCACACTTGCCCCCAAATCGAGTAAGGCTTGTTTAATCCGATAGTCTCCTATGATGCATGAGATGGTTGGACTACCCGGATCCTTGTATTTTTGGGGCACCTCTTGTTTGATGATAGCGCTCAAATTCTCAGTCAAAAGTACTTTGTTGTGAACATTGTGTTTCCTTTTGACTGTACACAATTCCTTTAGAAATTTGGCATAAGATGGTATTTGTTTCATGGCATCCAACAACGGAATATTGATCTTCACCTGCTTGAAAACTTTTAATATTTTCAGATTTTTGTCTAAAGGTTTAGGTGAAATCAACCTTTGTGGAAACGGGGCAACCGGCTTGTATTGTCTTTCCGGTTCTATCTCTTGTGGAGTGTTGTTTGAGCTATCATCTTCTTTGGAATTTTTCGGATCCTTAGGCTTTGGGGCCTTCACCGGATTAGATTTGTCAATTATTTTCCCACTTCTCAAAGTGGTGATAGCTTGAACATGCTCTGTATGATGGGAGGATGAGCTTGCATCTTGTATCTCAAATTGGGTTCTTGGGTTAGGAAGAGGTTGGGCAGGAGGTGTGCCCTTCTCTCTAACATTGAGATGAGATTCAACTCTAGCCATTGATGTTTTCAATTCATTGATGGCTTGAGTTGAATTTTGATTAAATTTCAATTGTTCTTACATGAACCCATCTATTTTCAGAGAATTTGTCTTGTTATACTCACCCTCCACCGATACAAATGCACCTAACATCTCCTCTAGCATCACTTTTGGAGTAATGACTAGACATGGACGTAGTATAGGTTGAGCTTGAGGGATATTGTTTGCATTCGCAGTAGGTCCATTCCTCCAACTGAAGTTGGGATGGTTCTTCCAATTAGAATTAAACGTGTTTGAGTTAGGAGCACCAAATTATTGTTGATAACTGTTTATGGCGTTTGATTGTTCTTTTAAGATGTCCTGAACTGCTGAAATTGTGGGACAATCTTGTGTTGTATGTTGATTTCCGGCACAAATTCCACAGACAGTTTCAACGTCATTAGAGTTGATCGTCTCTCCTTTCCTTAATTCCATGGCTTCAACCTTTCTTGTGAGGCTAGCCACTTGTGCACTTATGCTATCCTCTTCTAATAAGACATACATTCCCCCTTTTTCCTTTTGTTGGCCAGTCTTGGAATTTGTTTGTTTCGATGTATCCCAAGACTGTGCATTCTCAGCCAATTCTTCCAAATAATCCCTTGCTTCATCAGCTTCCTTATTCATGAACTCCCCATTACACATCATCTCTACAAATTGGTGCATGGGTGAAGTCAGTTCTTCATAGAAAAAGCTTATAACTGTTGAGCTCTTAATTGTGCATATTCTAACCCCAATTCATCACTCATTATGCATGGTTCCATGACTTAAAGACCAATCTAATGCATATATTTGTAGTTGTAGGGATGAGAGAGAGGAAGCATCAATTGAAGACTTAAAGATGCTAGTTAGAAGCAAAGAATATCAAAGGGGCTAAGCATCAAAGAATGAAAGAAAGAAGTCAGAGAAAAGAAGAAAGAATGCAGAAGAAGGTGCCCACGACCGGTTGTCCAAGGTCAAGGACTGGTCGTCCGACCGGTCCGCACATGCACAGAGGAGACCCAGAGGCCATAACTCTCTGGACTGTTCATGACCGGTCGTTGTTGAGCGCCTAATTGTGCATATTTAAACCCCAATTCATCACTCATTGTGCGAGGTTTGCATGGTTTATAGATGAATCTAATGCATGTTTTGTGACTACAGGATTGAGAGTGAACTCCACTCGATTGAAGATAAAAAGGGTTCATTTGGGATCATTCTGATGAAGGACATTTGAGGACCAAAGAAGAAAAGACAGAAAGAAGTAAAAAAGAAAAGAAAGCAGAAGAAAGAAAGGAAGAAAACAAGAAGAAAAGAGAGCTGACCGGTCGTGACCGGTTAGCCATGCACATTGGGAGACGGCTGAATACGTCAGACCGGTCATGACCGGTCGGACACAATTGCTGGAGGAAGACTGAATAAGGCCGACCGGTCATGACCGGTCGGCCATGGCTGCTGGCTAGTGAATAAAGGCGTCCGACCGGTCATGACCGGTCGGACATGATTGCTGGACTGATGTTGAACAAGGCCGACCGGTCATGACCGGTCGGCTATGCTTGCTGGAGTGATCATTCATTGAGGCCGACCGGTCATGACCGGTCGGCCATGCGTAAGAACTTAGAAGTTTCTAAATACAGCCCGATTTTCTCTGCGCTGCGTAAGTCTTACGCAATTTCTCAATTCTTCCGAAGTTGTGGAGCCTCCAGACTATAAAAGGACACCTAAGGATCGTTCCTAGGGTATCCTAGAAGGGTTCAAGCGAGGTTGGAGGCTGTGGAAGTGGAGATTGGAGTTTCACAACTCCTTTTGGTTTGCTTTGCTGTTTTCATGCTTTTTGTAGTTGTTTCATGTTTCCTTGGATCATGAGCAGCTAAACCTCTTAGCTGGGGCTAAGAGGTGAAGCTTGTAGTGGATCCAAGATGTTTTAATTCGTAGTTAAGTGGTTTTAAGTGTGGAATTCATGATTATGAACTAAGGTTTAAAGTTTATACAAGTTTTTGAGTAGTTTTTCTTAGTCTTATGATGACTCATGGATGTTTGGGAGAATTACTTAATTGCTTAATTGGTTTGTGACGGTCTAGACCTATATGATCCGAGGAATCGGAGTGCGCTCTAGTACTATGTTCTTCATAAAGGAACTTCCTACCAAAGTTCTACTTTTCTGATTTTTCTGTAATGTGTATGGACTGTGCATGTGATTTGAATCCAGTTCAAATCCTGATCTAGCCTTGTCTTATGACAGGACTTGATGATGGTTATGATTGTGAACTAGACCTTTTGGAAAGGAGAATGACCTATGCAATTGAGCATGTTCAGATCAGCCTGCATTGAGTGAATCTTATGCATAGAACTTATATATTACAGACTGTTTGGTTTAACAGATCTATCATCCGACTAGATAGACCTGAATGTCGATTCTAGTTGAGAGAATAAGAAACCACAGCGAATTGAACATCAAGGATTGCTACAAGTGGATCCTTGAACCCCTAGTGCCTTTTTATAATTAGTTACTTTCGATTTAATTCAACTTTTGTTACTCATATCAATTTCATACAAAAATTTGGTTAGTAGATTTCAATAGACACTTGTGGATGAGTCTGTGAAATCCTACATAAGTCCCTGAGGATCGACCTCAGTCTTACCGAGATTATTACTACATCGCAACCCTATACTTGGGGAACCGAACAAGTTTTTGGCGCCGTTGCCGGGGATTTTGACGGTTTTCACAAATTTCTGAAATTAGTATCTATTTAGGATTTTTAGGATTTTAGGACTAACTTAGTTTGTTTATTTGATTTATCTTTTCAGGGATTTCTAGGAAGCTGAAGAAGATACAAGGATTTCAAGTGTGAATCAGGTTCTATCTTTCTAAACCTTACTCTTCTCCTTCTCCTATTCATTCCTATCTTATTCATCTCTTGTAGAGTGGGTGGAGACTCCTTTTGGATCTCTGAAAGGTCGGCCTTTTTGCCACTTGGATTCCTATTGGTCGGCTCTGCCATCTTGGATCACCTTGTGCTCAGAGATTTCTTTTCTCATCTCTACTCTTCTTTCTCCTTTTTTTGCACTTTTTCTCAAAAGATTCAAAGAGTGGGTGGGGAGTACTCTGAACCCCTATTGACCAGGAGAAATCGGTCTCTATCCTTGCTTCTGGCCTAGCCATTGCAAGACACCTTGTGCTTCGGTCTTAGAGAAGAGTAAAGAAAAGGGAGGAAGAATTCTTCTTTCTGTTTCCTATTTTTGGTTTTGCATGCCACATTGGGCTCGGGATTCCAATAACCGACTCATAAGTGAAGGGGGGATAGTAGAAGGAATTGATAGAGAACCACGTGCTAGGAGACATTTAGACTCTC
The DNA here is from genome assembly GCA_003013855.2 of Liriodendron chinense. Taxonomy (NCBI): domain Eukaryota; kingdom Viridiplantae; phylum Streptophyta; class Magnoliopsida; order Magnoliales; family Magnoliaceae; genus Liriodendron; species Liriodendron chinense. The sequence goes on from ML058410.1 coordinate 764,779, forward strand.
CAATTTTATCTGAAAATATGGCTGCAAATCAACCTAACCCAGTCCAAAATCAAACTGAAACAGGGGAGAATGTGGTTGAGAATATTCCCCGGCCAAGGACTTTACGTGATTTCTTGCAACCTGCAAGAACGAGCACTCCCTCATGCATTGTATTTCCGCCAAATGCAGGGAACGTAGACTTGAAACCGGGAGTGATTCAACTTCTCCCTAAATTTCATGGATTAGATAGTGAAAGTGCTTATCAACATCTTAAAGAGTTTGACGAGGTAATCACCACCATGCACTTTCCAAATGTAACGGAAGATGTGGTGAGACTTAAATTCTTCCCTTTCACTCTTAAAGATAAAGCTAAGGGTTGGCTTTATGCATTGAGGCCAAGATCAATTGGTGCATGGACCGATATGCACAGAGAATTCATAAAGAAATTCTTCCCTACTTACAAAACGAATATGTTGAAGCGCCTTATCATGAATTTTGCCCAAAAGGAAGATGAAACTTTTTTCCAATGTTGGGAGAGGTTTAAGGACCTATTAAACGCATGCCCACATCATGGCTATGAAATTTGGCGGGTTATAAGCTTTTTCTATGAAGGACTAACTTCACCCATGCGCCAATTTGTAGAGATGATGTGTAATGGGGAGTTCATGAATAAGGAAGCTGATGAAGCATGGGATTATTTGGAAGAATTGGCTGAGAGTGCACAGTCTTGGGACACATCTAAACCAACAAATTTCAAGACTGGCCAACAAAAGGAAAAGGGAGGAATGTATGTCTTATCAGAAGAAGATAGCATAAGTGCACGGTTGGCTAGCCTCACAAGAAAGGTCGAAGCCATGGAATTAAGGAAAGGAGAAACAATCAACTCCACTGACGTTGAAACTGTTTGTGGAATTTGTGCTGGAAATCGACATGCTACACAAGATTGTCCCACAATTTCAGTAGTCCAAGGCATCTTACAAGAACAAACAAATGCCATAAACAGTTATCAACAACAATAGGTGCTCCAAACTCAAACACGTTTAATCCTAATTGGAAGAACCATCCCAACTTCAGTTGGAGGAATGGACCCAATGCAAATGCAAACAACACTCCAAAAGTATCACTAGAAGAGATGTTGGGTGCATTCGTATCGGTCCAGAATGAGTATAACAAGACAAATTCTCTCAAAATAGATGGGTTCATGCAAGAGCAATTGAAATTCAATCAAAATTCGAACCAAGCCATCAATGAATTGAAAACATCTCTGGCTAGAGTTGAAGCTCACCTTAGTGTTAGAGAGAAGGGCACACTTCCTGCTCAACCTCTTCCTAACCCAAGAACCCAGTATGAGATACAAGATGCAAGCTCATCCTCCCACCATACGAAACATGTCCAAGCTATCACCACTTTGAGAAGTGGGAAAAAAATTGACAAATCTAATCTGGTGAAGGCTCCAAAGCCTAAGGATCTAGAAATTCCCAAAGAAGATGATAGCCCAAACAATATTCCACAAGAGAAAGAACCGGAAAGATAATACAAGCCGGTTGCCCCATTTCCACAAAGGTTGATTTCACCTAAACCTTTAGATAAAAATCTGAAAATTCTGGAAGTTTTCAAGCAGGTGAAGATCAACATCCCGCTGTTGGATACAATAAAACAAATACCATCTTATGCCAAATTTCTAAAGGAATTATGTACCGTCAAAAGGAAACACAACGTTCACAACAAAGTTCTTTTGACTGAGAATTTGAGCGCCATCATCAAACAAGAGGTGCCCCAAAAATACAAGGATCCGGGTAGTCCAATCATCTCATGCATCATAGGAGACTATCGGATAAAACAAGCCCTACTCGACTTGGGGGCAAGTGTGAATCTCATTCCATATTCGGTCTACGAACAACTTGGGCTAGGTGAATTGAAACCCACCAAAACCACACTCCAACTTGCTGATAGATCCATCCGGATACCGAGAGGAATGATAGAGGATGTTCTAGTCCAAGTTGATAAATTCTACTACCCAGTAGATTTTATTGTCTTGGACACACATCCCGTGATAGGCACCGGTGCTCAAATTCCCGTCATAATTGGACGACCGTTTCTAGCTACCTCAAATGCCATTATCAATTGTAGAAACGGACTTGTACAAATGTCCTTTGGAAATATGACCCTTGAGGTTAACATATTTGATTTATGCAAACAACCACGGGAGGTTGATGATGATGTCCACGAGTTAAACATGATTGAATCATTCATGGAGGATACAGTCCCCTTGTCACTAATTCCCGACCCTTTAGAGGCATGTATGGCCCATTCTCACGAGACAAATGAATATACAATACAAGAGATGGATGCCATGGTAGAGATGATGCCAGTACTTGACAATACAAGATGAAGGGCCCCAATTGAACCTTTGCCTGTAAATGAGAACAAGGCCCTCCCATCCAACATCAAGGCACCAACACTCGACCTAAAACCATTGCCAAGTGAGCTAAAATATGTTTATTTAGGTCGAGATGAGACATATCCAGTGGTGATTTCTTCCCACTTGGATGAGGAACAAGAGAGTAGGCTAATAGCCACTCTATTAGAGCACAAGAGTGCCATTGGATGGTCAATTGCGGATCTCAAAGGCATAGACCCACTGATTTGTACTCACCGCATACACCTTGAGGAAAATGCAAAGACATCCCGGCAACCACAAAGACGACTAAATCCAAACATGAAGGATGTGGTTAAGGCTGAAGTGGTGAAATTATTGGATGTAGGTATTATTTACCCAATATCCGATAGCCAATGGGTGAGTCCAACTCAAGTGGTGCCTAAGAAATCCGGAATAACCATTGTAGCTAATGCCAATAACGAACACGTGCCAACTAGAGTCACTACCGGTTGGAGAATGTGCATTGACTACAGGAAGCTAAACACTGTCACGAGGAAAGACCATTTCCCCTTACCATTTGTTGATCAAATTTTAGAACGGTTGGCGGGTCATTCCCACTTTTGCTTCCTTGATGGTTATTTGTTGTTGAGCGCCTAATTGTGCATATTCTAACCCTAATTCATCACTCATTGTGCGAGGTTTGCATGGTTTATAGATGAATCTAATGCATGTTTTGTGACTACAGGATTGAGAGTGAACTCCACTCAATTGAAGATAAAAAGGGTTCATTTGGGATCATTCTGATGAAGGACATTTGAGGACCAAAGAAGAAAAGAAAGAAAGAAGTAAAGAAGAAAAGAAAGCAGAAGAAAGAAAGGAAGAAAACAAGAAGAAAAGAGAGCTGACCGGTCGTGACCGGTCAGCCATGCACATTGGGAGACGGCTGAATACGTCCGACCGGTCATGACCGGTCGGACACAATTGCTGGAGGAAGACTGAATAAGGTCGACCGGTCATGACCGGTCGGCCATGGCTGCTGGCTAGTGAATAAAGGCGTCCAACCGGTCATGACCGGTCGGACATGATTGCTGGACTGATGTTGAACAAGGCCGACCGGTCATGAACGGTCGGCTATGCTTGCTGGAGTGATCATTCATTGAGGCCGACCGGTCATGACCGGTCGGCCATGCGTAAGAACTTAGAAGTTTCTAAATACAGCCCGATTTTCTCTGCGCTGCGTAAGTCTTACGCAATTTCTCGATTCTCCCGAAGTTGTGGAGCCTCTAGACTACAAAAGGACACCTAGGGATCGTTCCTAAGGTATCCTAGAAGGGTTCAAGTGAGGTTGGAGGCTGTGGAAGTGGAGATTGGAGTTTCACAACTCCTTTTGGTTTGCTTTGCTGTTTTCATGCTTTTTGTAGTTGTTTCATGTTTCCTTGGATCATGAGCACCTAAACCTCTTAGCTAGGGCTAAGAGGTGAAGCTTGTAGTGGATCCAAGATGTTTTAATTCGTAGTTAAGTGGTTTTAAGTGTGGAATTCATGATTATGAACTAAGGTTTGAAGTTTATACAAGTTTTTGAGTAGTTTTTCTTAGTCTTATGATGACTCATGGATGTTTGGGAAAATTACTTAATTGCTTAATTGGTTTGTGACGGTCTAGACCTATATGATCCTAGGAATCGGAGTGCGCTCTAGTACTAAGTTCTTCATAAAGGAACTTCCTACTAAAGTTCTACTTTTCTGATTTTTCTGTAATGTGTATGGACTGTGCATGTGATTTGAATCCAGTTCAAATCCTGATCTAGCCTTGTCTTGTGACAAGACTTGAGGATGGTTATGATTGTGAACTAGACCTTTTGGAAAGGGGAATGACCTATGCAATTGAGCATGCTCAGATCAGCCTGCATTGAGTGAATCTTATGCATAGAACTTACATATTACAGACTGTTTGGTTTAACAGCTCTATCATCCGACTAGATAGACCTGAATGTCGATTCTAGTTGAGAGAATAAGAAACCACAGCGGATTGAACATCAAGGATTGCTACAAGTGGATCCTTGAATCCCTAGTGCCTTTTTATAATTAGTTACTTTAGATTTAATTCAACTTTTGTTACTCATATCAATTTCATACAAAAATTTGGTTAGTAATTTCAATAGACACTTGTGGATGAGTCTGTGAAATCCTACATAAGTCCCTGAGGATCGACCTCGGTCTTACCGAGATTATTACTACATCGCAACCCTATACTTGGGGAAGCGAACAGTCGTGCGACCAGTCGTCCACTTCTGCGACCGGTCGTGCGACCGGTCCTTAAATTATTTTTTCAGGCTGAAACTCACTGGACACTTTTTGGCCAGTTTGAGACCGATCGTCCAGCATCCACGACCAGTCGTCCAGCCACTGCGACCGGTCATGCGACCGGTCGCCTGCGTAAGATTTGAACCTTCTAATTCCAGCGCTGATTTTCTCTGTGCAGTGCGTAAGTGTTACGCAAATTCTCGAATCTTTTGAAGTTGCGGAGCCTCCCCACTATAAAAGGACACCTAGGGATCGTTCCTAGGGTATCTTAGAAGAGTTTAAGCAAAGTTGGAGGCAGCGAAAGTGGATTTCGGAGTTCCACAACTCCTTCTAGTTTGTTTTGCTGTTTTTATGTTTTTTCTTAGTCATTTCATGTTTCCTTGGATCATGAACGGCTAAACCTCTTAGCTAGGGCTAAGAGGTGAAGCTTGTAGTGAATCTAAGATGTTTTAATTCGTGCTAAGATGGTTTTCAGATTGGTTTTAATGTTTATGAACAATGGTTTGCAGTTTATACAAGTTCTAAGTAGTTTTTCTTAGTCTTATGATGACTCATGGATGTTTGGGAGAATTACTTAAGTTCTTAATTGGTTTGTATTAGTCTAGACCTGTATGATCCGAGGAATTGGAGTACGCTCTAGTACTATGATCTTCATGTGGGAACTTCCTACCAAAGTTCTACTTTTCTGAATTTCTGTGCTATGTGGGACTGTGCATGTGATTTGAATCAAGTTCAAATCATGATCTAGCCTTGTCTTATGACAGGACTTGAGGATGGTTATGATTGTGATCTGAGTCTATTGGAATTGGGACTGACCTATGCAATTGAAGCATGCTCAGCCTAGCTTGCATTGAGTGAATCATACACATGGTTCTTACATATGGCAGATAGTTTGGTTTAACAGCTCTATCATTCAGCTAGATAGATCTTAATATCGATTCTAGTTGAGAATGTGAGAAACCACAGCGGATTGAACATCAAGGATTGCTACAAGCGGATCCTTGAACCCATAGTGCTTTATTATAATTGTTTACCTTCAATTTAGTTCAAAGTTGTTACTTACATCAATCTCATACAAAATCTGGTTGTTAGCTTTCAATAGATATTATTGGATGTGTTTGTGAATTCCTACACAAGTCTCTGTGGATCGACCTCGGTCTTACCGAGTTTATTACTACATCGCAACCTTACACTTGGGGAAGCGAACAAGTTTTTGGCGCCGTTGCTGGGGACTTTGACGGTTTTCTCAAATTTCTAAAATTAGTATTTATTTCGGATTTTTAGGATTTTAGGACTAACTTAGTTTGTTTTATTTGATTTCTCTTTTTGCAGGGATTTCTAGGAAGCTGAAGAAGATATAAGGAATTCAAGTGCCGAATCAGGTTCTATCTTTCTAAACCTTACTCTTCTCCTTTTCTTATTCATTCCTATCATATTCATCTCTTGTAGAGTGGATGGAGACTCCTTTTGGATCTCTGAAAGGTAGGCCTTGTGCCACCTGGATTCCTATTGGTCGGCCCTGCCGTCTTGGATCACCTTGTGCTCAGAGATTTCTTTTCTCACCGCTACTCCTCTTTCTCCTTTTTCTGCAGTTTTTCTCAAAAGATTCAAAGAGTGGGTGGGGAGTTCTCTGAACCCCTATTGACCAGGAGAAATCGGTCTCTATCCTTGCTTTTGGCTTAGCCATTGCAAGACACCTTGTGCTTCGGTCTTAGAGAAGAGTAAAGAAAGGGAGGAAGAATTCTTCTTTCTCTTTGTTTCATATTTTTTTGGTTTTGCATGCCACATTGGGCTCGAGATTCCAATAACCGACTCATAAGTGAAGGGGGGATAGTAGAAGGAATTGACAGAGAACCACATGCTAGGAGACATCTAACTTCTCCAATTTTGTCTGAAAGTATAGCTGTGAATCAACCTAATCCAATGGCCAATCCTAATCTGGGCCAAAACCAAACTGAAACGGGGGAGAATGTGGTTGAGAATGTTACCCGACCTAGAACTTTACGTGATTTCTTGCAACCAGCAAGAGCGAGCACTCCCTCATGCATAATTATTCCACAAAATGCAGGAAATGTGGATTTAAAACCAGGAGTAATCCAACTTCTCCCTAAATTCCATGGATTAGACAGTGAAAGTGCCTATCAACACCTTAAGGAGTTTGATGAGGTAATAACCACCATGCACTTTGCTAATGTGACTGATGATGTGGTGAGACTTAAATTCGTCCCTTTTACTCTTAAAGATAAAGCTAAAGGTTGGCTTCATGCATTAAGGCCAAGATCAATTGGTGCATGGACTGATATGCATAGGGAATTCATAAAAAAATTCTTCCCTACTCACAAAACAAACATGTTGAAGCGCCTTATCATGAACTTTGCCCAAAAGGAAGATGAAACCTTCTTCCAATGTTGGGAGAGGTTCAAGGACCTATTAAACGCATGCCCACATCATGGCTATGAAATTTGGCGGGTTATAAGCTTCTTCTATGAAGGAATGACTTCACCCATGCGCCAATTCGTAGAGATGATGTGTAATAGGGAGTTCATGAATAAGGAGGCTAATGAAGCATGGGATTATTTGGAAGAATTGGCTGAGAATGCACAGTCTTGGGATACATCGAAACCAACAAATTCCAAGACTGGCCAACAAAAGGAAAGAGGAGGAATGTATGTCTTATCGGAAGAGGATATCATAAGTGCACGGGTGGCTAGCCTCACATGAAAGGTCTAAGCCATGGAATTGAGGAAAGGAGAGACGATTAACTCCAATGACGTTGAAACTGTTTGTGGAATTTGTGCCGAAAATCAACATGCAACACAAGATTGTCCCACAATTTCAGCAGTTCAGGACATCTTACAAGAACAATCAAATGCCATAAAGAGTTATCAACGGCAATTTGGTGCTCCAACCTCAAACACGTTTAATGCTAGTTGGAAGAACCATCCCAACTTCAATTGGAGGAATGGACCCACTGTAAATTCAACCACTATCCCTCAAGCTCAACCTATACTAGGTCCATCTCTAGTCATTACTCCAAAAGTGATGCTAGAGGAGATGTTGGGTGCATTCGTATCGGTCCAAGCTGAGTATAACAAGACAAATTCTTTAAAAATAGATGGGTTCATGCAAGAGCAATTGAAATTCAATCAAAATTCAACTCAAGCCATCAATGAATTGGAAACATCAATGGCTAGAGTTGAATCTCATCTTAGTGTTAGAGAGAAGGGCACACTTCCTGCCCAACCTCTTCCTAACCCAAGAACCTAATTTGAGATACAAGATGCAAGCTCATCCTCCCATCATACGGAGCATGTTCAAGCTATCACCACTTTGAGAAGTGGGAAAGAAATTGACAAATCTAATCCGGTGAAGGCCCCAAAGCCTAAGGATCCAGAAATTTCCAAAGAGGATGATAGCTCAAACAACACTCCACAAGAGAAAGAACCGGAAAGGCAATACAAGCCGGTTGCCTCGTTTCCACAAAGGCTGATTTCACCTAAAGCTTTAGATAAAAATCTAGAAATTTTAGAAGTTTTCAAGCAGGTGAAGATCAACATCCCGTTGTTGGATGCCATAAAACAAATACCATCTTATGCCAAATTTCTAAAGGAATTGTGTACGGTCAAAAGAAAACACAATGTTCACAACAAAGTACTTTTGACTGAGAATTCGAGCGCTATCATCAAACAAGAGGTGCCCCAAAAATACAAGGATCCGGGTAGTCCAACCATCTCATGCATCATGAGACTACCGGATTAAACAAGCCTTACTCGATTTGGGGGCAAGTGTGAATCTCATTCCATATGGTCTACGAGCAACTTGGGTTAGGTGAATTGAAACCAACCAAAACCACACTCCAACTTGCTGATAGATCCATTCGTATACCGAGAGGAATGATTGAGGATGTTCTAGTCCAAGTTGATAAATTATACTACCCAATAGACTTTATTGTCTTGGATACACATCCCGTGATGGGCACCGATGCTCAAATTCCTGTCATACTTGGCCGACCATTTCTAACTACTTCAAATGCAATTATCAATTGTAGAAACGGACTTATACAATTGTCCTTTGGAAATATGACCCTTGAGCTTAACATATTTGATTTATGCAAACAACCACAGGAGGTTGATGATGATATCCACAAACTAAACATGATTGAATCATTCGTGGAAGATACATTCCCCTTGTCATTATCTTACAACCCTTTGGAGGCATGTGTGGCCCATTCTCATGAGATAAATGATGACTCAATACAAGAGATGGATGCCATTCTAAATGCGATGCCGGTGCTTGATAATAAAAGATGGAGGGCCCTATTTGAGCCTTTGCCTGTAAACGAGAACAAGGCCCTACCATCCAACATCAAGGCGCCAACACTTGACCTAAAACCATTACCAAGTGAGTTGAAATATGTCTATTTGGGTCGAGATGAGACATATCCAGTGGTGATTTCTTCCCACTTGGATGAGGAACAAGAGAGTAGGCTAATGGCCACTCTATTAGAGCACAAGAGTGCCATTGGATGGTCAATTACGGATCTCAAAAGCATAGACCCACTGATTTGTACTCATCGCATACATCTTGAGGAGAATACGAAGACATCTAGGCAACCACAACGATGACTAAGTCCAAACATGAAGGATGTGGTTAAGGCCGAAGTGGTGAAACTATTGGATGTGGGTATTATTTACCCAATATCCGATAGTTAATGGGTGAGCCCAACTCAAGTGGTGCCTAAGAAATCCGAAATAACCATCGTAGCCAACGCCAATAATGAACTCGTGTCAACTAAAGTCACTACCGGTTGGAGAATGTGCATTGACTACAGGAAGCTAAACACTGTCACGAGGAAAGACCACTTTCCCCTACCGTTTGTTGATCAAATTTTAGAACGGTTGGTGGGTCATTCCCAGTTTTGCTTCCTTGATGGCTATTCAGGGTACAACCAAATAGAGATTGCCCGTGAAGACTAAGAAAAGACTACATTCATATGTCCATTTGGCACATTCGCCTATCGACAGATGCCGTTTGGACTATGGAATGCCCCTACCACCTTTCAGCGTTGTATGATGAGTATCTTTTCTGACATGGTGGGGACAATTCTCGAAGTCTTCATGGATGATTTTTTCGTATTTGGTTGTAGCTTTGATGAGTGCCTTAAGCACTTGAAATCTGTGCTGAAAAGATGTGAAGAGAAGAACCTTGTGCTAAATTGGGAGAAGTATCACTTTATGGTTCAAAAGGGAGTTGTACTTGGTCACATCATTTCACAAAATGGAATCGAGGTGGACAAAGCGAAAATTGATCTTATCTCTAACCTTCCACCACCCAAGAGCATACGAGATGTACGGTCCTTTTTGGGACACACAGGATTTACAGAAGGTTCATAAAGGACTTCAGTTCACTCTCTCGTCCTTTATGTAACCTACTTCAAAAGGAAAATTCATTCGAGTGGAATGAAGAATGTCAAAAGGCCTTTACCACCCTTAAAGGTATGTTGACATGTGCTCCCATAATGCAACCACCTGATTGGAGCCTTCCTTTTTAAATTATGTGCGATGTTAGTGACTATGCTATTGGGTCCGTGCTAGGCCAAAGAAAAGAGAAAAAGCCATGTGTCATCTACTATGCTGGTAGAACTCTAAAATCAGCCCAAGCAAACTATACTACTACTGAAAAAGAACTTTTAGCCGTAGTCTTTGCCTTGGACAAGTTTAGGTCCTACTTGATTGAATCCAAGATCATCATATTCACTGACCATGCCGCGCTTAAGTACCTTCTCTCCAAGAAGGATGCTAAACCACGGTTGTTAAGATGGATCCTTCTACTCCAGGAATTTGACATAGAAATACGTGATAAGAAAGGAGTAGAAAATGTCGTGGTTGACCATCTCTCTTGACTTGTCCTCACTGATTCCCTTGAAACGACCGCGATCAATGACATGTTCCCCGATGAACAACTTTTTGCTATTTCCCAATTGCCATGGTATGCAGACATTGCTAACTATCTTGCTATAGGTACAATTCCTACACATTGGAAAAAGCAAGATAAGGATAAATTCTTCACTGAGGTGCGAAAATTCCTATGGGATGACCCATACTTATTCAAGTATTGTCCCGATCAAATCATAAGGAGATGTGTCCCAGATGATGAACAACAAAGTATCATCTCCATTCTCAGGCATGTGGTGGCCACTTCTCGGCTAAAAAGACCACAGCGAAAATTCTGCAATGTGGGTTTTATTGGCCCACTATGTTCAAAGAAACACATGAGTTTTGCAAAACATGTGAACCTTGTCAAAAATCGGGACGAATCTCCCGTAGAAATATGATGCCAATCAATCCCATCTTAATAATCAAAATTTTTTATTGTTGGGATATCGATTTCATGGGTCCATTCCCATCTTCTTTTGGAAACACATACATCTTGCTTGCCGTTGATTATGTATCCAAATGGGTCTAGGCCATCCCTTGCAGGAATAATGACCATAAAATGGTTATTCGCTTCTTAAAAGAGAATATTCTTTCCCGGTTAGGAACACCTCGAGTCATCATAAGTGATGGAGGGTCTCACTTTTGTAATCGCCCTTTTGAAACTTTAATGAAGAAATATAGCGTAACACACAAAGTGAGCACTCCTTATCACCCACAAACTAGTGGACAAGCTGAGATATCCAATAGGGAGATTAAACACATTTTAGAGAAAACGGTGAACCCCGATCGCAAGGATTGGTCGCTTCGACTTACCGATGCGCTTTGGGCCTACCGTACTGCTTTCAAGACCCCTATTGGAATGTCTCCCTATAGACTTGTCTATGGGAAGGCTTGTCACTTGCCTGTGGAGTTGGAACATAGGGCATATTGGGCAATTAAGAAGATGAATTTTGATTATGACAAGGCAAGCTCGTTACGCAAACTACAATTAAATGAACTTGCAGAAATCCGGAACAAAGCATATGAGAATGCGAGAATTTACAAGGACAAGACGAAGATATTCCATGATAAGAATATTCTTCGAAAAACATTCATGGTTAATCAAAAAGTCCTCCTGTATAATTCTCGCCTACATTTATTTTCGGGAAAATTGAGATCTCGATGGACCGGTCCCTACATTGTGCAAAATGTCTATCCATATGGGACTGTCGAGCTGTTAAATCCAAGGAACGGCAACATTTTTAAGGCAAATGGTCAGCGATTAAAGCCATTCTTTGAGAAATTTCCTTCAGAAGGTATATCCATAACTCTGACTGATCTTGTCTACTAGGATGATTGATCTCCTAGTCTGATGGAGGTGTAGAGTAGTTAGGATTAGGATTTTGCTGCTTTGTTTGCTTTTGCTTAGGTTTATTAGGAGGAAGAATTCCACTTTTTCACTTTTTCAGGTACTCTCATTCCTCACTCCCTTTTATGTTCAAATTGCTCTCATGTTTTGTTCATTGCACATCTTTTACGATGAGGACAATGCAAGATTTGGTTGGGGGGTGTAGGATCTCTTGGATGAATCCAGCATTTTGTAACATTTTGAGCAATAATGTAGAAATTTTTCGATTTTTCTAAACTTCAAAACTTTTTTGGAAAATTTTGATTCTATGCATTCAGGATGATATGAGCATAAGAGGAGGGGATATGAAGTGTATGAGGTTGTAAATCTTAATCTTCTCTTGGCATAATGGTTTTATATGAGAATTCCCCTAATTTTGTGATTGATAGAAAATCTGAACACTTTTACACCTAGTTCACATTACACGATTTTCATGGGTTGAAGGGATTATGTGATTTGTGGATTAGTTAGATTTTGATTCAAGGTGTTGAGACACCAAGCTAGGGTACTTTGTCTATCCTTGTCCATGGGAAAATAACGAAAGATATGGATTTCTAAAAATCCTATCTAATTTAAAAGAAAAAGGAAAAGGAAGGATGAAATTGGGAATGATGGAAAAATGGTGGAAAAATTCGATTAGGGCTACCTACTACCAACCGGGGGATGGTCTACCCGTAACCAAAGCCGGAAATGGGACGTAGTGTGAAAGTCATCGAAAGGACAGTAAGGCAAATTTTCGTCATTGGCTTGTTGTTGCTCTATATACCTTAAGATCCATAGTCTAGTTGATTTATGAAGAAGATAACCCTAGAAACTCATGAAAAGAATTTTTACTATGCACACTAGATTGAATTTGTTCAGGTTCTTCTATTTCGCAACCAATCAGCGGGAATTTCATGTGGGTGCTTATTATGTTTTGAGAGTTTACGGTTTCAACCTCTATCACCGAATTTCTCTAACTCTTACACTTATGTATCTTTGGATCTATAGAAGAATGGTTTTTAAAGGAGAGTTGGGTTTTGGAGAATGGAATTAGTTTCACTTGGGACTAGCAAAATGCTGGTTGGGGGGTGTGTTGAGCTCTTAATTGTGCATATTCTAACCCCAATTCATCACTCATTATGCATGGTTCCATAACTTAAAGACCAATCTAATGCATATATTTGTGGTTGTAGGGATGAGAGAGAGGAAACATCAATTGAAGACTTAAAGATGCCAGTTAGAAGCAAAGAAGATCAAAGGGGCTAAGCGTCAAAGAATGAAAGAAAGAAGTCAGAGAAAAGAAAAAAGAATGTAGAAGAAGGTGCCCACGACCAGTCGTCCGATTGGTCGTCCAAGGCCAAGGACCGGTCGTCTGACCGGTCCGCACATGCACAAAGGAGACCTAGAGGCCATAACTCTCTGGACTGTTCACGATCGGTCGTCCGACCGGTCGTCCACTTCTGCGACCGGTCGTGTGACCGGTCCTTCAATTATTTTTCCAGGCCGAAACTCACTGGACTCTTTTTGGCCAATTTGAGACCGGTCGCCCAGCATCCACGACCGGTCGTCCAGCCACTGCGACCGGTCGCCTGCGTAAGATTTGAACCTTCTAATTCCGGCCCCGATTTTCTCTGCGCAGTGCGTAAGTGTTACGCAAATTCTTGAATCTTCTGAAGTTGCGGAGCCTCCCCACTATAAAAGGACACCTAGGGATCGTTCCTAGGATATCTTAGAAGAGTTTAAGCAAGGTTGGAGCCAGCGGAAGTGGATTTCGGAGTTCCACAACTCCTTCTAGTTTGTTTTGCTGTTTTTATGTTTTTTTCTTAGTTGTTTCATGTTTCCTTGGATCATGAATGGCTAAACCTCTTATAGCTAGGGCTAAGAGTTGAAGCTTGTAATGAATCTAAGATGTTTCAATTCGTGCTAAGATGGTTTTCAGATTGGTTTTAATGTTTATGAACAATGGTTTGCAGTTTATACAAGTTTTAAGTAGTTTTTCTTAGTCTTATGATGACTCATGGATGTTTGGGAGAATTACTTAAGTTCTTAATTGGTTTGTATTAGTCTAGACCTGTATGATTCGAGGAATTGGAGTACGCTCTAGTACTATGATCTTCATGTGGGAACTATGTGCTATGTGGGACTGTACATGTGATTTGAATCAAGTTCAAATCATGATGTAGCCTTGTCATGTGATAGGACTTGAGGATGGTTATGATTGTGATCTGAGTCTATTGGAATTGGGACTGACCTATGCAATTGAAGCATGCTCAGCCTAGCTTGCATTGAGTGAATCATACACATGGTTCTTACATATAGCAGATAGTTTGGTTTAACAGCTCTATCATCCGGCTAGATAGATCTTAATATCGATTCTAGTTGAGAACGTGAGAAACCACAGCGGATTGAACATCAAGGATTGCTACAAGTGGATCCTTGAACCCATAGTGCTTTATTATAACTGTTTACCTTCAATTTAGTTCAAAGTTGTTACTTACATCAATCTCATACAAAATCTGGTTGTTAGCTTTCAATAGATATTATTGGATGTGTTTGTGAATTCCTACACAAGTCTCTGTGGATCGACCTCGGTCTTACCGAGTTTATTACTACATCGCAACCCTACACTTAGGGAAGCGAACAATAACCCGCCAAATTTCATAGCCATGATGTGGGCATGCATTTAATAAGTCCTTAAACCTCTCCCAACATTGGAAGAAGGTTTCATCTTCCTTTTGGGAAAAGTTCATGATAAGGCGCTTCAACATGTTTGTTTTGTGAGTAGGGAAGAATTTTTTTATGAATTCCCTATGCATATCAGTCCATGCACCAATTGATCTTGGCCTTAATGAATGAAGCCAACATTTAGCTTTATCTTTAAGAGTAAAAGGGAAGAATTTGAGTCTCACCACATCATCAGTCACATTAACAAAGTGCATGGTGGTATTACCTCATCAAACTCCTTAAGGTGTTGATAGGCACTTTCACTGTCTAATCCATGGAATTTAGGGTGAAGTTGGATCACTCCCAGTTTCAAATCCACATTCCCTGCATTTTATGGAAAAATTATGCATGAGGGAGTGCTCGCTCTTGCTGGTTGCAAGAAATCATGTAAAGTTCTTGGTTGGGGAACATTCTCAACCACATTCTCCCCTGTTTCAGTTTGGTTTAGGCCCAGATTAGGATTGGCCATCGGATTAGGTTGATTCACAGCCATACTTTCAGACAAAATTGGAGGAGTTAGATGTCTCTTAGCACGTGGTTCTCTGTCAATTCCGTCCCCTATTCCCCCTTCACTAATGAGTCGGTTATTGGAATCCCGAGCCCAATGTGGCATGCAAAACCAAAAAGTATGAAACAAAGAGAAAGAAGAATTCTTCCTCCCTTTCTTTACTCTTCTTTAAGACCGAAGCACAAGGTGTCTTGCAATAGCTAAGCCAGAAGCAAGGATAGAGACCGATTTCTTCTGGTCAATAGGGGTTCAGAGAACTCCCCACCCACTCTTTGAATCTTTTGAGAAAAAGTGCAGAAAAAGAAGAAAGAGGAGTAGAGGTGAGAAGAGAAATCTCTGAGCACAAGGTGATCCAAAACGGCAAAGCCGACCAATAGGAATTCAGGTGGCACAAGGCCTACCTTTCAGAGATCCAAAAAGAGTCTCCACCCACTGTACAAGAGATGAATATGATAGGAATGAATAGGAGAAGGAGAAGAGTAAGGTTTAGAAAGATAGAACCTAATTCGGCACTTGAGATCCTTATATCTTCTTCAGCTTCCTAGAAATCCCTGCAAAAGAAAAATCAAACAAAACAAACTAAGTTAGTCCTAGAATCCTAAAAATCCTAAATAGATACTATTTTCAGAAATTTGTGAAAAACCGTCAAAATCCCCAGCAACGGCGCCAAAAACTTGTTCGCTTCCCCAAGTGTAGGGTTGCGATGTAGTAATAAACTCTGTAAGACCGAGGTCGATCCACAGGGACTTATGTAAGAATTCACAAACACATCCAACAGTTTCTATAAAAAAGCTAACAATCGGATTTTGTATGAGATGGATGTAAGTAACAACTTTGAACTAAATTGAAGGTAAACAATTTAAAAAGGCACTAGGGGTTCAAGGATCCACTTGTAGCAATCCTTGATGCTCAATTCGCTGTGGTTTCTCATTCTCTCAACTAGAATCGAAATTAAGATCTATCTAGCCGGATGATAGAGCTGTTAAACCAAACAATCTGTCATATGTAAGGCCAATGTATATGATTCACTCAATGCAAGCTAGGATGACCATGCTCAATTGCATAGGTCAGTCCCAATTCCAATAAACTAAGTTCATAATCATGATCATCATTAAGTCCTGTCACCAGACAATGCTAGATCATGATTTGAACTTGAATCAAATCACATGCACAGTCCCATACATAATTCAGAAAACCAGAAAAGTAGAACTTTGGTAGGAAGTTCCCACATGAAGATCATAGTACTAGAGCGTACTCCAATTCCTCGGATCATACAGGTCTAGACTAACATTCAGCCATTAAGAACTTAAGTAATTCTCCCAAACATCCATGAGTCATCATAAGACTAAGAAAAACTTACTTAGAACTTGTATAAACTTCAAACCATTGCTCAAAAACATGAAATTCAATCTTAAAACCAACTTAAAACGAATTGAAACATCATAGATTCACTACAAGCTTCATCTCTTAGCCCTAGCTAAGAGGTTTAACTACTCATGATCCAAGGAAACATGAAACAACTAGAAAAATCATAAAAACAGCAAAACAAACTAGGAGTTGTGGAACTCCGAAATCCACTTCCGCCGCCTCCCACCTTGCTCAAACCCTTCTTAGATATCCTAGGAACGATCCCTAGGTGTCCTTTTATAGTGGGGAGGCTCCGCAAACTCAGAATATTCCAGAATCTGTGTAAGCTTACGCAGTGCGTAGAAAATTTCGGCACCAAAATAGGAAGTACGCAGCTTAAGCATGGCCGACCGGTCGCACGACCAGTCTGAGTGGCTGGCAGACCGGTCGCGACCGGTCTAGCTAGTCTTCTCATCAGTCCAGCGTACTCTGGAGTTGGAATTTCTTCTGGCCAATCGGTCTAGATCGGTCGGACTGGCCTGGCCGACCAGTCGGACCGTCTTGGTCCTGCGTCCAGCGTATGCAAGGGGTTGGCCGACCGGTCTTGACCGGTCTGGCTCCCTTGGCCGAAAGGTCGGACGACTGGTCGTGGCCATTGCTTCTTCATTTCCTTCCTCTTTTCTTCTCTCTTTGCTTCCTTCTTCCTTCGGCCCACCTTGGGTCTTCATCCAAGGCTCTTAAAGGGATCTTTTTGGTCTCCTATTAGGTGAAGTCCACTATCATTCCTGCAATCACAACACATGCATTAAATTAGTCTTTAAATCCTGAAAACCTTGCATAATGAGTGATGAATTGGGGCTAGAATATGCACAATTGAGAGCTCAACAATGAACTCAAGGGATTTAAGAGCAAGGAGGGTAAGAGGATGTGCGTAAAGACTCTCTCTCTTAACTCTTGATTGGTGTTGAATGCATGCCAAGAAAGACCACAAGATATGGCTATATAGAGACCCTAATGATGGCCCCAACAGATAAAAACGGTCACGTCCGACCTGTCAGAGAGAGGCCTCAACCGGTCGGACAGACCGGTCCTAATTCAAATGTGTTGGAACTCATTTAGGTCTGTCCGACCGGTCAAGACCGGTCGGATAGGCTTGTTGGACTCACTGCTATATGCAGTCTGATCGGTCAAGATCGGTTGGCTGCCTTTCTGGGATAATGCAGCATAGCTGCTGGACTGATTTTGATCTTCCGGTCGACAGGTCAAGACCGGTCGGCTGTCCAAATTTTCACTCCCAGCAAGGCTGCTGGACAGATGATTGCAATACTGGCCGACCAGTCAAGACCGGTCGGCTGTCCAACTGAATGTATCACAGCAAGGTCATTGACCTCTTTTGATGAGCTTGACCGACCGGTCAAGACCGGTCGGCTGTCTTGGCGGCCCACATGCAGCACTACTGCTAGACAGGTCTTGACTACTGGCCGACCAGTCAAGACCGGTCGGTTGTCCAGCTGAAATTATCACAGCAAGTTTGCTGTCTGTGTTGATGAGCCTGGCCGACTGGTCAAGACCGGTCGGCTGTCTTGAGATCTTTCAACACAGTAGCGGATCACCTTAATGATGAAGTCTGAAGTGATTAGGTGTATGGAGTCCAATGTTTGGACATGTTTTCAATCACGATTAGCACCTGCCATGGTCATACAAGTCTGATCAACTTGAGCTAGGGTCAAGAAGGAATGGGACAAGTTAGGTCAGTCATTACGCCATTCTTTGATGTTTTGGGTTTCCTAAGGTCGATTTATATGCAACTTACCTGAGATCTTGTTTTGGCTTGAGCTTGAGCAATGGAAGAAGCATAGTCTTCAAGTCTTGAGCTTCAAATCTTCGACCGGTCAGCCTCTTGTATTTTGAGTCCAGAGAGCTAAAAGGGGTTGGCCGACCGGTTTAGACTGGTCAGACTTAATTTCTTTCATTTTTCTTCTTTCTTTCTTCTCTATTTGCTTTCTTCTTTCTTTGGCCCACCTTAGGTCTTCATCAAAGGCTCCTAAATACAGTCTTTTAGCTATCGATCGAACGAATTCCCTCTTATTCCTACATTCATAAAATCACGCATTAGAATAGTCTTTAAGCTTGAAAACCATGCATAGTTACTGATGAAATGGGGTTAGAATATACAAATTTAAGCGCTCAACACATGTGGCCACATAGTGGGTGCATGTGCCACCTGGTGTGGGCACATGTGCCCCTTGGTATGGGCGCATGTTGCCATGCTAGCATAACTTTGATTAATTTTGATTTTTTTTTTTGTATTTTTAACAATTAAAAATGAAAAAAAAGGGTTCACATGCGCATGTGGTGGAGGCATGGTCACATGTCTCCTCATGGCATCTGCATGTGGAGAGAGAGTGGTGTATGCATATTCCAACACTTATAAATTTTTAAGGTTAGGCTCCGACGGGTGACTTCCAAAGGACAGCTACTCTTTTGGGGATCGAAGTCACTAACGCCAAGACAATTTTAAGCCGTGATCGACCTCCTGAATGAATAGGGTGGGGCATTGATGGTCATCTGTTGTGAATTTTGGTAATTCCTTACCAATTTGGAGCTTTCGGGTCAGCTCTTTGCATAGGAATATTGTTCCGGAAAGCGCACATATGGAAATATGCACCGCAAGTACTTTAAACTTGCTAGTTAAGGTTTCTCGGGCATCCCAGATCATTTGGTGATAATACGGATGTCCAATTTCACTCTGAAATGGTACTTGTAGGCTTTCGGGCCCTTTCAATCAACTCCGGATAGGTGTAAAATATGTTTTGGTGCGCGCAGGTAAAGATGAGCACTGAGCTATTTTGAAACTTACAGGTTAAGGGTTTTAGGGCATTTTGGAAAATTTAGCAGTGATCTGCATGTCCGATTTTACTCCAAAATGACATTTATAGGCTTTGGTCACGATCGCGCACGTTAGGGTTGCACTGGCATTTTTCGAGTATTTTGGATCTCAAAATTGGTCCGAATCGTTGTAGATGGACCGCTGAATATTATTTTATAATGGATGTGAATTTGAGCCCCAACAAGTGCCCCCCCGGTGCGTTGCGATGGATGCTTACGTCAGGCCAGTGCGATGCACCGGTCCCCAGGCTCAAGTATAATTAGGGTACTCACTAAGTCATTTCAAATTTTTTTGAGTCAAAGAAGCAAATTTTTCTGAGGTGAGAGAATTCCTCATGAGGGAGTGGGTGCATGTGGTTCCCCCGTGGGCGTGTGTGCCGTCCAAACTAATAATGGGCGCATGGGATTTTGCTCCCAAGCACATGTTGTTCTTCTATAGGGTGCCAGGCGCATGTCCTTTAAGTTGGGCGCATGCTATATGGCTGGTGGGTGCATGTGCTAAGGCACATGCGCCTGGTGGACTCCCCTTCAAACTTGCATTTTCTTTCCTTCTGAGCCGGGAGCATGTAGCGGATAGTCCATAACGGCATATAATGTTCTTCCATATGAATTTAGTAGTTTGCTTTTCAGTGATGGTGTTTAGAGGTTCCGCTTCTACCCATTTGGTGAAGTAATCGACTGCCACAATTGTGAACCTGTTTTGGCCTTTCCCTGTAGGGAGTGGTCCGATTATATCGACTCCCTACTGAGCAAAAGGCCAGGGGCTATCTATCGGCATCATTTGTTTGGATGGTAAATGAGGGACTGGAGAGTAAAGCTGACAGTTATCACATTTCTTGGAAAATTCAATGGCGTCGGCTTTTGTTCACTCCCCAAGGTTAGGGTTGCGAAGTAGTAATAATTCAGAAAGATCGAGTATCGTTCCCACAGAGATTTATGAATGGGTATTCTTAGAATTTGTCTAAAATAACTAATAATTAAGATCCTATTAAGAACTAAAGCTAGAAAATAATGATTTGGGTTTAAACAGTGACTGTGTAAGGTAATATCAATCTAAAAAGGCACTAGAGCGCTAAGGAACCACTTTTGATAAGTTTCAATGCATCAACTCAACTAGATCTCACATAACTCAATCGGAATCGAATTCATATCTCTATCCGAATGGAATATAGAGTGGTTCAATCAACAATTATCTAAAACAGTTGCTCATTCATTGATTCGATTCCCACAACAATGCTCAGGCCTTGGGCACACTCAATTGTGTAGGCCAAGCCTCTTTACAATCTAGTTGAGATTCACAGCCATAGATTTCATCAAATCCTGTCACTAGACTTGATTATAACCAATGATTAGAACTCTAATTAAATCAAAATCAATCAGCAAACAACTAATTCAGATTATATCAAAAGATAAGAACTTTAGCTGAATGAGTTCCCACATGAAGATCAAACCATTGTACACAAGGCAATCAAAGGGTCTACCATGCCCGGAGTCAATGATAGATCAATGAACTACACAAGCATAACCAATGCTCCGAAGATAAGCTACTAAGTTTAGAATCACTAAAAATCACATGAGCCCGGAGTCATCAAAAGATCAAAGTAAAACCAAATTAGTACTTGATTCAAACTCATATTGAACTAAATTCTTCAATTAAAACATAAAAAGGAAACCTAGGTTGTATCAATCCATCAAAAACAATCAAAAGCTTCACCTCTTAGCCCTAGCTAAGAGGTTTTAGTTCATCTCTAACATCTTTGAAATAGAAGCCTCAAAAATATAAAAACAACTAAAACAGGAAGAAAAACTAGGAAAACTTGAAGTAGAATCCGTCTCCTAAGCTTCCTTGATGATCCCTACATCCTAGCACGCCCTGGTATGAAAAGGAAAAGTCCCTTTTATAGATTGGCGCTGAAGATTCCAGATTGCGCAAGGAATTACGCAATTGCGCAGAGAAAATCGGAACTTTCCCACACAAGTTGTTACGCTGACGACCGGTCGCACGACCGGTCTGAGCTTGTTGACGACTGGTCTCAAAATCACCAATTTCGTCCAGAGAGTTTTCATATTTTCCTATTGAACGCACGACCAGTTGCACGACCGGTCTGAGTGATGCACGACTCGTCGTACGACCGGTCTCAACTGGTCTAGTGAGGTTTTGGCAATGTGGTCTCTTGTGTTGTGTAGTCAGACCGGTTGGACAACCGGTCCAAGGCTTTGGACGACTGGTCTTCAGTGTCTTTTTCTTCATTATTTTCTTTATCTCCTTTGCTTCCTTCTTCAACCTTTTGCACTTGGTTCTGTGATCTTCAATGTATATAAAGTGCTCTATTTAGCCTTGAATAAGTGAAATCTCCATCTTGTTCCTACAATCACAAATCATGCATTAGAGTAGCCCTTTAATTGTATAAATCATGCATAATGAGTGATGAATTGGGGTTAGAATATGCTCAATTAAGAGCTCAAAACACCCCCCCAACCAGCATTTTGCTAGTCCCGAGCAAACATGCGTGAAACAAGTTTCATTCTCTAAAACCCAACTCTCCTTTAGAAACTATTCTTCTATACCTTCCAAGACATACAAGCGTAAAAATCAGAAAAATTAGGTGATAGAGGTTGAAACCTTAAACTCTCAAAACATAATAACTGTTTATATGAAATTCCCACTGATTGATTGATGAATAGAAGAACTCGAACAAATTCAACCTAGTGTGCATAGTGAAAGTTCATCTCATGAGTTTCCGGGATTATCTTCTTCATAGATCAACTAAACTATAGATCTCAAGGTGTATAGAGCAACAACAAGCCTATGACAGGAATTTGCCTTACCGTCCTTCCGACGGCTTTCACACTACTTCCCATTTCCGGCTTTGGTTACGGGTAGACCATCCCTTGGTTGGTAGTAGGTAGCCCTAATCAGAATTTTCCACCATTTTTCCATCATTCCCAATTTTCATCATTCCTTTCCTTTTTGTTTTACATTAGATAGGATTTTTAGAAATCCATATCTTTCGTTATTTTCCCATGGACAAGGATGGACAAAGTACCCCGGCTTGGTTTCTCAACACCTCAAATCAAAGTCTAGATAATCCACAAATCACATAATCCTTTTAAATCATGAAAATCGTGTAATGTGAACTAGGTGTAAAAGTATTCAAATTTTCTATCAATCATATAAATTGGAGAATTCAAATATAAAACCATTATATTAAGAGAAGTTCAAAGCTTGCAACATCAATCACTTCGTATCTCCTTTCTTATACTCATATCACCTCGAATGCATAGAATTAAAGTTTTCCAAAAGAGTTTTGAATTTTAGAAAATTCAAAAAATTTCTATATCATTGCTCGAAATGTCACAAAAGCTAGTAGATTCATCTAAGGAATCTCTCACCCCCTAACCAAAACTTTAAATTGTCCCCAATGTAAGAAAATATACAATGAATGCAACACATGAGAGTAATGATAAAATAAAGGGAGTGAGAAAGAAAGATATCACCTGAGGAATATATTTAATGCAAGATTAGCTTTTATAGATGGATTTCTTCACAACTAAATCGACTGATCAAAGCAAATCCTAATGGGAAATCATTCTAGGAAAACTATTTAAAATCATCCTCCGTCAGACTAGGAGGTTAATCCCAACAACTCGTCCAAAAGCATAAAGTCAAGCAGAATCATTAGATGGATCAAAAGATTTTGCAATAAAGTCATCCAATATCCTGCTTTACAATATACATGTGTGTGAGTGATCCAGATAAGCCATTGAAAATCCCGAAAAGGAATTTCAGCATGTTCCTTAATGTTTTCACCACATGTATACAAGGAGACATCATCATATTTGTCAAAAAAAATATGTCTCCATTCAGATTTTCCTAGGCATTGATATTGCAAGTATGGACCATCCCAGGGTTGGTAGAGTTTGGTATGCATGATCCATAGAGGTGTGGAAGTATGAATTGATTTCTCAGCATAACAGGGTGTTGTTTCCACATCCTTCTCTCGTTGAAGGTCATATGCCGATAACAATTCTAAAGGTGTGACTATATCCCCTATCACATCATCGTTCTTATCAAGGGAGTACGCCACGTCTTCGTCTAAGTGACCGGAGTAAAAAAGGTGAGAGGGACTCATCTTCCACAATAGAATTGATCATGTTTATTTCATGGACCTCCTCATCTTCATCCTCTTGTTGGTTGTCAATATTGAAAGCATTTAACTCAATCGTCATATTGCCAAAAGACATTTGTATGACCCCACTCCTACAATTTATGATAGCGTTTGATGTAGCTAGGAATGGGCGGCCAAGTATGACAGGAATTTAAGGGCCAATATTAACCATGGGTCGTGTGTCCAAGACAATAAAGTGCACCGAGTAGTAGACCTTATCAACTTGGACAAGAACGTCCTCAATCACCCCTCTCGGAATACGAATCGATTGGTCAGCGAGTTGTAACGTGGTTTTGGTGGGTTTTAATTCACCTAAACCCAATTGTTCATAAACCGAAAAGGGAATTAAGTTCACACTTGCCCCTAGATCGAGTAGAGCATGTTTCACCCGGTAGTCTCCAATTACACATGATATTGTCGGACTACCGGGATCTTTGTATTTCTTGGGCATCCCGTGATTTATAATGGCACTTGCATTCTCTGTAAAAAATGCCTTCTTTTGCACATGTATTTTTCTTTTCACCGTGCAAAGGTCTTTTAAAAATTTAGCATATGACGGTATTTATTTAATGGCATCCAACAATGGGATGTTGATTTTGACTTGCTTGAAAACCTCCAAAAATTCTGATATTTATCTTGAGGTTTGGCTGAAATCAAGCATTGAGGGAATGGAGCAACGGGCCTATACTCTTTTAATGGCTCCTTTTCATTCATGGCGGTGCTAGGTCCATCATCTTCTTTGGAAGATACCGGATCATTAGGGGTTGAAGCTTTCACCGGCTCAGATTTTTCAATAGTTTTACCACTTCTAAGAGTGGTGATGGCCTTAACATGTTCCATGTTTTGGTTAGAGGAACTAGGCATGCTTATTTCGCATTGTGATTTTGGATTAGGTAGGGGTTGTGTTCACTCCCCAAGTGTAGGGTTGCGAAGTAGTAATAATTCGGAAAGACCGAGTATCGTTCCCACAGAGATTTATGAATGGGTATTCTCAGAATTTGTCTAAAATAACTAATAATTAAGATCTTATTAAGAACTAAAGCTGGAAAATAATGATTTGGATTTAAACAGTGAATGTGTAAGGTAATATCAATCTAAAAAGGCACTAGAGCGCCAAGGATCCACTTTTGATAAGTTTCAATGCATCAACACAACTAGATCTCTCATAACTCAATCGGAATCGAATTCATATCTCTATCCGATCGGAATATAGAGCGGTTCAATCAACAATTATCTAAACAGTTGCTCATTTATTAATTTGATTCCCACATCAATGCTCAGGCCTTGGGCACACTCAACTGTGTAGGCCAAGCCTCTTTCCAATTTAGTTGAGATTCATTACCATAGTTTTCATCAAATCCTGTCACTAGACCTGATTACAACTAATGATTAAAACTCTAATTAAATCAAAATCAATCAGCAAACAGCTATTTCATATTATAACAAAAGATATGAACTTTAGTTGAATGAGTTCCCACATGAAAATCAGGCCATTGCATACAAGGCAATCAAAGAATCTACCATGCTGTAACACCCCGTACATTTGGTACACGGGTGTTACTACATAAATTGTAATTTGATCACATATGTGTGTGTGCACACATTTTGCCATTATAAATTTTAATCAAATAATAATAATAATGATAATAATAATATTAGTATAATTTTGTTAGGAAAATAGAACATTAATATTAATAAGTATTATTACATCCTACTAGTATAGTCTAAAATAGACATAATATAATTTTAACCGTCTAAATTTGGTGTAGAGTTAATCCAGCCGTTGGATTATCAAAAATCATTATTTAGTCATAAAATCATGTGTTATGGCCCACTTGAGTGATGGAATGGAGATGGAGTGGACCATGCATCTTCATAGGGTTGGTAAATGCTGGTGGTTGGAGTGGATTTTATAAATAATCAGCATGGGCCCCACATTTGGCGAGTGAGTGTGCACCTAGAATGGTGCACTCGCTTACACCATGCAACCAGAAATGACCAGTGGGTGTTGACCCGACTAAAGGAGAAAAAGGAAGAGACTCTTTTCTTTCTTCTTTTCATTTCCCGCCAAAACGGGCTCAAACGGACAACTGTCCGTTTTAAGATGGTTCGTGGCCCACTTAGAGCGTCGGTTGGGTTGATCCAAACCGTCCATTGTGTTTGGAAGGAAAAGTATAAAAGAAAAGCTTTGGTTTGGGTCATCACTCATCCATGTGAATGCTAGTAAGGTTTGAAGTTGGGCTGTCCAAAGGTGGATTGTGTTTCCAGCAACACCTTCGTCGTCAAATCTTGATCGTTTTGGCCCACCTTTGGACAATCAAAACCGTCTACTTTGTAGAGGGCTAGGGTCTCAATCAAACCGTGTTAGCCTTATTTGATGGGGGCCATCGATTGAGAATAAATCTTCACCCAAAGTCCAATTGTTCACCTTGAGTTTCCAAAAACGGGATGCCAAGTTGGCAATCCGCGTACTCCCACCTTCGTTCATCCTAACCGTCCATAGAAACTGTAGAAGTCCCCTTTTAGAGCCATCCTAGCCATCCTTACCCCTTCAAACGGATTCAAGACTCGTTATAAAAGAAAATGGGGGTTTTCTTCTCTCCATTTGTCTTACAAGCTATCGATCCTAAACCTTAGATCCAGTTAATCCCAGCCCTCCATTTCATTTTCTCTTGCCTTCTAGAAGATGAGAAATCCATCTCAGCCATCAGATCTACCCTCTTGCATCTTAGGAGGTGTTTCTTTAAGGTAGAGCCGAATGGTCTCAAGCTGGAAATCAGTTGTTGGAAGCCATTAGAAATCAAACTTTTAACGTTTTCTAGCTCCTTGCCATTTATCTTGATCTGCTGGTCTTCCAGAACGAAGCAATTCTCAAAGGTTGTACCTCCGCCATTTCCGATCAAGTCATCTTCCTCAGCCAGATCTGCAAGGTATGAATGTGTGCGGAGCTCTGGATCATCGTAGTTCAGCTTCTCTGGTTAGTCCCAGTTGATCACCAGATGTTGTAGAGAGGTTTGGGGGTGTGCTAGGCATTTCTGCACCTCTATCCGAGTCAAATCATCCATTGCTTCGCCGGCTGCATTCAGGTCAAGACCCACTGCCGTGTTGACTCGGTTGAGTTGTCTAGTCCTATTTTTGGTATTGTTCCTTTTCAGCATACTTTTTGGTGAGTTTTTCTGAATCCTTCCTCTGTTTTTGTTCAATCTGATGGAACTCGAATTCCTTTAACGTCTGAGTCACTGTGTTGATGAATATTCAATCTATTACTGTTTTAACTCAGCTAGAATCTGAGTTGTAGGAGTCCCTGGTGGATCATGTGTTGAAGTTTATTTGGGTCTAGCTTTAGCCAGGGTGGTGTTTCAAACCACCATTGAAGCTTGCGTTCATATTTGAATCAGAACAAGTTCGCAATCCATGTGCCGAGTTGACTCAACTGTCCAATGAGTGTAGGCCAAGTTTGGCTATTTCCGGGGTGATTCCTCTCCAACAGGGTGAGTTGATTGTGCTTGGTTTTGCTAGTCATTTAGTTTCATCAAGTTTCGGGGAGGTCAGTGTCGAATTAAGTTATGTTGAACCAAATTCAATTGAGTTGCATCTAGCCTTTTGTTGTTTTGACTCAGCGAGTTTTCCTAAGTTGAGCATCTTTTAGATTTGAATAAAATCCGTTTTGTTTTATTTCCATTAGGGATGTTGGGGTGGTTGACTTCACACCGATTTTTGACCTAATTCGAGATCGAGTTCTACCAAGGACTCAACCCTAAAGCGAGTACATACATTATAACGACCCTAGAAGAGGAACCGCATCTCAATGTGAGGTTCCTCACTCTTCAAACTTTCCATTCTCTTATTTATATGTTTCTCTATCTTCATTATTTGCTTACGATAATTATATTGTTCATATAAATATTTATTTCCAAATAATTGTCTCGTAATGATTGTTTTGTGATATCAACTGTTTATGGTATGGCTTACATCTACGTTGTTAATTGTTGATGTAATTTAATTAGTGAATGGAACTGTTTCTATGTTATTTGGATAACAGTTGGAAAAGTGGTTGTGAAATGTTAATTGTTGTGTTTTGAGAGGATGACTTGTTGCCATTTAGTGAAATTTATCTTGTGGTGTCCTGAATTGGACTTGATGCCATGTGGCTTTGTTTGGGAAGATCCTTCCTTATTGGTGTCAATCAATGGACTTGTTTTTCAGGTGGCTTGGACGAAGAAGAGTATCCTTTTGTTGGAAACTTTGTAACACACACGAAATAGTAACATTAATTGTCTAATTGTAGAGAATCACAAATTTGTACTATAGTATATTTTGTCGGACGTCTCATGGGCCGGGATGGTATTATGGGATGCTATGCCCGAGCCGTCGGCCTATGCTAGATTGCGCACCCCCCATAGTAACCGTGAGCTTTTAATTGCTTCTTTTGTAAATTGGGCTAATAAAAGCTGGTTAAGCATACATACATGGCATTTGTGGGTAATGTTGGTGACGAGCCACATTACTGTTGGTTTGATATGCATTGCATTGCGGGTAACATTGGTGATGAGCCATGTTACTGTCGGTTTGAATTTCACCAGCTGGATGTACATCCTCAGGCTGAAGAACATGTGCATACACACATTCATGTAAACGAGATTAAAGTTGGAATGTATGGATTGAATGTTATAATTTGTTGGTATTTATATTAGGAGTGAATTGTTACATTTGATTGTTTCAAATGTTATTTCCTTTGGAATTGTATAAATTGCTTATTGTGCAATATATTATCTTTAGTTGGTCTTTACTTAACTGCTATCATGCTTGGTAATTTTGGAGGGTCTTTACCTCACTATGATAGCGTTTTAAAGCTATCAAGCCATAATAGTTGATGCAGGTATCTTTGGATGAAAAGTTGAAAGGTGGTGCGACTCAAATCTACTTGCAGTGTTTCTTTCTTTTGATTTCCTTTGTAATTAATGTAATATTAAGACAATTGATTTGTATAAGCCCTATGGGCGCCACTTATATAGTTTGATTTATATTGGACATTACATGTCTTGATTTGCTTCTATTGCTTTTTAAATTAAAAAAATAAATGTACTATAAAGTGGATCTTTGAATGTTTACACTCGGGTTTTCAGAACTAGGGCTCAATACCCGAGTAATGAAAACCGAGGCGTTACACATGCCCGGAGTCGATGATAGATCAATGAACTACACAAGCATAAACAATGCTCAGAAGGTAAGCTACCAAGCTTAGAATCACTAAGAATCACATGAGCCCGGAGTCATCAAGAGATCAAAGTAAAACCAAACTAGTACTTGATTCAAACTCACATTAACTAAAATTCTTCAATTAAATCATAAAAAGGAAACCTAGGTTGCATCAATCCATCAAAAACAAATTAAAAGCTTCACCTCTTAGCTCTAGCTAAGAGGTTTTAGTTCATCTCTAACATCCTTGAATTAGAAGCCTCAAAAACATAAAAACTACTAAAACAGGAAGAAAACTAAGAAAACTTGAAGTAGAATCCGTCTCCTAAGCAATCCCCACGTCCTAGTATGCCCTGGTACGAAGGGAAGAAGTCTTTTTATAGCTTGGAGGTGTCCATTGCGCAAGAAACTTCCAGATTGCGCAAGGAATTACGCACTTGCGCAGAGAATTTCGGTGCCCGATTTAGAAACTGCTGTTTAAGCATGGCTGACCGGTCGCACGACCGGTCTGAGCCTGTGGACAACCGGTTGTAAAACGTCCAAATCTGTCCAGCGAGTTTTTATAAATTCCATCCTTCAATTTTTATTCAAGGACCGGTCGCATGACCGGTCTGAGGTGTGGACGACCAGTCGTACGACCGGTCGCAAATGGTCCAGAGACTTTGCACAGAGAGCTTTCTTCTGTAGAGTAGCCAGACCGGTCGGCCGACCGGTCACACGACCGGTCGTGGGTGGCTTTTCTCTGTCTTCTTTTCTTCTCTCCTTTGCTTCTTTCTTCTACCCTTTCATGCTTAATCTTGTGGTCTTCAATGCTTGTAAGGAGCTCTATTTAGCCTTGAATTAGTGAAATCTCCATCTTGTCCCTACAATCACAAATCATGCATTAGAGAAGTCCTTTAAACGTGTAAACCCTGTATAATGAGTGATGAATTGGGGTTAGAATATACATAATTAAGAGCTCAACACACCCCCCAACCAGCATTTTGCTAGTCCCGAGCAAAACATACGTGAAACAAGTTTCATTCTCCAAAACCCAACTCTCCTCTAGAAACTATTCTTCTATACATTCCAAGACACACAAGCATAAAAATCAAAGAAATTAGGTGATAAAGGTTGAAACCTTAAACTCTCAGAACATAATAAGTGTTTATATAAAATTTCCGCTGATTGATTGATAAATAGAAGAACTTGAACAAATTCAACCTAGTGTGCATAGTGAAAGTCATCTCATAAGTTTCCAGGATTATCTTCTTCATAGATCAACTAAACTATAGATCTCAAGGTGTATAGAGTAATAACAAGCCTATGACAGGAATTTGCCTTACCATCCTTCCGATGGCTTTCACACTACGTCCCATTTCCGGCTTTGGTTACAGGTAGACCATCCCCCGGTTGGTAGTAGGTAGCCCTAATCAGAAATTTCCACCATTTTTCCATCATTCCCAATTTCATCCTTCCTTTCCTTTTTCTTTTACATTAGATAGGATTTTTAGAAATCCATATCTTTCAATATTTTCCCATGGACAAGGATGGACAAAGTACCCCGGCTTGGTTTCTCAATACCTCAAATCAAAGTCTATTTAATCCATAGATCACATAACCCTTTCAAATCATGAAAATCGTGTAATGTGAACTAGGTGTAAAAGGTGTTCAAATTTTCTATCAATCATAAAAATAGGTGAATTCACATATAAAACCATTATATTAAGAGTAATTCAAAGCTTGCAACATCTATCACTTCGTATCTCCTCTTCTTATACTCATGCTATCTTGAATGCATAGAATCAAAGTTTTCCTAAAAAAAATTTTGAATTTTAGAAAAATCGAAAAATTTCTACATCATTGCTCGAAATGTCACAAAAGCTAACAGATTCATCTAAGGAATCTCTCACCCCCCAACCAAAACTTTACATTGTCCTCAATGTAAGAACGTGTATAATGAATGCAACACATGAGAGCAATGATAAAACAAAAAGAGAGTGAGAAAGAGAGATATCACCTGAAGCATATATTTCATGGCAAGATTAGGTTTTGGAGATGGATTACTTCACAACTAAATCAACTATCAAAGCAAATCCTAATGGGAAAGCATTCTAGAAAATCATCCTCTGTCAGACTAGGAGGTTAATCCCAACAACTTATCCAAAAGCATAAAGTCAAGCAGAATCATTAGATGGATCAAAAGGTTTCGCAGTAACGTCATCCAATATCCTGCTTTACAATGTACATGTGTGTAGATAAACCACTGAAAATCTCAAAAATGAATTTCAGCGGGTTCCTTAATGTGTTCACCACATGTATAAGAGGAGACAGCATCATATTTATCAGAAAAAATATATCTCCATTCAGATTTTCCTGGGCATTGATATTGCAAATATGGATCATCCCAGGGTTGGTGGAGTTCGGTGTGCATGATCCACAAAGGTGTGGAAATATGAATTGATTTCTCAGCACAAAAAGGTATTGTTTCCACATCCTTCTCTCGGCTAACGTCATATGCCGATATCGACTCGAAAAGTGTGACCATATCCCTTATCATATCATCGTTCTCATCAAGGGAGTAAGTCATATCTTCATCTAAGTGACAGGAGTAAAAAGGTGAGAGGGACTCATTTTCCACAATAGAATTTATTATATTTATTTTGTGGACCTCCTCATCCTCATCCTCTTGTTGGTTGTCAATATTGAAAGCATTCAACTCAATCGTCATATTGCCAAAAGACATTTGTATGACCCCACTCCTACAATTGATGATAGCGTTTAATGTAGCTAGGAATGGACGGCCAAGTATGACAGGAATTTGAGGGCCAATATTAACCATGGGTTGTGTGTCCAAGACAATAAAGTCCACCGGGTAGTAGACTTTGTCAACTTGGACAAGGACGTCCTCAATCACCCCTCTCGGAATACGAATCGATCGGTCAGCAAGTTGTAATGTGGTTGTGGTGGGTTTTAATTCACCTAAACCCAATTGTTCATAGACCGAAAAGGAAATTAAGTTCACACTTGCCCCTAGATCAAGTAAAGCATGTTTCACCCGGTAGTCTCCAATCACACATGATATTGTTGGACAACCGGGATCTTTATATTTCTTGGGCATCCCGTGGTTGATAATGGCACTTACATTCTCTGTAAAAAATGCCTTCTTTTGCACATGTATTTTTCTTTTAACTGTGCAAAGGTCTTTTAAAAATTTAGCATATGACGGTATTTGTTTAATTGCATCCAACAATGGGATGTTGATTTTGACTTGCTTGAAAACCTCCAAAAATTCCTGATATTTATCTTGAGGTTTGGCTGAAATCAAACGTTGGGGGATGTTGAGCCTCCAATTTATACATTTGCCGACCCATTACATCACATTATATGCATGGTTTTCATGTTTAAAGACTAATCTAATACATGTTTTTGTGATTGCAGGAATGAGAGAGAGATGTCATCAATTCATGGTTAAAAGAGTCACTTTGTATGCATTGAGGATCAATAGAACAAGTGCCAAAAAGTGGAAGAAAGAAGCAAGAAAGAAAGAGAAGAGAAAAAGAAGAGAATCTGAAATTTTCGCCTTAGACCTATCTGTAGACCGGTCGCCAGATAGGTCGCAAGACAGGTTTACAGTGTAATTTTTGGGCTGTAGTTTTTTTCTTCTTAGACCGGTCGCCAGACAGGTCGAGGGTAGTCCAGAAACACGAAACTCACTGGATTAATTTCGAGGTTTTGAGACCGATCGTGCGACCGGTTGTTCATGAGCTTAGACTGGTCGTCCGACCGGTCGTTAGCGTAACAGAGCTTGTCCGTGAAGCTCCGATTTTCTCTGCGCAATTGCGTGATTTCTTACGCAATCTGGAATCTTCTACTCCAACTTATAAAAGGCCACCTCCACTCTCTTCCTAGGTCATCATAGAAGCCAAGGGACGTGGTTTTAGAGAGAGAAAGCTGTCGTGGAGCGTCTGCAACTCTTCAATTTCTGATTTTTCTAGTTTTTATGCTTTTATTATGAGTTCTAGTTGTAGTATGACAATGCTCAGCTAGAATCTCTCAGTTAAGGCTGAGAGGTGAAGCTTGTAGCTAATTTCATGTTTGATTCAAGTTAATTCAAGTAATTTTTAATTCAAGTTTGGATTTTTCATATTCTAGTTCTTAAAGTGGTAGTTTGAGATGTTTTATGAGAGTTCATGTGCTCCAGACATGAATTCCTTGCAATTCTCTGAGATTATCATATGATGCTTGTCTAGATTCGAATTATAGTAATCCTTGAGCAGGCCATAGTCCATAGGCATGGTTGTTACTCCGAAGGCTATGGTTTTGAATTCTACATTGATTGAATGGGACTAGAACTTGGAAGTTCAACTTGATTTGGATTGAATGTGTGTGAATGCTTTATTTTCCAACTAGATGAGAGATAGGACTTCAAATGTAGTTGTGTTCTCTACTTGGACTGATTGAATTGACATGGGATTGCTACAAGTGGATCCTTGAATGCCTTAGTACTTTAAATCACTGAATTTTCATTAAGTTACTGTTTTAGTTTAATCACCCAATTAAATCTGATTTTCTTGCAAAACTGAGTTGCTGGAATAGTTTGGAAGTTGTTTCTAATTCCTTGTGGATCGACCTCGGTCTTACCGAGTTTTATTACTACATCGCAGCCTTACACTTGAGGCGAGCGAACAGGGGAATGGAGCAACGGGCCTATATTCTTTCAATGGCTCTTTTTCATTCATGGCAGTGCTAGGTCCATCATCCTCTTTGGAAGATACCGGTTCATTAGAAGTTGAAACCTTCACCGGATCAGATTTTTCAATAATTTTACCACTTCTAAGAGTAATGATGGCCTTAGCATGTTCCATGTGTTGGTTAGAAGAACTAGGCTCGCTTATTTCGCATTGTGGTTTTGGATTTAGTATGGGTTGGGCTGGAAGAATTGTTCGCTCGCCTCAAGTGTAAGGCTGCGATGTAGTAATAAATCTCGGTAAGACCGAGGTCGATCCACAGGGAAAGAACTAAACAATTCCAAGTACTCTAATAACTAGAATCTAAGAAGTTTGAGAAGATAGTTTTTCACATAAAATAGAAAAATCTGAAATTAAGAAGAATTAGAGCATCAAGGATCCACTTGTAGTAGTCCAATGCCAATCCATTCATCCAAGTACAACACAATTAGAATCAAAGTCCTATCTCTCATCTAATTGGAAGATATAACATTCAAGCACAAACAGTCCCACTTAAATCTGGAAATCAGATTTCTAGTTCTAATGAAGCACATAGAACTTGAACTTGTAGCCTTCGGAGTAACAGCCATGCCTATGGACTATGGCATGCTTAAGGGTTACTACAATTCGAATTCAAACAACCCAATCATGGTAATCTTAGAGAATTGCAAGGAACTCACGTCCGGAGCACACAAACTCTCACGAAACTTCTAAAAAATCAAACTTTATTCAAACTAGAACTTCAAAATCCAAAATTAAGAAAAGGGTACTTGAAATAAAAGAATTAAAGCATTGGAACCAACTACAAATTTCACCTCTAGCTCTAGCTAAGAGGTTAGCTAAGGAAAAACATATTAAAACTAGAACTAGAACTAAAAAAAAGGAAGAAAAACTAGCTGGAGGAGGCTAGGTAGCCTCCTATGACTTGAACTCCTTGCTTCCCACGTCCTTGCTTGATTTGGAATAGAAGAGAGCACCTCCTTTTATAGTGTAGCAATAGTACAGCAACATAGCAGAATTTGTTTCGCTTGGTACGGCTTAACCAATGGTCGGATTGCCTTCAAATTTGGTTTGTAGCTTCCTTGTAATGTGATCTTCCAAATAGATGATTTAGATTTCCAAGATTATCCTCTGAATGGGCCCACCAATCACATCACCGACCGCCTCTCAAAATCGCGCACTTTGGGTACCTTCAGAACCAGTCATCTTGCTTTCAACGCCCCGGAGTGTACAGAGGTCGGATTGATCTCAAATTTTGAACATTGGTAGAAAACTTCTTCCTCTACATGATGGACGGATTAGATTGTCCAAAAAAATTCCAGAATATGGTCCGAAAATTAGAACACTTAAAGCTTTTATAAACTCTGCGCAGTTGGATCTTTCTGGATGGTCCATCTTTCTTCAACCGGTACGATCAAACCACACATCCTTTTGATCTGAAACTTTTGTGGTTATTCATATATGGATGTGTTCTAAAAGATGGTCAAAGTAGATTCTTCATATCATCAATAATGGGTCACCTGGACCGGCCCAGAGTGGAACAGCGAAATCTGAAACTTTCTGGATAGTTCGTATTGTTTTGGCCACCACGGTCAATCCGTAGCTCCGATCGACACGAAACCACTTGAGTTAGTTCGGCGTCGAGCTCCTCTTCGACATGGATGTGTTGGATTTTCAAATATCATCAAAATGGGCCCAGAAAACTGGTCTGAAAAACCAGGTACGGGAATACCTTGCTGTTTTAGAATCTGGAATCTGAAACTTGCATGGCCGACCGGTCATGACCGGTCGGACAAGGCTGGCCTTGTTCCAGGGAGTGCATCCGACCGGTCATGACCGGTCGGGCCTTCTTGGCCGACCGGTCTTGACCGGTTGGACCCAGTTTTGCTTGTTTTTCTTCTTTCTTTTCTTCTCTCCTTCCTCTCTCTTTGCTTTCTTCTTTCTTTGGTCCACCTTGGGCCTTCATCAAAGGCTCCAAATGGCCCCTTTTTGGTCTCTATTGAGTGAAGTCCGCTCTCATCCCTACAATCACAAAACATGCATTAGATGGGCCTTTTAATTATGAAAACCATGCATACCATGTCATGTAGTGGGCAGTGCAATGTATAAATTGGAGGTTCAACACACCCCCCAACCAGCTTTTTGCTAGTCCCGAGCAAAACATGCGTGAATAAGTTCAAACTTCCAAACCCAACTCTCTTTCAGAAACCATGTTTCTATCCATTCCAAAATATACAAGTATAAAATTTGGAGAAATTAGGTGATAGAAGCTGAAATCTTGGACTCTCAAAACATAATAAGTGTCTACATGAAATTCCCGCTGATTGATTGATAAATAGAAGAACTCGAACAAATTCAACCTAGTGTGCATAGTGAAAGTTCATCTCATGAGTTTCTGGGATTACCTTCTTCATAGATTAAGTAAACCATGGATTTTAAGGTGCACAGAGCAACAACAAGCCTATGACAGGAATTTGCCTTACCGTCCTTCCGACGGCTTTCACACTACGTCCCATTTCCGGCTTTGGTTACGGTTCGACCATCCCCCGGTTGGTAATAGGTAGCCCTTTTCGGAATTTTCCACCATTTTTCCTTCATTCCCGATTTCATCCTTTCTTTCCTTTTTCTTTTAAAATTAGATAGGATTTTTAAAAATCCATATCTTTCATTATTTTCCCATGGACAAGGATGGACAAAATACCCCGGCTTGGTTTCTCAACACCTTTATATCAAAGTCTAGCTAATCTACAAATCACATAAACCTTTCAACTCATGAAAATCGTGTAATGTGAACTTGGTGTAAAGGTTTTCAAATTTTCTATCAATCACAACAATAGGGGAACTAACATATAAAACCATTATGTTGGGAGAAATTCAAGACTTACAACATCACACACTTCGTATCTCCTCTTCTTATACTCATATTATCTCGAATGCATGGAAATGAGGTTTTCTAAAAGAGTTTTGAAATTTTAGAAAATTCGAAAAAAAATTTGCGCATGTGAGGCTCGAAATGTTGCAACATGCTAGATGAGGAATCTCATCTCACCCCCCAACCAAATCTTGCATTGTCCTCAATGTAAAAAGATATGCAATTAGCATGAACATGAGAGCAATGGTAAAATATGAGAGAGTGAGAACAATAGTACCTGAGATAGCAAGTTTCAATTCTAGCATCTTCCATTGTCTCGATGAGACTTATTTAATCCTAATTGCAGAAAAATAAATCCTAACCTACCTACCTACCTTTGATTAGTCCGATCAACTACATGATCAAAGTTGAGCACGATCTTCATGAATTTCAATAAATTTCTCATGAGGACCATCCAAAGTCCTGCTCGACAGTAAACATGTGTGCTTCTTATCATTGAAGTCCAATCGTATTGTGCACCACATGCATAAAAGGAGGAGATAAGAGCAGCAAAAAGATATCTCCTCAAATTCTGATTTGGGTTATGATTGATTAAAAATGGGTCATCTCAATCAGAATTTTCAATGGGCTGAAGGACCCATGATGGTGGAGAGACATTCATTGAGTTTTCATTAGTTAAAGTTGTCTCTTCCACAATTTCAGAATTGTACGGTGCTTCCACAAACAATGGTAAAGAGTGTAAATCAGTGGAAAGGTGTTCTTCAGGCACTGACACCGTGTCTAACAAAATATCCAACTCCTTAATCATCTCATCATCAAGATCATAAGAGTGGGCCAAGCATTCCTCTAGGAAATCGAGATAGTCGGATGAAGGGTCCTCATCCTCCCTTAATGATTGAAGAAATTCTGTTTCAATGGTAAGGAATTCCTCCTCTATAGAGAGGAGGTCTTCCAAAGAGAATTCTTCAGATTCAGTGGTAAGCACATTATTTAACATTGTTTGATCTTTGAAAATTTCAAATTGTGCCACCTCATCATCCAAAGGAATAGAATTTTCAATCAAAGGGAGGTCTACCACACTAGAATTTGGCATGTGTTGTTGGTGGAAGGACTCAAAAAGATCGACTTCGGCCATCTCTCTAGCATGCATATCCTCTAGAGACTCATAATCATTATGCCCTTGGGAAAAAGAAACCATAGGTTCATAACCATTCACCAAACCCTCATTGTAGGCAACCCCACTACCGCTTTCAAATTTAATGGATTCCTCGGGTTCGTCAACCGTCATTGAAATCTCTTCATCATTAAGTTCAAAGTATCCAAAAGAGATAGTGGACTCACCATAATTGATGATGACATTGGGATCATCGAAATCAATCTCCTTTAAAAGTCTATTCATTAAATCCAAAGGAGGTGGGACTTGGGTAGCCCCATCCTCCTCATTAGAGGGGATTGATTCGATGCCCCCAATTTCGGGCTCAACGTCTTCATAAGATGGTGAGGAAGCTTGATTTAATTGTTCATCCACATGCACATTACATATTTCCTCAAGTATTTGTGTATACTTATCATCAAAAGAGGAAGATGTTTTAGGGTGATTGTTAATAACCATGGTTGGTTCCTCCCTTGAACAAGGAGAATGGTGGTTTTCCCAATTAAGACCGTACGCATTGTAGGATGAAAAGTTATATGATGGTTGATAGGCATATCCATACAAGTAATCACGCATTGTCTTAACCGGTTGGCTACTATTCACCTGTTCTTTTTGTTGTTGCACACCTCTTACCATAACCGGTGGAACACTCATGTTATTTTCAATCCGGTAATCACGTAATGTTTTTCCCGGATGATTATCCAATTTTGCTTCGTTCCGGTATTCCCCCATCGTCTTACGTCGTGTCTCAGTATGTGTATTGTTTTCATTAATGTAATCACGCATCGTCTTACGTGGGGCGGTAGTGGAGGTTGATTGAATCTCAGAAAAATACTTATGCTTATAATGGTTCCAATCATAAAGACTTTCAATTTCATGGTCTGACATCTCATCTTCAAAAAGATGCTTATATGCACCATTCGTCCAATCATACATGATGAAATTTTAAGAAATTGAAAACTACCCTAATATAAAAAAAAAAGAACAAAAAGAAGGGATATGGGGAGATGTTACCCAATAGAGTGAGATCTATGTCAGCAACAATGTCCTACAAAATCAAAAAAAATTTGTTAGTAATCTAAAAAAAAATCAGAAAATCTACTTCTATAAAAACTGAAAATCCTACCTAACTAAGATTACTCTATAGCTACTAGAACAATTAAAACCGTTTAACTTTCTCCCCGGCAACGGCGCCAAAAACTTGTTCGCTCGCCTCAAGTGTAAGGCTGCGATGTAGTAATAAATCTCGGTAAGACCGAGGTCGATCCACAGGGAAAGAACTAAACAATTCCAAGTACTCTAATAACTAGAATCTAAGAAGTTTGAGAAGATAGTTTTTCACATAAAATAGAAAAATCTGAAATTAAGAAGAACTAGAGCATCAAGGATCCACTTGTAGTAGTCCAATGCCAATCCATTCATCCAAGTACAACACAATTAGAATCAAAGTCCTATCTCTCATCTAATTGGAAGATATAACATTCAAGCACAAACAGTCCCACTTAAATCTGGAAATTAGATTTCTAGTTCTAATGAAGCACATAGAACTTGAACTTGTAGCCTTCGGAGTAACAGCCATGCCTATAGACTATGGCATGCTCAAGGGTTACTACAATTCGAATTCAAACAACCCAATCATGGTAATCTTAGAGAATTGCAAGGAACTCATGTCCGGAGCACATAAACTCTCACAAAACTTCTAAAAAACCAAACTTTATTCAAACTAGAACTTCAAAATCCAAAATTAAGAAAAGGGTACTTGAAATAAAAGAATTAAAGCATTGGAACCAACTACAAATTTCACCTCTAGCTCTAGCTAAGAGGTTAGCTAAGGAAAAGCATATTAAAACTAGAACTAGAACTAAGAAAAGGAAGAAAAACTAGCTGGAGGAGGCTAGGTAGCCTCCTATGACTTGAACTCCTTGCTTCCCACGTCCTTGCTTGATTTGGAATAGAAGAGAGCACCTCCTTTTATAGTGCAGCAATAGTACAGCAACATAGCAGAATTTGTTTCGCTTGGTACGGCTTAACCAATGGTCGGATTGCCTTCAAATTTGGTTTGTAGCTTCCTTGTAATGTGATCTTCCAAATAGATGATTTAGATTTCCAAGATTATCCTCTGAATGGGCCCACCAATCACATCACCGACCGCCTCTCAAAATCGCGCACTTTGGGTACCTTCAGAACCAGTCATCTTGCTTTCAACGCCCCGGAGTGTACAGAGGTCGGATTGATCTCAAATTTTGAACATTAGTAGAAAACTTCTTCCTCTACATGATGGATGGATTAGATTGTCCAAAACAATTCCAGAATATGGTCCGAAAATTAGAACACTTAGGGCTTTTATAAACTCTGCGCAGTTGAATCTTTCTGGATGGTCCATCTTTCTTCAACCGGTACGATCAAACCACACATCCTTTTGATCTGAAACTTTTGTGGTTATTCATATATGGATGTGTTCTAAAAGATGGTCAAAGTATATTCTTCATATCATCAATGATGGGTCACCTGGACCGGCCCAGAGTGGAACAGCGAAATCTGAAACTTTCTGGACAGTTCGTATTGTTTTGACCACCACGGTCAATCCGTAGCTCCGATCGACACGAAACCACTTGGGTTAGTTCGGCGTCGAGCTCCTCTTCGACATGGATGTGTTGGATTTTCAAATATCATCAAAATGGGCCCAGAAAACTGGTCTGAAAAACCAGGTACGGGAATACCTTGCTGTTTTAGAATCTGGAATCTGAAACTTGCATGGCCGACCGGTCACGACCGGTCGGACAGGGGTGGCCAACCGGTCATGACCGGTCGGACAAGGCTGGCCTTGTTCCAGGGAGTGCATCCGACCGGTCATGACCGGTCGGACAAGGCTGGCCTTGTTCCAGGGAGTGCATCCGACCGGTCATGACCGGTCGGGCCTTCTTGGCCGACCGGTCTTGACCGGTCGGACCCAGTTTTGCTTGTTTTTCTTCTTTCTTTTCTTCTCTCCTTCCTCTCTCTTTGCTTTCTTCTTTCTTTGGTCCACCTTGGGCCTTCATCAAAGGCTCCAAATGGCCCCTTTTTGGTCTCTATTGAGTGAAGTCCGCTCTCATCCCTACAATCACAAAACATGCATTAGATGGGCCTTTTAATTATGAAAACCATGCATACCATGTCATGTAGTGGGCAGTGCAATGTATAAATTGGAGGTTCAACAAGAATCCCTTTCCTTGTGTTCAAGCGAGCTTTGATTTCCTCCACCGAATTTTTTAGCTCAAGCATTATTGTATGGTTGGATTGATTTATTTGAGCTTGACCTTCCATGAATACTTTCAAATTATCCTCTATAGGCATTTGAGGTGGGGCCATAGGAATTTGCATTGGGGGCCCCCTTTGAGGATTATTTTGATTAACCGTGTTTCAATTCGCCCAATTGAAGTTAGGGTTGTTTCTCCAACTAGAATTGTTCGTGTTTGAATTTGGAGTACTAAAAGGTCGTTGATAACTATTCAAAGCATTCGATTGTTCAAATAAAAGTTCTCGAAACGCATAGATTGTTGGACAATCCGGCGTTTGATGCACATTAGAAGCACAAATACCACAAATAGTTTCAACAGCGCCCCTTTGTTGGGTTGTGTCCACTTTCTTTAGTTCCATCTCCTCGACCTTCCGTGTGAGTTTAGCCACTCTAGAACCTAGATCATCGTGCTCATTTAAAACATAAATTTCTCCCTTTTCCTTGGCTTGGGGTTGTTTTAAACTTGTTAGCTTAGATGTATCCCATACTTGTGTGTTTTCAGCCGACATGTCAAAATAATCCCAAGCTTCCTCTGTTTCCTTGTTCATGAACTCCCCATTGCACATCATCTCCACAAATTGGTGCATGGTTGAGTTTAATCCATCATAGAAGAAACTAATCAACCTCCACCGTTCATAGCCATGATGTGGGCATGCGTTTAATAACTCATTATACCTCTCCCAACATTGGAAAAAAGGTTTCTTCTTCTTTTTGGGCGAAGTTCATTATGACCCTTCTTAGTGCATTGGTTTGATGAGTAGGGAAGAATTTTTTTAGAAATTCCCTAGTCATCTCAGCACATGTCCCAA
Source organism: Liriodendron chinense (assembly GCA_003013855.2). NCBI lineage: Eukaryota > Viridiplantae > Streptophyta > Magnoliopsida > Magnoliales > Magnoliaceae > Liriodendron > Liriodendron chinense. The sequence continues at coordinate 806,402 of ML058410.1, forward strand.
TAGACATTGGCCTTAAGGAATGTAGCCATGATTTGGCCTTCTCTTTCAAGGAAAAAGGGAATAATTTAAGTTTTATAGTATCCTTGGTTACATTGTCATAGTTTATTGTGGCAATAACTTCTTCAAATTCCTTAATATGTAAATAAGCGCTTTCAGAGTCGAGTCCATGGAATCTAGGAAGAAGTTGGATCAACCCCAGTTTAAAATCAATATTTTCCACATTGTGAGGGAAAATTATGCAAGAGGGAGTACTCGTCCTAACTGGTTGTAAATAGTCATGTAAAGTTCTAGGTTGAGGTACATCCCCACTTCATTCTCATCCAATTCAGTAAGGCTTGGGGCTTGATTTTGATGTTGATTAGCCCCTTGATTTGGTTGATTTTCAGCCATCTCTCTAGTAATTTCAGGAAAATTTTGACGTTTTCTAGCACAAGGTTCTCTATCAATCCCTTCAACAATTACTCCGTCACTAACAAGTCGGTTATTAGAATTCCGAGCCCAATGTGGCATGTAAATCCAAAAGAATGAAATAAAAAAAGAATTCTTCCTTCCTTCCTTTACTTCTCTCTAAGACCGAAGCACAAGGTGTCTTGCAATGGCTGAGCCAGAAGCAAGGATAGAGACCGATTTCTCCTGGTCAATAGGGGTTCAGAGAACTCCCCACCCACTCTTTGAATCTTTTGAGAAAAGTGCAGAAAAAGAAGAAAGAGGAATAAGGTTGAGAAGAGAAATCTCTGAGCACAAGGTGATCGAAGACGGCAGAGCCAACCAATAGGAATCCAGGCGGCTCAAGGCCAACCTATCAGAGATCCAAAAGGAGTCTCCACCCACTCTACAAGAGATGAATATGGTAGGAATGAGTAGGAGAAGAAGAAGAGTAAGGTTAGAATGATAAAACCTGATTTGTGACTTAAGATGCCTACTTCTTCTTCAACTTCCTAAAAATCCCTGAATTAGACCTATGTTAGAATCCTACAAAAATCAAAACAAAGTAAGTTAGTATTTAGAAGAAAACCTACCCTAGAAAGCAAAACAAATCCTAAACCTATATTAACACAATCTCAACTAAAAGTTAATTCAGAAAATTCTAAAAATACCGCATAGAAATCCCCGGCAACGGCGCCAAAAACTTGTTCACTCCCCAAGTGTAGGGTTGCGAAGTAGTAATAATTCGGAAAGACCGAGTATCGTTCCCACAGAGATTTATGAATGGGTATTCTCAGAATTTGTTTAAAATAACTAATAATTAAGATCCTATTAAGAAATAAAGCTGGAAAATAATGATTTGGGTTTAAACAGTGAATGTGTAAGCTAATATCAATCTAAAAAGGCACTAGAGCGCCAAGGAACCACTTTTGATAAGTTTCAATGCATCAACATAACTAGATCTCACATAACTCAATCGGAATCGAATTCATATCTCTATCCGATCGAAATATAGAGCAGTTCAATCAACAATTATCTAAAACAGTTGCTCATTCATTGATTCAATTCCCACAACAATGCTCAGGCCTTGGGCACACTCAATTGTGTAAGCTAAGCCTCTTTTCAATCTAGTTGAGATTCACAACCATAGCTTTCATCAAATCCTGTCACTAGACTTGATTATAACCAATGATTAGAACTCTAATTAAATCAAAGTCAATCAGTAAACAACTAATTCAGATTATAACAAAAGATAAGAACTTTAGTTGAATGAGTTCCCACATGAAGATCAAGCCATTGTACACAAGGCAATCAAAGGGTCTACCATGCCCGGAGTCAATGATAGATCAATGAACTACACAAGCATAACCAATACTCAGAAGATAAGCTACTAAGTTTAGAATCACTAAGAATCACATGAGCCCGGAGTCATCAAAAGATCAAAGTAAAACCAAATTAGTACTTGATTCAAACTCATATTGAACTAAATTCTTCAATTAAAACATAAAAAGGAAACTTAGGTTGTATCAATCCATTAAAAACAAATCAAAAGCTTCACCTCTTAGCCCTAGCTAAGAGGTTTTAGTTCATCTCTAACATCCTTGCACTAGAAGCCTCAAAAACATAAAAACAACTAAAACAGGAAGAAAAACTAGGAAAACTTGAAGTAGAATCCGTCTCCTAAGCTTCCTTAATGATCCCCACGTCCTAGCATGCCCTAGTATGAAGAGGAAAAGTCCCTTTTATAGATTGGCGCGGAAGATTCCAGATTGCGCAAGGAATTACGCAATTGCGCAGAGAAAATCGAAACTTTCCTGCACAAGCTGTTACGCTGACGACCGGTCGCACGATCGGTCTGAGCTTGTGGACGACCGGTCTCAAAATCGCCAATTTTGTCCAGAGAGTTTTCATATTTTCCTGTTGAACGCACGACCAGTCACATGACCGATCTGAGTGATGCACGACCGGTCGTACGACCAGTCTCAACTGGTCTAGTGAGGTTTAGGCAATGTGGTCTCTTGTGTTGTGTAGTCAGACCGATCGGACGACCGATCCTAGGATTTGGACGACCGGTCTTCAGTGTCTTTTTCTTCCTTCTTTTCTTTATCTCCTTTGCTTCCTTCTTTATCCTTTTGCACTTGGTTATGTGATCTTCAATGTATATAAAGTGCTTTATTTAGCCTTGAATCAATGAAATCTCCATCTTGTTTCTACAATCACAAATCATGCATTAGAGTGGCCCTTTAATCATATAAACCGTGCATAATGAGTGATGAATTGGGTTAGAATATGCACAATTAAGAGCTCAACAGCTTTCATAGTGGGCCAATAGTACCCTTGTCTCATTACTTTGTATGCTAGAGACCGTCCTTTAGGGTGATTACCGCATACTCCCTGGTGTATTTCATCTAGAACACGGTGTGCTTCTTCTGAATGAAGACACCTTAAATACGGTAAAGTAAAGCTTTTACGCAATAATTTATTGTTCTATAAAACATACCTGGTAGCACGGGCGTAAATTTGTCGGATAGATTTCTTATCGTCTAGGAGTTGTCCGCTCTTAAGGTAAAGGATGATGAGATCCATCCAGGACGGAGATAACTGTAACGTAGTGACTAACTTTGGAGCGATTTGATTGATACTCAGAATAAAAAGGTGCTCGATAGGAACTACTCGCGTCAAATCAGACTCCATAGCGGAAGCTAATTTGGTGAGAGAATCTGTGAGCTTGTTCTCCTTGCGAGGAATATGAATTATCTCGTATTTGCTCAATTTAGCAAGAAAGATGAACACTCGAGATTTGTATAGAGCCATCCGCTCTTCTTTTGCCTCAAATTCATTAAGTACTTGATTGACGACCAGCTAGGAGTCGCTGTGAATGATCAGATTCGTTATTGCGTGTATATTTGCTATTTCGAGACCAACAATTAAGGCTTTGTATTCTGCTTCATTATTCGAGGCATGAAAGTCGAAGCGCAGAGCATATTAAAATTGTGACTCGTTAGGAGCTATCAAGATCAAACCAGCTTTGCTACTAGAGGAACATGACTATCCATCTACGTATAGGAACCAGGTTGGCTACTCACTGGTCGTCGGATCGTCACTGGAGACAGGAGTAGTAGGGGTCGAATATGTGAATTTGGCAATGAAATCGGCCACGACTTGGGCTTTTACGGTGATTCGCGAGCAAAAGGTAATATCATGTTCTCCAAGCTCGATCGCCCATTTTGTTAATTGTCTGAATATTTTGGATTTTTGGAGAACTTGCCTTAAAGGATGATTCGTAGGAACCATTATAGGATGGGCTTGAAAATAAGGCTGTAGTTTCTGAGCCGTAGTTACTAAAGCTAGAGCATGTTTTTCCATGTCGGAGTATTGAGTTTCAGCATCTACCATTACTAGACTAATATAATAAATGGGCCTCGGTATCCCGGAGTCTTCTCTTATTAATGCGGCACTAACGGCCATTGAAGATATAGATAAATAAAGAAAAAACTGCTCATGCGGAACAAGCTTGGATAATATAGGAGGCGTGCTCATATACTGCTTCAGTTGTTGAAATGCCTCCTCACATTGTTGAGCCCATATCCAGTTGGTTTTTGTAGTTGTATGTAAGAGCTTGAAGAATGGAAGACACTTATCAGAGGCACATGAGATAAACCTATTTAACGATGCGATTCTACCAGCTAACTGTTGAACTTCGTTAATAGTGAATGGAGATTGCATTTCAACCAAGGCCTTAATCTTCTCAGGATTTGCATTAATCCCTCATTAACAAACCATGAACCCAAGAAATTTTCCAACAGAGACTCCAAAAGCACATTTTTCTAGATTTAACTTCATCTCATATTTCCTCATCAGATCGAAAGCTTCTCAAAGATCTGCGAGATGATCATTGGCCACAACGCTTTTCACGAGCATGTCGTTGATGTACACGTTCATATTCCTATCGATTTGTGCGGCAAACATTTTATTAACTAGGCGCTAAGAGGTGGCCCCTGCATTCTTTAGACCAAAGGGCATCACCTTATAACAGTATAAACCTCGATCGGTGATAAAGGCAGTATTTTGGCAATCAGGTAGATGCATCATAATTTAATTGTAACTAGAATAAGCATCCATAAAGCTAAGCAGGGCATGTCCTTCTGTTGAATCGATCAGTTGGTCGATGCGGGGAGTCGGGAAGCTATCCTTTGGACACGCCTTATTTAGATCGAAATAATCTACGCACATCCTCCACTTATCGTTCACCTTGCGCACGAGAATGACATTCGCGACCCACTCTGGGTAGTCGACCTCTTCGACGAAGTTGACGGCCAATAATTTTTTAACCTCGGCTTTAATCACCATCTGCCTTTCAGCTGTGAAAGCTCGTCGGCGCTGATAGATATGTTTAAATTTTGGGTCTACATTCAGCCAATGAACTGCAACATTGGGGTCGATACCTGGCATGTCTTTATGAGACCAACCGAATACATCTTGGTATTTGTTGTAGGCAAATATAGTCTAGCAAGAAGTGAAGGATCGCGGCACATAATGAATGCGAGCAGTCAAGCTCGTGCTCGTGATAAGTGGTCGCACATCTGGAATGAGAGCAGCTCGGCTCGTGCTCATCAGAAGGGGTCGCATCTCCAGGATGCGAGCAGCTCGGCTCGTGCTCGTCAGAAGGGGTCGCATCTCCCGATGCGAGCAGCTCGGCTCGTGCTCGTCAGAAGGGGTCGCATTTCTCGGATGCGAGCAGCTCGGCTCGTGCTCATCAGAAGGGGTCGCATCTCCTGAATGCGAACATTCCTGACACGAGCAGCTCCTGAATCAGAGCAATCATGAGTCTTTGTTTTTGGTTTGGATGGTCTTCGTAGTTCCAGCACCCGATTCCCGTCGAGCAGCTTGTCCAATTCCTCTGCGACACCGAGCAGGGCTACACCCAGTGCGGTGGTCTCTGCCCTTTCGGCGTCTCCTTCCTTTTCGCCGGCTATGACTCCAACTACGGCTTCCGGCTTTACGTGAGTGATCAGCGCTACTACTACGCCTACCAGCAGCCCGTATAGGTCGATTTTGGGCTTATCTTCTCTTGTGGTTCCGAATCTCAAGGGATTGCTATCAAGAAACGTGATTGCCGGAAGAAGTCATTGGGTTAGATCTTGCCTCTAAGGATAAGGATCTTGTCCCACGAAATCAGCGGGATTTCGGTATCGTACACGACATCAGCGGGATCTCGATATCTTACGTAACAGATTGGATCGCTTCAGATCTATATAAAGGGATGACTCCATTAAAAGTGACTCCATTAAAAGAAAGGTACACAATATTCAATCTCTGGCCTGTTTTTGCCTGGTTATTCTTCTTCTTGCTTCGGCCTGACTTAAGCATCGGAGGGCTAACGGCTGGACACCAACCACCCTTAGTTGCTTTCTGTCTTCTTTCAGGTCCGACGGAGGAAGTATCTGTTGGAGAGAAGGTGAACGTCCGGAGGATCCAGTTACAAAATCTGACGTTAACAGTTTGGCGCCGTCTGTGGGAACGACTTGATCGTCAAAATCAATCGTTCTTACCACCGATCAAAATCCTTCTGCATGCCTCCTAAAAAGGCTGTTCATCCTTCGACTTCTAGGTAGGCACCACCTCCGCCCGATGAGACGGATTCCATACCCGCTCTTCCACCCACTTCGACGAATATCCCTCAAGGAGCCCCAAATATGCCATCAGCAAACCCATTATTGGAGGCTTCTGGAAATCAAGACGATGTCATGCGTTTCCTCTGAAACACTCTCCTAACTCTAAATGCCGGAGTTCAGGCCCTGTCGAATCGGCTTGATCAGCATTTCCCCGAACCGCAGAGACAAGCCTCCGAAGGGTTACCACCGCAGCCCATACCAGTGGCATCCAGACACTCTATGGACGAACCACAGGTCGCACCACTTGGCAGCCATCTCCCTGTGCCGTCTCCACATTCAATACATTCTAGTTCGTCTCGACAACCTCAACCTCAGGGCTCCACCGCCGAAACATCAGGCTATACCCTGCCGTGGGAAGGAGATTTCAAAAGAATCCATGATCGTTTTGACGTCATGGAACAGCGGTACCAGGCAAATCGGCCATCTGCCGTCATGGCGGCGATACATCAATCCGAGTCCCCCTTCACCAGCGAGGTTATGAAAGCCCCGTTACCCAGAAAGTATCGAACGCCTGTTATCACCCCGTACACAGGTATTGGCGACCCTCTTGAACACCTGGAAACATTCAGGTCCCTCATGGAGTTGGAGGGACATGGTTCAGAAATCATGTGTAGGGCTTTTCCCCTAACATTGAAGGAAGCAGCTCGTACGTGGTTCCGGGAGTTAAAGCCTCGTTCCATCAGTTCCTTTTCCCAGTTATCGGAGATATTCCTTTCTCAATTCATGGGAAGCATTCGCATTAAGAAGCCAGCCTCCCATCTGATGAATCTGAAACAGCAGCATGGGGAGACAATAAAGGAGTTCACAGTACGGTTCACTGCTGAAGCCGTTCAAACTGAGGGTTACACTGAAGAAAAGGGTCTTACAGCCCTCATTGCCGGAATAACGAGTGAGAAATTCAGGTTTGCCTTAGATAAAAGCCCTCCGAAAACTATGGCAGAGTTCCAAGCTAAAGCTCAGAAGTACATCAATGCAGAAGAAGTCGCATTGACACGCCATGGGGCACAGGGTAAGAAACGCAAGCCAGAGGGAACCTCTTCTGTAGATAAAAAATATCGTCGTGATCAACGCGATCGTTCTCCCAAGAAGCCTTACTCCGGTAAATATCATAACTACACTCCTCTTAATCGGTCTCATGAAAAGGTTCTAATGGAGATTAAACACAAGCCATATGTAAAGTGGCCTGCAAAGATCAAATCCGATCCCGAGAAGAGAGACAAGAGCAAGTTCTTTTACTTCCACAAAGATCATGGGCATAGAACCCAGGACTGCATCTCTCTACGAGACCATATCGAAGCCCTTATTCGAAAAGGCCATCTCCAGGATTATGTTGCTCGTAAAAATCGATCACCAGAAAGGGCGAAGACCTCATCTCGCCAAAAGGAACCGCCTCATCATCAAACTGACCAAGAGGACGCTGAGCCCACGGGAGAAATCCGCACCATCGTCGGAGGACCAGTTTGCGGGGGCGACTCTCAAGCTTCAAGAAGAGCATACGCTCGAAAGGCATCCAAAGAACCCCAGCAAATCTATTGGCTGGAACAGACGTCTAGCTCGTCAAAAACCAGTCATCCTCCAATTTCCTTCACTCTCGAAGATGCAACAGGAATTCACTTCCCTCATGAAGACTCCATCGTAGTCACATTAAAGGTATCAAATTATCTGACTCATCGAATTATGGTGGATACAGGTAGCTCAGCCGATATTCTATACTTGGAAGCTTTCAACAAAATGGCACTTGCCAGAAGCCTTCTCAAGACAGTATCGACCTCCATCGTCGGCTTTGGAGGTGAGGTAGTAACGCCTGAAGGAAGCATCGATCTCCCAGTTACTTTTGGAGAAAGTCCAGCGAAGACTACCGTCTTCGTAAACTTCCTCATGGTGGACCGAAAATCAGCGTATAACGCCATTTTGGGGCGGCCGTCTCTAACTAAGGTTGGGGCAGCCTTGCACCCTTTATATCTGTGTGTTAAATTTCCTACCCCAAATGGTATCGGGGTCGTGCGAGGAAGTCAACAGGAGGCACGGTCTTGCTACCAGATAGCCCTCCAAGATCGAAAGAAGGCTCAAGCGACACCCGTTATGGAGATAGCACAAGGTTCACCCAACTTTCCCTCCAACACCTCGTTGGATCCGAGAGAAAATGCTCTTAAATCAGGAACTCCAGGGGAAGATACAGTGGCGATTCACTTAGCCAAAGACGACCCGTCCAGGGTCGTATACATTGGATCCTCTTTAACCAGTGTCCATCGTGAAGACTTGGTCCTTTTTCTTACCGAATATCAGGACGTGTTCGCTTGGTCTCATAAAGATATGCAAGGCATCGACCCCAATGTCATCGCACATCGTCTCAATATCGACCCGAAGCATAAACCCGTTCACCAGCGTCGACGTGCCTTCACTGCAGAAAGGCAAATGGCGATCAAAGCTGAAGTCGAGAAGCTACTTACGGTCAATTTCATAAAAGAAGTTGACTACCCAGAGTGGGTCGCGAACGTAGTTCTCGTCCAAAAAGCTAATGGCAAATGGAGAATGTGCATCGATTATTCAGATCTGAACAAAGCATGCCCCAAAGATAGTTTTCCAACGCCACGAATAGACCAGCTGGTCGATTCAACAGCTGGACACGCTCTGCTCAGTTTTATGGATGCTTACTCTGGTTACAACCAGATTATGATGCATCCACCTGATAGCCAGCATACTGCCTTCATCACGGATCGAGGACTATATTGCTACCAGGTAATGCCGTTCGGTCTTAAAAATGCAGGGGCCACTTATCAACGTCTCGTCAACAAAATATTCGCTGCTCAAATTGGTACGAATATAGAAGTTTATGTTGATGACATGCTCGTGAAAAGCACTGTAGAAGATGATCATATTTCTGATCTTCGAGAAGCCTTCGACCTAATGAGGAGATATCAAATGAAATTGAACCCAGAAAAATGTTCGTTCGGTGTGTCTGAAGGAAAATTTCTCCGGTTCATGGTTGGCCAGCGCGGAATTGAGGCAAATCCTGAAAAGATAAAAGTATTGATAGAGATGAAATCCCCCGTTACTTTGAAGGACGTCCAGCGTCTGGCTGGTCGCATCGCATCGTTAAATAGATTCATCTCGCAAGCGTCTGACAAATGCTTACCCTTCTTCAAACTCCTTCGTGCAACGGCCAAGTCTGATTGGAAATGGACACCACAGTGTGAAGAAGCCTTTCAACAACTGAAGCAGTACATGAGCGCACCCCCCATTTTATCTAAACCTGTAGCACATGAGTAACTCATTCTTTATTTATCTGTGTCCGCTACGGCCGTTAGTGCCGCTTTAATAAAAGAAGATTCCGGGGTGCAAAGGCCCGTTTATTATGTTAGTCGAGCAATGGTTGATGCAGAAACTCGGTATTCTGATATGGAAAAGCTGGCCCTGGCCTTAGTCACGGCAGCTCGAAAACTGCGACCATACTTTCAAGCCCACGCTATTCTAGTACCAACAAATCATCCACTACGGCAAGTCCTTCAGCGATATGAGGCTTCCGGATGCTTGACTAAATGGGCGGTTGAGATCAGCGAACACGATATCTCATTCTGTCCTAGGACCGCCGTCAAGGGCCAGGCCGTGGCTGACTTTATCGCCGAATTCACATACTCTTCCGATAATGATACCACGACCAACGACCAGCCTCCTTGGTCACTCTTCGTGGACGGGTCGTCGCGGGCCACTAGCAGTGGAGCGAGCCTAATTTTAGTGGCTCCCGACGGGTCGCATTTCCAATATGCTCTGCGTTTCGATTCTCGCGTCTCAAATAATGAAGCAGAATATGAGGCCCTGATCGTTGGCCTCGAACTTGCCATTGTCCTTGCAATTCAGAATCTGTTAATTCATAGCGACTCCCAGCTCATTGTCAACCAAGTTCTTGGTGAATTCGAAGCCAAAGAAGAAAGGATGGCCTTATACAAGTCTCGTGTCCTCATCCTGCTCGCAAAACTGAAGACTTATGAAATAATTCATATTCCTCGCGAGCATAACCAACTTGCCGACTCCCTGGCTAAGCTCGCTTCTGCACCAGAATCTGAGTTAGCACATTCGATCCCCATCGAGCATCGCCAGAACCTAAGTATCGACCAATCGACTCTTGAGCAAGTAATATCGGTACAATCGTCTCCATGCTGGATGGATCCCATCATCCTTTATCTCAGAGACGGATACCTACCAGACGACAAGAAAGCTGCAAGACAAATTCGGCTTCGAGCTGCCAGGTACACCTTGCAAGATGGAATATTGTTGCGAAAAAGCTTCTCCTTGCCTTATTTAAGGTGTCTTCATCTAGAAGAAGCATTTCGTGTTCTAGATGAGATACACCAGGGGGCATGTGGTAATCACCCCAGGGGGCGATCCCTAGCGTATAAGGCGATGAGGCAAGGATATTATTGGCCCACTATGAAAGCAGACGCAATTGAATTTTCTAAAAAATGTGATAAGTGCCAACGATATTCACCTATACCTCATGTACCGTCCGAGCGGATGACTCCAGTTGATAGCCCTTGGCCTTTCGCTTAGTGGGGGGTCGATATCATCGGGCCTTTACCCATGGGAAAGGGACAAAATAAGTTCGCGATTGTAGCGGTTGATTACTTCACCAAATGGGCCGAGGCAGAACCATTAGCCAAGATTACTGAGAAACAAACTACCAAGTTTATATGGAGAAATATTATATGCCGTTATGGACTCCCCCACACTATAATCACCGACAATGGAACGCAATTCGACAACGCAGCCTTTGACGAATTCTGTTAAAAGTGGAAGATACGTAATCTCTGCACTTCTCCATATCATCCTCAGGCGAATGGGCAGGTCGAGGCAGTGAATAAAATCATCAAGCACCACTTAAAGACCAAATTAGGCGAATGTAAAGGTATGTGGTCAGAACTTCTGCCAGAAGTATTATGGGCATATAGGACTACAACTCGTACATCAACGGGTGAAACCCCCTTTTCCTTAGCATTTGGTGTCGACGCAGTAGTACCAGTGGAAATTTAAGTGCCCTCGTATCGGATCAAGCAATATGACCCCGCGAGTAATCAGGAAGACCTTCGCCTTCATCTCGATCTCTTGGAAGAACGTAGAAACGCCTCCCAAGTACGAGCGGTAGCATATCAACAACGTATTGCTCGTTATCGAAATGCGAAGGTTCGGCCTAGATCCTTCCAGCTTGGAGATTTGGTCCTAAGGCAAAAACTCGGAGTCCCTTCTCGTTCGCTGGATCCAAATTGGGAAGGCCCTTATCGGGTTATTAGGATTGTGCGACCCGGTACCTATTATCTTGAAGACATGCAAGGCAGACCCGTGCGTCGCCCTTGGCACGTGGAGCATTTGCTACGATACTTCCCCTAGATTCGATGTAGTTCATAACAACATTTTATGAATAAAGTTGAAGATATCTTTTGGTCGCTATTCCATTTATTTGGACCTGAATAGCCCTGAAGAGAGTGCTTACCGTCTCTTAACCAATTGCCTACCTTTGGTAGGGCTAAAACCACCTTTTGGCCGCTATCCCATTTATTTAGACTCGAATAGCTCCAAAGAGAATATACACATCCTCTTGGCCAATTGCCTACCCTTGGTAGGATTGAAGTTGTTATTAATTGGTTGCTTCTCCATTTTATGGATTAAAAACAGCCCCGAAGAGAGCATATGTGCTCTCTTGACCAATCTTCTGCCCTTGGTGGAATCAAAATCTCAAATCGATAGATCAGTCTATCTCAACGCGGACACGGTCACACGACCCCCAGATTGAGTCTAATTCATCTTTTTATGAGTTAGATGCTCGTGCTTGGTGAAAGAGATCGCACTTCCAGAATGCGAGCAGCGCAGCTCGTGCTCGAATTAAGGGGTCGCAGTTCGTACCCCTACTGCGAGCAGCGCAGCTCGTGCTCGAATTAAGGTGGCGCAGTTTGTAACCCCACTGCGAGCAGCACAGCTCGTGCTCGAATTAAGGGGTCATACTCCTAATGCGAGCAGCTCAGCTCCTGCTCGAATTAAGGGATCGCATCTCTGATGAGTCAACATGTGATCAACACAAAGCAAAAATGAAAGATAAGGAGAATACATGACACTGAAGAAATAGATATTCATAAAAAAAGACCAAGAGGTCAAGCACACTCGTTACATATAAATTTCTTCTCGGAAGAAAAAAAAAAAAAAGGAATACATGACATAGGAAGGTGCCGAGGTCAAGGTTGGTCATCCTCATCTTGCGCAGGCTCGCGGCTCTCAGCTTCGGGACCAGCCTCAGAAGCAGGAGCGACATCTGTTGCCCCGGTGACTTCGTTCTCAGCGGCAGCCCGTTCTCTAGCTGCAGCCTCGAAAGCCACTCTGTCGAACTCCTCAACGTTAAAAGTTGGAGCAATCCACTGCATAACTCTGACCGCAAAATCGCGACCAGCGATATACGCTTCATATCGCTCCTCGTCGTAAAGTTGAGAAGTCCGGAACTCCTGGACTGCGCGAGGACCCTCATCAGATACCATTTGAATGAGGGCCACTCGCTCTTCTTCCCAGTGGATGGAGTCATCCTTCAACTGTTGAAGTCGCTGCTGGGCCTCCTCGAGCTTGGTCCGAGCATCCTTGAGCCACCCTTCAAGCTGGATCTTGTCCTGGCGGAAGATTTCCTTCTCCTTCTCGCTCTTGGTATGGAGCTCCTGAAGCTTTGCGAGTTGGAGATCTACTGACTGAAAGCGCTCAGTCAGGGATTGGATTTTGACGAGGAGAATTTTCTTCTCTTCATCCAGCTTGGCAATCTGCACTTCCAGAGCTTTCACCAAGCGGTCCCGCCCTTGGACCTCTGCTTCCATCGTCTTTTTCTTCTTCTCCGCATCCTCCACGCTGCGGCGAGCTGCTTCGACATCCCGCCTAACATGGAGCGTGAGATCCAGGCTCTGATATAAATAAAGAGAGAAGGATTAGATTGCTAGTCATCTTATTAAATCCCGAAGAGATTGGTAAAAAGGAAAAAGGTTGTTACCTGAACCAATCTCACTCCAATATCAGTGGAGAGAGCTTCTGGGCTTGGCTCAGGCAAACCCCCGAAGGCGTTGGGAGGGATGTTATCAAACATAAACTTGCATATAGGATGCAAGTGCGGGGGGATAACAAAAACCCCCGACCCGGAAGGTTGGGCCACTACCATCTCACTTGAGCCCGTCTCGCGAGCACCCACGGCACCCACGGAAGGTGTCGCAGACTCGGAGCATCAGTAGGCTCGCATCTTATATCCTTAGGAGGGAGGCCTCCCTCCCTCCGATCGCCTTTCGGCGAATTGTCGGCGACGTCGATCACTGGCTGACCGCGAGCACCTGATGGTGGAGTCGCAGTAGCCGGAGGGGGCATGGCGGATAGAGGGGTCGCGTTAACCGGAGGGGTCGTGGTCGTACGAGAAGTCGTAGCGACTCCTCCCGAGCCGACCCCTCGCGATTGAGGGTCGCGAGCAGACCCATCAGCGGGAGCAGGTGCATTTGAGGGACCCCCGTTTTTCTTTTGCCTCTTTGAGGCCGTGCCCTTCAGACTGGGAAGTACCCCTAGTGCACCTCTTTTGTCGCCAACGTTCGTCATTTCTTCTCTGGAGATGAGACCCGCTGCACAGAGATGACGAGTCTCTAATACGACGTTGACGTGGCGTGTAGTCGCAGGAAGCTTGTAGACTCTAACTAATTTCTCGTTGAGTCCTCCCCGCAGGTTCGGCTTCACACCAGTTGCGATTCCTGTGAACAAAAAAGAACGCACATTAAAACCTCAATGGAGCAAAGGTTTTCTTTCTTTCGGACAGATAAAACGAATGCTTAACCCACCTTCCCCAAAATGGCGATTAACGTTATGGCTTTTGGGGTCGGAGCCCAATTCGGACTCCCAGTTGGCAGAAACGTAGAACCACTTCTTTCTCCATCCCAGGCAGTTGGAAGAAGGGTTCCCCAAAATGAAGTTATTCCGGTGCCAGAAGCAGAGGTAGTACCAACCCTCGCTAGCTGGCGCCTTCTTCAGCTGGAATAACCTCAAAAATTCCTCAGCGGTTAACTCCTCGTTACCCGACTGCTTCCAAAGGACGAAAGCACTCAGAAGAACCCACCAGCCGTTAACTATAAGTTGGCCCGGGGCAATCTTGTAGAGACGGAGGAAGTTTCGTATGAAGGGGTGGAGGGGAAGACGTACGCCCACTTTGAAAAAATATTCATAAAAAGCCACACACCCAGGTGGTGGTGCATCGGCTGTCTCCCCTCTCCCAGGCAATCTGAATGAAACAGAGTCTAGGACCTTATATACCTCTCTAAGGTTAGAGAGTCTTCCCTCCGTCAAGATGGAAGAGTAACTGGAGGCGGAATATCTCCCAGCCGGTACTCTGGCGTTATTGGATTCAGAGGAATCAGGGGTTTCATCTCCCAAAGGAACAATCTCTTCGTCAGAGATTTCCGCCATTATAAAAGAGAGATGGGAGGAAGAAATGAATAAGAAGAAAGAAAAGAAGGATACCTCTGTAAAGAGGTTTTTTACTCCGGAATAGAGAAGGAAGAAGAAGAAGGAAACCTCGCAGCAAATGGAATTCGAAATGGAGGATTTTCGGCTAAGTCCGATATTTATACGCAATCATCCGGGTTGATTTGATGGACACGCGGTAGCTTCTTATCCAGCATGCCAGACGAAAGGGCGCTGGCATTAAATACGGAAACACGTGGCACCCGACGCCTCATTTTTTGCGGCAGAAAAAGCTGCGCGAAAGCTAGCCATCATAAATGTGGAAGCACGTTAAGTGAATCATGTGCGATTTTCTCCGAGCACCCAACTGTCAGCACTAGCAAACCCTTGGCATAGTTCCTCAATACCAAGGGTTTGGGGGGCATCTGTTGTAGGCAAATATAGTTTAGCGAGAAGTGAAGGATCGCGGCACATAATGAATGCGAGCAGTCAAGCTCGTGCTCGTGATAAGTGGTCGCACATCTAGAATGCGAGCAGCTCGGCTCATGCTCGTCAGAAGGGGTCGCATCTCCCGGATGCGAGCAGCTCGGCTCGTGCTCGTCAGAAGGGGTCGCATTTCTCGGATGCGAGCAGCTCGGCTCGTGCTCATTAGAAGGGGTCGCATCTCCTGAATGCGAACATTCCTGACACGAGCAGCTCCCGAATCAGAGCAATCATGAGTCTTTGTTTTTGGTTTGGACGGTCTTCGTAGTTCCAGCACCCGATTCCCGTCGAGCAGCTTGTCCAATTCCTCTGCGACACCGAGCAGGGCTACACCCAGTGCGGTGGTCTCCGCCCTTTCAGCGTCTCCTTCCTTTTCGCCGGCTATGACTCCAACTACGGCTTCCGACTTTACGTGAGTGATCAGGGCTACTACTATGCCTACCAGCAGCCCGTATAGGTCGATTTTGGGCTTATCTTCTCTTGTGGTTCCGAATCTCAAGGGATTGCTATCAAGAAACGTGATTGCTGGAAGAAGTCATTGGGTTACATCTTGCCTCTAAGGATAAGAATCTTGTCCCACGAAATCAGTGGGATTTCGGTATCGTACACGACATCAGCGGGATCTCGATATCTTACGTAACAGATTGGATCGCTTCAGATCTATATAAAGGGATGACTCCATTAAAAGAAAGGTACACAATATTCAATCTCTGGCCTGTTTTTGCTTGGTTATTCTTCTTCTTGCTTCGGCCTGACTTAAGCATCGGAGGGCTAACGGCTGGACACCAGCCACCCTTAGTTGCTTTCTGTCTTCTTTCAGGTCCGGCGGAGGAATTATCTGTTGGAGAGAAGGTGAACGTCCGGAGGATCCAGTTACAAAATCTGACGTTAACAGTATTCGACTAAGAAGTTAGTCAAATGAATCTGAAAGGCGTTATTCAGAGATGACTTGATATGAACCTTTTTGGAAGGATCGTCGTAAACAATTGAATTTCGATCGTTTCCTCTCCGGGTGCTCCTACCTGGTATGTATTTTTCCTTGGGTCTAGGTTTGTTATTGTGGGAGAACTTGTTGAATCTCCTGAGATCATCATTATAGGAGCAGCTTGGATACTCTTTTGATCTTGTACTGCAATTTCATAACATGCTCGAGCCTCCTTTTAATTTCCTTGAACCACTCCCACTCTATTTGGAGTGGGGAACTTTATACATAAGTAGAGAGGATGAAGAGCTGCTCCTATCTTGGTGAGTAAGGGTCAACCCAAGATGGCATTGTATACCGATTTTCAATCGACCATAAGGAAATTAATGAAAACTGTGACTTTGGTTGGAGCTTCTCCGAATGTGACGGGAAGGTTGATACTTCTCTCTAGTGTCACTACTTCACCTCTAAAACCGATAAGGGGGGTCGACACAGGCTTGAGTAGGTTTCTGGTGAGAGCCATCTTGTTGAAAGCTTCAAGATAAAGGACATCTGCAGAACTACCAGTATCTAACATAATACAATGGGTTACTATGATGGAATCTTCATGAGGGAAATGGAGTCCTTCGGCATCTGTATGAGAGATGGAAATTTGCTGATGATTCAAATTTGTCAGGCTGGATGATTTCTCGACCTAATAATCGTGTTGGGGCTTCTGGCTCACCTTTCGAACATACGCTTTCTTTGAGGCTCGTGAGTCTCCTAGACAGGTCGGGCCTCCTGTAATAGTTCGAATTTCGCCTGCTAGCTCGGCATCCTCCTGGGAAGGACGGTATTGTGGTGACGTCTTCCTCTGGTCCTAGTGATCACGACGTGCTGGCGCACCAGAACGTTTAGGCGAACGATCTTGTCATGCGACATAGTCTCAGAGGTGCCCCTTTCGAATGAGTGCTTCGATCTGGTCTTTAAGAGATATACAATCTTGGGTGTTATGGCCATGATCTTTATGGAAGTAATAAAACTTCTTTTTGTCTCTTTTTTGGGGATCCGACTTGATCCTTGGGGGCCATTTGACATATGACTTGTGTTTGATCTCCATCAATACCTTTTCAGGAGATCGATTGAGAGGTGTATAATTATGATATTTTTCGAAATAAGACTTCCTTGGAGAACGATCACGTCGGTCACGCCGGTCTTTTTTATCTGCTAGAGAGATATCTTCAGCCTTTCGCTTTTTTCCTTGAACACCATGGCGAGTTAGGGCTACTTCTTTAGCGTTTATATATTTTTGAGCCTTGGCTTAGAACTCATCATCTTAGGAGGGTTTTTATCCAAGGCGAATCAAAATCTTTCATTTATAATGCCTGCTATAAGGGCGATGAGCCCGTTATCTTCAGTATAACCTTCGGTTTGAACTGCTTCTGTCGTGAATCGAATGGTGAATTCTTTGATCATCTCTCCATGCTGCTGCTTCAAATCTGATAGGTGAGATGCAGGTTTTTTGGTACGGATGCTTCCCATAAACTGAGAAAGAAAGAGATCTGATAACTGAGAGAAGGATTCAATGGATTAGGACTTTAGGCCACGAAACCAAGTACGTGCTGCGTCCTTCAGAGTTAAAGAGAAGGCTCTACACATGATTTTGGAGCTATATCCCTCCAGCTCCATGAGGGATCTATACATCTCCAGATGCTCAACGGGACTACCGATACCTGTATACGAAACAATGCTGGGCGTCCGATATTTTTTGGGTAGAGGAGCCTCTATTATCTCGCGAGTAAAAGGAAGTTAAGATCGCCGGATTGTTGCTAAGTGGACGTTGGGAGATTAAACTAATACCATTGTTCCATATCAGCGAAACGATCTACGATTTTCCTGAGATCTCCCTCCCAAGGCAGAGTATAACTAGATGTCTCGACATCAAGCTGTTCTTTGAAATAATGTTGTCGGGAGGCACTAGAGCGGATAGATTACGGGCGTTGAACTTGATTACCACGAGGAATAGGATTTGAAGGAGGGTTGGTTTGATCTTGGGTTCATTAGGAGAATGTCCGGAAGCTGCGGACAGAGGTTGTAATGGTGGTTCTCTCGGAGGCTGTTGCGATTCGAGGAAATGTTGGTCAAACCGATTAGATAAGGTTTGGAGTCTCGCTTTGAGAGTGAAGAGTGTATCCACGAGGAAACGCATAACACCATCGAAACCACCAGATATTTCTTAGAATGAATTTTGTGTAGGGAGGTTGGGCTCTACTGGAGGAATCCCAATCGGAATAGCCTGAGGGAGATCGGGAGTTGCCTCAGGAATGTTTGGTGGTGGTAACGCTTGCTTTGAGGTGGAAAGATGAGCCGTTTTCTTAGGAGGCATAGTGGAAGCAGACAATTAGTAATGAGAACGAATCGAATACTCGTTGCCACAGACGGCGTCAATCTATTAACGTCAGATTCTGGTAACGGGTCCCTCCTAAGTATGCGCCCTTCTCGAAGTGAGCTACCCTCCAAACCTAAAAGCCAAAGAAGAAAACTATGGGTGGCCGGCACTTAGCCATTAGCCCTCCGAAGCTTAAGTCAAGAGTGACTTGATAGTAAGATGAAGTGTGAAATGTGAACTTTAGAGATTATGTACCTCTATCATCTGTGGGGCCATCTATTTATACAAATCTGGGTGATCCAGTCTGTTACGGAAGCCGTTAAGATCACTGCTGATTTCAGGGGATAAGGTGCTTATCCTGTTAATCTTTAGACAAGAGGATGGCCTAACCACTCTAGACGTCTAACTGATTGCGTCTCTTGATGAAGATCCCTCACGGTTCGGAGCTACGAATAGAAATGAGCCAAAGCTGGCCTATATGGGCTGC
The DNA here is from genome assembly GCA_003013855.2 of Liriodendron chinense. NCBI lineage: Eukaryota > Viridiplantae > Streptophyta > Magnoliopsida > Magnoliales > Magnoliaceae > Liriodendron > Liriodendron chinense. Next base: position 825,217 of record ML058410.1, read on the forward strand.
TGGTATTATAAGAAGAAGAATGTCCCCAACAAATAAACAACTAGCGAGCATACCTGCTCACACTCATAAATGGCCTCGTTTAACGACCAAGAGCAGAGTTGCTCGCACTCGTAGATGGCCTCGTTTAATGACCAAGAGCAGAGCTGCTCGCATAACGAGCATGTATAGGTGGTCGTGGGTCTGAGGCGATATACGAGATATGAGCTGGGAGGCTCACTAGTCAGATGGTCTGGTCACGACTTTATAGAGAGACGCTCGCTGGTCGCACGTCGCTTATACTTCTTCGACGACCAACTTTATTCCACAACATCAAATACCTTTACTTAAAGTTTGGATTTTTAAGTTCTAGTTTGAATAAAGTTGGTATTTTTGGATGTTTTATGAGAGTTCATGTGCTTTAGACATGGGTTCGTTGCAATTCTCTGAGATTACCATGTTTGGATTGATTAGATTCGAATTGTAGTAACCCTAGAGCATACCATAGTCTCTTGGGATGGTTGCTACTTCGAAGGCTACATAGTTGAATTCTATGTGCTTCATTAGAAATAGAATTTTATTTTCTGACTTAAGTGGGATTGTTTGTGTTTGAATGCTTAATCTTCCAACTAGATGAGAGATAGAACTTCGAATCCAGTTGTGTTTATGCTTGGATGAATGAATTTACATGGAACTACTAGAAGTGGACTCTTAAGGCCTTAGTTCCATTAATTAATAGATTTTTACAAAAGTTACTGTTTTTACTTAGTTTATGAAATCAAACTTCAAAATTGCTTAATTGAAAGTTGCTAGAATAGTTTGAATAGGTATACCCTAATTCCCTGTGGATCAACCTCGGTCTTACCGAGAATTATTACTACATCACAGCCTTACACATGAGGCGAGCGAACAAGTTTTTGGCGCCGTTGCTGGGGAATCTGGGTTAAATGATTCTAAATTGTTTTAGTAGCTATAAAAGTAGAAGTAGTTAGGTTTTACTGTTTTCTTAGAATTAGTTTTTCTAAATTATAGAACTAACAAGGTTTGTTTTGTTTGTAGGAAGTTCTTCTAGTTCAAGTAAATTAAGTACTATCCTTCCAACTTGAACTCTTTCAATCTTCAGTGTTTATTTTCAAATTTTGTTTTTAGGACTTATGATTAGTTTAGATTTTGGATTGTGTGGTTTTTATCTCGTTGGGAACGTGACCACAATAATCGTCTCCAAATCGAAGGTGGTTTAGTGGGACCACTCTCCGTACATAAACGAGTCCGAAAATCCATAGAACATTGTGAAAGTTCGGAAAATATGGATCAAATTCCATTAAGGAATCTGTCCCACCCTACTCTAACTACAAATGCAAATCAGAGTAGAAGAGAATGAGGTGCATAATGCTCCTCCAATGAGAGATTTACGGGACTACCTATAACTGGCCCTTACAACTACACCCTCTTACATGGTCTTACCAACCACCGGGGGGAACATTGATATGAAGCCAGGGGTAATTCAACTTTTGCCAAAGTTTCATGAGTTAGATTCTAATAGCCCATATCTACACTTGAAGGAGTTTGATGAAGTTGTTGCTACCTTACAATACAATAATGTTTTAGAGGATGTCATCAAACTTAGATTGATTCCTTTCTCATTGAAAGAAAGATCCAAGAGTTGGCTCCATTCTCTTAGACCGCATTAGATAGGGTCATGGACTGAGATGACTCAGGAATTCTTGAAAAAGTTCTTCCCAGCTCATAAAATTAACACATTTCGAAGATCTATAATGAACTTTATAGGAAAAGAGGGTGAGTTGTTCTTTCAAAGTTGGGAACTATTTAAGGAACTCTTACTCACTTGCCCACATCATGGATACGAAAGTTGGCGTATTATTGTTGAGCTCTTAATTGTGCATATTCTAACCCCAATTCATTACTCATTATGCATGGATTTTATGTTTAAAGGCTATCCTAATGCATGGTTTTGTGATTGCAGGAATGAGAGAGAATTTGATCGATTAATAGCTAAAAGAAATACATTTAAGAACCTTGGATGAAGACCCAAGGTGGGCCAAAGAATCATGAAGAAAGAAGGAAAGAAAAGAAAGAAGAAATAATGCAGAAAATGGGGTCCGACCGGTCAAGACCGGTCGGCCAACAATTCTATCTTCTACAGAGGCTGCTAGAGCAAGGCCAGCCTTGTCCGACCGGTCTTGACCGGTCGGCCATGCAAATTTCAGATTTCAGATTGCAGAAAGCAAGCCATTCCGTTTCTGGTTTTTCAGACCAGTTTTTTGGGCCCATCTTAATGATATTTGGAAATCCAACACATCCATATCGAAGAGGATCTCGACGCCGAACTAACCCAAGTGGTTTCGTGTCGATCGGAGCTACGGATTGATTGTGGTGTCCAAAATAATACGAACTGTCCAGAAAGTTCCAGATTCTGCCTACTCCACTCTGGGCCGGTCCAGGTGACTCATCATTGATGATATGAAGAATCTACTTTGACCATATTCTAGACCACATCCATATATGAATAACCACAAACTTTCAGATCAAAAGAATGTGTGGTTTGATCGTACCGGTTGAAGAAAGATGGACCATCCAGAAATATCCAACTGCGCAGAGTTTATAAAATCCCTAAGTGTTCTAATTTTCGGACCACATTCTGGGATTGCTTTGGACAATCTAATCCATCTATCATGTAGAGGAGGAAGTTTTCTACCAATGTTCAAAATTTGGGATCAATTCGACATCTGTACACTCCGGACCATTGAAAGCAAGATGACTGGTTCTGAAGGTACCCGAAGTGCGTGATTTTGAGAGGCGGTCGGTGATATGATTGGTGGGCCCATTCAAAGGATAATCTTGAAAATTTAAATCATCTATGGGGAAGATCACATTACAAGGAAGCTACAAATCAATTTTGAAGGCAATCCGATCATTGGTTAAGCCGTACGAAGCGAAACAAGATCTGTTACGTTGCGGTACTCTTATTGCACTATAAAAGGAGGTGCTCTCTTCTATTCCAGGGCAACCAAGGACGTGGGGAGCAAGGAGTTCAAGTCATAAGAGGCTTCATAGCCTACTCCAGCTAGTTTTTCTTCCTTTTCTTAGTTCTAATTTTATTTTTAATATGCTTTTCATTAGCTAATCTCTTAGCTAGAGCTAAGAGGTGAACCTTATAGTTTTCTTAGATTGTTTAATTCGTTTTATTGGTTTTAAAGTTGGATTTCATGTTTATAAACAATGGTTTGAAGTTAATACAAGTTCCAAGTAGTTTTTCTTAGTCTTATGATGACTCATGGATGTTTGGGAGAATTGCTTGAGTTCTTAATGGTTGTGTGCTAGTCTAGACCTGTATGATCCGAGGAATTGGAGTACGCTCTAGTACTATGATCTTCATGTGGGAACTTCCTACCAAAGTTCTACTTTTATGGATTTCTGAAGTATGTTTGAGACTATGTATGTGATTTGAGTCAAGTTCAAATCATGATCTAGCTTTGTCTTGTGACAGGACTTAATGATGGTTATGATTGTGATCTTAGCCTATTGGAATTGGGATTGACCTATGCAATTGAGTATGCTCGTCCTAGCTTGCATTGAGTGAATCATATACATTGATCTTACATATGGCAGATTGTTTGGTTTAACTGTTTTATCATCCGACTAGATAGATCTTAATTTCGATTCTAGTTGAGAAAGTGAGAAACCATAGCGAATTATGCATCTAAGGAGAGCTATAAGTGGATCCTTGATGCTCTAGTTATCTTTCCATTATCAGATTTTCTATTTTATGTTTAAAACCAATTTCACAAACCTCTTTGATTCTAGTTATTAGGATAGTTGAAATTGTTTACTTCATTCCCTGTGGATCGACCTCGGTCTTACCGAGATTATTACTACATCGCAACCCTACACTTGGGGAAGCGAACAATTATCAACTTCTTTTATGATGGATTAAATTCCAACATGCGCCAATTTGTAGAGATGATGTGCAATGGTGAGTTCATGAGCAAAAATCCAGATGAGGCATGAAGTTACCTAGACATGTTGACCGAGAATGCCCAATCATGAGATACCTCGGACAAATCTAGTAACCTCAAGCCTCCTCAACAAAAAGAGAAATGAGAGATTTACATCCTTAAGGAAGAAGATGATGTGAATGCAAGGTTAGCCAACCTAACAAGAAAAGTCTAGGCCATGGAACTAAGCAAAAGTCGTGTTTATAAGTCCATGGGGTGTTGAGAACATATATGGAATTTGTGCCGCTAATGTACACTCTACGCAAGATTTTCCTACAATTCCTGCGTTTTAAGAGTTGTTACAAGAGCAAGAAAACACCACATATGGTTATCAATGGCCTTTCAATGGATCGGTAGGTAACACGTACAACTCTACTTCGAAGAACCACCCAAATTTCAGTTGGAAGAATGCTCCCACGGGCAATCTTACCAATTTTCAAGGAAGGCCACCCATGCAAAATATGGCCCCACATCAATTCTCAATGGAGGATACTCTAAAGGCGTTTATGCAAGGACAAATGAAAATAAATCAAATAAATGTTGAACCTCCAATTTATACATTGTATAGGCCATTCCATCACATTACATGCATGGTTTGCATGTTTAAAAGGCCCATCTAATGCAGGTTTTGTGATTGTAGGAATGAGAATAGACTTCACCTAATTGGAGACCAAAAGGAGACATTTAGGAGCCTTGGATGAAGACCCAATGTGGGCCAAAGAAAGAATAAAGCAAAGAGAGAGGAAGGAGAGAAGAAAAGAAAGAAGAAAGAATGCAGAAAATGGGTCCGACCGGTCAAGACCAGTTAGCCAAGAAGGCCCGATCGGTCATGACTGGTCAAGACCGGTCGGCTGCACTCCCTGGACACTTAATAGACAGGCTAGACCGGTCAAGACCGGTCGGCCATGTAATTTCAGACTTCCAGATTTCAAACAGCAGGCTATTCCCATTTTTGAATTTTTGGCCCATTTTTCAGGGGCCATCTTGATGATATTTGGAAATCCAACACATCCATTTCGAAGACGAGCTCGACGCCGAAATAACCCAGTGGTTTCGTGTCGATCGGAGCTACAGATTGAACATGGTGGCCAAAACAATATGAACTGTCCTGAAAGTTCCAGATTCCGCCTACTCAACTCTGGGCCGGTCTAGGTGGCCCATCATTGATGATATGAAGAATCTACTTTGACTATATTCTAGACCACATCCATATATGAATAACCATAAAGTTTCAGATAAAAAGGAGGTGTGGTTTGATCGTACCGGTCGAAGAAAGATGGACCATCCAGAACGATTCAACTGCACTGATTTTATAAAAGCCCTAAGTGTTCTAATTTTTTAACTATATTCTAGAATTTTTTGGACAATCTAATCCATCTATCATGTAGAGGAGGAAGTTTTCTACCAACGTTCAAAATTTGAGATCAATCCGACCTCTGTACACTCCGTAGAGTTGAAAGCAAGATGACTGGTTCTGAAGGTACCCGAATTACGCAATTTTGAGAGGCGGTCGCTGATCTGATTGGTGGGCTCATTCAGAAGATAATCTTGAAAATCTAAATCATCTATGAGGAAGATCACATTGCAAGGAAGCTACAAATCAATTTTGAAGGCAATCTGACCATTGGTTAAGCCGTACGAAGCGAAACAAAATCTGTTTTGTTGCAGTACTCTTGCTGTATTATAAAAGGAGGTGCTCTCTTCTATTTCAAATCAAGCAAGGACGTGGGAAGCAAGGAGTTCAAGTCCTAGGAGGCTACCTAGCCTCCTACAGCTAGTTTTTCTTCCTTTTCTTAGTTCTAGTTCTAGTTTTAATATGCTTTTTCTTAGTTAACCTCTTAGCTAGAGCTAGAGGTGAAATTTGTAATTGATTTCAATGCTTTAATTCTTTTATTCCAAATACCCTTTTCTTAATTTTGGATTTTGAACTTCTAGTTTGAATAAAGTTTGAATTTTTAGATGAATTATGAGAGTTTGTATACTCCGGACATGATTTCCTTGCAATTCTCTGAGATTACCATGATTGTGTTGTTAGAACTCGAATTGTAGTAACCCTTAAGCATGCCATAGTCTCTTGGCATAGCTGTTACTCCGAAGGCTACAAGTTCAAGTTCTATGTGCTTCATTAGAACTAGAAATCTGATTTTCAGATTTAAGTGGGACTGTTTGTGCTTCAATGTTATATCCTCCAATTAGATGAGAGATAGAACTTTGATTCTAATTGTGTTTTGCTTGAATGAATGGATTAGTATTGAACAACTACAAGTGGATCCTTGATGCTCTAGTTCTTTCCAAATATCAGATTTTCCTATTTTATGTTAAAAACTGTTTTCCTAAACTTCTTGGATTCTAGTTATTGGAGTAGTTGGAATTATTTACTTCTTTCCCTGTGGATCAACCTCGATCTTATCGAGAATTATTACTACATCGCAGCCTTGCACTTAAGGCGAACGAACAAGTTTTTGGCGCCGTTGCCGGGGAAAAGGTTAAACTGTTCTAATTGTTCTAGTAGCTATAGAGTTAGGTAGGATTTTCAGTTTTTATTGAAGTTGATTTTCTGATTTTTTTCTAGACTACTAACAATTTTTTGTTTGAATTTGTAGGACATTGTTGCTGACATAGATCTCACTCTATTGGGTAACATCTCCCCATCTCCCTTCTTTTTATTCTTTTTTTTAGATTAAGATAGTTTCCAATTCCTTAAAATTTTCATCATGTATGATTGGACGAATGGTGCATATAAGTACCTTTTGGAGGATGAGACGTCGGATTGGGGGACCCAAACTCATTGTGATCGGGATCCGTCCAAGCATGAGTAATTTTCTGAGATTCAAAGAACCTCCACTACCCCCCCCACCACACGTAAGACGATGCATGATTACATTAATGAAAGCAATATACATATTGAGACACGACGTAAGACGATGGGGGAAAAACATTACGTGATTACTAGATTGAAAATAACATGAGTGTTCCACCGATTATGGTAGGAGGTGTGCAACAACAAAAGGAAAGGGTACATAGTGGCCAACAGGTTAAGACAATGCATGATCACTTGTACGGATATGCCTATCAAGCATCATATAACTCTTCATCTTACAATGTGTACGGTCTTAATTAGAAAAACCACCATTCTCCTTGTTCAAGGGATGAACCAACCGTGGTTATTAACAATCACCCTAAAACGTCTTCCTCTTGTGATGACATGTATACACAAATACTTTAGGAAATATGGAAAGAGTATGTAGGGGAACAATCTAATCAAGCTTACTCGCGATCTTGTGAAGACGTTGAGCCCGAAATTGGGGGCATCGAATTAATCCCCTTTAAGGAGGAGGATGGGGCTACCCAAGTCCCACCTTCTTCAGATTTAATGGATAGACTTTTAAAGGAGATTGATTTCGATGATCCCAATGTCATCATCAATTATGGTGAGTCCAGTATCTCTTTTGGATGCTTTGAACTTAATGATGAAGAGATTTCAATGACGGTTGACGAACCCGAGGAATCCATAAAATTTGAAAGCGGTAGTGTGGTTGCCTATAATGAGGGTTTGATGAATGGTTATAAACCTATGGTTTCTTTTTCCCAAGGGCATAATGATTATGAGTCTTTAGAGGATATGCATGCTAGAGAGATGGCCGAGGTTGATATTTTTGAGTCACTCCACCAACTTGACATGCTCCCATGAGTGAAAATTCATATTCTTTGGATGAATGCTTGGCTTACTTTTAAAATTCAAACGACCCCATTATTCAAGACATTGTTAAAGCCTTGCATACTTCTGACTTGATGCCTCATACTAGTTATGGAGAACCTAGTTTGGAAGAATTCCACTCCATGGAAGGCGAGTCCCTCACCATCGAAATTGAATTTTTGCACTCACTCAAGTAAGATCATGATCCTTCATCCGACTATCTCGATTTCCTAGAGGAATGCTTGGCCCTCTCTTATGATCTTGATGATGAGATGATTAAGGAGTTGGATATTTTGTTAGACACGGTGTCGGTGCCGGAAGAACACCATTCCACTGATTTACACTCTTTACCATTGTTTGTGGAAGCACCATACAATTCTGAAATTGTGAAGGAGATAACTTTAACTAATGAAAACTTGATAAATGTCTCTCCACCATCATGGGTCCTTCAGCCCATTAAAAATTCTGATTGGGAGGACCCATTTTTAATCAATCATAACTCAAATCAGAATTTGAGGAGATATCTTTTTGCTGCTCTTATCTCCTCCTTTTATGCATGTGGTGCACAATACGATTAGACTTCAATGATAAGATGCACACATGTTCACTGTCGAGCAGGACTTTGGATGGTTCTCATGAGAAATTTATTGAAATTCATGAATATCTGCTCAAATTTGATCATGTAGTCGATCGAACTAATCAAAGGTAGGTAGGAAGGTTATGATTTATTTTTCTGAAATTAGGATTGAATAAGTCTCATCAAGACAATGGAAGATGCTAGAATTGATCAACTTGCTACCCCAGGTACTCTCGTTCTCACTCTCCTTTGTTTTATTTCATTGCTCTCATGTCATGCTTATTTTATATCTTGTTACATTGAGGACAATGTAAGATTTTGGTTGGGGGGTGAGATTCCTTAGATGAATCTACTAGCTTTTGTGACATTTCGAGCAATTATGTAGAATTTTTTTTTTTTTCTAAAACTTAAAACTCTTTTGGAAAACTTTGTTTCTATGCATTTGGGAGGATACGAGTGTAAGAAAATGAGATACGAAGTGAGTGATGTTGCAAGCTTTGAACTTCTCTTAATATAATGGTTTTATATGTGAATTCCCCTATTTATGTGATTGATAGAAAATTTTAACACTTTTACACCTAGTTCACATTACACGATTTTCATGGGTTGAAAGGATTATGTGATTTGTGGATTAGCTAGACTTTGATTTAAGGTGTTGAGAAACCAAGCCGGGGTAATTTGTCCATCCTTGTCCATGGGAAAATAACGAAAGATATGGATTTCTAAAAATCCTATCTAATTTAAAAGAAAAAGGAAAAGGAAGGATGAAATTGAGAATGATGGAAAAATGGTGGAAAATTTTGAAAAGGGCTACCTATTACCAACCGGGGGATGGTCTACCCATAACCAAAGTCAGAAATTGGACGTAGTGTGAAAGCCGTCGGAAGGACGGTAAGGCAAATTCCTGTCATAGGCTTGTTGTTGCTCTGTACACCTTGAGATTTATAGTTTACTTAATCTATGAAGAAGATATTCCTAGAAACTCATGAGATGAACTTTCACTATTCACACTAGGTTGAAGTTGTTCGAGTTCTTCTATTTATCAATCAATCAGCGGGAATTTCATGTAGACACTTATTATGCTTTGAGAGTTTAAGGTTTCAACTTCTATCACCTAATTTCTCCAAATTTTATACTTGTATGTCTTAGAATGGATAGAAACATGGTTTCTGAAGGAGAGCTGGTTTGGAGGTTTGAAATTGTTTCACACATGTTTTGCTCGGGACTAGCAAAAAGCTGGTTGGGGGGTGTGTTGAACCTTCAATTTATACATTGTATAGGCCATTCCATCACATTATATGCATGGTTTGCATGTTTAAAAGGCCCATCTAATGCAGGTTTTGTGATTGCAGGAATGAGAGCAGACTTCACCTAATTGGAGACCAAAAGGAGACATTTAGGAGCCTTGGATGAAGACCCAAGGTGGGCCAAAGAAAGAAGAAAGCAAAGAGAGAGGATGGAGAGAAGAAAGAATGCAGAAAATGGGTCCGACCGGTCAAGACCGGTCGAACAAGAAGGCCTGACTGGTCGGCTGCACTCCCTCGACACTTAATAGACAGGCTAGACCGGTCAAGACCGGTCGGCTAGCCTTGTCCGACTGGTCAAGACCGGTCGGCCATGCAATTTCAGACTTTAGATTTCAAACAGTAGGCTATTCCCACTTTTAAAATTTTGGCCCAGTTTTAGGGGGCCATCTTCATGATATTTGAAAATCTAACACATCCATTTCGAAGAAGAGCTAGACACCGAAATAACCCAAGTGGTTTCGTGTCGATCGGAGCTACAGATTGACCTTGGTGGCCAAAACAATACGAACTGTCCAGAAAGTTTCAAATTCCGCCTACTCAACTCTAGGCTGGTCCAGGTGGCCCATCATTGATGATATGAAGCATCTAATTTGACCATATTCTAGAACACATCCATATATGAATAACCACAAAGTTTTAGATCAAAAGGATGTGTGGTTTGATCGTACTGGTTGAAGAAAGATGGACCATCCAGAAAGATTCAACTGCACAGATTTTATTAAAGCCCTAATTTTTCTAATTTTTGGACTATATTCTGAAATTTTTTTGGACAATCTAATCCATCTATCATGGAGAGGAGGACGTTTTCTACCAATGTTCAAAATTTGAGATCAATCCAACCTCTGTACACTCCGTAGCGTTGAAAGCAAGATGACTGGTTCTGAAGGTACCTGAATTACGCAATTTTGAGAGGCGGTCGCTGATCTGATTAGTGGGCCCATTCAAAAGATAATCTTGGAAATCTAAATCACCTATTTGGAAGATCACATTACAAGGAAGCTACAAATCAAATTTGAAGGCAATCCGACCATTGGTTAAGCCGTACGAAGCGAAATAAAATCTGTTATGTTGCGGTATTCTTGTTGTATTATAAAAGGAGGTGCTCTCTTCTATTCCAAATCAAGCAAGGACGTGGGAAGCAAGGAGTTCAAGTCCTAGGAGGCTACCTAGCCTCCTACAGCTAGTTTTCTTCCTTTCTTAGTTCTAGTTTTAGTTTTAATATGCTTTTTCTTAGTTAACCTCTTAGCTAGAGCTAGAGGTGAAATTTGTAGTTGATTTCAATGCTTTAATTCTTTTATTCCAAGTACCATTTTCTTAATTTTGGATTTTGAACTTCTAGTTTGAATAAAGTTTGAATTTTTAGATGAATTATGAGAGTTTATGTACTCTGGACATGAGTTCCTTGCAATTCTCTGAGATTACCATGATTGTGTTGTTTGAACTCAAATTGTAGTAACCCTTGAGCATGCCATAGTCTCTTGGCATGGCTGTTACTCCGAAGGCTACAAGTTAAAGTTTTATGTGCTTCATTAGAACTAGAAATCTGATTTTCAGATTTAAGTGGGACTGTTTGTGCTTGAATGTTATATCCTCCAATTAGATGAGAGATAGAACTTTGATTCTAATTGTGTTTTGCTTGGATGAATGGATTAGTATTGAACTACTACAAGTGGATCCTTGATGCTTTAGTTCTTTCCAAATATCAGATTTTCCTATTTTATGTTAAAAACTGTTTTCCTAAAGTTCTTGGATTCTAGTTATTGAAGTAGTTGGAATTATTTCTTTCACTGTGGATGACCTCAGTCTTACCGAGAATTATTACTACATCACAGCCTTGCACTTGAGGCGAGCGAACAATAAACCAACAAATGTTTCAAGAGCTTGTTTGTGATTGTAGGAATGTGAGAGAGAAGTTATGAATTTGACGTTAAAAGGGTCCTTTAGAACTACATTGAAGACACTGAAAAAAAGCCCTGAAGAATCACGTCAGAAAGACCTGGATCGGCCAAAAGAAAAGAATAAATCAGCAAACACAACAATAGGCCACCGGACGCCAGAACAAATGTTTAAACCGCTGGACATTTCTGGACCTGACCAGGTGCCAGAACAAAACATGGTCGGGCGCCCAATATTCAAAAGTGAATTTCTCAAAAACGTGTTGGACGAATTGAAGTATGGTCGGGAGCCCGACCAACACCTGATTGGGTGCCTGACAACCGGCGCAAGTGCGTAAATTTTATGCAATCCGAGGTGGTGCATATTTTTTTCTTTTAAAAGGACACCTTGACGTCCTTCTAAAGGGATCCTAGAAGAGTTTTAAGTTCGTGGGGAGCAAGGAGGATCATTGTGGAGTGACCGCAACTCTTCCAACTCCAGTTTTGCTAGTTTTTTATGCTTTTAATTAGCTTTTCTTTTTGTTTTTAGTTCAAGTATGGCAATGCTTGGATAGAACCTCTTAGCTAGGGCTAAGTGGTGAAGCTTGTAGTAAGTTTTTATGTTGAATTTGTTTAATTCAAGTGCCTTTACTTAAAGTTTGGATTTTTAAGTTCTAGTTTGAATAAAGTTAGTATTTTTGGATGTTTTATGAGAGTTCATGTGCTTCGGACATGGGTTCCTTGTAATTCTCTGAGATTATCATTTTTGGATTGATTAGATTCAAATTATAGTAACCTTAGCGCATACTATAGTCTCTTGGCATGGTTGTTACTTCGAAGGCTACATAGTTGAATTCTATGTGCTTCATTAGAATTAGAATTTTATTTTTTGACTTAAGTGGGATTGTTTGTGTTTGAATGCTTAATTTTCCAACTAGATGAGAGATAGAACTTCGAATCTAGTTGTGTTTATGCTTCAATGAATGAATTTACATGGAACTACTACAAGTGGATCCTTAAGGCCTTAGTTCCATTAATTAATAGATTTTTACAAAAGTTACTGTTTTTACTTAGTTTATAAAATCAAACTTCAAAATTGCTTAATTTAAAGTTGTTAGAATAGTTTGAATAGGTTTACCCTAATTCCCTGTGGATCGACCTCGGTCTTACCGAGAATTATTACTACATCGAAGCGCCTTGCACTTGAGGTGAGAGAACAGTAATAATTCTCGGTAAGACCGAGGTCGATCCACAAGGACTGTCGTAACAATTCTAAACTACGTAACCAGGATAAACTACATTTGGATTTATATCGAATGATCAAATTTAATAACATAAAACAATCTACTTTAGACTTAAATCAGGGAAATAAATACTAGAGCGCCATGAATTCACTAATAATCATTCACAATGCTAATTCAAACCATTCAAGCCAATAACTCAATTGGAATCAAAGTTCTATCCATATCCAATCGAAATATAGAGCAATCAAATCATCATAATATATCTAACATAGATGGATCATCCACTGATATGGTTCTCTCATAAACAACTAAGGCATTGGGTGTATTCAATCACACAACCTAATCCTTCACTAAACAAGCAAGATCACATTCATGATTCTTCCTCAAGCCTTGTCACTAGACTTGATTTAGAAGCATGAATTGAACTTCTATTGAACCAAAATCAACACATAAACACGTATCTTAGATTAATCTCAAAGATAAGAACTTCTTCTAGTTTAGTTATAAATAAGCACTTAGGAAACTTAGTTTGTAAGATACATTAGCATCCAACATATCATGATGAATCTAAGATCTCTACAACTCAAAATCCTATCAATTATCAACCCATTAAGTAATCTTAGTAATCAACACATCCCATGTAAGAGCAATCACAAGAGATAGAAGATTAACTAAAAATACTAACTTTATTTCAAACTAAAACTAGAAGTGTTCTTCATAAAACTCAAAAGTACTTGAACTAATTCGAATTAAGCATTGTAAATAACTATAAGCTTCACCTCTTAGCCCAAGTTAAGAGGTTTAGCCAACCATTAACAGGTTAAATTAAAACTCAAAAGAAAACTACTAAGAAAGCATAGAAAAATTGTAAAAACCTTAGTCGGAGGAGTTGCGAACGCTCCTCTACGCTCCTCTCCACCTTCCACAAACTTTCAAGCCTTCTAAGATGCCTTAGGAATGAACCCCGGGTGTCCTTTTATAGGTTTAAGGCTGCACCAACGCAGAAGATTCGAGAATTTGTGTAAAACTTACGCACTGCTGTTCGCTTCCCCAAGTGTAGGGTTGCGATGTAGTAATAATCTCGGTAAGACAGAGGTCGATCCACAAGGAAGGAAGTAAACAATTCGAACTATCCTAATAACTAGAATCTTAAGAGGTTTGTGAAATCGGTTTTGAACATGAAACAGAGAAATCTGAAAATGAAAATATAACTAGAGCAACATGGATCCACTTATAGCTCTCCTTGATATATAATTCGCATAGGTTTTTCAATTACTCAACTAGAATCGAAATCAAATCCTGTCTAGCTGGATGATAGAGCGGTTATATTATCAAAGCAATCCAACACATGTGTTGTTCATCAACATGATTCCCTCAATTCAAGTTAGGACTTGAGCACACTCAATTGCATATGCCAATCCTAGTTCCAATAGATTAAGATCATAACCATGATAATCATCAAACCTTGTCACAAAGCTTAATTAATACCATGGTTTGAACTTGATTCAAATCACATAAACACCCAACATATATTTCAAAATTTCTAGAAAAGATAGAATTTTGGTTTGAAGTTTCCACATGATAATCCAAGTTTAGAGCGTATCGAATCCGATTCCTCGGAGCGTACAGGTCTAGAGTCATGCAAAACAATTAAGAATTAAAGCAATTCTTCTAAACATCCATGACCCATCATAAGATTAAAAGATTAAGAAAAGCTACTTAGAACTTTATTTAAACTTCCAAAAATCATTATTCTTCAATAAATCCAACTTGAAACCAATAAAATGAATTAAACAATCTAATAAAACTATAAGGTTCACCTCTTAGCTCTATCTAAGAGATTAACTAATGAGAAGCATATTAACAAACTAGAACTAGAAGAAGAAGAAAAGTAGTTGTAGGAGGCTAGGAAGCCTCCTATGTCTTGAATCCTTTGCTCCCCATGTTGCTAGATGCCTCAGGAAGAGAGTGGAGGTGGCTTTTTATAGAAGAAATTCGAGAATTTATGGAGAAGTACCGCTCTTGGGCAGCGAAATCCAGATTTGGAAACATCCTAGTGCAATCAGGACACTGGCCGGCCGGTCGAACCCCCCTGGCCGGTCGGCCGGAGCTTGAGCAAAAAGAAGCCCAACTCTCTGGACGTTTTACTACATTGGCCGACCCACCAGCCAACCGGTCGGCCGGCCGGCCGAACCAAGGGTCGGTCTTCATAAATATTAGACAGTAAAATTGCTGTTTCTGGGCAATTTGGCCGGCCGGTCAGGCATGAAAATTTTAGATTTTTCATCTTTTCATCCTCCATCTTCATTGCCGCTTTGCTCCACCTTTTATCCTTTATTCTTTGGTCTTCAAAGCATGTAAGACGGGCCTCTAAGCATTGTTGAACCTCCAATTTATACATTGCATTGCCCATTACACTACATGGTTTGCATGATTTTTATGGTTTAAAAGCCTACTTAACATGTGTTTTGTGATCATAGGAATGAGAGCGGACTTCATTCAATTACGAGACAAAAGAATGCAATTGAAGCTTTTGTATGAAGATGAAAGAAGACCAAAGAAAGGAGAAAGCAAAGAGAAGAAAGAGAAGAAGAAAAAGGAGAAAAAGAAGAGAAGAAGAATCAAATGGAAGACAGGCCGACCGGTCATGACCGGTCGGCCATGAAGGCTGACCACATTACATTGGAGCCCGACCGGTCATGACCGGTCGGCTATATACATTGGACAAGGTGGGAACAAAGTCTGACCGGTCAGCCACATCACATGAACAAGAAGAAGAGAGGCCGACCGGTCATGACCGGTCGGCCATGCACGCTGGATGAGAGGGAGATCAGCCCGACCGGTCATGACCGGTCGGGCACACACGCTGGATGAATGAAAATCAGTCCGACCGGTCATGACCAGTCGGCTGTACTCACTGGAATGTTTGGAAATCAGCCCGACCGGTCACGACCGGTCGACTCTGCGTAATAGGAGTCCTTTCTAATTCGGGACTCCGAAATTTGCTGCGCAATGCGAAGGCTTTCGCAGAATCCGACGCAAGGGGGGTTTGTTGCTATAAAAGGACACCTAGGGGCTCTCCCTAAGGTATCAGAGAAGAGAAGGAACGTGAGTTTGGAGGCTGAAGGCGACCGTGGAGCGTCTGCAACATCTATTTTCGGGTTTTTCTAGTTTTATGCTTTATTTTTGAGTTTTTAGTTGTAGCATGACTATGCTCGGCTAAAACCTCTCAGCTAAGGCTGAGAGGTGAAGCTTGTAGCCAGTTCTATGTTAATTTCAGTTTGATTCAAGTACTTTTAATTCAAAGTTGGATTTTTCTTATGGGTGGTAGTTTGAGATGTCTTATCTGAGTTCATGTGCTCCGGACATGAATTCCTTTTAATTCTCTGAGATTATCACAGGTTGCTTGTTTAGATTCGAATTATAGTAATCCTTGAGCAGGCCATAGTCCATAGGCATGGCTGTTACTCCGCAGGCTATGAATTTGAATTCTACATTGATTGAATGGATTTGAACTTGGAAGTTCAACTTGAATTGGATGAATGTGTGTGAATGCTTTATTTTCCAACTAGATGAGAGATAGGACTTTAAATCTAGTTGTGTTCTCTACTTGGATTGACTGAATTGACATAGAATTGCTACAAGTGGATCCTTGAAAGCCTTAGTACATTATATCTCTGATTTTTCATTAAGTTACTGTTTTAATTAAACATCCTATTGAAATTGAATTTGCTCTATTAAACTGAGTTGCTGAAGTAATTAGGAAGCTGTTACTTTTTCCCTGTGGATCGACCTCGGTCTTACCGAGATTTATTACTACATCGCAGCCTTACACTTGAGGCGAGCGAACAAGTTTTTGGCGCCGTTGCCGGGGATTTTAGATAATAGCTTTCAAATAGTTTCAGTGGCTATAGAAGTAGATAGGTTTTTCTGATTTTTCTTAGAACTAACAAAGTTTTCTGTTTTGTAGGAATTCTTCTTTCAGTTCAAGCGCATCAGGTGATACCTTTCTAACTTAGTTTTTAGAATTTTCAGATTGCAGTTTTCTAGATTAAGATTAGTTTTGATTTCTGATTGAGTGGTTTATGTCCCGTTGGGAACGTAACCATTCAAATCGTCTCCAATCTGAAGGTGGTTTAGTTGGACCATTGTCAGTCCATAGACGAGTCCGGAATTATCAAGAGCATTGTGAAAGTTTGGGGAGTATGGAGCAAACACCCTTAAGGAATCCTCCACCCCCTACTCCAACCACAAACGCAAATCAGGAAGGAGTAGGAGAGAATGAGGTACATAATGTTCCTCCAATGAGATCACTACGGGATTACCTACAACCTGCTCGTACAATTACACCTTCTTGCATAGTTCTACCAGCTAACGGTGGGACCCTTGACATAAAACCAGGAGTAATCCAACTTTTACCTAAATTCCATGGGCTAGACTCTGACCGCCCATACTTACACTTGCAAGAATTCGAAGAAGTGTTGGCCACCTTGCATTATCCCAATGTTTCTGGGGATACAATCAGACTTAAACTTTTTCCCTTCACCTTGAAAGAAAGAGCCAAAGATTGGCTTCACTCTCTTAGACCATATTCGATTGGGTCATGGGTTGAGATGAACCGGGAATTCTTGAAAAAGTTCTTCCCCGCTCATAAGACAAACACTCTTCGAAGGGCCATAATGAATTTCTCAGCAAAAGAGGGTGAATCATTCTTTCAATGTTGGGAAAGATTTAAGGAACTCCTGCTTGCTTGCCCACATCATGGCTATGAGAGTTGGCGAATTATAAATTTTTTCAACGATAGATTAAGTCCTAATATGCGCCAATTTGTGGAAATGATGTGCAATGGCGAGTTTATGAGTAAAAATCCAGATGATGCTTGGAGTTACTTGGACATGTTGGCTGAAAATGCCCAATCTTGGGACACCTCGGATAAACCCAAGAACCCCAAGCCTACTCAAGAGAAAGGAGGGATATATGTCCTTAAAGAGGAAGACGACGTAAATGCAAGGATAGCCAACCTCACAAGGAAGGTTGAGGCCATGGAACTTAGCAAAAATGGAGTTTCCAAGTCCAAGGAAGCTGTTGAAACCACATGTGGGATTTGTCTCACCGACTTACACGCTACGCAAGATTGTCCCACAATTCCTGCATTTAAGGAAGTGTTGCAAGAGACAGCCAATGTCACATATGGTTATCAACGGCCCTTCAATGGACCGGTAGGTAATACATACAATGAGAGTTGGAAGAACCACCCGAATTTCAGTTGGAAGAATGCCCCAACAGGCAATCCTACCAACTCCCAAAGAGGGCCACCCATGCAAAATATGGCCCCACCTCAAGTCTCATGGGAGGATACTTTGAGAGCGTTTATGCAAGGGCAAGCGCAAATAAATGAATCAAATCAGCAATTGTTCCAAGAACTGAAAGTCTCGGTTGATGAGATTAAGGGACGCTTGAATGCTAGGGAAGGGACCTTTCCGGCCCAACCTCAGCCCAATCCTAAGGAAGTACATGAAGTAAGCATCCCTAATCCTTCCAACCAAAACATGGAGTAAGCTAAATCCATTACCACCCTTAGAAGTGGTAAACAAATTGACAAAACTATTCCGGTGAAGGCCAATGAGCCTAATGATCCGGTAAATTCTGAGGATGAAAATGGATCTAACCTAGCCCCACAACAACCGGAACGCATTTACAAGCCCATAGCACCATTCCCATCGAGATTGGTTGCCCCAAAATCTCTCCCAAATTCTCAAGATATTCTAGAGATTTTCAGACAAGTCAAGATCAATATCCCTTTGCTTGATGCCATCAAACAAATTCCCTCTTATGCCAAGTTTCTAAAAGACCTATGCACAACAAAACGCAAATATAATTGTTAATGTCAGATTTTGTAACGAGATCCTCCGGCTTTTCTCCTTAGTTCCGGGAGGGATTTCCACCACCAGACCTGAAACAAGACAGCGAATAAGGGTGGCTGGGGACCAGCCGTTAGCCCTCCGACGCTTAAGTTAGGCCACAGAAGAGGAGAAGCAAAACGGGACCCAGATTGAATGATGAGTACGTACCTCCTATTCAAGGGAGCCATCCCCTTATATAGATCTGAAACAATCCAATCTGTTACGTGAGATGTCGAAATCCCGTTGATGTCGCATACGATACTGAGAATCCGCTGATTTCGTGGGATAAGATCCTATCTTTTTAGTAGATCCAACCCAATGATTTATTCCAACAATCACGCCCCTAGATGGCAATCCCTTGAAATCCGGCTGGATCCGGCCGGAAGCCATAGTTGGAGTCATGGCCTCCGAAAAGGAAGGAGACGCCCGTAGCTGGGAGTCATGGCCTCCGAAAAGGAAGGAGACGCCCGTAATAAAGCTGCTCGCAGGTTAAAATGTGGTCGCGAGTCCAAGTACATATTTTGGGTGTAATATCTTTCAACGACTTGTGATAAGGTATGCTCGCGACCGCACTTGTCCAATATTCGACTCTCGATCAGGTGATCTCGAGAGTCGAATGGGCGTCCCGCACCTGTCCAATATTCGACTCTCGATCCGATGATCTCGAGAGTCGAATGGGCGTCCTGCACTTGTCCAATATTCGACTCTCGATCAGATGATCTCGAGAGTCGAATGGGCGTCCCGCACCTGTCCAATATTCGACTCTCGATCAGATGATCTCGAGAGTCGAATGGGTCATTTCCACGTGAAATCTTATCTCCACCATTTTGCCTATAACAGATGCCCCCGAAGTCCTTGCTGCCAAGAATCCTTAAGGAAAGGACTTACTTGCTGTCATGCGCAGCTGCCTCTTGCTTTCACCGAGACACCGTACATGATTAGGCTGGAATAAATGAACGCCAGCCTTTCCGCAGTCAGGAAATGAAGAGGCGCTCGCCACGTGTCCGAATATTTAATGGGCGTGCCTGCTTGAGTGCTGTGCCGAAGGAAAGATCGCCACGTGCTACCATATACGGCGGAATGATTGCCTATAAATATACGGAGTCCACCATATCTTCTGATTTTCACAGAAATTTCAGAATCCTCTTTTGCTTTTTCCATCATCTTCCTCCGGAGCTCCTTGGTGTCTTCCTCGATCCCCTTTGGTGCTCTTTCTTTCCTTTTCCATTATTCTATTTCTTCTTTCCCTCTCTTTTTTTTTCTTTTTTGAATATCCCATGGCTTCTGAGGAGAGTACCGTTCCTTTAGGAGATGCTACCCCGGAATCCTCTGCTTCTAGTAGCGCAAGGGTTCCGGCAGGTTAGTATACAGCGGCCGGATATCCCTCCATTCTGTCGGAGAACCGGCTGCTGGAGTTACGGGAGAGATTTTCGATCCCTGACTCAGTCGATCTCCGGTTACCCAGAGACGGAGAGACGCCAGACTCCCCTCCCCCAGGGTGTGTGGCCTTCTATGAGTATCAACTCATTCTGGGGGTTCGCCTTCCCCTCCATCCTTTCATCCGGGATGTGCTTCGGTGGTATAAAATTGCCCCCGGGCAACTTATTGTGAATGGATGGAGGGTGGTCCTAAGCTCTTTCGTCCTTTGGGCTCAGGCCGGGAACGGGGAGCTTACAGCTGATGAGTTCCTCCGCATGTTCCGCTTGAAGAAGGCACCCTCCAGCGAAGGCTGGTACTATCTATGTTATTAGCACCGGGATAACTTTGTGCTGGGGAAGCCCACATCGAATTATCCCGGCTGGAGGAAGCGTTGGTTTTACGCATCTGGAAATTGGGAATTTGCTTCTTCCAGGGGCCCAAGAGTAAATCGTTTTTTCTGTGAAGGTAGGCAGTCCCGTATTGTGATCCGTTTCTCCAATAAAAGGTTTTTAGGTTTTCTCCATCTGACCCATGTTTGTGCTCGCAGGTATCCCGGCCTTGAGAAAACCGAGCTTAAAAGGGGGGATCAACGAAAAAATCGTAAAGGTGTACAAGGTGCCTATTGGTGATAGGCACGTCGAGACTTGCTTGTCTCCATCTCGCCTTGCAGCAGCGGGCTTAATACCTGTAAGAGAAGTCGAGATGATGCAAGTTGGAGAAAAAAGAGGTTTGCTGCCCCGGCTGAAGGGCGCGAGCTCTAAGAGGCAGAAGAAGACATCTGCTGGTCCATCTCACCCATCCACCGAGAAGGGTAGCGATCAGCCTGCTCCTCTCGCGAGCAGGGTGGGGGGGGCTCCAGCTGGACCCGCTAATCCTTCACTGGCTGTCGCGCCCGGGCCGCCAGTAATCAATATCGCTGACAACTCCCCGGATGGGGTAGGGGACAGCTGTCCCCCAGCTGAGGAGGCTCATGATCGCACGGAGCCTCGAGAGATGGCTCCTGCCCGCGAGCTGGTTCCTGCTACCGAGCAGGGACCTGCTCGCGAGGCGACAACTCCTCCTCGCGAGCCGTCTGGGCTGATCGTCGCCCAACCTTCCGGTGGTGGAACGTATTCCGTTCCTCGCCATCTCCACCCCATCTGCAAATTCTTATTCGAGAATGTCCCACCTCAATCCTTCGGCTCTCTTCCCGAGCCAGGCCCCGAGAGCCTCTTCCTTGAGGCAGGGATGAGGATGGCTCAGGTAGAACCTCCTAACCCAAAAACTTTATTATTTTGGGGTTTTTAAGTATTTCTTCTCATCCGTCTTCTTGTTTGCAGGGACTAGACCTCATCTTGCGGACGAAGCGAGACATCGTCGCCGCTCGCCGCGTAATAGACGAGGCAGATGAAAAAAGGATTGCTTTGGAGAAGGCGGTCCTGGGGCGAGATCAACTCCTCAAATCCCGTGAGGCTGTGATTTCCAAGAAAGATGAGGAGATAAAAATCCTCATAGAGAAAGTCCAGGTGTTGACCGAAAGGTACCAAACTCTGGATAATAAGTTCGCGAAACTCGCCGACTTGAAGGAGAAGGCGGAGAGAGAGAAGGAGATCTTTCGCCAAGACAAGATTTCCCTGGAGGAGCGACTTGCGGAGGCTAGGTCGCAGCTCAAGGAAGCCTACGACAACCTAACCAAGGAGCGCAACGCTCTCGCGCAGCTTAAGGACGACTCGATCCACTGGGACGAGGAGAGAGTCGCCCTTGCGAAAATGCTCTCGGAAGAAGGGCCTCGGGCAATTTCCGAGTTCCGTTCTTCGCAGCAATATGACGACGAAAGGTACGAGTCGTATGATGTTGGTCGTGACTTTGCGCTAAGAGTAGTGCAACGAATGATCCCATCCTTTGATATGGGGGAGTTCGGTCGAGTCGCGACCACCATTGCTGCCGAAGAGCAGGCTGCTGCTGAGAACGAGGTGACTGAAGCCACTCAGGTTGACGGAGCTCCAGAAATGGGCCCTGAAATTGAGAGCGCAGCTCCTCCAAGGGATTGATTTTCTTTGTTTTCTTCTCTTGTATTCGTGAATGGACATTGTAAACATTTATCATTAATGAAAGAAAAGAAAAAATATTTTTGGAAGTATTGTCCTCGTTGCCTTTTCCTTTTCACGCAATGAATGCCTTCTCGTTTTTGCTTACTTTCTTTTCCTCGTACTGAATGCCTTGTTGCAACGAGAATGTGCCCAATCTGGGGGCAAGTTGGCTTCATATTGAGTCATCAGTGAATGCGAACCCTTAATCCGAGCACGAGTTGCGCTGCTAGCATTTTAAGGTGTATGACGAACTGTGGTGCTCGCGATTAAGGTGTATGGCTAATTCGGGCTCGAGCTACGGTGCTCGCATTCCGGAGTGTGATCCTTCCTTACACCAGTCGTGAGCGACTAACTCATGAAAATGAATTAGACTCAATCCGGGGGTCGTACGACCATGTCCACGTTGAGATAGACTGATCTATCGATTGAGGTTTTAGTTCTACCAAGGGCAGAAGGTTAGTCAAGAGATGGTATTCATTCTCTTCGAGGCTGTTCAGGTCCATGCAAATGGAAAAGCAACCAACTAGTAATGATTTCAGTCCTACCAAAGGTAGGTAATTGGCCAAGAGGATGTGCAAACACTCTCTTCAGGGCTATTCAGGTCCATATAAATGGAGTAGCGGCCAAAAGATATCTTTCACTTTATTCATAAAATGCTATAATAAACTACATCGAATCTAAGGGTAGTATCGTAGCAAATGCTCCACGTGCCAAGGGCGACGTACAGGCTTCCTTTGCATGTCTTCAAGATAATAAGTACCGGGTCGCACAACCCTAATAACCCGATATGGGCCTTCCCAATTCGGATCCAACGAACGAACATGAACTCCAAGATTTCGCCTTAGAACCAAATCTCCGAACTGGAAGGATCTAGGTCGAACCTTTGCATTTCGATAACGAGCAATACGTTGTTGATATGCTGCCACTCGTACTTGGGAAGCATTTCTTCGCTCTTCCAAGAGATCGAGATGAAGTCGGATATTTTCCTGATTGCTCGCGGGATCATACTGTTCGATCCGATATGAGGGCACTTGAATTTCCACTGGTACCACTGCGTCAACACCAAATGCTAAGGAGAAAGGAGTTTCACCTGTCGATGTACAAGCCGTGGTTCTATAGGCCCATAACACTTCTGGCAGAAGTTCTGGCCACCCCCCTTTACATTCACTTAGCTTGGTCTTTAAATGATGCTTTATAATTTTATTCACTGCCTCGACTTGCCCATTCGCCTGTGGATGATATGGAGAAGTGCGGAGATTACGTATCTTCCATTTGTCGCAAAATTCATCAAAGGCTGCGTTGTCGAACTGCGTTCCGTTATCGGTAATTATGGTATGAGGAAGTCCGAAGCGACATATAATATTTCTCCACATAAACTTAGTAGTTTGTTTTTCAGTAATTTTGGCTAATGGTTCTGCCTCGGCCCATTTGGTGAAATAATCAACCGCCACGATCGCGAACCTATTCTGTCCCTTTCCCATAGGCAAGGGACCGATGATATCGATCCCCCACTGAGCAAAAGGCCAAGGGCTGTCGACTGGGGTCATCCGCTCAGACGGTACGCGAGGTATAGGTTGATATCGTTGACACTTGTCGCATTTTTTAGAAAATTCTATGGCATCTGCTTTCATAGTAGGCCAATAATATCCTTGCCTCATCGCTTTATATGCTAGAGATCGCCCCCTGGGATGATTACCACATGCCCCCTGGTGTACTTCATCTAGAACACGATGTGCTTCTTCTGGGTGAAGACACCTCAAATAAGGCAAGGAGAAGCTTTTGCGCAACAAGATTCCATCTTGTAAGGTGTACCTGGCAGCTCGAAGCTGAATTTGTCTTGCAGCTTTCTTGTTTTCTGGTAGGTATCCATCTCTGAGATAAAGGATGATAGGATCCATCCAGCATGGAGACGATTGTACCGATATAACTTGCTCGGGAGTCACTTGATCGATACTCAAGTTCTGACGATGCTCGATGGGGATTGAATGTGACAACTCTGATTCCGGCGCAGAAGCGAGTTTTGCCAAGGAATCGGCAAGTTGGTTCTGCTCGCGAGGGATATGAATTATTTTATAAGTCTTCAACTTAGCGAGCAGGATGAGGACACGAGACTTGTATAAGGCCATTCTTTCTTCTTTGGCTTCGAATTCACCAAGAACTTGATTGACAATGAGCTGGGAGTCGCTATGAATTATCAAATTCTGGACTGTGAGTAGAATGGCCA
Organism: Liriodendron chinense; assembly: GCA_003013855.2. Lineage (NCBI taxonomy): Eukaryota > Viridiplantae > Streptophyta > Magnoliopsida > Magnoliales > Magnoliaceae > Liriodendron > Liriodendron chinense. The sequence continues at coordinate 849,523 of ML058410.1, forward strand.
GTTCGAGGCCAACAATTAGGGCCTCATATTCTGCTTCATTATTGGAGATGCGAGATTCGAAACGCAGAGCATATTGAAAATGCGACCCGTCGGGAGCCGCTAAAATCAGGCCCGCTCCACTACCGGTGGCCCGTGACGACCCGTCCACGAAGAGCGACCACGGAGGCTGGTCGCTGGTCATGACATTATCTTCAGAAGAATACGTAAATTCGGCTATGAAGTCAGCCACGGCCTGGCCCTTGACTGCGGTCCTAGGACAGAATGAGATATCGTGCTCACTGATTTCGACCGCCCACTTAGTTAAGCGCCCGGAAGCCTCAGGTTTTTAAAGGACTTGTCGTAGTGGATGATTTGTTGGTACTAAAATAGCATGGGCTTGAAAGTAAGGTCGCAGCTTTCGAGCCGCCGTGACTAAGGCTAGGGCCAGTTTCTCCATATCAGAATACCTATTTTCTGCATCGACCATTGCTCGACTGATATAATAAACGGGCCTTTGCACCCCGGAATCTTCTCTTATTAAAGCGGCGCTAACAGCCGTGGAAGACACAGATAAATAAAGAATGAGTTGCTCATGAGCTACAGGTTTAGATAAAATGGGAGGAGTGCTCATGTATTGCTTCAGTTGTTGGAAAGCTTCTTCACACTGAGGTGTCCACTTCCAGTCAGATTTGGCCGTTGCACGAAGGAGTTTGAAGAAGGGCAAACACTTGTCAGATGCTCGCGAGATGAACCTATTCAATGATGCGATGCGACCTGCCAGACGCTGAACGTCCTTCAGAGTAACAGGGGATTTCATCTCTATCAACGCTTTAATCTTTTCAGGATTTGCCTCAATTCCACGCTGGCCAACCATGAACCCAAGAAATTTTCCTGCAGACACTCCAAACGCGCATTTTTCTGGATTTAACTTCATTTGATACTTCCTCATCAGATCAAAAGCTTCTCGAAGATCTGAAATGTGGTTATCTTCAACGATGCTTTTCACGAGCATATCGTCGACATAAACTTCCATATTCCTACCGATTTGAGCAGCGAACATTTTGTTGACAAGACGTTGATAAGTGGCCCCTGCATTTTTAAGACCAAACGGCATTACCTGGTAGCAATATAGTCCCCGATCTGTGATGAAGGCAGTATGCTGGCTATCAGGTGGATGCATCACAATCTGGTTGTAACCAGAATAAGCATCCATAAAGCTGAGGAGAGCATGTCCAGCTGTCGAGTCGACCAACTGGTCGATCCGCGGTGTCGGAAAGCTATCTTTGGGGCACGCTTTGTTCAAATCTGAATAGTCGACACACATCCTCCATTTGCCATTAGCTTTCCGGACGAGAACTACGTTTGCGACCCACTCTGGGTAGTCAACTTCCTTTATGAAATTAGCCGCGAGTAGCTTTTCGACTTCAGTTTTGATTGCCATTTGTCTTTCTGCAGTAAAGGCACGTCGACGCTGATGTACGGGTTTATGCTTCGGGTCAATGTTGAGACGATGTGCGATGACATCAGGATCGATGCCTGGCATATCTTTATGAGACCAAGCAAACACATCCTTGTATTCGGTGAGGAAACTGATCAAATTTTCACGATGGACAGTGGTCAAGGAGGACCCGATGCACACGATCTTAGATGGATCGTCTTCGGTCAGGTGGATCGCCACTGTTTCCTCCCCTGGAGTTCCCGACTTCAGAGCATTTTCTCTCGGATCCAACGAGGTGGTCGAGGGAACACCAGGCGATCCTTGAGTTATTTCTAGGACGGGCGTCGCTTGAACCTTCTTCCGATCTTGGAGGGCTATCTGGTAACAGGACCGTGCCTCCTGCTGACTTCCTCGTACGACCCCGATGCCATTTGGGGTTGGAAATTTAACACACAGATATGAAGGGTGCAAGGCCGCTCCAACCTTAGTCAGAGACGGCCGCCCCAAAATGGCGTTATATGCTGATTTTCGATCTACGACGAGGAAGTTTATGAAGACGGTGGTCTTCGCCGGACTCTCTCCAAAAGTAACTGGGAGATCGATGCTTCCTTCGGGTGTTACTACCTCTCCTCCAAAACCGACGAGGGGGGTCGACACTGGTTTGAGGAGGCTTCTGGAAAGTGCCATTTTGTTGAAAGCCTCTAGGTACAGAATGTCGGCTGAACTCCCTGTATCCACCATAATCCGATGAGTCAGATAATTTGATACCTTCAATGTGACTACGATAGAATCTTCATGAGGGAAGTGGATTCCCGCTGCATCTTCGAGGGCGAAAGAAATTGGAGGATGGCTCGCTTTTGATGAGCTGGACGTCTGTTCCAGCCAATAAATTTGCTAAGGTTCTTTGGACGCCTTTCGAGCGTATGCCTTTCTTGAAGCTTGAGAGTCATCCCCACAAGCTGGTCCTCCGACGATAGTGCGAATTTCTCCAGTGGGCTCAGCGTCCTCTTGATCGGTTTGATGATGAGATGGTTCCTTCTGGCGAGATGAGGTCTTCGCCCTTTCTGGTGATCGATTTTTACGAGCAACATAATCTTGGAGATGGCCTTTTCGAATAAGGGCTTTGATATGATCTCGTAGAGAGATACAGTCCTAGGTCCTATGCCCGTGATCTTTGTGAAAGTAACAGAACTTGCTCTTATCCCTCTTCTCGGGATCGGATTTGATCTTTGCGGGCCACTTCACATATGGCTTGTGTTTAATCTCCATTAGAACCTTTTCAGGGGACCGATCAAGAGGAGTGTAATTATGATATTTACCAGAGTAAGGCTTCCTGGGAGAACGATCGCGCTGATCACGACGGTATTTCTTATCTGTAGAAGAAGTTCCCTCTGGCTTGCGTTTCTTACTTTGTACTCCATGGCGTGTCAATGCGACTTCTTCCGCATTGATATATTTCTGAGCTTTGGCTTGGAATTCCGCCATAGTTTTCGGCGGGCTCTTATCCAAGGCAAACCTAAATTTCTCGCTCGTTATTCCGGCAATGAGGGCTGTGAGACCCTTTTCTTCAGTGTAACCCTTGGTTTGAACGGCTTCAGCAGTGAACCGTACTGTGAACTCTTTTATTGTCTCCCCATGTTGCTGTTTCAGATTCATCAGATGGGAGGCTGGCTTTTTAATGCGAATACTTCCCATGAATTGAGAAAGAAATATCTCCGACAATTGGGAAAAGGAACTGATGGAAAGTGGTTTTAACCCCCGAAACCACGTACGAGCCGCTTCCTTCAATGTAAGGGGAAAAGCCCTACACATGATTTCTGAACCATGTCCCTCCAACTCCATGAGGGACCTATATGTTTCCAGATGTTCCAGAGGATCGCCAATGCCTGTATATGGAGCGATAACAGGCGTTCGATACTTTCTGGGCAACGGGGCTTCCATGACCTCGCTTGTGAAGGGAGATTCAGATTGATGTATTGCCGCCATGACAGCAGATGGCCGATTTGCCTGGTATCTCTGCTCCATGACATCAAAACGGTCTTGGATTCTTTTGAGATCCCCTTCCCATGGCAAGGTATAGCTAGACGTTTCGGCGTTGGAGCCTTGCGGTTGAGGTTGTCGAGACGAACTGGAATGTATAGAATGTGGAGACGGCACAGGGGGATGGCCGCCAAGTGACGGGACCTGTGGTTCATCCATAGAATGCCTGGAAGCAACTGGTATAGGTGGCGGTGGTAACCCTTCGGAGGGTTGTCTTTGCGGTTCAGGGAAGTGCTGATCAAGTCGATTTGACAATGCCTGAACTCCGGCGTTTAGAGTTAGGAGAGTGTTCCCGAGGAATCGTAGGACATCATCCTGATTTCCAGAAGCCTCCAATAATGGATTTGTTGATGGCATATTCGGGGCTCCTTGAGGGATATCTGCCGGAACAGATGGGAGGGCAGGTGCGAATTCCGTCTCACCGGGCGGAGGTGGTGCCTGCCTTGAAGTTGAAGGATGAACAGTCTTTTTAGGAGGCATCACCGAAGGATTTTGATCGGTGGTTAACACGATTGATTTTGATGATCAAGTCGTTCCCACAGACGGCGCCAAACTGTTAATGTCAGATTTTGTAACGAGATCCTCCGGCTTTTCTCCTTAGTTCCGGGAGGGATTTCCACCACCAGACCTGAAACAAGACAGCGAATAAGGGTGGCTGGGGACCAGCCGTTAGCCCTCCGACGCTTAAGTTAGGCCACAGAAGAGGAGAAGCAAAACGGGACCCAGATTGAATGATGAGTACGTACCTCCTATTCAAGGGAGCCATCCCCTTATATAGATCTAAAACAATCCAATCTGTTACGTGAGATGTCGAAATCCCGTTGATGTCGCATACGATACTGAGAATCCGCTGATTTCGTGGGATAAGATCCTATCTTTTTAGTAGATCCAACCCAATGATTTATTCCAACAATCACGCCCCTAGATGGCAATCCCTTGAAATCCGGCTGGATCCGGCCGGAAGCCATAGTTGGAGTCATGGCCTCCGAAAAGGAAGGAGACGCCCGTAGCTGGGAGTCATGGCCTCCGAAAAGGAAGGAGACGCCCGTAATAAAGCTGCTCGCAGGTTAAAATGTGGTCGCGAGTCCAAGTACATATTTTGGGTGTAATATCTTTCAACGACTTGTGATAAGGTATGCTCGCGACCGCACTTGTCCAATATTCGACTCTCGATCAGGTGATCTCGAGAGTCGAATGGGCGTCCCGCACCTGTCCAATATTCGACTCTCGATCCGATGATCTCGAGAGTCGAATGGGCGTCCTGCACTTGTCCAATATTCGACTCTCGATCAGATGATCTCGAGAGTCGAATGGGCGTCCCGCACCTGTCCAATATTCGACTCTCGATCAGATGATCTCGAGAGTCGAATGGGTCATTTCCACGTGAAATCTTATCTCCACCATTTTGCCTATAACAATAATGTGCAGCAAAAGGCCTTCCTAACTGAGCAAGTTAGTGCCATCCTCACTCAAAAGACTCCCCCAAAATTCAAAGATCCCGGTAGTCCCACCGTCTCATGTATCATTGGAGACTACCGGATTGAACGTGCCTTGTTAGACTTGGGGGCAAGTGTGAACTTGATCCCATACTCGGTATATGAACAATTGGGTCTTGGTGAATTAAAACCCACCAAAACCACATTGCAACTCGCTGATAGATCTATCCGTGTACCGAGGGGGATAGTTGAGGATGTTCTAGTCCAAGTTGACAAATTCTACTACCCGGTAGATTTTATAGTCTTGGACACACAACCGGTTTTGGATGCTAGCACCCAAATACCGGTGATATTAGGCCGCCCATTCCTTGCCACATCAAACGCAATCATCAATTGCCGGAATGGGGTGATGCAATTATCTTTTGGAAACATGACACTAGAGGTGAATGTATTTCACCTGGGCAAAAGACATAGGGATGTCGATGATGATGAGTTCTTCGATGTAAACATGCTTGAAACCTTTGAAGAAGAAGAACTCCTCCAGCTTGAACCACTAGAAAGTTTGGAGACATGCTTAGCACACTTCATGGATTCTAAAGACCCTATCATTAGTGAGATTGTGCATGCATTAAATATAGAAAGACCGGTAGTTGATACTAGCCGGTGGAGGCCCCATTTCGAAAAATTGCCACCAACCACATCAAGGCCTCTACCGTCTAGCATCAAACCACCGAAGCTTGACCTCAAACCATTGCCATCCGAGCTTAAATATGTATATCTGGGTCAAGAGGAAACTTTCCCAGTTGTCATTGCCTCCCACCTAGAAAAAGACCAAGAGCTCAAGTTGATTGAGTTACTCAAAAAACACCGGGAAGCCATAGGTTGGACAATAGCGGATCTCAAAGGGATAGATCCTTCGGTTTGCACTCACCGTATACACCTTGAAGAAAACGCAAAAACGACTAGACAACCTCAAAGACGGCTAAATCCAAACATGATGGAGGTTGTCAAAACCGAAGTATTAAAGCTATTGGATGTGGGTATCATCTACCCCATCTCAGATAGCCAATGGGTGAGTCCTACCCAAGTTGTCCCCAAGAAATCCGGTATTACCATCATTGAAAACGCCAACAACGAGCTTATACCGACTAGGGTGACCACCGGTTGGCGTATGTGCATTGATTATAGGAAGCTCAATACGGTCACTAGGAAAGACCACTTCCCTCTCCCATTTATGGACCAAATTTTGGAGAGGTTGGCAGGTCATCCCTACTATTGCTTCCTAGATGGCTATTCCGGATACAACCAAATTGAGATAGCTCCGGAAGACCAAGAGAAAACCACATTTACATGCCCGTTTGGTACCTTTGCCTACCGAAGGATGCCATTCGGGTTATGCAATGCACCCGCCACATTCCAACGATGCATGTTGAGTATTTTCTCAGACATGGTGGGTGAGTTTCTTGAGGTGTTCATGGATGACTTCTCTGTTTTTGGTTGTACATTTGATGAGTGCCTCAAGCACTTGAAGTTGGTCTTAATGAGGTGTGAGGAAAAGCAACTCGTATTAAACTGGGAAAAGTGCCACTTTATGGTACAAAGAGGAATAGTCCTTGGACACATCATCTCGTCCAATGGAATAGAGGTAGACCGGGCAAAAATTGACATAATCTCCAATCTACCACCACCCAAAAGCATACGCGATGTGCGGTCCTTCCTGGGACATGCCGGTTTCTATCGAAGGTTTATAAAGGACTTTAGTCACATCTCAAGGCCTTTATGCAACCTTCTACAAAAGGAGAACCAATTTGAGTGGAGTACCGAATGTCAATTAGCTTTTTCAAAGCTAAAAGACATGTTGACAACCGCTCCTATCATGCAACCACCAGATTGGTCCATTCCTTTTGAGTTGATGTGCGATGCAAGCGATTTTGCTATTGGGGCGGTGTTAGGCCAAAAGAAGGATAAAAAGCCCCATGTCATCTACTACGCGAGTAGGACCTTGAATCCTGCCCAAGTTAATTATTCAACTACGGAGAAAGAGCTCCTAGCTGTCATCTTTGCCTTGGACAAATTCAGGCCATACTTAATAGGATCCAAAGTTATTGTTTATACGGATCATGCGGCGCTGAAATACCTTCTTTCTAAGAAGGATACTAAGCCCCGTTTGCTAAGATGGATCCTACTCCTTCAAGAATTCGACCTGGAGATCAAAGATAAGAAGGGGGTAGAAAATGTGGTGGCAGATCATCTATCTCGCCTAGTCCTACCAAATTCCATTGATGAGTCACCTATTGAGGACTCATTCCCTGATGAGCAACTCTTTGTTGCTATGCATCCACCATGGTATGCTGATATAGCCAACTGTCTTTCCACAGGTGCGATGCCGACTCATTGGACTGCGCAAGACAAACGTAAATTTCTAAGGGAAGTGCGCAGATTTTTCTGGGATGAACCTCTATTGTTTAAATATTGCCCAGACCAGATTATAAGGAGATGCGTCCCCGATGATGAACACAATTCAGTCATCTCCTTTTGTCATGATCAAGCATGTGGGGGTCATTTTTCAGCCAAGAAAACAACTGCAAAAATTCTGCAGTGTGGTTTTTATTGGCCCACATTATTTAAAGATACCCACGAGTTTTGCAAAGCTTGCGAGCGCTGCCAGAAGTTAGGAGGATTATCCCGTCGAAATATGATGCCCCTCACCCCAATTCAACATCTTGAAGTCTTTGACTGTTGGGGCATCGATTTCATGGGACCATTCCCCTCATCTTTTGGACATGTCTATATTCTATTGGCCGTAGACTATGTGTCTAAATGGATAGAGGCTATCCCATGTAGAACCAACGATCATCGTACGGTTCTCAAGTTTCTCAAAGAAAATATACTTTCTAGATTTGGGACGCCTCGAGCCATTATTAGTGATGGTGGTGCTCACTTTTGCAATAGACCTTTTGAAACTTTGATGAAGAAATATGGTATTAGGCACAAAGTGAGTACCCCATACCACCCACAAACAAGTGGGCAAGCTGAAATCTCCAATAGGGAAATCAAACAGATTTTAGAAAAGACGGTGAGACCGGATCGCAAGGATTGGTCCCTACGATTAGATGATGCACTTTGGGCTCACCGTACTGCCTACAAGACACCCATTGGAATGTCCCCTTATAGACTGGTCTATGGGAAAGCTTGCCACTTGCCTGTGGAGATAGAACACAAAGCCTATTGGGCAATTCGGGCCCTAAATTTTGACATAGACAAGGCTAGCTCGCTTCGCAAACTTCAATTAAATGAGCTTGATGAGATCCGGAACGATGCATATGAGAATTCGAGGATTTACAAGAGCAAGATGAAGGCCTTTCATGACAAGCACATCGTAAGGAAATCCTTCCATGAAGGACAGAAAGTGCTCTTGTATAATGCCCGACTTCATCTTTTTCCGGGAAAATTACGATCTCGATGGACCGGCCCATATATTGTTAAAGAAGTTTTTCCTCATGGGGCTGTTGAGATTGAGAATTCAGCAAATGGTGACTGTTTCAAAGTTAATGGACAACGCCTTAAACCATTTGTTGAGAAATTTGATTCAGAGGACATGTCCATCTCCCTGAATGATCCTCTTTATCAGGATTATTGATCTCCTAGTCTGATGGAGGTATAGCATAGGTAGGTTTATTTTGTTTTACTGTTTTAGTAGGATTTAGTTGTTGGAATTGCAGACCTCCATGATCGCTCTCTCAGGTACTATTGTTCTCACTCTCTCATTGTTTACCATTGCTCTCATGTTCATGCTAACTAATTATCTTTTTACATTGAGGACAATGCAAGATTTGGTTGGGGGGTGAGATGAGATCCCTCATCTAGCATATTGCAACATTTCGAGCTTCATATGCACAAATTTTTTCGAATTTTCTAACATCTCAAAACTCTTTTAGAAAATTTTGTTTCTATACATTTGAGAGGCTATGAGTAGAAGAGGAGGAGAAACGAAGTGTGTGATGTTGTAGTTTGGAATTTCTTCCAACATAATGGCTTTATATGTTAATTCCCCTATTGTTGTGATTTATAGAAAATTTGAACACCTTTACACCAAGTTCACATTACACGATTTTCATGAGTGACAGGTTTATGTGATTTGTGGATTAGCTAGACTGTGGTTTAGAGGTGTTGAGCAGCCAAGCCGGGGTATTTTGTCCATCCTTGTCCATGGGAAAATAATGAAAGATATGGATTTCTAAAAATCCTATCTAAGTTAAAAGAAAAAGGAAAGAAAGGATGAAATCGGGAAGGAAAGAAAATTGGTGGAAAAAAACAAAATCCGAAGAGGGCTGCCTATTACCAACCGGGGGATGGTCGAACCGTAACCAAAGCCGGAAATGGGACGTAGTGTGAAAGCCGTCGGAAGGACAGTAAGGCAAATTCCTGTCATAGGCTTGCTGTTGCTCTGTGCACCTTGAAATCCCTGGTCTACTTAATCTATAAAGAAGATGATCCCAGAAACTCATGAGATGAACTTTCACTATGCACACTAGGTTGAATTTGTTCGAGTTCTTCTATTTATCAATCAATCAGCGGGGATTTCATGTAAACACTTCTTATGTTTTGAGAGTCCAAGGTTCAGCTTCTAACACCTAATTTTTCCAAATTTTACACTTATACATCTTGGGATGGATAGAATCATAGGTTCTAAAGGGGAGTTGGATTTGGAGGGTTGAAATTATTTTCACGCATGTTTTGCTCGGGACTAGCAAAAAGCTGGTTGGGGGGTGTGTTGAACCTCCAATTTATACATTGCATTGCCCATTACACTACATGGTTTGCATGATTTTTATGGTTTAAAAGCCTACTTAACATGTGTTTTGTGATCATAGGAATGAGAGCGGACTTCATTCAATTACGAGACAAAAGAATGCAATTGAAGCTTTTGTATGAAGATGAAAGAAGACCAAAGAAAGGAGAAAGCAAAGAGAAGAAAGAGAAGAAGAAAAAGGAGAAAAAGAAGAGAAGAAGAATCAAATGGAAGACAGGCCGACCGGTCATGACCGGTCGGCCATGAAGGCTGACCACATTACATTGGAGCCCGACCAGTCATGACCGGTCGGCTATATACATTGGACAAGGTGGGAACAAAGTCCGACCGGTCAGCCACATCACATGAACAAGAAGAAGAGAGGCCGACCGGTCATGACCGGTCGGCCATGCACGCTGGATGAGAGGGAGATCAGCCCGACCGGTCATGACCGGTCGGGCACACACGCTGGATGAATGAAAATCAGTCCGACCGGTCATGACCGGTCGGCTGTACTCACTGGAATGTTTGGAAATCAGCCCGACCGGTCACGACCTGTCGACTCTGCGTAATAGGAGTCCTTTCTAATTCGGGACTCCGAAATTTGCTGCGCAATGCGAAGGCTTTCGTAGAATCCGACGCAAGGGGGGTTTGTTGCTATAAAAGGACACCTAGGGGCTCTCCCTAAGGTATCAGAGAAGAGAAGGAACGTGAGTTTGGAGGCTGAAGGCGACCGTTGAGCGTCTGCAACATCTATTTTCGGGTTTTTCTAGTTTTATGCTTTATTTTTGAGTTTTTAGTTGTAGCATGACTATGCTCGGCTAAAACCTCTCAGCTAAGGCTGAGAGGTGAAGCTTGTAGCCAGTTCTATGTTAATTTCAGTTTGATTCAAGTACTTTTAATTCAAAGTTGGATTTTTCTTATGGGTGGTAGTTTGAGATGTCTTATCTGAGTTCATGTGCTCCGGACATGAATTCCTTTTAATTCTCTGAGATTATCACAGGTTGCTTGTTTAGATTCGAATTATAGTAATCCTTGAGCAGGCCATAGTCCATAGGCATGGCTGTTACTCCGCAGGCTATGAATTTGAATTCTACATTGATTGAATGGATTTGAACTTGGAAGTTCAACTTGAATTGGATGAATGTGTGTGAATGCTTTATTTTCCAACTAGATGAGAGATAGGACTTTAAATCTAGTTGTGTTCTCTACTTGGATTGACTGAATTGACATAGAATTGCTACAAGTGGATCCTTGAAAGCCTTAGTACATTATATCTCTGATTTTTCATTAAGTTACTGTTTTAATTAAACATCCTATTGAAATTGAATTTGCTCTATTAAACTGAGTTGCTGAAGTAATTAGGAAGCTGTTACTTTTTCCCTGTGGATCGACCTCGGTCTTACCGAGATTTATTACTACATCGCAGCCTTACACTTGAGGCGAGCGAACAAGCATCCGAATGGTGAAGCCTAACTCTCATTCCTACAATCACGAATTCATGCATTAGATTAGTCTTTAAATCATGAAAACCATGTATAATGAGTGATGAATTGAGGTTAGAATATGCATAATTAAGAGCTTAACACACCCCCCAACCAGTATTTTGCTAGTCCCCAGCAAAATATGCGTGAAACAAGTTTCATTCTCCAAAACCCAACTCTTCTTTGGAAACTATGTTTCTATACATTCCTAGACATGCAAGTACAAAAATCAGCAAAACTGAGTGATAGAAGTTGAGACCTTAAAATTCCAAAAACATAACAAGTGTTCATATGGAATTCCCACTAATTGATTGATAAATAGAAGGATCTAAACAAATTTAACCTAATGTGCATAGTGAATGTTCGTCTCATGAATTTTCAAGGTTATCTTCTTCATAGATAAACTAAATTAGAGATTTAAGATGTACAAATCAATAACAAGCCTATGATAGGAATTTACCTTACCATCCTTCCGACAGCTTTCACACTCCGTCCCATTTCCAGCTTTGGTTACGGGTCGACCATCCCCCGGTTGGTAATAGGTAACCCTTTTTGGAATTTTCCACCATATTTTCAATCATTCACATATTTTCATCATTCCTTTCCTTTTTCATACACATTAGACAGGATTTTTAGAAATTCATATCTTTCGTTATTTTCCCATGGACAAGGATGGACAAAGTACCCCGGCTTGGTTTCTCAGCACCTCAAATCTAAACCTAGCCAATCCACAAATCTACATAATCCTTTCAAAACATGAGAATCGTGTAAAGTGAAGTAGGTATAAAATTGTTTTAATTTTTCTATCAATCAAATCAATAGGGAAATCCAATTAGAAAACTATCATGTTATAAGTCCTTTAAGAGTTTCAAAATCATCTCACTACATCTTTCTTCCTTTCATACTTACGACATCGCAAGTGCATATAAATGCAGTTTTCCAAAGGAGTTTTGAATTTTTCAGAAAAATCGAAAAATTTCTACATAATTGTTCGAAATGTCACAAAAGCTAGTAGATTCATATAAGGAATCTCACCCCTAACCAAAATCTTACATTCTCCTCAATGTAATAAGATATGCAATATGCATGACATGAGGGCAATGACATAAAACAAAGGAGAGTGAGAACGAGAGTACCTGAGGTAGCAAGTTGATCAATTCTAGCATCTTTCATTGTCTCGATGAGAATTATTCAATCCTAAATGTAGAAAAGAAATCCTAACCTACCTACCTACCTTTGATTAGTCCGATCGACTATATGATCAAATTTGAGTAGGATCTTCATGAATTTCAATAGGTTTCTCATGAGGACCATCGAAAGTCCTGCTCGAATGTACACATGGGTGCGTTTCTTCATTAATGTCTAATTATAGTGTGCACCATACACATCTATGGAGGAGATAAGAGCAACAAAAAGATATCTCCTCAAGTTCTGAATTGGGTTGTGATTGATTAAAAATAGGTCCTCCCAATCAAAATTTTCAATGGGCTAAAGAACTCATGATGGTAGAGAGACATTCATTAAGTATTCTTTAGTTTGGGTTTTCTCCTCCACAAATTCAGAATTGCACGGTGTTTCCACAAATAATGGTAAAGAGTGTAAATCAGTGGAATGGTGTTCTTCAAGCACCGACATCGTATCTAACAAAATGTCCAACTCCATAATCATCTCATCATCTAGATCATAGGGGTGGGTCATGCATTCCTCTAGGAAATCGAGAGAGTCAGATGAAGGGTCCTCGTTCTCCCTAGGTGATTGAGGAAATTCTATTTCAATGGCAAGGAATTTCTCCTCTATAGAGGGGAGGTCTTCTAAAGAAAATGTTTCAGATTCAGTGGTAAGCACATCATCTAGCAATAATTGATCTTTTGAAATTTTAGATTGTGCCACCATATCATCCAAAGAAACAAAATTTTTAGTCAAAGGGAGATCTTCCACAATAAAATTGGTCATGTTATGTTGGTGGGAGGACTCAAAGAGATCCACTTTGACCATCTCTTTAGTAAGAATATCTTCCGGCGACTCATAATCATTTGGCCCTTTGGAAGAAGAAATCATGGATTCACAATCATCCATTGAACCCTCATTGTGGTAAATCAAGTTATCACTTTCATATTTTGTAGATTCCTCGGGTTTGTTAACTGTCCTTGAAATCTCTTCATCATTCAAATCGAAATAACTAAAAGAGATAGTTAATTCATCATAATCGATGGTAATGTTGGGATCACTGAGATCTACGTCCCCTAAAAGTTTAGTCATCAAATCGGAAGAGGGTTGGGCTTGGATAGCCTCATCCTCCTTGTTGAGGAATGATTTAGTGTTCCCAATGTTGGGTTCAGGATTTTGAGACGGGGCGAGGTTTTGTATGCATTGCTCAGTTATTTCCATAAACTCTCGCAGTGTATCCTCAATACTTCGTGTCGGTTGAGCTCATGAGAAAAAAACCCTTGAGGATAATTGTTGGCATCCATGGTTGGCTCGTCTCCCAAATTGAAATTTTGATGCTCTCACCTTTTAGGATTATGCATGTCATATGTTGGGCTATTAGATGGTTGTTGATATGTGTAGCCAAACAAGTGATCATACATTGTCCTAACCGGTGGAACATTATTCATCTCTTTCCGATACTCTCCCATTGTCTTACCCGGTGAAAAGTTATGCACATTGTTCTTATTCAGGTAATCTCGCAATATCTTACTTAGGGGAGTATTAGAAGTAGATTGAGTCTTAGGAAAATATTCATACTTGTAATGATTCCAATCATAATGAGTTTTGATTTCATGGTCCGACCTCTCATCTTCCAAAAGGTATTTAGACAATCCACTCGTTCAATTATTCATAATGAAATTATAAGAAGTTGAAACAATCCCAATCTAGGAAGAAAAACAAAAAGAAGAAAGGGAAATGGGGAGATGTTACCCTTGGAAGTGAGAACCATGTTAGCAACTAAGTTCCTACAAAACACAAAAACAGAGAATTGTTAGTAATCTAGAAAAAATTAGATAACTACTTCTAGAAAAACTGAAAATCCTACCTAACTAAGACTACTCTATAGCTACTAGAACAATTAGAATTGTTTAATCTCTTTCCCTGGCAGAGACATCAAAAACTTGTTCGCTTCCCCAAGTGTAAGGTTGCGATGTAGTAATAATCTCGGTAAGACCGAGGTCGATCTACAAGGAAGGAAGTAAACAATTCAAACTATCCTAATAACTAGAATCTTAAGAGGTTTGTGAAATCGGTTTTGAACATGAAACAGAGAAATCTGAAAATGAAAATATAACTACAGCATCAAGGATCCACTTATAGCTCTCCTTGATGTATAATTCGCATAGGTTTTCAATTACTCAACCAGAATCGAAATCAAATCCTATCTAGCCGGATGATAGAGCAGTTATATTATCAAAGCAATCTAACACATGTGTTGTTCATCAACATGATTCCCTCAATTCAAGTTAGGACTTGAGCACACTCAATTGCATAGGTCAATCTTAGTTCCAATAGATTAAGATCATAACCATAATAATCATCAAACTTTGTCACAAAGCTTAATTAATACCATGGTTTGAACTTGATTTGAATCACATAAACACCCAACACATATTTAAGAATTTCTAGAAAAGATAGAATTTTGGTTTAAAGTTCCCACATGATGATCCAAGTTTAAAACGTATTGAATTTGATTCCTCGGAGCGTACAGGTATAGAGTCATGCAAAACAATTAAGAACTAAAGTAATTCTTTTAAACATCCATGAGCCATCATAAGATTAAGAAAAGCTACTTAGAACTTTATTTAAACTTCCAAAAACCATTATTCTTCAATAAATCCAACTTGAAACCAATAAAACGAATTAAACAATTTAAGAAAACTATAAGGTTCACCTCTTAGCTCTAGCTAAGAGATTAACTAATGAAAAGCATATTAACAAACTAGAACTAGAACTGGAAGAAGAAGAAAACTAGTTGTAGGAGGTTAGGAAGCCTCCTAGGCCTTAAATCCTTTACTCCCCACATTGCTAGATGCCTCAGGAAGAGAGTGGAGGTGGCTTTTTATAGAAGAAATCTGAGAATTTGTGGAAAAGTACCGCTCTTGTGCAGCAAAATTCAGATTTGGAAACATCCTAGTGCAATCAGGACACTGGCCGGCCGGTTGGACCCCCCTGGCCGGCCGGCCGGAGCTTGAGCGAAAAGAAGCCCAACTCTCTGGACGTTTTACTACACTGGCCAACCTACCAGCCAACCGGTCGGCCGGCCGGCCGGACCAAGGGTCGGCCTTCATAAATATTGGACAGTAAAATTGCTGTTTCTGGGCAGTTTGGTCGGCCGACCAGGGGCATAAAAATTGTAGATATTTCATCTTTTCTTCCTCCATCTTCATTGCCACTTTACTCCGCCTTTTATCCTTTATTCTTTGGTCTTCAAAACATGTAAGACGGGCCTCTAAGCATCCGAATGGTGAAGCCTAACTCTCATTCCTACAATCACAAATCCATGCATTAGATTAGTTTTTAAATTATGAAAACCATGCATAATGAATGATAAATTGGGGTTAGAATATGCACAATTAAGAGCTCAACAACTGTGCAAAGAAAATCGGAGTCAGAGTTGAAAATTTCTGAACCGGGCGCATGGTTGATTAATCAATTGGGCTGGGCGATCAATCGCACCTGCGATTTAACTATAAAAATGTATTCTGCGATCGGGTGATCAATCGCAAGTGGTCAGGCGATTAATCGCTGGGTCCAAAAAGTGTCCAGAGAGTTTCAGCAGTAATTCTTCAAAAATCTGCATTCTGTCGATTGATCTACAGGCTTTGTCGATCAATCACTTAGGCTGGGCAATCAATCGCAAATCTGCACTTTAGTCCAGCAACAAATTTGTCAATTCTGCTGTGAGCGATCAATCACTCAAGGCTGTTGATCAATCGCTCAGGCTGGGCGATCAATCGATGGGTCAATATTCAGAAACTGCAACTTTTTACAAATTACTTTTCTTGCCCTGTAGCTCTGCACTTTGGTTTTTCTAGCCCTTTTAGGTCTTTTAACATGATTTCTTGAAGGTTTTTCTTTATTTTTCAACTCCATCTTCTATAACTTCTTTCTTCCATTCTTGGACTTTCTTCCTTTGATCCTCAAGGTGTCCTAAAGTGGTCTTTTAGCATTGAATTCATAAGGTCTCTCTCTCATTCCTACAAACAAAAACACATGCATAAGATGGATCTTTAACACTATAAATCATACATAAAGAGTGATGAATTAGGGTTAAAATATGCACAATTCATAGCTCAACAAACCTCAAAGACAGTTAAATCCAAATATGATGGAGGTTGTCAAAGCCGAGGTACTTAAGCTATTAGATATGGGAATCATCTACCCCATCTCGGATAGCCAATGGGTGAGTCCTACTTAAGTTGTCCTTAAGAAGTCTAGTATTACCATTGTAGAGAACACCAACAATGAGCTTATACCAACTAGAGTAACCACCGGTTGGCATATATGCATAGATTATCGGAAGCTAAACACGGTCATTAGGAAAGACCACTTACCTCTCCCATTCATGGATCAAATTTTATAGAGGTTAGCGGGTCATTCCTATTATTGCTTCCTTGATGGCTATTCTAGCTACAACCAAATTGAGATAGCCCCAGAAGATCAAGAGAAAACATCATTTACATGCTTGTTTGACACCTTCACATATTAATGAATGTCATTCAGACTATGTAATGCACCCACCACATTCCAACAATGCATGTTGAGTATTTTCTCAGACATGGTAGGAGAGTTTCTTGAGGTATTCATGGATGATTTCTCTATTTTTAGTTGTACGTTCGATGAGTGCCTTAATCACTTGAAATTGGTCTTGACTAGGTGTGAGGAGAAGAACCTTATCTTAAAATAGGAAAATGTCATTTCATGATATAATAAGGAATAGTCCTTGCACATATTATCTCGTCCCATGGAATAGAGGTAGATCGGGCCAAAATTGACATTATTGTTAATCTACTACCACCCAAAAGCATACGCGATGTGTCGTCCTTCTTGGACACGTCAAATTTTATCGAAGGTTCATAAAGGATTTCAGTCATATCTTTAGGCCTTTATGTAACCTTCTCTAAAAGGAAAATCAATTCGAGTGGAGTGTCGAATGTCAATTAACTTTTTCAAAGCTAAATGACATGTTGAGAACCGCACCTATCATGCAACCACCAGATTGGTGCGTTCCTTTTGAGTTGATGTGCGATGCGAGCGATTATGCTATTAGGGCGGTGTTAGGACAAAAGAAGGATAAGAAGCCTCATATTATCTACTATGTGAGTGGGACCTTGAATTCTGCCCAAGTCAATTACTCGACTACGGAGAAGGAACTCCTAGCCGTTGTTTTTGCTTTGGACAAATTCAGGCCTTACTTGATAGGTAGATCCTACTGCTTCAGGAATTAGAGTTAAAGATTAAAGATAAGAAGGGAGTAGAGAATGTGGTGGTGGATCATCTATCCCGCCTCATTTTACCCAATTCCATTGATGAGTCACCTATTGAGGACTCATTCCCTTATGAGCAACTTTTTGTTGCCATATATCCACTGTGGTATGCTGATATATCAAACTATCTTTCTAGAGGTGTGATGCCGACTCATTGGATTGCGCAGGATAAACAAAATTTTTTAAGGGAAGTGCGTAGATTTTTCCGGAAGAACTTTTACATTTTAAATATTGCCTAGATCAAATAATTAGGAGATTTGTCCCTGATGATGAAGAAAATTATGTCATCTCCTTTTTTATAGTCAAGCATGTGGGCGTCATTTTTTCACCAAGAAAACCACTACGAAAATTCTACAGTGTGGTTTTTATTAGCCTATCTTGTTTAGAGACACCCCACGAGTTTTGTAAAGCATGCGAGCACTGTCAAAAGCTAGAAGGATTGTCCCATCAGAATATGATACCTCTCAACTCAATTCAACATCTCGAGGTCTTTGATTGTTGGGGCATCAATTTTATGGGACCACTCCCCTCATCTTTTGGATATGTCTACATATTGCTTTCCGTAGACTATGTGTCCAAGTGGATAGAGGCGATTTTTAGATTTGGAACGCCTCGAGCCATCATAAGTGATGGTGGCTCTCACTTTTGCAATAGGACTTTTGAAGCTTTAATGAAAAAATATGGCATTTCTCATAAAGTGAGTACCCCATACCACCCACAGACAAGTGGGAAAGCTGAAATTTTCAATCGAAAAATAAATTTTAGAGAAGACGGAGAGGCCGGATCGCAAAGATTGGTCACTGAAATTAGTCGATGCTTTTTGGGCTCACCATACGGCTTATAAGACCTCGATTAGAATGTCCCCCTATAAACTTGTATATGGCAAAAGTTGCCACTTGCCCGTTGAACTTGAACACAAAGCCTATTGGGCAATTCAGGCATTGAACTTCAACATTGACAAGGCTAGCTCGCTTCGTAAACACCAACTGAATGATCTTGACGAGATCCAGAATGATGCCTATGAGAGCTCGAGAATTTACAAGAGTAGGATGAAAGCCTTCCATGACAAACACATTTTCAAGAAATCTTTCCACCAAGGTTAAAAAATACTCTTGTATAATTCCCAACTTCACCTTTTTCTGAGAAAATTAAGATCTCGATGGACTGGCCCATATATTGTTAAACAAGTTTTTACTCACGGGGCTGTAGAGATAGAGAATGCATCAAATGGTAACTGTTTTAAAGTGAATGGACAACACCTTAAACCATTCGTTGAGAAGTTTGATTTAGAGGATATGTCCATCCCTCTGAAGGATTCTATGTATCAGGATGATTGATCTCCTAGTCTGACGGAGTTATAGAGTAGATTAAGTTTAGTTTATTTTTCTGTTTTAGTTTTATTGCTTTATTAGATTTAGTTGTCGGAGGTAGATTTTCATAATTGACTCTCTCAGGTACTCTCATTCTCACCCTCTTTTATTTTTATCATTGCTCATTGCATATCTTTTTACATTGAGGACAATGCAAGATTTTGGTTGGGGGTGAGATTCCTAGATGAATTTAGTAGTTTGTTACATTTCGAGCAATGTTTGTAGGAAAATTTTTAATTTTTTCTGAAAATTCAAAACTCTTTTGGAAAACTTTGTTTCTATGCACTTAGGATGTTATAGGTATGAAAGGATATCGGAGATGAATTGATATGATTTTGAGATCTCTACATTATCTTAAATGTATTTGTTTTCTATATGAATTCCCCTATTGAGTTGATTGGTAGAAAATTTGAACACTTTTGAGTCTAATTCACACTACACGATTCTCATGGTTTGAAAGGATTATGTAGATTTGTAGATTGGTTAGACTAAAGATTTAAGGTGCTGAGGAACCAAGTCGGGGAGCTTTGTCCATCCTTGTTCATGAGAAAATTAGAGAAAAGAATGGAAGATATGGATTTCTAAAAATCCTATCTCATGTATATGAAAAGAAAGAAAGTATAGTTATTGTTGAATATGTGTTGCAAAAATTCTGAAAAGGGCTATCTATTACCAACCAGGGGAAGGTTTATCGTAACCTAAGCTGGAAATGGGAAGTAGTGTGAAAGTCGTTGAAGGAACGGTAAGGCAAATTCTTCTCATAGGTATTTGGTTGATTTGTACACTTTTAGATCTTTAGTTTTGCTAATTTATGAAGAAGGTAATCTTGAAAATTCATGAGATGAACATTCACAATGGACATTAGACTGTACATGTTCAGATTCTTCTATTTGTCAGTCAATCGATGGGGATTCTATGTGAAACACTTTTTATGTTTAGGGAATTTAGGATTTCAGTTTCATATCACTAAGTTTCTTTGAATTTTGTGCATGTATGTCTTGAAGTTTAGAAGTGTAGTTCTAAGGGAGAGTTGAGTTTTTACAGAAGTGAATTGTTTCACGCATGTTTTGCTTGGGACTAGTAAAATGCTGGTTGGGGGTGTGTTGAGCTATGAATTGTGCATATTCTAGCCCATTTCATCACTCATATTGCATGAATTATGTGTTTAAAAAACTAATTGTTTACTTGCCTCAAGTGCAAGGCTGCGATGTAGTAATAAATCTCGGTAAGACCAAGGTTGATCCACAGGGAATTAGAGAACAATTTCTAAGTTATTCCAGCAACTAAGATTGCAACAATTTAGAGGTTTAATTGAAAGAATGATGCTAAAACAGTAACTTTAAGAAAAACAGTAATTAAAGGCACTAAGGCTTTCAAGGATCCACTCATACTAATCCCATGTCAATCCAATCAATCCAAGCATGATACACAACTAGATTTGACGTCCTATCTCTCATCTAGTTGGAAGATAAAGCATTAAACACATTCAGTCCCACTCAAGTTGAACTTCCAAGTTCTAGTCCCATTCAACCACATGTAAAATTCGAATTCATAGCCTTTGGAATAATAGCCATGCCTATGGACTATGACATGCTCAAGGGTTACCATAATTCGAATTTACTCAAGCAAAACATGATAATCTAAGAGAATTGCAAGGAATCCATGTCTGGAGAACATGAACTCTCATAAAACTTCTAAAAATATCAACTTTAAGAACTAGAACATTCAAAATTCAAACTTGAAGTAAAGCTACTTGAATTAAACTGAATCAAACATGAAATTGGCTATAAGCTTCACCTCTCAACCTTAGCTGAGAGATTCTAGCCGAGCATTGTCATACTGCAACTAGAACTCATAAAAGAAAACTAGAAAACATAAAAACTCAGAGTTTGGAGGGTTGCAAACAGTCCACGACGGCTTCCTTCCTCTCCCACGAAGTTCCTTAACTTCTATGTTGCCCTAGGAAGAGCCCCTAGGTGTCCTTTTATAGTGGGGAAGCTCTCTTGCGTCAGAAATATCCAGAATTTGCGTAAGGTTACGTAATGCGCAGAGAAAATCGGATCCCAAAATAGAAAGCTTGCTATTTTAGTGCATGGCTGACCAGTCATGGCCAGTTGGACTGGGCTGGCCGACTGGTCTTGACTGGTCGGACCTATTCTTTGACAGTCCTGGGAGTGTAAAAGGGGGGCAACCTGTTGGCCGACCGGTCTTGACTGGTCAGACTGGGTTGGCCGACTGGTCTTGACCGGTTGGACCCTCCCGGTCCTTTGTCCAGCGTGTACAACAGAGTTGGCCGACCGGTCTTGACCAGTCTGGCTCCCTTGGCCGACTGGTCACGATCGGTCGGAGCCCTTTTCCTCTTCATTTTCTTCTTTTCTTTCTTCTCTTTTCTTCTTCCTTTTTTTGTTCCACTTGGCCTTCATTTAAAGGGCCCTAAATACGCTCTTTTTAGTCTCCAATTGGGTGAAGTCGCTCTCATTCCTACAATCACAAAACAAGCATTAGATGGGCTTTCTAAACATGAAAACCATGCATATAATGTGATGTAACAGGTTGGCAAATGTATAAATTGGAGGTTCAACACACCCCCGAACCAGCTTTTTCCTTGTTCCGAGCAAAACATGCGTGAAACAAGTTCAAACCTCCAAAAACCAACTCTCCTTCAGAAACCATGTTTCTATCCATTCCAAGACATACAAGTGTAAAATTTAGAAAAATGAGGTGATAGACGTTGAAACCTTAAACTCTCAAAACGTAATAAGTGTCCATATGAAATTTCTACGGATTGACTGATAAATAGAAGAACTCAAACAAATTCAACCTAGTGTGCAGAGTGAACGCTCATCTGATGAGTTTATGAGATTATCTTCTTCATAGATCAACTGAACTATGGATCTCAAGGTGCACAGAGCAACAACAAGCCAATGGCAGAAATTTGCCTTACCGTCCTTCTGATGGCTTTCATACTATGTCCCATTTCCGGCTTTAGTTATGGGTAAATGTTGAACCTCCAATTCATACATGATATGGCCCATTACATCACATTATATGCATGGTTTGCATGTTTAAAAGGCCCATCTAATGCAGGTTTTGTAATCGTAGGAATGAGAGCAGACTTCATCTAATTGGAGACCAAAAAGAGACAATTAGGAGCCTTGGATGAAGACCTAAGGTGGGCCAAAGAAAGAAGAAAGCAAAGAGAGAGGAAGGAGAGAAGAAAAGAAAGAAGAAAAAATGCAGAAACTAGGTCCGACCGGTCAAGACTGGTCGCCCAAGAAGGCTTGACCGGTCAAGACCGGTCAGCTGCACTCCCTGGACACCTACAAGATAGGCTAGACCGGTCAAGACCGGTCGGCCAGCCTGTCCGACCGGTCTTGACCGGTCGGCCATGCAATTTCACACTTCCAGATTCCAAACAGTAGGCTATTCCCGTGTCTGGTTTTTCAGCCCAGTTTTTTGGGTCCATATTGATGATATTTAGAAATCCAACACATCCATATCGAAGAGGAGCTCGACGCCGAAATAACCCAAGTGGTTTCGTGTCGATCGGAGCTACGGATTGACCGTGGTGGCCAAAATAATACGAATTCTCCGGAAAGTTTCAGATTCCGCCTACTCCACTCTGGGCATGTCCAGGTGACCCATCATTGATGATATGAAGAATCTACTTTGACCAACTTTTAGACCACATCCATATATGAATAACCACAAAGTTTCAGATCAAAAGGATGTGTGGTTTGATCGTACCGGTTGAAGAAAGATGGACCATCCAGAAAGATCCAACTGCGCAAACTTTATAAAAGGTCTGAGTGTTCTAATTTTAGCACCTAATTCTGGAATTTTTTTGGACAATCTAATCCATCTATCATGTAGAGGAGGAAGTTTTCTACCAATCTTAAAAATTTGATATCAATCCGACCTTTGTACACTCCGGGGTGTTGATAGCAAGATGACTGGTTCTGAAGGTACCCGAATTGTGCGATTTTGAGAGGCGGTCATTGATATGATTGGTGAGCCCATTCTTAAGATAATCTTAAAAATCTAAATCATCTATGAGGGAGATCACAGTACAATGAAGCTGTAAATCAAATTTGAAGGCAATCCGACCATTGGTTAAGCCGTACGAAGCGAAACAAAATCTGTGGTGTTGCGGTACTCTTGCTGTATTATAAAAGGAGGTACTCTCTTCTATTCCAAATCAAGCAAGGACGTGGGAAGCAAGGAGTTGAAGTCCTAGGAGGCTACCTAGACTCCTACAACTAGTTTTTCTTCCTTTTCTTAGTTCTAGTTCTAGTTTTAATATGTCTTTTCTTAGTTAACCTCTTAGCTAGAGCTAGAGGTGAAATTTGTAGTTGGTTTCCATGCTTTAATTCTTTTATTTCAAGTACCCTTTTCTTAATTTTGGATATTGATCTTTTAGTTTGAATAAAGTTTGGTTTTTTAGAAGTTTTGTAAGAGTTTGTGTACTCCGGACATGATTTCCTTGCAATTCTCTGAGATTACCATGATTGGGTTGTTTGAATTCGAATTGTAGTAACCCTAGAGCATGCCATAGTCTCTTGGCATGGCCGTTACTTCAAAGGCTACAAGTTCAAGTTCTATGTGCTTCATTAGAACTAGAAATCTGATTTCCAGATTTAAGTGGGACTGTTTGTGCTTGAATGTTATATGTTCCAATTAGATGAGAGATGGGACTTTGATTCTAATTGTGTTGTACTTGGATGAATGGATTGGCATTGGACTACTACAAGTGAATCCTTGATGCTCTAGTTCTTCTTATTTTCAAATTTTTCTATTTCATGTGAAAAACTACTTTCTTAAACTTCTTAGATTCTAGTTATTAGAGTAGTTGGAATTGTTTACTTCTTTCCCTGTGGATCGACCTCGGTCTTACCGAGATTTATTACTACATCGCAGCCTTACACTTGAGGGAAGCGAACAAGTTTTTGGCGCCACTGCCGGGGAATTTAGTTAAACGGTTCTAATTGTTCTAGGAGCTATAGAGTAGTTTTAGTTAGGATTTTCAGTTTTGATAGAAGTAGATTTTCTGATTTTTTTTTAGATTACTAATAATTTTTTGTTTGATTTTGTATGACTTGTTGCTGACATAGATCTCACTCTATTGGGTAACATCTCCCTATCTCCCTTCTTTTTGTTCTTTTTTTCTAGATTAGGGTAGTTTCCATTTCCTTAAAATTTCATCATGTATGATTGGACGAATGGTGCGTATAAGTACCTCTTGGAGGATGAGACGTTGGATTGGCAGACCCAAACTCATTGTGATCGGGATCCTTCCAAGCATGAGTATTTTTCTGAGATTAAAAGAACCTCCACTACCCCCCACGTAAGACGATGCATGATTATATTAATGAAAGTAATATACATATTGAGACACGACGTAAGACGATGGGGGAATACCGGAATGAAGCAAAATCGAATAATCATCCGGGAAAAACATTACGTGATTACCGGATTGAAAATAACATGAGTGTTCCACCGGTTATGGTAGGAGGTGTGCAACAACAAAAGAAACGGGTGCATAGTGGCCAACCGGTTAAGACAATGTGTGATCACTTGTACGGATATGCCTATCAACCATTATATAACTCTTCATCCTACAATGCGTACGGTCTTAATTAGGAAAACCATCATTCTCCTTGTTCAAGGGACGAACCAACCGTGGTTATTAACAATCACCCTAAAATGTCTTCCTCTTGTGATGACATGTATACACAAATACTTGAGGAAATATGGAAAGAGTATGTAGAGGAACAATCAAAATCAAGCTTACTCGCCATCTTGTGAAGACGTTGAGCCCGAAATTGGGGGCATTGAATCAATCCCCTTTAATGAGGAGGATGGGGCTCCCAAGTCCCACCTTCTTCGGATTTAATGGATAGACTTTTAGAGGAGATTGATTTCGATGATCTCAATGTCATCATCAATTATGGTGAGTCCACTATCTCTTTTGGATGCTTTGAACTTAATGATGAAGAGATTTCAATGACGGTTGACGAACCCAAAGAATCCATTAAATTTGAAAGCGGTAGTGGGGTTGCCTACAATGAGGGCTTGGTGAATGGTTATGAACCTATGGTTTCTTTTTCCCAAGGGCATAATGATTATCAGTCTCTAGAGGATATGCATGCTAGAGAGATGGCCGAGGTTGATATTTTTGAGTCACTCCACCAACTTGCCATGCTTAATTTTAATGTGGAGAATGAGACTCCCATGAGTGAAAATTCAGATTCTTTGGACGAATGCTTGGCTGACTTTGAAAATTCAAACGACCCCATTATTCAAGAGATTGTTAAAACCTTCCAAACTTCCGACTTGGTGCCTCATACTAGTTATGGAGAACCTAGTTTGGAAAAATTCCACTCCATGGAGCGAGAGTCCCTCACCATCGAAACTGAATTTTTGCACTCACTCAAGCAAGATCATGATCCTTCATTTGACTATCTCGAGTATCTAGAGGAATGCTTGGCCCAATCTTATGATCTTGATAATGAGATGATTAAGGAGTTGGACATTTTGTTAGACACGATGTCAGTGCCTGAAGAACACCTTTCCACTGATTTACACTCTTTACCATTGTTTGTGGAAGCACCGTACAATTCTGAATTTGTGGAGGAGACATCTTTAATCAATGAAAACTTGATAACTGTCTCTCCACCATCATGGGTCCTTCAGCCCATTGAAAATTCTGATTGGAAGGACCCATTTTTAATCAATCATAACCCAAATCAGAATTTGAGGAGATATATTTTTGCTGCTCTTATCTCGCATGTGGTGCACATAAATATTGGACTTCAATGAAGACAAGCACCCATGTTTACTGTCGAGCAGGACTTTGGATGGTCCTCATGAGAAATTTATTGAAATTCATGAAGATCCTGCTCAAATTTGATCATGTAGTCGATCAGACTAATCAGAGGTAGGTAGGTAGGTTAGGATTTATTTTTCTGCAATTAGGATTGAATAAGTCTCATCGAGACAATGGAAGATGCTAGTATTGATCAACTTGCTACCTCAGGTATTCTCGTTCTCACTCTCCTTTGTTTTATTTCATTGCTCTCATGTCATGCTTATTGTATATCTTCTTACATTGAGGACAATGTAAGATTTTGGTTGAGGGGTGAGATGAGATTCCTCATCTAGCAGTTTGCAATATTTCAAGCATCATATGTGCAAATTTTTTCGAATTTTCTAAAAATTCAAAACTCTTTTAGAAAACCTTATTTCTTTGCATTTGGGATGATACGAGTATAAGAAGAGGTGATACGAAGTAAGTGATGTTAAAAGCTTTGAACTTCTCTTAATATAATGGTTTTATATGTGAATTCCCCTATTTATGTGATGGATAGAAAATTTTAACACTTTTACACCTAGTTCACATTACACGATTTTCATGGGTTGAAAGGATTATGTGATTTGTGGATTAGCTAGACTTTGATTTAAGGTGTTGAGAAACCAAGCCGGGGTACTTTGTCCATCCATGTCCATCGGAAAATAATGAAAGATATGGATTTCTAAAAATCCTATCTAATTTAAAAGAAAAAGGAAAAAGGAAGGATGAAATTGGGAATGATAGAAAAATGGTGGAAAATTTCGAAAAGGGCTACCTATTACCAACCGGGGGATGGTCTACCCGTAACCAAAGCCGGAAATGGGACGTAGTATGAAAGCCGTCGGAAGGACGGTAAGGCAAATTCCTGTCATAGGCTTGTTGTTGCTCTGTACACCTTGAGATCTATAGTTTAGTTGATCTATGCAGAAGATAATCCCAGAAACTCATGAGATGAACTTTCACTATGCACACTAGGTTGAAGTTGTTCGAGTTCTTCTATTTATCAATCAATCAGCGGAAATTTCATGTAGACACTTATTATGCTTTGAGAGTTTAAGGTTTCAACTTCTATCACTTAATTTCTCCAAATTTTATACTTGTATGTCTTGGAATGGATAGAAACATGGTTTCTGAAGGAGAGTTGGTTTGGAGGTTTGAAATTGTTTCACGCATGTTTTACTCGGGACTAGCAAAAAGCTGGTTAGGGGGTGTGTTGAACCTCTAATTTATACATGATATGGCCCATTACATCACATTATATGCATGGTTTGCATGTTTAAAAGGCCCATTTAATACAGGTTTTGTGATCATAGGAATGAGAGCAAACTTCATCTAATTGGAGACCAAAAAGAGACATTTAGGAGCCTTGGATGAAGACCCAAGGTGGGCCAAAGAAAGAAGAAAGCAAAGAGAGAGGAAGGAGAGAAGAAAAGAAAGAAGAAAAAATGTAGAAACTAGGTCTGACCGGTCAGCTGCACTCCCTGGACACCTGCAAGACAGGCTAGACCGGTCAAGACCGGTCGGCCATGCAATTTCACACTTCCAGATTCCCGTGTCTGGTTTTTCGGCCCAATTTTTTGGGCCGATATTGATGATATTTGGAAATCCAACACATCCATGTGGAAGAGGAGCTCGATGTCGAAATAACCCAAGTGGTTTCGTGTCGATCGGAGCTACGGATTGACCGTGGTGGAGAAAACAATACGAACTGTCCGGAAAGTTCCAGATTCCGCCTACTCCACTCTGGGCCGGTCCAGGTGACCCATCATTGATGATATGAAGAATCTACTTTGAGCATATTTTAGACTACATCCATATATGAATAACCACAAAGTTTCAAATCAAAAGGATGTGTGGTTTGATCGTACCGGTTGAAGAAAGATGGACCATCCAGAAAGATCTAACTGCGCAGACTTTATAAAAGGCCTGAGTGTTCTAATTTTCGCACCTAATTCTGGAATTTTTTTGGACAATCTAATCCATTTATCATGTAGAGGAGGAAGTTTTCTACCAATCTTAAAAATTTGAGATCAATCCAACCTTTGTACACTCCGGGACGTTGAAAGCAAGATGACTGGTTCTGAAGGTACCTGAATTGAGCGATTTTGAGAGGCGGTCCCTGATATGATTGGTGGGCCCATTCAGAAGATAATCTTGGAAATCTAAATCATCTATGAGGAAGATCACAGTACAAGGAAGCTGTAAATCAAATTTGAAGGCAATCCAACCATTGGTTAAGCCGTACGAAGCGAAACAAAATCTGTGGTGTTGCGGTACTCTTGCTGTATTATAAAAGGAGGTGCTCTCTTCTATTCCAAATATAACAAGGACGTGGGAAGCAAGGAGTTCAAGTCCTAGGAGGCTACCTAGCCTCCTATAGCTAGTTTTTCTTCCTTTTCTTAGTTCTAGTTCTAGTTTTAATATGGTTTTTCTTAGTTAACCTCTTAGCTAGAGCTAGAGGTGAAATTTGTAGTTGGTTTCCATGCTTTAATTCTTTTATTTCAAGTACCTTTTTCTTAATTTTAGATTTTGAACTTTTAGTTTGAATAAAGTTTAGTTTTTTAGAAGTTTTGTGAGAGTTTGTGTACTCCAGACATGAGTTCCTTGCAATTCTCTGAGATTACCATGATTGGGTTGTTTGAATTTGAATTGTAATAACCCCAGAGCATGCCATAGTCTCTTGGCATGGCTGTTACTTCAAAGGCTACAAGTTCAAGTTCTATGTGCTTCATTAGAACTAGAAATCTGATTTCCAGATTTAAGTGGGACTGTTTGTGCTTGAATGTTATATCTTCCAATTAGATGAGAGATAGGACTTTGATTCTAATGGTGTTGTACTTGGATGAATGGATTGGCATTGGACTACTACAAGTGGATCCTTGATGCTCTAGTTCTTCTTATTTTCAGATTTTCCTATTTCATGTGAAAAACTACTTTCTTAAACTTCTTAAATTCTAGTTATTATAGTAGTTGGAATTGTTTACTTCTTTCCCTATGGATCGACCTCGGTCTTACCGAGATTTATTACTACATCGTAGCCTTACACTTGAGGCAAGCAAATAGTAAACCATCCCCCGGTTGGTAACAGGTAGCTCTTTTCGGAATTTTCCACCATTTTCTCCATCATTCCCAATTTTCATCCTTCCTTTACCTTTTTCTTTTAAATTAGATAGGATTTTTAGAAATCCATATCTTTCGTTATTTTCCCATGGACAAGGATGGACAAAGTACCCCGACTTGGTATCTCAACACCTCAAATCTAAGTCTAGTTAACTCACAAATCACATAATCCCTTCAACCATGAAAATCGTGTAATGTGAACTAGGTTTTAGTGTTCAAATTTTCTATCAATCACATAAATAGGGGAATTCACATATAAAACCATTATATTCAGAGAAGTTCAAAACTTACAACATCACTCACTTCGTATCCCCTTTTCTTATACTCGTATCATCTTGAATGTATAGAAATAAGGTTTTCTAAAGGAGTTTTGAATTTTTACAAAAATCGAAAAAATTTGCACAATATGATGCTCGAAATGTTGCAATTGCTAGATGAGGAGTCTCATCTCACCCCCCAACCAAATCTTGCATTGCCCTCAATGTAAAAAGATATGCAATGAGCATGAACATGAGAGCAATGGTAAAATAAAAGGGAGTGAGAACAATAGTACCTGAGAGAGTCGATCATGGAAGTCTACAACTCCAACAACTAAATCTACTAAGCATAAAAAACTAAAAGAAACAACTAAACATATTTACGCTATAACTCCGTCAGACTAAGAGATCAATCATACTGATACACAGGATCATTCAGAGTGATGGACATGTCCTCTGAATCAAATTTCACAACAAATGGTTTAAGGCATTGTCCATTAACTTTAAAACAGTTACCATTCGCTGCATTCTCAATCTCGACAGCCCTGTGAGGAAAAACTTCTTTAACAATATATGGGCTGGTCCATCAAGATCACAATTTTTTTGAAAAAAGATGAAGTCAGGAATTGTATAAGAGTACTTTCTAACCCTCATGAAATGATTTCCTAAATATATGTTTGTCATGAAAGGTCTTCATCCTACTCTTGTAAATCCTCGAGTTCTCATACGCATCATTCCGGATCTCATCAAGCTCATTAAGTTGGAGTTTGCGAAGTGAGCTATCCTTGTCAATGTCAAAATTTAATGCTCGAATTGCCCAATAGGCTTTGTGTTCAATCTCCACAGGCAAGTGGCAAGCTTTCCCATAGACAGGTCTATAAGGGGACATTCCAATGGGTGTCTTGTAAGCGGTACGGTGAGCCCAAAGCGCATCATCTAATCTTAGTGACCAATCTTTGCGGTCTGGCCTCACCATCTTTTTCAAAATCTATTTGATTTCCCGATTGGAGATTTCAGCTTGCCCACTTGTCTGTGGGTGGTATGGGGTACTCACTTTATGCCTAATGCCATATTTTTCATTAAGGCTTCAAAAGGCCTATTACAAAAGTGAGAACCACCATCACTAATGATGGCTCGAGGCTTTCCAAATCTGGAAAGTATGTTTTCTTTGAGCAACTTTAAAACCGTACGATGATTGTTGGTTCTACATGGAATAGCCTCTATCCATTTATACACAGTCTACGACAAGCAATATATAGACATGTCCAAAAGATGAGGGGAATGGTCCCATGAAATCGATGCCCCAACAGTCAAAGACTTCAAGATGTTGAATTGGGGTAAGAGACATCATATTTCGACGGGATAATCCTCCTAACTTTTGGCAACGCTCGCATGCTTTACAAAACTCGTGGGTGTCCTTAAATAGAGTGGGCCAATAAAAACCACACTGCAGAATTTTTGCAGTGGTTTTCTTGGCAGAAAAATGACCCCCACATGCTTGATCATGGCAAAAGGAGATGACGGAATTATGTTCATCATCAGGGATACATTGCCTAATTATTTGATCTGGGAAATATTTAAACAATAGAGGTTCATCCCAGAAAAATCTGCACACTTTCCTTAGAAATTTACGTTTATCCTGCGCAGTCCAATGGATCAGCATCGCACCTGTGGAAAGATAATTGGCTATGTCAGCATACTATGGTGGATGCATAGCAACAAAGAGTTACTTATCAGGGAATGAGTCCTCAATAGGTGACTCGTCAATGGAATTAGGTAGGACTAGGTGGGATAGATGATCCGCCACCACATTTTCTACTCCCTTCTTGTCCTTAATCTCCAAATCGAATTCTTGAAGGAGTAGGATCCATCTAAGCAAACAGGGGTTGGCATCCTTCTTAGAAAGAATGTATTTCAGCACTGCAAGATCTGTATAAACGATGACCTTGGATCCTATTAAGTAAGGCCTGAATTTGTCCAAGGCAAAGATGACGGCTAGGAGCTCTTTCTCCGTAGTCGAGTAATTAACTTGGGCGGGATTCAAGGTCCTACTTGCGTAGTAGATAACATGAGGCTTCTTATCTTTCTTTTGGCCTAACACCGCCCCAATAGCATAATCACTCGCGTCGCGCATCAACTCAAAAGGTATGGATCAATCCGGTGGTTGCATGATAGGAGCGGTTGTTAACATGTCTTTTAGCTTTGAAAAAGCTAATTGACATTCAGCACTCCACTCAAATTGGTTCTCCTTTTAGAGAAGGTTACATAAGGGCCTAGAGATATGACTAAATTTCTTTATGAACCTTCTATAGAAACCGGCGTGTCCATGGAAGGACCGCACATCACGTATGCTTTTGGGTGGTGGTAGATTGAAAATTATGTCAATTTTTACCCGGTCTACCTCTATTCCATTGGAAGAGATGATATGTCCAAGGACTATTCCTCTTTGTACCATGAAATGACACTTTTTCCAGTTTAAAACGAGGTTCTTCTCCTCACACCTCATCAAGACCAACTTTAAGTGATTGAGGCACTCGTCAAAAGTACAACCAAAAATAGAAAAATCATCCATGAACACCTCAAGAAATTCACCCACCATGTCCGAGA
Organism: Liriodendron chinense; assembly: GCA_003013855.2. Classification (NCBI taxonomy): domain Eukaryota; kingdom Viridiplantae; phylum Streptophyta; class Magnoliopsida; order Magnoliales; family Magnoliaceae; genus Liriodendron; species Liriodendron chinense. The sequence goes on from ML058410.1 coordinate 881,375, forward strand.
AAATACTCAACATGCATCGTTGGAATGTGGCGGGTGCATTACATTGCCTGAATGGCATTCTTCGGTATGCGAAGGTACCAAACGAGCATGCAAATGTTGTTTTCTCTTGATCCTCCGGGGCTATCTTAATTTGGTTGTAGCCGGAGTAGCCATCTAGGAAGCAATAATAGGAATGACCCGCTAACCTCTCCAAAATTTGATCAATGAATGAGAGAGGGAAGTGGTCCTTCCTAGTGACAGTGTTGAGCTTCCGATAATTAATGCACATACACCAACCCGTGGTTACTCTAGTCGGTATAAGTTCATTGTTAGCGTTTTCTATGATGGTGATACCGGATTTCTTAGGGCAACTTGGGTAGGACTCATCCATTGGCTATCTAAGATGGGGTAGATAATACCCACGTCTAGTATCTTTAACACCTCGGCTTTGACAACCTTCATCATGTTTGGATTTAGCCTTCTTTGAGTTTGTCTAGTCATTTTTGCATTTTCTTCAAGGTGTATATGGTGAGTACAAACCGAAGAATCTATCCCTTTGAGATCCGCTATTGTCCAACCTATGGCTCCCCTATGTTCTTTGAGTAGCTCAATCAACTTGAGCTCTTAGTCTTTCCCTAGGTGAGAGGCAATGACAATTGGGAATGTTTCTTCTTGACCCAGGTATATATATTTAAGCTTGTATGGCAATGGTTTAAGGTCAAGCTTCGATGGTTTGATGTTAGATGGTAGAGGCCTTGATGTGGTTGGTGGCAATTTTTCAAAATGAGGCCTCCACCGGCTAGTACCAACTATCGGTCTCTCAATATTTAATGCTTGCACAATTTCACTTATGATGAGGTCTTTGGAATCCTCGAAATGTGCCAAGCGTATTTCCAAGCTTTCTAGTAGTTCAAGTTGGAGGAGCTCCTCTTCTTCAAAAGATTCGAACATGTTTACCTTGAAGAGCTCGTCGTCATCAACATCCCTATGCCTTTTGCCCAAGTGGAACACATTCACCTCTAATGTCATGTTCCTAAAGGATAATTGCATTACCTCGTTCCAGCAATCGATGATTACGTTTGATGTAGTGAGGGCCTAAAATCACCAGTATTTGAGTGCTAGCATTTAGAACCGATTGTGTGTCCAAGACGATAAAATCTACCGGGTAGTAGAATTTGTGAACTTGGACTAAAACATCCTCAACTATCCCTCTCGGTACACGGATCGATCTATCAGTGAGTTACAACGTGGTTTTGGTGGCTTTTAGTTCATCAAGACCCAATTGCTCATATACCGAGTACGGGATCAAGTTTACGCTTGCCCCCAAATCTAGCAATACACGCTCAATCCGGTAGTTTCCAATGATACATGAGATTATGGGACTACCGGGATCTTTGAATTTTGGGGGGGTCTTCTGAGTGAGAATGGTACTCACTTGCTCATTTAAGAAGGCCTTTTGCTGCACATTATATTTGCGTTTAGTTGTGCATAGGTCCTTTAGAAACTTGGCATAAGAGGGGATTTGTTTGATGGCATCAAGCAAGGGAATGTTTATCTTGACTTGTCTGAAAATCTCTAAAATATCATGAGAGTTTGGAAGAGATTTTGGAGCAACCAATATTAAAGGGAATGGTGCTACGTGTTCGCTCCCCTCAAGTGCAAGGCTGCGATGTAGTAATAATCTCGGTAAGACCAAGGTCGATCCACAGGGAAGGAAGTAAACAATTCCAACTATCCTAATAACTAGAATCTTAAGAGGTTTGTGAAATCAATTTTAAACATGAAATAGAAAAATCTGATAATGAAAAAATAACTAAAGCATCAAGGATCCACTTATAGCTCTCCTTAGATGCATAATTCGCTGTGGTTTCTCACTTTCTCAACTAGAATCGAAATTAAGTCCTATCTAGCTAGATGATAGAGCAGTTAAAACAACAATCTGCCATATGTGTGATACATGATTCTTCTCAATTCAAGTTAGGACTTGAGCACACTCAATTGCATAGATCAATCCTAGTTCCAATAGGTTAACATCACAATCATAATCATCATTAAATTCTGTCACAGAGTATAACTAGATTATGATTTGAACTCAATTCAAATCACATAAACAACCACACACAGGCAGAAATTCCAGAAAAGTAGAACTTTTGGTATGAAGTTCCCACATGAGGATCATAGGTTTAGAGCGTATTAAATCTGATTCCTCGGAGCATACAGGTCTAGAATAATTTAAAACAATTAAGAACACAAGCAATTCTTCTAAACATCCATGAGCCATCATAAGATTAAGAAAAACTACTTAGAACTTTTATTCAAACTTCTAAAAACCATTGTTCTTCAATAAATCCAACTTAAAACCAATAAAGCAAATTAAAACATCTAGGTAAACTATAAGCTTCACCTCTTAGCTCTAGCTAAGAGGTTAGTTAATGAAAAGCATAAAAACAAACTAGAGCTAGAACTAGAAGAAGAAGAAAACTAGTTGTAGGAGGCTAGGAAGCCTCCCAGGTCTTGAATCCTTTGCTCCCCACGTTTCTAGATGCCCTAGGAAGAGAGTGGAGGTGGCCTTTTATAGAAGAAATCCGAGAATTTGCGGAGAAGTACCGCTCTTGCGCAATGAAATCCATATTTGGAAACATCCTAGCGCAATTAGGACACTAGCTGGCCGGTCGGACCCCCCTGGCCGGCCGGCCGGAGCTGAGCAGTGTAGAACCCAACTCCCTGGACCTCCTTCTGCACTGGCCGACCCACCAGCTGGTCGGTCGAACCAAGGGTCGGCCTTCACAAATTTGTCACAGCGAAAATGTTGTTTCTGAACAGTTTGGCCAGCCAGTCGGTGGCAGTGGCCGGCTGGCCGGTCAGGCATAAAAGTTATGGATTTTTCACTTATTCTTCCTCTCTCTTCATTGCTCTTTTATTCCACTTCTTGTCCTTTATTTCTTTGATCTTCAAGGCATACAAAGTGACTCTTTTAACCATGAATTGGTGAAGTCTCCCTCTCATTCCTATAATCACAAATCCATGCATTAGATTAGTCTTTAAATCATGATAACCATGCATAATGAGGGATGAATTGGGGTTAGAATATGCACAATTAAGAGCTCAACACTACGGGCTTATAAATGCGTTCCTTTTCTTGTGGGGCTAAGTTGGATTCGTCCTCATCCTCAGAATTTACCGGATCATTAGGCTTGTCGGCCTTCATTGGAATAGATTTGTCAATTTGTTTACAACTTCTAAGAGTGGTGATGGATTTGGCTTGCTCCATATGTTGGTTGAAGGGATCAGGAATGCTTACTTCATGTACTTGCTTTGGATTGGGCTAAGGTTGGGTTAGAAAGGTCCATTCCCTACCATTCAAGCGTCCCTTAATCTCATCAACTGAGACTTTAAGCTCTTGGAACATTTGCAGATTCGTTTGGTTAATTTGTGTTTGTCCTTGTATAAATGCTTTTAAAGTATCCTCCATTAAGAATTGAGGTGGGGCTATATTTTGCATGGGTGGCCCTCCTTGAGAGTTGGTAGGATTGCCCATGGGAGCATTCTTCCAACTGAAATTTGGGTGGTTCTTCCAAGTAGAATTGTATGTATTACCCACCGGTCCATTGAAAGGCCGTTGATAACCATATGTGGCATTTGCGTGTTCATGTAACACCTCTTGAAATGCAAGGATTGTACGATAATCTTGCGTAGCGTGTAGATTGGTAAAACAAATCCCACATATGGTCTCAATAGCTTCATTAGACTTCGAAACTCCACTTTTACTAAGTTCCATGGCCTCGATCTTCCTTGTGAGGTTGGCTAACCTTGCATTCACACCATCTTCCTCCTTGAGGATATAGATCCCTCCTTTCTCTTTTTCTTGAGTAGGCTCGGGGTTATTAGATTTATCCGAGGTATCCCATGATTGGGCATTCTCGGCCAACATATCCAAATAACTCTAAGCTTCATCTGAATTTTTGCTCATGAACTCACCGTTGCACATCATCTCTACGAATTGACGCATATTGGAAGTTAATCCATCGTTGAAGAAGTTTATTATTCGCCAACTTTCGTAACCACGATGTGGCAAGCAAGTAGGAGGTCCTTAAACCTTTCCCAACATTGGAAGAAAGATTCACCCTCTTTAGTCAAAAAATTCATTATGGCACTTCGAAGGGTGTTCATTTTATGAGCCGGGAAGAACTTTTTCAAGAATTCTTGGGTCATCTCGTTCCATGACCCTATCGAGTGTGGTTTAAGAGAATGAAGCCAAGTCTTGGCTCTTTCTTTTAATGAAAAGGGAAAGAGTTTAAGTTTAATGGCATCTTCTGAAACATTAGTGTATTACAAGGTAGCCACCACTTCTTTAAATTCCTTTAAGTGCAAATATGGGTTGTCAGAGTCTAGCCCATGGAACTTTGGTATAAGTTGAATTACACTCGACTTTATATCAATGTTTCCCCCGGTTGGTGGTAAAACCACGTAAGAGGGTGTAGTTGCACGGGCCGGTTGTAGGTAGTCCCGTAGTGATCTCATTGGGGGGACGTTGTGTACCTCATTCTCTCCTACTCTCTCTTGATTTGCATTTGTCGTTGCAGTATAGTGGTAAGTATTCCCGCTTGTCATGCGGGTGACCCGGGTTTGATCCCCAGCAGCGGCGCCAAAAACTTATTCACTTGCCTCAAGTGCAAGGCTACGATGTAGTAATAAATCTCGGTAAGACCGAGGTCAATCCATGTTGAGCTCTTAATTGTGAATATTCTAACCCCAATTCATCACTCATTATGCATGCTTTTCATGTTTAAAGGACTACTCTAATGAATGATTTGTGATTGTAGGAAAGAGATGGAGATTTCACTGATTCAAGGCTAAATAAAACACTTTACATACATTGAAGATCAAGGAACCAAGTGCAAAAGGGTTGAAGAATGAAGTAAAGGAGAAGGAAAAGAAGAAGTGAAGAAAACTGCAGTTAAGACCGGTCGTGCGACCGGTCGTCCATAGCCCAGGACCGGTCGTCCGACCAGTCCGAGCATTTAATAGAGACCCCTTGCTGCCTAAAGTTCACTAGACCAGTTAAGACCGGTCGTTCGCCACTCAGACCGGTCGTCTGACCGGTCAGGCACTCAACAAGGGAAAAACAAAACTCACTAGACTATTTTTTATGTTTTAAGACCGATCGTGCGATCGGTCGTCCATGGGCTCAGACCGGTCGGACGACCGGTCGACAGAGTAATAGAGCTTGTCCGTGAAGCTCCGATTTTCTCTGCGCAATTGCATGATTTCTTGCACAATCTGGAATCTTCCGCTCCAACTTATAAAAGGCCACCTCCACTCTCTTCCTAGGGAATCTAGCAACGTGGGGAGCAAAGGATTCAAGACCTAGGAGGCTTCCTAGCCTCCTACAACTAGTTTTCTTTTTCTTCTAGTTCTAGTTCTAGTTTTGTTTTTAATATGCTTTTCATTAGGTAATCTCTTAGTTAGAGCTAAGAGGTGAACTTTATAGTTTTCTTAGATTGTTTAATTCGTTTTATTGGTTTCAAGTTTGGATTTCTAGTGAAGAACAATGGTTTGAAGTTTGAATAAAGTTCTAAGTAGTTTTTCTCTTAATCTTATGATGGCTCATGGATGTTTAGAAGAATTGCTTGAGTTCTTAATTGTTCTTGAATGATTTTAGACTTGTATGCTCTGAGGAATTTGATTCAATACGCTCTAGACCTTTGATCCTCATGTGGGAGTTTCAAACCAAAGTTCTACCTTTTTATTCTAAAATCTGAATATTGTGTTGATTGTTCATATGATTTGAATGAAGTTCAAATCATAATATAGTCAAGTCTTGTGACAAGGTTTGATGATTATTATGGTTATGATCTTAATCTATTGGAATTAGGATTGACCTATGCAATTGAGTGTGCTCAAGTCCTAACTTGAATTGAGGGAATCATGTTGATGAGCAACGCATATGACAGATTGATTTGATAATATAACTGCTCTATCATCCGGCTAGATAGGACTTAATTTCGATTCTAGTTGAGAAAGTGAGAAACCATAGCGAATTATGCATCTAAGGAGAGCTATAAGTGGATCCTTGATGCTCTAGTTAACTTTTCATTATCTGATTTTCTATTTTATGTTCAAAACCAATTTCACAAACCTCTTAAGATTCTAGTTATTAAGATAGTTTGAATTGTTTACCTCCTTCCTTGTGGATCGACCTCGGTCTTACCGAGATTATTACTACATCTCAACCCTACACTTGGGGAAGCGAATAAGTTTTTGGCACCTTTGCTGGGGAAGAGGCTAAACGGTTCTAATTGTTCTAGTAGCTATAGAGTAGTCTTAGTTAGGTAGGAGTTTTAGTTTTTCTAGAAGTAGCTTTCTAATTTTTTTTCTAGATTACTAACAATTTTTTGTTTTTGGGTTTTGTAGAAACTTAGTTGCTAACATAGTTCTCACCTTCACGTGTAACATCTCCCCTTCTCTCTTTCTTCTTTTTGTTTCTCTTCCTAGATTGGGATTGTTTCAACTTCTTATAATTTCATTATGAATGATTGGACGGGTGGATTGTCTAAATACCTTTTGGAAGATGAGAGGTCGAACCAAATAAAAAATCATTATGATTGGAACCATTACAAGCATGAATATTTTCCAAATACTCAATCTACTTCTAATACTCCCCTAAGTAAGACATTGCGAGATTACTGGAATAAGAACAATGTGCGTAACTTTTCACTGGGTAAGACAATGGGAGAGTATCGGAAAGAGATGAATAATGTTCCACCGGTTAGAACAATGTATGATCAATTATTTGCCTACACATATCAACAACCATCTAATAGCCCAACTTATGACATGCATAATCCTAATAGGTGGGAGCATCAAAATTTTAATTTGGGAGATCAGCCAACCATGGATGCCAACAATTATCCTCAAGAGTTTCTTTCTTATGAGCCACAACTGACACGAACTCTTGAAGATACGCTGCGAGAGTTTATGGAAACAACTGAGCAATGTATACAAAATATCTCGCCATCTCAAAATCCTGAACCCGACATTGGGAACACCGAATCATTCCCCAACCATGAGGAGGATGAGGCTATCCAAGCCCAACCCTCTTCCGATTTGATGACTAAACTTTTAAGGGATGTAGATCTCAGTGATCCCAACATTACCATCGATTATGGTAAATCAACTATCTCTTTTAGCTATTCCGATTTGAATGATGAAGAGATTTCAAGGACGGTTGATGAACCTGAGGAATCTATAAAATCTGAAAGTCATAGTATAATTGCCTACAACGGGGGTTTGAAGGATGATTGTGAGTCCATGATTCCTTCTTCCAAAGGGCTAAATGTTTATGAGTCGCCGAAAGATATTCTTGCTAGAGAGATGGCCGAAGTCGATATTTTTTAGTCCTTCCACCAACAACACATGCCAGATTCTATTGTGGAAGAACACCCTTGGGTTGAAAATTCTGTTTCTTTGGATGATGTTGTAGCACAATCTGAAATTTTAGATCAACCAATGTTAGATGATGTGCTTACCACTAAATCTGAAAAATTTTCTTTAGAAGACCACCCCACTATAGAGGAGGAATTTCTTACCCTTGAAACAGAATTTCCTCAATCACTTAGGGAGAACGAGGACCCTTCATCCGACTCTCTCGATTTCCTAGAGGAATGTATGACCCACCCCTATGATCTGGATGATGAGATGATTAAGGAGTTGGATAGTTTGCTAGACACGGTGTCAGTGCCTGAAGAACACCATTCCACTTATTTACGCTCTTTACCATTATTTGTGGAAACACCATGCAATTCTAAATTTATGGAGGAGACAACCCAAACTAAAGAATACTTAATGAACGACTCTCCACCATCATGGGTTCTTCAACCCATTGAAAATTCTAATTGGGAGGACCCATTTTTAATCAATTACAACCTAATTCAGAACTTGAGGAGATATCTTTTTGCTGCTCTTATCTCCTCTTTATATGCATGTGGTGCACACTATGATTGGACCTTAATGAAGAAACGCACCCATGTGTACATTCGATCAGGACTTTGGATGGTCTTCATGAGAAACCTATTGAAATTCATGAAGATACTGCCCAAATTTGATCATATAGTCGATCGGACTAATCAAAGGTAGGTAGGTAGGTTAGGATTTCTTTCTGCATTTAGGATTGAATAAGTTTCATCGAGACAATGGAAGATGCTAGAATTGATCAACTTGCTACCTCGGGTACTCTCGTTCTCACTTTCCTTTATTTTATGTCATTGCTCTCATGTCATGCATATTGCATATCTTATTACATTGAGGACAATGTAAGATTTTGGTTGGGGGGTGAGATTCCTTAGATGAATCTACTAGCTTTTGTGACATTTCGAGCAATTATGTAGAATTTTTAAAAATTTTCTAACAATTCAAAACTCCCTTGGAAAACCATGTTTATATGCACTTGGAATGTCGTAAGTATGAAAGGACGAAAGATGTAGTGAGATGATTTTGAAACTCTTAAAGGACTTGTAACATGATGGTTTTCTAATTAGATTCCCCTATTGATTTGATTGATAGAAATATTGAAATACTTTTACTCCTAGTTCACGTTACATGATTCTGATGTTTTGAAAGGATTATGTGGAATTGTGGATTGGTTAAGTTTGGATTTGAGGTGTTGAGAAACTAAGCCGGGGTACTTTGTCCATCCTTGTCCGTGGGAAAATAATGAAAGATATGGATTTCTAAAAATCCTATCTAATGAAAAAGAAAATGAAAAGGAAGGATGAAAATATGGGAATGATGGAGAATATGGTGGAAAATTCTAAAAAGGGCTACCTATTACCAACCGGGAGATGGTCTACCAGTAACCAAAGCCGAAAATGGGACGTTGTGTGAAAGCCGTCGGAAGGATGGTAAGGAAACTTTCTGTCATAGGCTTGTTGTTGATCTACACACCGTTAAATCCATACCTTAGCTAATTCATGAAGAAGGTAACCCTGAAAATCCATGAGATGAGCATTCACTGAGTACACTAGGTTAATTTGTTTAGATCCTTCTATTTATCAATCAATCAGCGAGAATTTCATATGAACACTTGTTATGTTTTTGGAAGTTTAAGTTCTCAACTTCTATCACTCAGTTTTGCTGATTTTCGTACTTGCATGTCTTGGAATGTATAGAAATACAGTTTCCGAAGAAGAGTTGGGTTTTAGAGAATGAAACTTATTTCACGCATGTTGTTGAGCTCTTAATTGTGCATATTCTAACCCCAATTCATCACTCATTATGCTTGTTTTTATGGTTTACAGACTAAACTAATGCATGGATTTGTGATTGTAGGGATGAGAGAGAGGAATCATCAAATGAAGACTTAAAGAAGCCAATTAGAAGCAAAGAAGACCAAAGGACCAAGTGAGAAAGGGTGGAAGAAAGAAGCAAAGAAGAAAAGAAAAGAAGGAAGAAGAAGACACCCACGACCGGTCATCCGACTGGTCGTCCAAGTCCCAGGACCGGTCGTCCGACCGGTCTGATCACTCAGTAGGAGGGGCCACAGGCCACAACTCACTGGACTATCCACGACTGGTCGTCTATGGCTCAGACCGGTCATGCGACCGGTCTTTGAATATATTTTCTGGGCTGAAAAATCTCAAAACTCTCTGGACGATTTGGACGTTTTTGAGACCGATCGTGCGATCGGTCGTCTGCGTAATAAGGTGTGTTCTACAAGTCCCGAAATTCTCTGCGCACTACGTACTCTTACGTAATTTTTAGAAGATTTTGATGCTGCAAAGCCTCCCCACTATAAAAGGACACCTAGGGATCGTTCCTAGGGTATCTTAGAAGAGTTTGAGGAAGGTGAGAGGCGATAAAAGTGGATTTCGGAGTTCCACAACTCCTTCTAGTTTGCTTTCTCATTTTTATGTTTTTCCTTAGTTGTTTCTTGTTTCCTTGGATCATGATCGGCTAAACCTCTTAGTTATGGCTAAGAGGTGAAGCATGTAGTGAATCTAAGATGTTTCAGTTCGTTTAAGTTGGTTTTCAAGTTGGATTTCATGTTTAAGAATAATGGTTTGAAGTTAATACAAGTTCTAAGTAGTTTTTCTTAGTCTAATGATGACTCATGGATGTTTGGGAGAATTACTTGAGTTCTTAATGGTTGTTTGCTAGTCTAGACCTGTATGATTCGAGGAATTGGAGTACGCTCTAGTACTATGATCTTCATGAAGGAACCTCCTACCAAAGTTCTACTTTTCTGGATTTCTGTAGTATGTATGGGACTGTGTATATGATTTGGATCAAGTTCAAATCATAATCTAGCTTTGTCTTGTGACAGGACTTAAGGATGGTTATGATTGTGAACTTAGCTTATTTGAATTGGGACTGACCTATGCAATTGAGCATGCTCACCCTAGCTTGCATTGAGTGAAGCATATACATTGTTCATACATATAGCAGGTTGTTTGGTTTAACTGTTCTATCATCCGACTAGATAGATCTTAATTTCAATTCTAGTTGAGAAAGTGTGAGACCACAGCGAATTGAGCATCAATGATTGCTACAAGTGGATCCTTGAACCCCTCGTGCCTTTTTATAATTGTTTACTTCAGTTTAAATTCAAAGTTGTTGCTTACATCAATCTCCTACAAATCTGGTAGTTAGCTTCTCAATAGAAACTATTGGATGTGTTTGTGAATTCCTACATAAGTCCATGTGGATCGACCTCGGTCTTACCAAGTTTATTACTACATCGCAACCCTACACTTGGGGAAGCGAACACATGTTTTGCTCAGGACTAGCAAAATGCCGGTTAGGGGGTGTGTTGAGCTCTTAATTGTGCATATTCCAACCCCAATTCATCACTCATTATGCATGCTTTTCATGTTTAAAGGACTACTTTAATGCATGATTTGTGATTGTAGGAACGAGATGAAGATTTCACTGATTCAAGGCTAAATAAAGAACTTTACATACATTGAAGATTAAGGAACCAAGTGCAAAAGGGTTGAAGAAGGAAGCAAAGGAGAAGGAAAAGAAGAAGTGAAGAAAACTGCAGTTAAGACCGGTCGTGCAACCGGTCGTCCATAGCCCAGGACCGGTCGTCCGACCGGTCCGAGCATTCAATAGAGACCCCTTACTGCCCAAAGTTCACTAGAACAGTTAAGATCGGTCATCCGACCGGTCAGGCACTCAACAGGGGAAGAACAAAACTCACTGGACTATTTTTTATGTTTTGAGACCGATCGTCCATGGGCTCAGACCGGTTGGCAGAGTAACGGAGCTTGTCCGTGAAGCTCCGATTTTCTCTGCACAATTGCATGATTTCTTGCACCATCTGGAATCTTCCGCTCCAACTTATAAAAGGCCACCTCTACTCTCTTCCTAGGGCATCTAACAACGTGGGGAGCAAAGGATTCAAGACCTTGGAGGCTTCCTAGCCTCCTACGACTAGTTTTCTTCTTTTTCTAGTTCTAGTTCTAGTTTTGTTTTTAATCTGCTTTTCATTAGCTAATCTCTTAGTTAGAGCTAAGAGGTGAACCTTATAGTTTTCTTAGATTGTTTAATTCGTTTTACTGGTTTCAAGTTTGGATTTCTAGTGAAGAACAATGGTTTGAAGTTTGAATAAATTTCTAAGTAGTTTTTCTCTTAATCTTATGATGGCTCATGGATGTTTAAAAGAATTGCTTGAGTTCTTAATTGTTCTTGAATGATTCTAGACCTGTATGCTCTGAGGCATTGGATTCAATACGCTCTAGACCTTTGATCCTCATGTGCGAGCTTCAAACCAAAGTTCTACCTTTTTTTTCTCAAATCTGAATATTGTGTTGATTGTTCATATGATTTGAATGAAGTTCAAATCATAATATAGTCAAGTCTTGTGACAAGGTTTGATGATTATTATGGTTATGATCTTAATCTATTAGAATTAGGATTGACCTATGTAATTGAGGGTGCTCAAGTCCTAACTTGAATTGAGGGAATCATGTTGATGAGCAACGCATATGATAGATTGATTTGATAATATAACTGCTCTATCATCCGGCTAGATAGGACTTAATTTCGATTCTAGTTGAGAAAGTGAGAAACCATAGCGAATTATGCATCTAAGGAGAGCTATAAGTGGATCCTTGATGCTCTAGTTATCTTTCCATTATCAGATTTTCTATTTTATGTTCAAAACCAATTTCACAAACCTCTTAAGATTTTAGTTATTAGGATAGTTTGAATTATTTACCTCCTTCCCTGTGGATCGACCTCGGTCTTACAGAGATTATTACTACATCATAACCCTACACTTGGGGAAGCGAACAATCCACAGGGAATTAGAGAATAATTTCTAAGTTATTCTAGCAACTAGGATTGTAACAATTTAGAGGTTTAATTGAAAGAATTATGCTAAAACAGTAACTTTAAGAAAAACAGTAATTAAAGGCACTAAGGCTTTCAAGAATCCACTTGTAGTAATCCCATGTCAATCCAATCAATCCAAGCATGATACATAACTAGATTTGACGTCCTATCTCTCATCTAGTTGGAAGATAAAGCATTAAACACATTCAGTCCCCACTCAAGTTGAACTTCCAAGTTCTTGTCCCATTCAACCACATGTAAAATTCGAATTCATAGCCTTCGGAGTAACAGCCATGCCTATGGACTATGGCATGCTCAAGGGTTACCATAATTCGAATTTACTCAAGCAAAACATGATAATCTCAAAGAATTGCAAGGAATCCATGTCCGAAGCACATGAACTCTCATCAAACTTCTAAAAATATCAACTTTAAGAACTAGAACATTCAAAATTCAAACTTGAAGTAAAGCTACTTGAATTAAACTGAATCAAACATGAAATTGGTTATAAGCTTCACTTCTCAGCCTTAGCTGAGAGATTCTACCCGAGCATTGTCATACTACAATTAGAACTAAAAAAAAAAACTAGAAAACGTAAAAACTCGAAGTTTGGAGGGTTGCAAACGCTCCACGACGGCTTCCTTCCTCTCCCACGAAGTTCTTTAGCTTCTATGATGCCCTAGGAAGAGCCCCTAGGTGTCCTTTTATAGTGGGGAAGCTCTCTTGCATCGAAAACATCCAGAATTTGCGTAAGGTTATGCAATGCACAGAGAAAATCAGATCTCAAAATAGAAAGCTTGTTGTTTAGTGCATGGCCGACTGGTCGAGGCCGATCGGACTGAGCTAGCCGGCCAGTCTTGACCGGTCGGACCTATTCTTTGACAGTCCAGGGAGTGCAAGAAGGGGGGCGACTTGTTAGCCGTCCGGTCTTGACCGGTCGGACCCTCCTTGTCCTTTGTCCAGCGTGTACAACAGAGTTGGCCGACCGGTCACGACCGGTCGAAGCTCTTTTCCTCTTCATTTTCTTCTTTTCTTTCTTCTCTTTTCTTCTTCCTTTTTTTGGTCCACCTTGGCCTTCATTCAAAGGGCCATAAATACGCTCTTTTTGGTCTCCAATTGGGTGAAGTTGCTCTCATTCCTATAATCACAAAACAAGCATTAGATGGGCTTTTTAAACATGAAAACCATGCATATAATGTGATGTAATGGGTTGGCAAATGTATAAATTGGAGGTTCAACACTAATCCAATGCATGTTTTATGTTTGTAGGAATGAGAGAGTGAATTCACCTATTTGTCACTAAAAGAACACTTCTTTAAGCCATTTGATGATGAAGGTGAGCCAAGAGAATGGAAGAAGAAGCAAGGAGAGAAGAGAGAAAGAAAAGAAAAAAATCAGCACAATCAGTGCGGCCGACCGGTCATAACCACATTGCTACCCTCTCTGAGCATGCTAGACCAGCCACTGACCAGTCCAACCGGTCCTGACCGGTTGGCCAGCCCAGTCCGACTAGTCATGACCGGTCGGCCACTCCCAATTGCAGAAAAAACACCAACTTCTTCATGAAGCTCCGATTTTCCCTACGTAGTCCGTAAGTATTGCACAATTCTGAAAGTTTTTGAGTTGGTCGAACATCAAATCTATAAAAGGACACTTAAGGCTCGTTCTAAAATCATCATAGAAGGCTTGGGAAGTCCCGGGAGGTGAAGAGGATCGTCGTGGAGCGTCTACAACTCATCTGAATCCATTTTTTATGCTTTTTAGTAGTTTTTCTTTGTTTTTAGTTGAAGTATGATAATGCTCGACTAGAACCTCTTACCTAGGGCTAAGAGGTGAAGCTTGTAGCTAGTTCTAATGTAGAATTCGTTTTATTTAAGTACCTTTACTAAAGTTTGGATTTTTAAACTTCTATTTTGAATAAAGTTGGAATTCTTTATGTTTTATGAGAGTTCATGTACTTTGGACATGAGTTCCTTGCAATTCTCTGAGATTACTATGTTTGGATTAATTCAAATTGAAGTGTCGTAACCCTTAAGCATTCCATGATCTCTTGGTATGACTGTTACTTCGAAGGCTATAAGTTCAAGTTCTATGTGCTTCATTAAAAGTAAAATTTGATTTTCTGACTTAAGTGGGATTGATTGTGATTGAATGCCTAATCTTCCAACTAGATGCGAGATAGAACATTGAATCTAGTTGTGTTTATGCTTGGATGAATGAATTTATATTAGACAACTAAAAGTGGATCCTTTAATTCTCAGATTTTTGTTCGCTTCCCCAAGTGTAGGGTTGCGATGTAGTAATAATCTCGGTAACACCGAGGTCGATCCACAAGTACTTATATAGGAATTCACAAAACACTTCTAATAGTTTCCATTGAAAAACTAACTAAACAGAATTTAGTAATCTGATGTAGAGAGATATTTTGAACTAACTGAAGGTAATCAATTAATAAAAGGCACTAGGGGTTCAAGGATGCAATCCTTGGTGCTCAATTCGCTATGGTTTCTCACTTTCTTAACTAGAATCGAAATTAAGTTCTATCTAGTCGGATGATAGAGCAGTTAAATCAAACAATCTGTCATATGTATGATTCATGTATATGATTCACTCAATGCAAGCTAGGACAAGCATACTCAATTGCATAGGTCAGTCCCAATTCCAATAGGTTAAGATCACAATCATAACTATCATTAAATCCTATCACAAGATAAAACTAGATCATGATTTGAACTTGATCCAAATCACATACAGTCTCACATACTTCAGAATTTCCAGAAAGTAGACTTTTGGTATGAAGCTCCCACATGAAGATCATAGATCTAGAGCCTATTCCAATTCCTTAGATCATACAGGTCTAGACTAGCTCATAACAATTAAGAACTCAAGCAATTCTTCCAAACATCCATGAGTCATCATAAGATTAAGAAAAACTACTTAGTACTTGAATTAAACTTCAAACCATTGTTCTTCAATAGAAATCCAACTTAAAACTAAATTAAACGAGTTGAAACATCTTAGATTTACTACAAGCTTCACCTCTTAGCCCTACCTAAGAGGTTTAGCCGTTCATGATCCAAGGAAACATGAAAACAACTAAACAAAGCATAAAACTAGAAAGCAAACTAGGAGGAGTTGTAGAACTCCAAAATTGACTACCGCCGTCTCCCACCATGCTCAATCCCTTCTAAGATGCCCTAGGAACGATCCCTAGGTGTCCTTTTATAGTGGGGAAGCTCCGCAGCGTCGGAATCATCTAGAAATTGCGTAAGGATACGCAGTGCGCAAAGAAATCTGGAGCCCAGAATAGAAATTGGTTGTTTCTATATGTGACCAACCGGTCTGGACCGGTCGGATTGGGCTGGCCGACAGGTCACGACCGGTCGGACCTGATCTGGGATAGTCCAGGGAGCTTGTTGGAAGTAGACAGGCTCTGGCCGAATGGTCAAGACCGGTCGGCCTTGTTGTATTCCTGGTCCAGAGGAGAAATAGGAGATGGCCGACCGGTCTAGACCGGTCGTGGCCCCCCTGGCCAACCGGTCAAGACCAGTCTTGGCCTTTTTCTTCTTAATTTTCTTCTTCCTTTCTTCTCTCTCTGGTTCCTTCTTTCTTCGGCCCACCTTGGGTCTTCATCCAAGGCTCTTAAAGAGATCTTTTTAGTCTTCAATTGGGCGAAGTCCCTCTCATTCCTACAATCATAAAATCATGCATTAGGATAGTCTTAAAGCTTGAAAACCATACGTAGTTAGTGATAAAATGGGGTTAGAATATACACATTTAAGCACTCAACAATTTTCCTTTACTATTTACTGTTTTCTGTTTAATTCTTAAAACTGAATTCTAAAACTGTTTAGATCAAAGTTATTAAAATAAGTTGGGATCGTCTACTCTCATTCCCTGTGGATCGACCTTTGTTTTACTGAGTTATTACTACATCGCAAGCCTTGCACTTGAGGCAAGCGAACAGTTCCACATGTGTAGGAAGCAACGGGATGAGGATGATGAACTCTTTGAATTTAACATGATTGAATCTTTTGAGGAAGAGGAAATCCTCCAACTAGAACCACCTTAAAGTTTAGAAGGATGCTTGGCATATTTCGAGGACTCAAATGACCCCATGATATGCGAAATTGTGCAAGCAATTGAAGAAAAGAGGCCGGCAATAAATACTATCCAATGGAGGCCTCATTTTGAAAAATTGCCACCAACCACATCAAAGTCTCTACCGTCTAATATCCAACCACCGAAGCTTGACTTAAAACCATTGCCATCTGAGCTGAAATATGCTTATTTTGGCCAAGATGAGATATTTTCGGTTCTTATTGCTTCCCATCTAAGAAAGGACCAAGAGCTCAAGTTAATTGAGATGCTCAAAGAATATAGGGGAGCCATAGGATGGACTATAACGGACCTTAAAGGGATAGACCCTTCGGTATGTACTCACTGCATCCACCTCGAAGAGAACGCCAAAACTACTAGACAACCTCAAAGGAAGTTAAATCCAAACATGATAGAGTTTGTCAAAGCTGAGTTGCTCAAGCTACTAGATGTTGGTATCATCTACCCCATCTCGGATAGCCAATGGGTGAATCCAACCCAAGTTGTCCCTAAGAAGTTCGGTGTTACCATCATAGAAAATGCCAACAATGAGCTTATACCAATAAGAATTATAACCGGTTGACGCATGTGTATTGATTAGCAAAAGCTAAACATGGTCACTAGGAAAGACCACTTCCCTCCCCCATTCATGGACCAAATTTTGGAGAGATTAGCAGGCCATTCCTACTATTGCTTCCTTGATGGCTACTCTGGGTACAACAACATTGAAATTGCCTCGAAAGACCAAGGGAAAACTACATTTACATGCCCATTTGGTACCTTTGCTTACTGAAGAATGCCATTCGATCTATGTAATGCACTTGCCACTTTCTAGAGATGCATGTTGAGCATATTTTCCGACATGGTGGGCCACTTTCTTAAGGTTTTCATGGACGACTTCTCAATTTTCAGTTGTACGTTCACTGAGTGTCTTGACCACTTGAAGTTGGTCTTGACCCAATGTGAAGAGAAAAATCTTGTGTTGAACTGGAAAAAGTGTCATTTCATGGTACAAAAGGGGATAATCCTTAGACATATCATATTATCCAATAGAATGGAGGTGGACAAGGACAAAATTGAATTCATTGCTAATCTACCACCTCCCAAGAGCATATGTGATGTGTGGTCCTTCTTAGGACACGTCAGCTTTTATAGGCGATTCATTAGGGACTTTAGCCATATCTCTCATCCTTTATGCAATCTCCTCCAAAAGGACAACCAATTCGAGTGGAATGCCGAGTGTCAAGTAACTTTTTCAAAACTAAAAGACATGTTGACAACTGCACCAATCATGCAACCACCTGATTGGTCGCTTCCTTTTGAATTGATGTATGATGCGAGCGACTATGCTGTTGGGGCGGTGTTAGGACAAAGGAAGGATAAGAAGCCCCACGTTATTTACTATGCGACAAAGAAAGGAGAAGAAGCCCCATATCGCCCATAAACAAGTGGGTAAGCTGAGATTTCCAACTGGGAAATTAAACACATTCTCGAGAAAAATAGTGAATCCGGATCGTAAGAATTGGTCACTTCGACTAATCGATGCGCTTTGGGCTTACCATATGGCTTATAAAATCCTGATTAGAATGTCCCCCTATAGATTTTCTATGGGAAGGCTTGTCACTTACCCATGGAACTTGAACACAAAGCCTGTTGGGCAATTCAGGCATTGAATTTTAATGTTGACAAAGCTTGCTTGCTTCGCAAACTTTGATTAAATGAGCTTGACGATATCCGAAACGATGCTCATGAAAGTTCGCGGATTTACAAGAGTAGGATGAAGGCCTTCCATGATAAACATATACTTAAAAAATCTTTTCATCAAGGCCAAAAAGTACTATTGTATAACTCGTGACTTAATCCTTTTCTGGAAAAGTTGTGATCTCAATGGACTAGTCAATATATCGTTAGAGAATTTTTTCCCCATGGGGTTGTCGAGGTAGAGAATTCAATGAACGGTAATTATTTCAAAGTAAATGGCCAAAGATTGAAACCGTTCATTGAGAAATTTGATTAAGAGGACATTTCTATCTCTCTGAATGATCATGTCTATCAGGATGTTTAATCTCCTAGTTTGATGAAGATTCTCTTTCTAAAAGTGGGATTAGGTTTCTTTTATTACTTTGAGTAGGTTTATTTTTGCATTTGTTATTTTGTTTCATTAGTTTAAGTTGTTGGAAAAAGTAGAAAAACTGATTCAATTTCCTCCAGTACTCTCTGTTATAGTTAAAATGTGGTGGTCGGAGAATCTCCCGAGGACTCGAGACGTGCGAGCACCCTTATTACAGTATTCGACTTGCGAGCCCAGCTGGTCAAGGCTCGCACATGGGACAAGTATGGCGCACAGTTATCGAGTCACCGAGCCCTTATGGTCGATGCTCGAATATTAGGAGAATACGGAATCCCTTTCTCAACATGCGAGCAGCTCGGCTCGTGGTCGCCGAAAGGGGTCGCATCTCAACATGCAAGCGAGTAGTTACTTCCAAATCAAAGCATTCTCCGCCATTATAGTACCAGCAGCTCGTATAGACCGATTATGGGCTTATCTTTGCCCGTGGCTCCAGATCTCAGCGGATCACTATCAAGAAACGTAATCGACCAAATGTCTAATTGGGTTAGGCCGTTCCCTTATTTAAGGATCAACAAGATAAACACCTTATCCCCGTAAATCAGCATTAATCTTGACGTCCTACATAACAGAGTAGGTCATTTGGATCTATATAAATGGATGGCTTCATCGATAAGAAGGTACACAATCTCTGAGCTTCAAATCCTTTCGTTTCCTTTGTAACCATGTCCCATCTAACTTAAGCTTCGGAGGGCCAATGTCTGGACGCCGGCCACCCATAGTTTTCCTTTGTGCCTTTTCAGGTTTATGAGGAAATTGCCTTGAAGGGAGGTGAACATCTGGAGGACCCTGTTACAGAATCTGACGTAAACACTCTCTATCTTACCCCCTTTATTTTAACATTGCTCTCATGTTGCATTCATTGCAAATCTTCTTACATTGAGGATAATGTAGAATCTAGGTTGGGGGGTGAGAATCCTGCAGCATCTAGTATTTTTGTAACATTTCGACCATAAATATTTTCTTATTTTTGAACTTTGTTGAAATTTTTTCAATTTTTTACTTTTAAACTCTCTTAGAACGTTGATTTCTATAAATTCAAGTATACGAATATGAATTGATGAGATAGGAAGTAACTAGATTTTGCATATTCATAATCATTGGTTGATAGTTACTATTGAGTTCCTTTTATTTAATTGACTTATCAAAAAGTTTTGAACGTCAATAGACTAGTTCACATTACACTATTAATTCTCACGATTAGTTGTGAAACTAGATGTTGTTTGTTGGGTTAGTTTAGAACTTAGAAGTTTTAAAACCCAAGCCGGGGAGTATTGTCCATCATGTTCAAGTGAAGAAATTGAAATAAGTGAAATATTTGGAAAAGGTGTTGAATTGAAAATCGTTAAATTATGACTATTGAAAAGGGCTACCTACAACTACATAGGGGAGGGTCCACCATAACCCAAGCTGGCCATGGAAGTAGTGTGTAAGCTGTCGATAGAAATGGCAAGGCATTCTCTTGTCATAGGCTTGCAAAGTTCAAAGTATGTACTGTCTGGGTCCCTTTCCCTAACCAAACACATAAAGGAGGTATGAATTCTAATTATGAGAAATCAAATTTCATTGGTCACACATAGGACATGGATGTTCGAATTCATTCTATTCGTCAATCAAGAAGTTGGAACTCATGTTAGTCACTCACCATTCATTGGAAGATGGGCATGTCAATAACCTGTTATTAAGCATCTTTAATTGTCATAATTGTACAACTTGAGTTTCATAGAAATAAGTTTTTTGAGAGAAGGTTGGAAGTTAGGGAATTGAATTGTTTCAAGCATGTTTTGTTCGGGACTAGCAAAATGCTGGTTGGGATGTGTGTTGAGCATTGAATTGTGCATGTCTAAACCCCAATTCATCATGCATTTATATGTTTTTAAATGTTAAAGATACCATCTTATGCATATAATTGTGTTTACAGGTAATGGAGCGAGATCACATATGATTTAACGCTAAACGCAAGGATTTAGAATGATGAGGAATCAAGTTTCGAACAAGTAAAAGCAAGGAGAGAGGAATTGACGAAGAACGGAACTCTAACAGACCTGAAAAGTGCAGAAATAGGGAGTTCGGGTGCCCTAGACATTTGGTCGGGCACCCTAACCTAAGGAAAATCAGACAACAAACTCGCTGGACATTTTTTGGCATTTTCAGGCGTCATGATTGGGCGCTCGACGTAGGGTTCGGGCACTCGACGACTAGGTCAAGCGCCCAATATTGTGCGCGCCGAAATCACTTTTACACCCAACAAAGGCGGTAGTCTGATTTTGGCTATAAACGGATTCCTCCACTCTCATCCTGAGACATCCTAGAAGAGCCTTGGAAGTGTTGGAGGTGGAGGATCTCGAAGTGGTGGGATGCTGGAAATATATTCCAATGGAGATGATCCATGTTCCTTAAAGGAGTAATTTTTCTAGCTTTTTTTTTTTATATAATTTTTATGTTTTTTTCAATTTTTCTTTTGTTTTCTTGTTCAATCATGTCTTTGGTTGGCTAGACCCCTTACCTAGGGCTAAAAGAGGAAGCTTGTAGTTAGGATTAATGTGTAATTCATTCATACAAGTACTATAAGCTTTGATTTTGGATTTTCATATTCTAGTTTGAATAAATTTGATATTTTCGAATAGTTTTGAAAGCCTTTGTACTCCAGACACAAGATGTTTGCAAATTAATTTCTTAAAATGTCCATGTTGTTTGAATGAGATTTGAATTGTAGTAACCCTAGATCATGCCATGATCTCTTGGTATGGCTGTTATCCGAAGGCTGCATGTTCCTCTTCTCTGTGTTTCATTAGAACTAGAAGATTTTGATTTTCAGATTAAAGCTTGGTTTGTTATGCACATGAATGCAATATCTTCCAATTGGATGAGAGACAGGACTTTGATTCCAATTGTATATGTTCTTGGTGAATGGATTAGCATTGAAACTACTACAAGTGGATCCTTGAATGCTCTAGCGTGTTTTAATTTTTGAGTTTAGTAAAATTATGTTTTCTGTTTTTGAATCTCACTTACAATTCCAAACTAGTTAAGCCAATTGGAATTGGGTTTACCACCATCCCTATGGAACGATCTCGGTCTCACGATTGAATTATTACTACATCGTAGCCTTGCACTTAAGGCAAGTGAACAACCACCAAAATGAAACATGCAACCCCATCTCCCATTTTCCCTAATCTCCATTCAAATCCACCATCATCACCATTATCAATGTCATGATCTGATTTCTTAAAATGCAATTATTAATGACGTTCCATGTGAATTCATCTAGATTCTTCCCATCATCAATCAAGTTGAAAAAATCCGAAAAGAAATAAGGAACAAAAGGAGGAAAAAAAAAAGTACTGTAAACCCTAGCTTAGGAGAAAGGAGCTCTAGCCACTGCAGATAGATGAAGAAGTATAGATGGAAACAAACCCATCACTTAGGGTTTCCTTCTTTGTGCGCGAGAGCAAGAGAGGGAGAGGGAGAGGGAGAGGGAGGGATTTGGGGGTTTTTAGTGGGGGGAGAGAGAGAGAGAGAGAGGGTTCGGGATTTTAAGGCAAGAGCCCAAAAATGAGACAGATCCACGTCTTAGGTGGATCACACCATGATGTATGTGTTTTATCCACATCGTGCATCCATTTTTCCATCTGCTTTTAAGGCAAGAGCCCAAAAATGAGACGTCCAAATCTCAAGTGTAGTACCACACCATAGGAAAACAGTAGGGATTGAATGTCTACCATTAAAATCTTCCTAGGGCCCACTGTAATGTTTATTTGCCATCCAACCTATTGATAAGGTCACATAGACCTAGATGAAGGGGAAAAAATATATCAGCATGATACCAAACTTATGTGGCCCCCAAAAAGTTTTCAATAGTAAGCGTCAATCCCCATTGTTTTCCTGTGCTGTGGTCCACCTGAGATTTAGATATGTCTCATTTTTGAGTTCATGCATTAAAATCAGATGGCAAAATGGATGGATGAAGTGGATAAATATATAAATTATGGTGGACCTCACATAGTTTACTCAGTATGCAACCTGCTTTCGGAAGTTAAATGGACGCGAATTTCCTACTCAATTTGCAACCTCCACATAGTTTTCTCTCTCGCCCATGGTTTGTGTGCTACGCAACTCAACTTTTACCACATGGAATTTCTTTGGGCCTTACCATGATGTATCTGTTAGATCCATGCGGTCCATCAATTTTTTCTAATTAATCTAAAGCATGAGACGAAACAATGAGGCACATCCAAAGCTCAAGTGGACCACACAATAGAAAGCATCATGATTAAATGAGTAACGTTGAAACCTTCATATAGTCCACTGCGAGGTTTATCTGCCATCTAACCTCTTCATAAGATCACTCAGACCTGGTGAAGGGAAAAAACAAACATCAGCTTGATCAGAGCTGTTTGTGGCCTTAAAAAGTTTTCAATGGTAGGGATCCAATTCCCACTATTTCCTGTCATGTGGCCCACTTGACCTTTGGATCTTCTTCGCTTTCTATCTCATGCCTTAAAAGGTATGAAAAAAATGAATGGACGGTGTGGATCTAATACATACAATATGATGGGGCCTATGGAATTTCCACATTTCAACGGTTTTAGATTTGTTCTCTCTCCAACGAAACAACAAAATTTATTGACGTGTGAAATTTACATGGCCCATGATGATTTATTTCTTGGATCTACACTATTCAAACATTTTGTCAGAACTTTTTAGGATAAAATCCTAAAAATAAGGCAGATCCAAAGCTCAAGTGGAAAACAACGTAGGAAACAGTAGGAATTGATGCTACCGTTGAAAAGTTCTTAGGGCCACAGACGACTCTAAGCAAGTAAATATTTGTGTTTTACTTTCATCCCCGTATGGGTGACCTTATGACCAGGTTAGATTTCAAATAAGCCTCACACTTGGCCATAGGAAGGTTTCAATGATAGTTTGTGTAATCGTCACTGCTTTCTTTAGTGTGGTCCACTTGAGCTTTAGATGCATCTCATTTTTGGAATAATGCTCTAAAATTATCTATAAAAATTGATGGATAGTGTGGATGTAACACAAAGGTCATGGTGAGGGGCGGAGAAGTTCCACCCATTAAAAGTCATGCTATGTAGCACGTAGTGTACTCGGAAGAGAGAAATTTGGGGTATTTTGTGAGCTAGAGTTATCAGAAATGATGTGGGGGAATGAGAATCGCCAGCACTAAAATATCTTATGCTTTCAACACAGACGATCCGTACTCTTTATCCACATCGTAAGTGAAACATTCCAGTTTGGTTCCCAGTGCACGTGGATATTCCCACTGTTTCTGGGTGTGACTTGGGTGAGACCTTGGAACCAGTGATGCCGGTGATACCCTGAACCTAGGGCCCACCTAGATGTATTCATTGTATATCCATGCCATTCATCTGTTTCTTCATATTATTTTAAGATGCATTCCAAAAAATAAAGCACATGTACATTTTTTGTGGACCACACTACAGGAAGCAGTGCTCATTGAACGTCTACCATTAAAAACTTCCTGGAGTACTGTTCACTTCCCCAAGTGTAGGGTTGCGATGTAGTAATAAACTCGGTAATACCGAGGTCGATCCACAGGGACTTATGTAGGATGTCACAAACTCATCCACAAGTTTCTATTGAAGCTAACAATCAAAGTTTGAATAAAATGTGTGTGATTAACAGTTTAAGCTAAATTGAATGTAAACAATTATAAGAAGGCACTAGGGGTTCGAGGATCCACTTGTAGCAATCCTCGATGTTCAATCCGCTGTGGTTTCCCATTCTCTCAACTAGAATCACCAGTCAGGTCTATCTAGTCGGATGATAGAACTGTTAAACCAGAAGTCTGTAATATGTAAGTTCTGTGCATAAAGTTTACTCAACTCTAGGCTGATCTGAGCATGCTCATTGGATAGGTCATTCACCTTTTCTATAGGTCCAATTCCCAATCATAACCATCCTCAAGTCTTCTCACAAGACAAGGCTAGATCATGATTTGAACTGGATTCAAATTATATGCACAGTCCATACATATTCCAGATAATCAACCAAAACTAGAACTTTGGCATGAAGTCCCTTCATGAAGAGCTTAGTGCTAGAGCGCACTCCGATTCCTCAGATCATGCAGGTCTAGACCGTTGCAAACCAAATAAGAAGATAAGTAATTCATCCAAACATCCATGAGTCATCACAAGACTAAGAGAAATTACTTAAAAACTTGAATAAACTTCAAACCTTAGTTCATAATCATGAATTCCAAACTGAAAACCACTTAATTACGAATTAAAACATCTTAGATTCACTACAAGCTTCACCTCTTAGCCCTAGCTAAGAGGTTTAGCTGCTCATGATCCAAGGAAACATGAAACAACTCCTAAAAGCATGAAAACAGCAAAGCAAACCAAAAGGAGTTGTGAAACTCCAATCTCCACTTCCATAGTCTCCAACCTCGCTTCAAGCCTTCTAGGATACCTTAGAAACAATCCCTAGGTGTCTATTTATAGTTTGGAGGCTCCCCAACGTCGGAAGAATCTGAAATTTGCGTAACACTTACGCAGCGCAGAGAATTTCGGGAAGAAATTAGAAAGTTCTAACTCAGTACGCATGGCCGACCGGTCAAGACCGGTCGGCCTCAAGTGAAAATACTCCAGCAGGTATGCCCGACCGGTCAAGACCGGTCGGGCCTTGTAGAACCTCAATCCAGCAAGCCACTCCGACCGGTCAAGACCGGTCGGATGTTTTTTCTTCACATTGCAGCAACACTGACCGACCGGTCTTGATCGGTCGGTCCTATTCATTGAATTCCCAGCAGCACTGTCCGACCGGTCATGACCGGTCTGGCCTCCTTGGCCGACCGGTCACGACCAGTCAGCACTTTTTCTTCTTTGCTTTCTTCTCTTTCTTTCTTCTTTTCTCTTCTTTCCTTGCTTTCTTCTCTTTGATCTTCCTTCAATACTTCATCCTATGGTCTTCAATACTTGTAAGGAGCCTCATTTAGCTTTCAAATGGTGAGCTCTCCATCTTGTCCCTACAATCACGCATCATGCATTAAGTTAGTTCTTTAAACGTATATATCGTGCATAATGAGTGATGCATTGGGGTTAGAATATGCATAATTATGAGCTCAACAAGTACACTGTAATATTTATTAACCATCCAATCTGTTGATAAGTTTACATAGACAAGGATAAAAGGAAAAAAAAAACAAATATCAGGTCGATAAAAAACTTTTGTGGCCCACAAAAGGTTTTTAATGGTCATTAACTAGTGTTTCTCATGGTGTGGTCCACTTGAAACCACTGTATAAGATATTCAACAAAGACCACATGCAAATGCATGCCATAAAAGAGACATCTTAAAGACGACATGCATATGTTCGCCGTCATAGAGATACATTAAAGACGGCGTGAACATGCACTATAATATTTATTGACCATCCAATCTGTTGATAAGTTTACGTAGACAAGGATAAAGGGGAAAAAAAACAAATATCAGGTCGATAGAAAACTTTTGTGGCCCACAAAAGGTTTTTAATGGTCATTAACCAGTGTTTCTCATGGTGTGGTCCGCTCGAAACCACTGTATAAAATATTCAACAAAGACCATGTGCAAATGCATGCCATAAAAGAGACATCTTAAAGACGACATGCATATGTTTGCCGTCATAGAGATACATCAAAGACGGCATGAGCATGCACGTCGTATAAGAGATTCATTAAAGACAACATGCACATGTACGCCATAAAAGAATTGATCAAATATTGTGGTGCACATATATGCCGTAATAATGTGCTTTAATGGCATTCTATTAGTGAATGTCATTAACGTGGATATTTAACAATGTTCAATTAGTGCACGCCATAATAAAGGGTCATTGATGATGTTCTTTTACAGCACGCCGTTAATGTTGCGCTGTTAATACACAATTTTGTTGTAGTTATCTCCCACTCAATTATGTTATTGTTCATCTAGCTCATCTTATAACAACCAAAATAAAAAAATTACAATTAAAATAATCAGAGGCGTAGGACTAGCTGGAACAAGTTGTTTTCCTACTAATGTTTGAGTACTAAGCGACCACCTAACTAGTACTCAATAACCCAAGTTTTGTAATTCCTTTCCTGGTCCGCATGACCATATTAGATGGAGTTAACTGCTAATATGGAGTACTCGGTCAACATACTTACTTATCCAACTTAACGAGTTATTCTGAAAACTTAATTTTTTTACAAATAAAGATTTGAATCCTTTTAAACTAATATTATAATAATATATATTCCTTTTATAAGATTATTGTTTGTAGGTATTTTTTGTCAAAAACTTAATATTACCGCCAGATAAGTGTTCGAGTGCATAGTAATAGTTCTAGAAACTTGTAGCTGTAATGGGATCTTATCCAGGCATATGTGTAATTTAGAATCAATCAAACTACTTTCCTAACCTACTTGAGTCTAACCAATCAATGGTCCTTCATTAACTGTTGCCTTGTATTCCACGCAAACAAACATTCCCTTAACTAAATTCCCTCAACTATAGATTGTGCAGCGAAAGCTCAGGAAGAATATGCTATGTTTAGTCTTCATTAAGATAGGTAAAGTATAATTGCATGCTACTGAAAAGGGGACATTTTTCCTTAGTTGTATGCTGCTCAAAAGGTGAACGGCTTCCTTACCTAAGATGCGAGTATACTAAAATTTCGTACCAAGGAAAGGGCTAACAGTTTTTATCTTATGGTAACTCTATCTCCCATGCACATGGCATACATGCACCGGCAATCGGGACCATCCAAAATTGAGGACGCGTTGCTGAGAAGTCACTTTGATTGGAAGATCCTACCATTAAATTGGAGGTGTGATAAATCAGGTAGTAAAGCTCATTTGATCAGTCTCCACATACTCAGTCAAACTCCAGATTGCAGTTGATCTACGTTGACCAGTCACTGCCATTTTGATAATGGTGGTGAACCATCATGCTATTCTAGTGCTATACGGAATTGCTACTTTGCTTCACGTGAACATTTTGTCGGGGAACATGATTATCAACCGAATAAACTTACTAGGGTCGTCCACTTTATCCTCTTCACAAAGAAAAATATGCAACTAATTAAAGCCACCAAAGGATCCTAAATCAAGACTAGGGTTGGTTAGCGCGGTTTGTCTGAATCTACTCGGACTAGATTGTACCAATCTGCCAATTCCATTTAACCGATTTGATTAGTCTCTGGTGAGTTGTGCTTACTCAGATGATGAAGCGAGTTGGCCCAAGTATCTCGTTCATTTACACTTTCCATTTTAACCCATTTTGTACGAATTTTCACACATATCTTTTTACTTTTTCACATCCAAACTTTAGATCCAGGTTACCTGAGCCATACGACATGATTTGAAGCTTCCGTCGTGGTAAGTTCAAGAATGACTCATCATAAAGGTGGATTGAAGTGGGTTTTGGAACCCCCCAAAGCAAGGTAAAACATCAAAATTTTCCTCCGTATTTTTCCAGATTTTTTCCCAATATATACCCAAGGTAGAGTGAGACCCCAAAGTGCACACCGTTTTAAAAATGTATTTTTTTTACTTGCAAGTACTTTTCTAGGGACCGTTTTCTAGAGATGAAAATGCCTCTGCCATTAAGAATAGAAAATGTTTAGGTTTACACGTTCAAAATTTCAATTTATCTTATGTGCTATCCGACAATCTTCATACTTTCTTACTACAATCTCCATCAATCTTCTGTGCTTTCACTTATAAAATAGTCTCTCTTAAAAGAGCTTCATTTGGTGGTTGATGCTACAAAAGGTACAATTTAAATAAAATGATGAATGACCAAACTATTCACAGTCGTGTTTTGTAGCTTATTAGAAAACTAATGGAATTACATTTCCAACAAGCCAATGATCATTCAAATACAAAGTGTAACAAGGAAGATACCATGTGTTTACCAAAGGTGTGTTGTGCTAACAGTGCGAGCAATGTGGGTTACGCCATCAAAGACTTTGGACCACTTTTGAAAGGTCAAATAGTCTTTAAATGAGATGATTTGTCCTATTTGAAGCTTGTTGAATTATCTTTCCAATGAGCTCTGTTCGCTCACCTCAAGTGCAAGGCTGCGATGTAGTAATAAATCTCGATAAGACCGAGGTTGATTCATAGGGAAAGAGGTAAACAATTCCAACTACTCTAATAACTTGAATCTAATAAGTTTTTAGAAAAAATAGTTTTTAAGAACTAAATAGGAAATCTGAGATTTGGGTAGAACTAGAGCATCAAGGATCTACTTGTAGTAGTTCAATATCAATCTATTCATCCAAGCACAACACAATTAGAATCAAAGTCCTATCTCTCATCTAATTGGATGATATAACATTCAAGCACAAACGGTCCCACTTAAATCTAAAAATCAAATTCCTAGTTCTAATTAAGCACATAGAACTCAAACTTGTAGCCTTCGAAGTAACAGCCATGCCAAGAGACTATGGCATGCTCTGGGGTTACTACAATTCGAATCTAAACGAACTCATCATGGCAATCTTAGAGAATTGCAAGGAACTCATGTCCGGAGTACACAAACTCTCATAATTCATCTAAAAATCTAAAATTTATTCAAACTAGAAGTTCAAAATCTAAAATTAAGGAAAATGGTACTTGAAATAAAAGAATTAAAGCATTAAAACCAACTACAAATTTCACCTCTAGCTCTAGCTAAGAGGTTAAGTAAGAAAAAACATATTAAAACTAGAACTAGAACTAAGAAAATGAAGAAAAAATAGCTGTAGGAGGCTAGGTAACCTCCTAGGACTTGAACTCCTTGCTTCCCACGTCCTTGACTACCTTGGAATAGAAGAGAGCACCTCCTTTTATAATACAGCAAGAGTACCGCAACATAACATATTTTGTTTCGCTTTGTACGGCTTAACTAATAGTCGGATTGCCTTCAAATTTGATTTGTAGATCCCTTGTAATGTGATCTTCCTCATAAATGATTTATATTTCCAAGATTATCTTCTGAATGGGCCCACCAATCATATAAGCGACCGCTTCTCAAAATCGCGCAATTTGGGTACCTCTAGAACCAGTTATCTTGCTTTCAATGCTACGGAGTGTACGGAGGTCGGATTGATCTAAAATTTTGAACATTGGTAGAAACCTTCCTCCTCTAGATGATAGATGGATTAGATTTTACAAATCAACTCCATAATTAGGTACGAAAATTAGAACACTTAGGCCTTTTATAAAATCTGCGCAGTTGAATATTTCTGGATGGTCTATCTTTCTTCAACCGGTACGATCAAACCACACATCTTTTTTATCTAAAACTTTGTGGTTATTCATATATAGATGTGGTATAGAGGATGGTCAAAGTAGATTCTTCATATCATCAATGATGGGCCACCTGGACCATTCCAGTGTTGAATAGTGAAATCTGAAAACCTTCTAGACAATTCGTATTGTTTTGGCCACCAGGGTCAATCCGTAAATCCGATCGACACGAAACCACTTGGGTTATTTCGGCGTCGAGCTCTTCTTTGACATGGTTGTGTTAAATTTTCAAATATAATTAAGATGGCTCCTGAAACTGGATCAATAACAAACCAATGACAGGAATTTGCCTTACCGTCCTTCCGACGACTTTCACACTATGTCCCATTTCCGGCTTTGGTTACGGGTAGACCATCCCCCGGTTGGTAATAGGTAGCCCTTTTCGAAAATTTACACCATTTTTCCATCACTCCCAATTTCATCCTTCATTTTCCTTTTTCTTTTAAATTAGATAGGATTTTTAAAAATCTATATCTTTCGTTATTTTCCCATGGACAAGGATGGACAAAGTACCCCGGCTTGGTTTCTCAACACCTTAAATTAAAGTCTAGCTAATCCATAAATCACATAATCCTTTCAACCCAAAAGAATCGTGTAATGTGAACTAGGTGTAAAAGTGTTCAAATTTTCTATCAATCATACAAATAGGGGAATTCACATATAAAACCATTATATTAAAAGTAGTTCAAGACTTGTAACATCACTCACTTCGTATCTCCTTTTCTTATACTCGTATCATCCCGAATGCATAGAAACAAAGTTTTTCAAAAGAGTTTTGAATTTTAGAAAAATAAAAAAATTTCTACATAATTGCTTGAAATGTCACAAAAGCTACTAGATTCATCTAAGTAATCTCACCCCCCAACCAAAATCTTACATTGTCCTCAATGTAACAAGATATGCAATAAGCATGACATGAGAGCAATGAAATAAAACAAAGGAGAGTGAGAACGAGAGTACCTGAGGTAGCAAGTTGATCAATTCTAGCATCTTCCATTGTCTCGATAAGACTTATTCAATTCTAATTGCAGAAAAATAAATCCTAACCTACCTTCCTACCTTTGATTAGTTCGATCGACTACATGATCAAATTTGAGCAGGATCTTCATGAATTTCAATAAATTTCTCATAAGGCCCATCTAAAGTCCTGCTCGACAGTAGACATGGGTGCTTGTCTTCACTAAAGTCCAATCATAATGTGCACCACATACATGAAAGGAGAAGATAAGAGCAGCAAAAATATATCTCCTCAAATTCTGATATGGGTTATGATCAATTAAAAACGGGTCCTCCCAATCAGAATTTTCAATGGGCTGAAGGACCCATGATGGTGGAGAGACATGAAAGTACGTCGGGTAGTCTAAAACGACACCCACGTATGCGTGCGGAAGCGTAAGAGCAACTAGAATTATGGCTAAACCTATAGGAGGGGGTGATTAGGACCTTTTTTGAAATTCTTTTCGCCTACTTATATAATTCAACAAATCAAAGTAAGCAAGAACACTTTGGCTTCTAAGCCTAAGTGGTTCCAATCACGAGACTAGCATATGATTAAGCAATAAACAACCTAGTCTAAAGTATGCACAGGTAATCAAAAGATTTAACTAAACAAGCTCCTAACCTATGCAACCTATGTAGACTTATGAGAATGGATCAATGAGCTCAAGTCTCACAACTAGTGAAAGTACATCTTGTGTGTGGATGAGCCTAATTAGTGCCTAGCATACATTCCTATCAAGCATTCATAATAAGACAATTAAACTAACAATGCTAAGATATTAATGTGCTCAATTCAATCATAAACACAAGCATGTATAGTGGTTCGACTTTGGGTCTACTCCACTCCCGGTTCAAGTACTCAACTCCTTTGAGCACACTGGCATTCACTATCAGAGATTTTAAATGAGGTTCACCTCTCGACCTTTACACGGAGGTTTTACCGGTTCACCTCTCAACCATAAGCGGAGTTTTGGACAAAAGGCTAACTTCAACCCAAACGGAGTTTTGGACATAGGCTAACTCTCAACCCGACTCACGTTCATTCCTGTGACGGAGGCTCCCCCTTGAAGACTTAGTTTAGGCTCGGCAAACGGGCCAAGGAACGGCTAACGTCCCTAGATCGAGTTTGACAAACAAACTCTAAATGGACTCTCAAAAAGGACAACCTTAATTGTCGGATGAGCCCCTTGTTTAGCGTTGGTTTGGGTTGCTTGATCTCCGCTCTCCCGTGCTTCAATCAGCTTCCCTTGCTCCCATGATCGTGTTGCCGTTGCGTCGCCAATGCCTCAGCCACACTTGATTAAACACCTTGCATGTGATGCCTTTAAGATGCCTAAGGTGCTAGGAGGGTAGGTTTGAGAACTCTACAACTAATGGGAATGGGTTGCCTAGAGGTTCTCTCCTACAACGATCTCATCTTAGAGTTTTGGACAATGATTTGACAATCAAGAATGCTCGAAACTCTAGAGATCAAGAGGAGATGAAGGTCATCTTCTTCATGAGCTTGGAATGCTCTAATCTTGTATTAAAGCACAAAGAAGATGCCTTGCATAGGTTGGGAATGAGCCTCAAATGGTCTCCAACAATGGTGGCTTCACTCCTCTCGAAATCCCTCTACTTGCCCCTTAAAACAAGCCAAGCCCATTTATAAAAGAATGCACAACGGATTAAAAACAGGCAAAAAACGGCTAGTGCCGACCGGTCGTACGACCGGACGTCCATGGTCCACGACCGGTCGGCCATAGGCCAGAGCAAAGACAGAGCTCGCTGTCTAAAGGATGGTGCACTGCACGACCAGTCAAGATCGGTCGGCCAGGGGTCCACGACCGATCGTCCAGGGTCCACGACCGGTCGACCCTATGGCCTGCACACACCAACAGCCTGCTGACTCTCTGGACTGTCTGTCCGACCGGTCTTGACCGGTCGGCCAGGGGTCCACGACCGGTCGTGACTGGTCGGACAGGCCTGGGTTCAGCCTACTATTTTGCTGACCCATCCATTCTCCAACCCTCTCACTTAGGCCAAGTTTTAGGTGATATTTTGGGACACCTAGGGCTAATCTATGATCACTAAAGGTTCTCTAATATGGTCAAGGTCATCAAAGAGGTTAAGGGGTTGGGTTTTGGTCAAGGTTAAGGCATCAAGGCATCACTTTTACCTGATTCTTCTTCCTTGATGCAGCGGGGCCATCTGAGTCTTCGGTCTTCGTCTTCATTGGACTCAACCGACACTAGACTCACTGACGTAAGTGATTGACAAACAAGGTGCACTAGTATGCCACAGAAAAGTGCACTAACAAGACATTCGTCAAGTTTTCATTGGTTAAAGTTGTCTCCTCCACAATTTCAGAATTGTGCGATGCTTCCACAAATAATAGTAAAGAGTGTAAATCAGTGGAATGATGTTCTTCCACCACCGACACCGTGTCTAAGAAAATATCCAACTCCTTAATCATCTCATCATCAAGATCATAAGAGTGGGCTAAGCATTCCTTTAGGAAATCGAGATAGTCGGATGAATGATCATGATCTTGCTTGAGTGAGTGCAAAAATTCAATTTCAATGGTGAGGGACTCGCCCTCCATGGAGTGAAATTCTTCCAAACTAGGTTCTTCATAACTAGTATGAGGCACCAAGTCAGAAGTATGCAAGGCTTTAACAATCTCTTGAATAATGGGGTCGTTTGAATTTTCAAAGTGAGCCAAGCATTCATCCAAAGAATCTGAATCTTCACTCATGGGAGTCTCATTCTCCACATTAAAATTAAGCATGTCAAGTTGGTGGAGTGACTCAAAAATATCAACCTCGGCCATCTCTCTAGCATGCATATCCTCTAGAGACTCATAATCATTATGCCTTTGGGAAAAAGAAACCATAGGTTCATAAGCATCCACTGAACCCTCATTGTAAGTAACCCCACTATCGCTTTCAGATTTAATGGATTCCTCGGGTTCGTCACCCGTCATTGAAATCTCTTCATAATTAAGTTCAAAGCATCCAAAAGAGATTGTGGACTCACTATAATTGATGATGACATTGGGATCATCAAGATCAATTTCCTCTAAAAGTCTATTCATTAAATCCAAAGAATGTGGGACTTGGGTAGCCCCATCCTCCTCATTAGAGGGAATTGATTCAATGCCCCCAATTTTGGGCTAAACGTCTTCATAAGATGGTGAGTAAGCTTGATTTGATTGTTCATCTACATACTCTTTCCATATTCCCTCAAGTATTTGTGTATACATGTCATCACAAGAGGAAGATGTTTTAGGGTGATTGTTACTAACCACAGTTGGTTCTTCCCTTGAATAAGGAGAATGATGGTTTCCCCAATTAAGACCATACGCATTGTAGGATGAAGAGTTATATGATGGTTGATAGGTATATTCGTACAAGTGATCACGGATTGTCTTAACCGGTTGGCCACTATTCACCTGTTCCTTTTGTTGTTGCACACCTCCTACCATAACCTGTGGAACACTCATGTTATTTTCAATCCGGTAATCACGTAATGTTTTTCCCGGATGATTATTCGATTTGGCTTCATTCCGGTATTCCCCCATCATCTTACGCTATGCCTCAATATGTGTGTTGCTTTCATTAATGTAATTACGCATCGTCTTACGTGAGAGGGGGGGGGGGGGGGGGGGGTAGTGGAGGTTCTTTAAATCTCAGAAAAATATTCATACTTGGAGGAATCTCGATCATAATGAGTTTGGGTCTCCCAATCCGACGTCTCATCCTCCAAAAGGTACTTGTACGCACCATTCGT
The DNA here is from genome assembly GCA_003013855.2 of Liriodendron chinense. NCBI lineage: Eukaryota > Viridiplantae > Streptophyta > Magnoliopsida > Magnoliales > Magnoliaceae > Liriodendron > Liriodendron chinense. The sequence continues at coordinate 915,989 of ML058410.1, forward strand.
CCAATCATACATGATGAAATTTTAAGGAATTGGAAACTACCCTAATCTAAAAGAAAGAACAAAAAGAAGGGAGATGGGGAGATGTTAACCAATAGAGTGAGATCTATGTCAGCAACAATGTCCTACAAAATTAAACAAAAAATTGTTAGTAATCTAGAAAAAAATCAGAAAATCTACTTCTATAAAAACTGAAAATCTTACCTAACTAAAACTACCCTATAGCTACTAGAACAATTAGAATCGTTTGACCTTTTCCCCAGCAACGGCGCCAAAAACTTATTCACTCAGCTCAAGTGCAAGCCTGCGATGTAGTAATAAATCTCGGTAAGACCGAGGTCGATCTACAGGGAAAGAGGTAAACAATTCCAACTACTCTAATAACTTGAATCTAAGAAGTTTTTAGAAAAATAGTTTTTAAGAACTAAATAGGAAATCTGAGATTTGGATAGAACTAGAGCATCAAGGATCCACTTGTAGTAGTTCAATACCAATCCATTCATCCAAGCACAACACAATTAGAATTAAAGTCCTATCTCTCATATAATTGGATGATATAACATTCAAGCACAAAAAGTCCCACTTAAATCTAAAAATCAAATTTCTAGTTCTAATTAAGCACATAGAACTCAAACTTGTAGCCTTCAAAGTAACAGCCATGCCAAGAGACTATAGCATGCTCTGGGGTTACTACAATTCGAATCTAAACAAACTCATCATGGCAATCTTAGAGAATTGCAAGGAACTCATGTCCGAAGTATACAAACTCTCATAATTCATATAAAAATCCAAACTTTATTCAAACTAGAAGTTCAAAATCTAAAATTAAGAAAATGGTACTTGAAATAAAAGAATTAAAGCATTAGAACCAACTACAAATTTCACCTCTAGCTCTAGCTAAGAGGTTAAGTAAGAAAAAATATATTAAAACTAGAACTAAAACTAAGAAAAGGAAGAAAAACTAGCTGTAGGAGGCTAGGTAGCCTCCTAGGACTTGAACTCCTTGCTTCCCACGTCCTTGACTGCCTTGGAATAGAAGAGTGCACCTCCTTTGATAATACAGCATGAGTACCGCAACATAACAGATCTTGTTTCACTTCGTACGGCTTAACCAATGGTCGGATTGCCTTAAAATTTGATTTGTAGCTTCCTTGTAATGTGATCTTCCTCATAGATGATTTAGATTTTCAAGATTATCTTCTGAATGGGTCCACCAATCAGATAAGCGACCGCTTCTCAAAATCGCGCAATTCGGGTACCTCTAGAACCAGTCATCTTGCTTTCAACGCTACGGAGTGTACGGAGGTCGGATTGATCTAAAATTTTTAACATGGGTAGAAGCCTTCCTCCTCTAGATGATAGATGGATTAGATTTTACAAATGAACTCCATAATTAGGTACAAAAATTAGAACACTTAGGCCTTTTATAAAATCTGCGTAGTTGAATATTTCTGGATGGTCCATCTTTCTTCAACCGGTACGATCAAACCACACATCCTTTTGATCTAAAACTTTGTGATTATTCATATATAGATGTGTTCTAGAAGATGGTCAAAGTAGATTCTTCATATCATCAATGATGGGCCACTTGAACCATTCTAGTGTTGAACAACGAAATCTGGAAACCTTCTGGACAATTCGTATTGTTTTGGCCGCCACGATCAATCCGTAGCTTCAATCGACACGAAACCACTTGGGTTATTTCGGCGTCGAGCTCCTCTTCGACATGGATGTGTTAGATTTTCAAATATCATCAAGATGTCCCCCGAACACTGGTCCAAAAAACTAAAAATGGGACTGCGTGTATTTGAAATCTGCTTTAGAAAGTGCATGGCCGACCTGTCATCCGACCGGTCGGCCGACCCCTCGGACCACAGGTCGGCCTTCATAAAATTAGTCCAGAGAGTTTGCTGTTTCTGGAGGGTTTGGCCAGCCGGTCGGTGGCTATGGCTGGCCGGCTGGTCAGGCTGTAAATTGTGACTTTTTCACACTTTTCTTCCTCCATTGCATTACATCTTTCGTCTATCTCATATCCTTTATTTCTTTGATCTTAAGGCATACAAAGTGACTCTTTTAACCATGAATTAGTGAAGTCTCCCTCTCATTCCTACAATCATAAAAACATGTATTAGATGAGTCTTTTAAACATGAAAACCATGCATATAATGTGATGTAATGGGTTGGCAAATGTATAAATTGGACGCTCAACAAGCTCAAGATTGCTTTATTCTGACCTATAACAAGGGAGTTATTATCAAATTTGTGGGATCACGGGATGTTGGAAATGAGGTCGTGGAAACAATTTTTACTGCTCATGATCGTATGACATGATAGCAACCTTGAACACGTAAAATGATGATTAACCTCCCAAATGTTTTCTATTCTTGATTGCAGAAGCATTTTCATCAGGAAGAATAACCCCCCAGCACTGCACATGAAGGCATAGAAAAGTAAGTTTTTAAGAAGGATTGTATTTTGGGGTCCCATGATACTCTGGGTTTGTCTAGGAAAAGCCTTTTTTTTGTTAGAAACTATTGTTTAATCATATATCTAATCATACCATATTGAAATCATGCATTTAATTATCATAATTAAAAGATATTTATAGAAAGGATTTAATCATCATCATCATCATCATCATTGTTAATGTCAAATTTTGTAACGAGATCCTCCGACTTTTCTCCTTCGCTCCAGCAGGGATTTCCACCACCAGACCTGAAGCAAGACAGCGAATAAGGGTGGCTGGGGACCAGCCGTTAGCCCTCCGATGCTTAAGTTAGACCACAGAAGAGAAGCCAAGCAAAACGGGACCAAGATTGAATGATGTGTCCGTACCTGCTCTCAATGGAGCCACCCCTTTATATAGATCTGAAGCAATCCAATCTGTTACGTGAGATGTCAAAATCCCGTTGATGTCGCATACGATACTGAGAATTCGCTGATTTCTTGGGATAAGATCCTATCTTTTTAGTCAGATCCAACCCAATGACTTATTCCAACAATCACGCCCCTAGATGGTAATCCCTTGAAATCCGGCTGGATCCGGCTGGAAACCATAGTTGGAGTCATGACCTCCGAAAAGGAAGGAGACGCCCGTAGTTGGAGTCATGGCCTCCGAAAAGGAAGGAGACGCCCGTAGTTGGAGTCATAGCCTCCGAACTGGTTGTAACCCGTAGGAAAGCTGCTCGCAGGTTAAAATGTGGTCGCGAGTCCAAGTACATATTTTGGATGTAACATCTTTCAACGACTTGTGAGAAGGTCTGCTCGCGGATCGAGATTTGCCGTATTTGACTATCGGTTATGAAGACTCGAGACTTGCGAATAGCTGCTCCATATTTTTCGACTCTCGATCATATAATCTCGAGAGTCGAATGGACGTCCCGCACTTATCCAATATTCGACTCTCGATCATATAATCTCGAGAGTCGAATGGACGTCCCGCACTTATCCAATATTCGACTCTCGATCAGATAATCTCGAGAGCGAGAACGAAGTGGGCATTTCCGCGTGAAATCTTATCTCCATCATTCCGCCGTATCTGATGGCACGTGGCAGTCCCTCTTTGGACACAGCGCTCGAGCAGGCACGCCCATTAACTCCTCAAACACGTGGCGAGCGCCCCTTCATTTTCCATCAGCGAAAAGGCTGTTAATGTCAAATTTTGTAACGAGATCCTCCGGCTTTTCTCCTTCGCTCCAGCAGGGATTTCCACCACCAGACCTGAAGCAAGACAGCGAATAAGGGTGGCTGGGGACCAGCCGTTAGCCCTCCGATGCTTAAGTTAGACCACAGAAGAGAAGCCAAGCAAAACGGGACCAAGATTGAATGATGTGTCCGTACCTGCTCTCAATGGAGCCACCCCTTTATATAGATCTGAAGCAATCCAATCTGTTACGTGAGATGTCAAAATCCCGTTGATGTCGCATACGATACTGAGAATTCGCTGATTTCTTGGGATAAGATCCTATCTTTTTAGTCAGATCCAACCCAATGACTTATTCCAACAATCACGCCCCTAGATGGTAATCCCTTGAAATCCGGCTGGATCCGGCTGGAAACCATAGTTGGAGTCATGACCTCCGAAAAGGAAGGAGACGCCCGTAGTTAGAGTCATGGCCTCCGAAAAGGAAGGAGACGCCCGTAGTTGGAGTCATAGCCTCCGAACTGGTTGCAACCCGTAGGAAAGCTGCTCGCAGGTTAAAATGTGGTCGCGAGTCCAAGTACATATTTTGGATGTAACATCTTTCAACGACTTGTGAGAAGGTCTGCTCGCGGATCGAGCTTTGCTGTATTTGACTATCGGTTATGAAGACTCGAGACTTGCGAATAGCTGCTCCATATTTTTCAATCTATGACTCCTGATCAGGTGAGCTCGAGAGTCGAATGGTCGTCCCGCACTTATCCAATATTCGACTCTCGATCATATAATCTCGAGAGTCGAATGGACGTCCCGCACTTATCCAATATTCGACTCTCGATCATATAATCTCGAGAGTCGAATGGACGTCCCGCACTTATCCAATATTCGACTCTCGATCAGATAATCTCGAGAGCGAGAACGAAGTGGGCATTTCTGCGTGAAATCTTATCTCCATCATTTTGCCTATAACAGATGCCCCCCAAGTCCTTGCCGCCAAGAATTCTCATGGAAAGGACTTAGCTCACTATCACACGAAACCGCTCGCTACTTTCATCGAGAACGGCACCCCTCATGATGGGCTGAAATTAATGAGCGCCAGCTTTCCGCAGCCTTTTCGCTGATGGAAAATGAAGGGGCGCTCGCCACGTGTTTGAGGAGTTAATGGGCGTGCCTGCTCGAGCGCTGTGTCCAAAGAGGGACTGCCACGTGCCATCAGATACGGCGGAATGATTGCCTATAAATATACGGAGTCCGCCATTTCTTTGATTTTCTACAGAAGTTTTTTCGAAAGAAACCTGCAATCCTTTCTTTCCATTCTTCTTCCTCTTCCGGTGCTCATTCTTTCCTTTTTCCGGTATACTTCCTTTTTCTTCTTCTTTTATTTTCATCTCCCCATGGCTGGGAACTCTGACGAGACTACTGTCCCCCTTGGTGATGCCACTTCGGAGTCCTCTGCCTCCAGCAGTGCAAGGGTTTCGGCGGGGAGATACACAGCAGCCGGATATCCTTCCGTTTTATCGGAGGACCGGCTGGCTGAGCTACGGGAGAGATACCAAATCCCTGACTCTGTAACTCTCCGCTTGCCCGGAGGTGGAGAAACACCCGACTCCCCCCCCCCCCCCCCCAGGATGCGTAGCATTTTACGAGTACCAGCTCATCCTGGGGGTACGCCTTCCCCTCCATCCCTTTATTCGCGATGTACTACGGTGTTACAAGATTGCCCCTGGGCAACTCATTGTGAACGGGTGGAGGGTGGTTTTGGGCTCCTTTGCCCTTTGGGCTCAGGCTGGCAATGGGGAACTCACGGCGGAGGAGTTCCTCCGTATGTTCCGTCTGAAGAAAGCTCCATCCAGCGAAGGCTGGTATTATTTATGTTACTGGCACCGGGATAATTTCGTGTTGGGTAAGCCCTCCTCGAACTATCCCGGCTGGAGGAAGCGGTGGTTCTATGCTTCCGGGAGCTGGGAGTCTGCCTCCTCCAGGGGTCCAGGAGTGACTCGGTTTTTCTGTGAAGGTAGACACAATCCCGTATTGTGCAGTTTCCTTAGAATAATTTTTAGGGTTTTGCTTCGTTTGACCATTATTTGTGCTCGCAGGTATCCCGGCATTGCGGAAACCGAATTTGAAGGGTGGGATCAACGAGAAGATCGTCAGAGTGTATAAGGTGCCTGTCGGAGATAGGCATATCGAGGCTTGCTTATCTCCTTCGCGACTTGCAGCAGCAGGCCTCATATCCAGAAGAGAAGTCGAAATGACGAAGGCTGGAGAGAAGAGAGGCCTACTGCCCCGTCTGAAGGGCACAGGTTCCAAAAGGCAGAAGAGAACCCCTGCCGAACCGTCTCAGTCTTCCATCCGCGCGGGCAGCGATCAGCCTGCCCTTCCCGCGAGCATGGCAGGGGCCCCAGCTGGGCCACTATTCCTTCACTGGTGGTCGCACCTGGGCCACCAGTGATCAACATTGTAGATAATTCCCCAGATGGGGTGGGGTCCAGCTGCCCCCCAGCTGAAGAGGCTCGAGAGCAGGTAGAGCCTCAAGAGCCGACTCCTGCTCGGGAACTGGTCCCAGCTGCCGAGCAGGGACCTACTCGCGAGTCCATGCCTCCACCTCGCGAGCAGGCCGGTTTGGTCGTTGCCCAACCGTCTGGGAGCGGGACGTACTCGATTCCACGCCACCTCCACCCTGTATGTAAGTTTTTGTTCGAGAACGTCCCGCCTCACGCCTTCGGCTCTCTCCCCGAGCCAAGTCCTGAGAACCTTATCCTTGAAGCGGGGATGAGGATGGTTCAGGTAAGACTTCGTCAAGATCTGTTTCGACCTGTTGTTACGTTCCAGAAATCTTATATTTTTCATCTCTTTGCAGGGTTTAGATCTTATTCTGCGAATGAGGCGTGATATTGTTGCCGCCCGTCGCACGATAGAGGAGGCCGAGGGAAAGAGGACTGCCTTGGAAAACGCAGTTCAAGGAAGAGATCAACTGCTCAAGGCTCGTGAGGCAGTGATCTCGAAGAGAGATGAGGAGAAAAAGATCCTCATCGAGAAGATCCAAGTCCTGACCGACAGGTATCAGGCCTTGGACTCAGACTACGTGAAGCTCACGGGTCTGAAGGAGAAGGCAGAGAGAGAGAGGGAGATCTTCCGACAGGACAAGATCTCGTTAGAGGAGCAATTCGCGGGGGCCAGGTCGCAGCTCAAGGAGGCCTACGACAACTTGACTAGGGAGCGCACCGCTCTTGCGCAGCTTAAGGACGACTCGATCCACTGGGACGAGGAGAGAGTCGCCCTTGTAAAAATGCTCTCGGAGGAAGGTACTTGGGCAGTTTCCGAGTTCCGGACTTCGCAGCTGTATGACGATGAACGATATGAGTCATACGATGCTGGTCGAGACTTTGCACTAAGAGTAGTGCAACGAATGATCCCATCCTTCGATATGGGGGAATTCGGTCGAGTCGCGACCATCATAGCTGCAGAAGAGCAAGCTGCTGCCGAGAACGAGGTGACCGAAGCCACGCAGGCTGGAGGGGCTCCTGAAATGGGCCCTGAAGTCGAGAGCGTGGCTCCTCCTAGCGATTGATTTCCTTTATTTTCTTCTCTTGTATCTGCGCTCATGTATATGTAATCATCTGATTATCAATGAAAAGATATTTTTGGAAGTGTTGCTGTTTCGTTGCTGTTCTCCCTTCATCTTTCATTTTTTGCTTGTTAATCTTGAATGGATTCGTCAGAGATGTGACCCTTTAATTCGAGCATGAGCTAAGCTGCTCGCGATTAGGATGTGACCCCGTTTGCTGCCCTAATTAGAGCACGAGCTGCGGTGCTCGCATTTTGGAGTGCGATCCCCCCTCTCACCAATCGTGAGTAACTAACTCATAAAAAAAAATGAATTAGACTCAATCCGGGGGTCGTGAGACCATGTCCGCGTTGAGATAGACTGATCTATCGATTGAGATTTTGATTCTACCAAGGGCAGAAGGTTGGTCAAGAGATGGTATTCATTCTCTTCGAGGCTGTTCAGGTCCATGAGAATGGAGAAGCGACCAACTAGTAATGATTTCAGTCCTACCAAAGGTAGGCAATTGGCCAAGAGGACGTGTAAGCACTCTTCAGCGCTATTCTGGTCCATATAAATGGAGTAGCGGCCAAAAGATATCTTTTACTTTATTCATAAAATGTTATGATAAACTACATCGAATCTAGGGGTAGTATCTTAGCAAATGCTCCACGTGCCAAGGGCGACGTACAGGCTTCCCTTGCATGTCTTCAAGATAATAAGTACCGAGTCGCACAACCCTAATAACCCGATACGGGCCTTCCCAATTCGGATCCAATGAACGAACAGGAATTCCAAGATTTTGCCTTAGGACCAAATCTCCGAACTGGAAGGATCTAGGTCGAACCTTCGCATTCCGATAACGAGCAATACGTTGTTGATATGCCGCCACTCGTACTTGGGAAGCATTTCTTCGCTCTTCCAAGAGATCGAGATGAAGTCGGAGATTTTCCTGATTGCTCGCGGGATCATACTGTTCGATCCGATATGAGGGCACTTGAATTTCCACTGGTACCACTGCGTCAACACCAAATGCTAAGGAGAAAGGAGTTTCACCTGTCGATGTACAAGCCGTGGTTCTATAGGCCCATAACACTTCTGGCAGAAGTTCTGGCCACACCCCTTTACATTCACTTAGCTTGGTTTTTAAATGATGCTTTATAATTTTATTCACTGCCTCGACCTGCCCATTCGCCTGTGGATGATATGGAGAAGTGCGGAGATTACGTATCTTCCATTTGTCGCAAAATTCATCAAAGGCTGCGTTGTCGAACTGCGTTCCGTTATCGGTAATTATAGTATGAGGAAGTCCGAAGCGACATATAATATTTCTCCACATAAACTTAGTAGTTTGTTTTTCAGTAATTTTGGCTAATGGTTCTGCCTCGGCCCATTTGGTGAAATAATCAACCGCCACGATCGCGAACCTATTCTGTCCCTTTCCCATAGGTAAGGGCCCGATGATATCGATCCCCCACTGAGCAAAAGGCCAAGGGCTGTCGACTGGGGTCATCCGCTCAGATGGTACACGAGGTATAGGTTGATATCGTTGACACTTGTCGCATTTTTTAGAAAATTCTATGGCGTCTGCTTTCATAGTAGGCCAATAATATCCTTGCCTCATCGCTTTATATGCTAGAGATCGCCCCCTGGGATGATTACCACATGCCCCCTGGTGTACTTCATCTAGAACACGATGTGCTTCTTCTGGATGAAGACACCTCAAATAAGGCAAGGAGAAGCTTTTTCTCAACAAGATTCCATCTTGTAAGGTGTACCTGGCAGCTCGAAGCTGAATTTGTCTTGCAGCTTTCTTGTTTTCTGGTAGGTATCCATCTCTGAGATAAAGGATGATAGGATCCATCCAGCATGGAGACGATTGTACCGATATAACTTGCTCGGGAGTCACTTGGTCGATACTCAAGTGTTGACGGTGCTCGATGGGGATCGAATGTGATAGTTCTGATTCTGGTGCAGAAGCGAGTTTTGCCAAGGAATCGGCAAGTTGGTTCTGCTCGCGAGGGATATGGAATATTTTGTAAGTCTTCAGTTTGGCGAGCAGGATGAGGACACGAGACTTGTATAAGGCCATTCTTTCTTCTTTGGTTTCGAATTCGCCAAGAACTTGGTTGACAATGAGCTGGGAGTCGCTATGAATTATCAAATTCTGGACTGCGAGGACAACGGCTAGCTCGAGGCCAACAATAAGGGCCTCATATTCTGCTTCATTATTGGAGACGCGTGATTCGAAACGCAGAGCGTATTGAAAATGCGACCCGTCTGGAGCCACTAAAATCAGGCCCGCTCCACTGCCACTGGCCCGTGACGACCCGTCCACGAAGAGCGACCAAGGAGGCTGGTCGCTGGTCATGACGCTATCTTCAGAGGAATATGTAAATTCGGCGATGAAGTCAGCCACGGCCTGGCCCTTGACTGCGGTCCTAGGACAGAATGAAATATCATCCTCGCTGATCTCGACCGCCCATTTAGTTAAGCGCCCGGAAGCCTCAGGCTTTTGAAGGACTTGACGTAGTGGATGATTTGTTGGTACTAAAATAGCATGGGCATGAAAGTATGGTCGCAGTTTTCGAGCTGCCGTGATTAAGGCTAGGGCCAGTTTCTCCAAATCAGAATACCTAGTTTCTGCATCAACCATTGCTCGACTGATATAATAAACGGGCCTTTGTACCCCGGAATCTTCTCTTATTAAAGCGGCACTAACGGCCGTGGGAGACACAGATAAATAAAGAATGAGTTACTCATGTGCCACAGGCTTAGATAAAATGGGGGGAGCGCTCATATATTGCTTCAGTTGTTGAAAAGCTTCTTCACATTGAGGTGTCCAGTTCCAATCAGACTTGGCCGTTGCACGAAGGAGTTTGAAGAAGGGCAGGCACTTGTCAGATGCTCGCGAGATGAACCTGTTCAATGATGCGATGCGACCAGCTAGACGCTGAACGTCCTTCAGAGTCACTGGGGATTTCATCTCTATCAATGCTTTAATCTTTTCGGGATTTGCTTCAATTCCACGTTGGCCAACCATGAACCCAAGAAATTTCCCTGCAGATACTCCAAACGCACATTTTTCTGGATTTAATTTCATCTGATACTTCCTCATCAGATCAAAGGCTTCTCGAAGATCAGGAATGTGGTCATCTTCATCGATGCTTTTCACGAGCATATCGTCAACATATACTTCCATATTCCTACCGATTTGAGCAGCGAATATTTTGTTGACAAGACGCTGATAAGTGGCCCCTGCATTTTTGAGACCAAACGGCATTACCTGGTAGCAATATAGTCCTCGATCTGTGATGAGGCAGTATGTTGGCCATCAGGTGGATGCATCATAATCTGGTTGTAACCAGAATAAGCATCCATAAAACTGAGGAGGGCATGTCCAGCTGTCGAGTCGAACAACTGGTCGATTCGTGGTGTCGGGAAGCTATCTTTGGGACATGCTTTGTTTAAGTCTGAATAATCGACGCACATCCTCCATTTGCCATTAGCTTTCCGGACGAGAACTACGTTGGCGACCCACTGTGGGTAGTCAACTTCTTTTATAAAATTTGCCGCGAGCAGCTTCTTAACTTCAGTTTTGATCGCCATTTGTCTTTCTGCAGTGAAGGCACGTCGACGCTGATGTACGGGTTTATGCTTCGGGTCAATGTTGAGACGATGTACGATGACATCAGGATCGATGCCCGGCATATCTTTATGAGACCAAGCAAACACGTCCTGGTATTCAGTGAGGAAACGGATCAAATCTTCACGGTGGATACCGTTTAAGGAGGAACCGATGTACACGATCTTAGACTGGTCGTCTTCGAGCGGATCGCCACTGTTTCCTCCCCTGGAGTTCCTGATTTCAGAGCATTTTCCCTTGGATCCAACGCGGTGGCGAGAACGTCGGATGAACCTTGAACTATTTCCATGACAGGTGTCGCTTGAGCCTTCTTTCGATCTTGGAGGGCTATTTGATAACAGGACCGTGCCTCCTGCTGACTTCCTCGCACGACCCCGATGCCATTTGGGGTCGGAAATTTAACACATAAATATGAAGGGTGCAAGGCCGCTCCAACCTTAGTTAGAGACGGTCTCCCCAAGATGGCGTTATATGCTGATTTTCGATCCACGACGAGGAAGTTTACGAAGACGGTGGTCTTCGCTGGACTCTCCCCAAAGGTGACTGGGAGATCGATACTTCCTTCAGGTGTTACCACTTCTCCTCCAAAGCCGACAAGAGGGGTCGATACTGGCTTGAGGAGGTTTCTAGCAAGTGCCATCTTGTCGAAAGCCTCCAAATACAGGATATCGGCCGAGCTACCTGTATCCACCATAATTCGATGAGTCAGATAATTTGATACCTTCAGTGTGACTACGATGGAATCTTCATGAGGGAAATGAATTCCCGCTGCATCTTCGAGGGTGAAAGAAATTGGGGGATGGCTAGCCTTCGATGAGTTGGATGTTTGTTCCAGCCAATAGATCTGCTGGGGTTCTTTGGACGCCTTTCAGGCGTATGCCTTTCTTGAAGCTTGAGAGTCACCCCCGCAAGCTGGACCCCCGACGATAGTGCGAATTTCTCCTGTGGGCTCAGCATCCTCTTGGTCGATTTGATGATGAGACGGTTCCTTTTGGCGAGATGAGGTCTTCGCCCTTTCTGGTGACCGATTCTTACGAGCAACATAATCCTGGAGATGGCCTTTTCGAATAAGGGCTTCGATATGGTCTCGTAGAGAGATACAGTCCTGGGTCCTATGCCCGTGATCTTTGTGGAAGTAACAGAACTTACTCTTATCTCTCTTCTCGGGATCGGATTTAATCTTTGCAGGCCATTTCACATATGGCTTGTGTTTTATCTCCATTAGAACCTTTTCAGGAGACCGATTAAGGGGAGTGTAATTATGATATTTACCAGAGTAAGGCTTCCTGGGAGAACGATCGCGCTGATCGCGATGGTATTTTTTATCTGTAGAAGTTCCTTCTGGCTTGCGTTTCTTACTCTGTACTCCATGGCGTGTCAATGCGACTTCTTCTGCATTGATATATTTCTGAGCTTTGGCTTGGAATTCCGCCATAGTTTTCGGCGGGCTCTTATCTAAGGCAAACCTAAATTTCTCGCTCGTTATTCCAGCAATGAGGGCTGTGAGACCCTTTTCTTCAGTGTAACCCTCAGTTTGAACGGCTTCGGCAGTGAACCGTACTGTGAACTCTTTTATTGTCTCCCCATGTTGCTGTTTCAGATTCATCAGATGGGAGGGTGGCTTTTTAATGCGAATACTTCCCATGAATTGAGAAAGAAATATCTCCGATAATTGGGAAAAGGAACTGATGGAAAGAGGCTTTAACCCCCGAAACCACGTACGAGCCGCTTCCTTCAATGTAAGGGGAAAAGCCCTACACATGATTTCTGAACCATGTCCCTCCAACTCCATGAGGGACCTATATGTTTCCAGATGTTCCAGAGGATCGCCAATACCTGTATACGGAGCGATAACAGGCGTTCGATACTTTCTGGGCAACGGGGCTTCCATGACCTCGCTTGTGAAGGGAGATTCAGATTGATGTATTGCCGCCATGACAGCAGATGGCCGATTTGCCTGGTATCTCTGCTCCATGACATCAAAACGATCTTGGATTCTTTTGAGATCTCCTTCCCATGGCAAGGTATAGCTAGACGTTTCGGCGGTGGAGCCTTGCGGTTGAGGTTGTCGAGACGAACTGGAATGTATAGAATGCGGAGACGGCACAGGGGGATGGCCGCCAAGTGGTGGGACCTGTGGTTCATCCATAGAATGTCTGGAAGCAACTGGTATGGGTGGCGGTGGTAACCCTTCGGAGGGTTGTCTTTGCGGTTCAGGGAAGTGCTGATCAAGCCGATTTGACAGTGCCTGAACTCCGGCGTTTAAAGTTAGGAGAGTGTTCTCGAGGAATCGTAGGACATCATCCTGATTTCCAGAGGCCTCCAATAATGGATTTGTTGATGGCATATTTGGGGCTCCTTGAGGGATATCCGTCGGAACAGGTGGGAGGGCAGGTGCGGATTCCGTCTCACCGGGCGGAGGTGGTGCCTGCCTCGAAGTTGAAGGATGAACAGTCTTTTTAGGAGGCATCACCGAAGGATTTTGATCGGTGGTTAACATGATTGATTTTGATGATCAAGTCGTTCCCACAGACGGCGCCAAACTGTTAATGTCAAATTTTGTAACGAGATCCTCCGGCTTTTCTCCTTCGCTCCAGCAGGGATTTCCACCACCAGACCTGAAGCAAGACAGCGAATAAGGGTGGCTGGGGACCAGCCGTTAGCCCTCCGATGCTTAAGTTAGACCACAGAAGAGAAGCCAAGCAAAACGGGACCAAGATTGAATGATGTGTCCGTACCTGCTCTCAATGGAGCCACCCCTTTATATAGATCTGAAGCAATCCAATCTGTTACGTGAGATGTCAAAATCCCGTTGATGTCGCATACGATACTGAGAATTCGCTGATTTCTTGGGATAAGATCCTATCTTTTTAGTCAGATCCAACCCAATGACTTATTCCAACAATCACGCCCCTAGATGGTAATCCCTTGAAATCCGGCTGGATCCGGCTGGAAACCATAGTTGGAGTCATGACCTCCGAAAAGGAAGGAGACGCCCGTAGTTGGAGTCATGGCCTCCGAAAAGGAAGGAGACGCCCGTAGTTGGAGTCATAGCCTCCAAACTGGTTGCAACCCGTAGGAAAGCTGCTCGCAGGTTAAAATGTGGTCGCGAGTCCAAGTACATATTTTGGATGTAACATCTTTCAACGACTTGTGAGAAGGTCTGCTCGCGGATCGAGATTTACCGTATTTGACTATCGGTTATGAAGACTCGAGACTTGCGAATAGCTGCTCCATATTTTTCAATCTATGACTCCTGATCAGGTGAGCTCGAGAGTCGAATGGTCGTCCCGCACTTATCCAATATTCGACTCTCGATCATATAATCTCGAGAGTCGAATGGACGTCCCGCACTTATCCAATATTCGACTCTCGATCATATAATCTCGAGAGTCGAATGGACGTCTCGCACTTATCCAATATTCGACTCTCGATCAGATAATCTCGAGAGCGAGAACGAAGTGGGCATTTCCGCGTGAAATCTTATCTCCATCATTTTGCCTATAATAATCATCTAAGCCTTGTCACAATAAATTGTCTCGACTACACGATTGAAGGGTAAGTATATGTGAAAGTTAATTTGTATATACTTATAAAATATTTTTTTTATTTTAAAGGATCATTTTTTCTTTAATCCTTATGAAGAATGCGTTGTGCAAGTCTCCTTTTATGTCCCAACAGGTATATTGACTTGATAAAATATTTGTATATGCTTTTTTGTGTTTTTATTACCTAAGAATATATAAAAGGATTCTATATAGAAGAATCATACATTTAATCTTAATTTTAAAGTGATTTGAAGATTAATGTGTTGAAAATATGTGAAAATTTGAATTTCTAATTAATTTATAAAATCAAAAGTAATATGAAGGGGATTTTCTTTTCTTAAATATTTTCAAAGAATATATCATGGGAGTTATCTTATTTAATCTACACAAAATTGATTAATTTAGTAAAACTATTTAATTTACAAATTATTCTATTATTGTAAAAATAGTTAACACCTACTTATAACGTGAAAATCAAAGTTTGGGGATTTCAATGCTCTCGCACTAAGCAATCACACTCACTTTGTTAATACGTTTCTAGGTAAATGTGCTTAGCCTTGTGAGGTGTGGTATTGACTCGTATGGGAAAAATTCATACATTTAAGAATCACTTCTAGCTAACAGAGGCTTAGAATCTATAGCCAGCTTAAAAGCATATAATTGCCTGGGTGTAAAGAAATTGTGAAATTCCCCAACACCAGTGACTCTTGTGGTTGGTTTGCGGTCGAAGATTCTAAGGGCCTCGGTGATGGGAAATTGGCTTCTTTTATACCCGCACAATGTGAAAACTCTACTTTATGGGATTTTTAATTTTTTTTAAGGATCTAAAAGAGTTTTAGAAGAGACTACATCTGAGGTAAAAGTGGACTAATGTTGAAATAAAAATAAGAGAAGAAAAGAAAGCAATAAGTAAAAGTATGATACTATGTGTTATACCCTATTTTTGTTGATATGGGTGAAGAGCCAATCATAAGAAGACACGTGGGTAAGTAGCTGCAACATATATAAGGCCATGACGAAATTCCTAGTGACACAGTTGGCATCAGTCTGAAGTGCCATGACACTAAGTGGAACGATCAAACATGGCCAAGTCAACAAGCGGTTATTGTAAAAGAGTGAAAAAAGAGAAATCTAGAAGATGAATAGTGGTGAGTGGTTAATCAATAGTAGAAGTATCTAGATGGGCGATGGAAGTTATAAAAGCAAACGAAGGATGACAGTAAAAGGTCCATCACCAACCAAATCAATCTATCTTTCCAATTTACCAAATCCTTTACATTTCATAGTGTAACTTGTCCGTTTTACATTCCAAGCACTTTGAATTTCTTAGAGTAAGTACTTCGGCATCTATCAAGTCAAGATTATATTATCGTTCTGCAAGCTTATTCAGGTTCTTCGTTTCACTATTTACGTTTCTTAGTGTACTCAGTTTTCTTTACTTTCTTTAGCATAAATCGCACTGCTCAATTTTCGTAGTATAGCCTTTTGAAATTACATTCCATAGTCGTAAGCCTGTAGTAAAAGTTTCACAATCAATAAAGTTTCATTTTACATAATCACATCTCTTATTGGCAAAGAACAGACAAAGATCGCCTACACAACCGATCATAAGTTCTTCTTTACACTCCTTTAAATTTACATCGAAAGAAATCCTTTCACTTGAAAGGTAAATTTGTAACCCACTTTTGGAGGACAAACCCTACCCTCTAAACATCGCCTGATCATTTCTATTAAACAATTGAGCGATTGGCTAATTAGGCAATCGATCTCTGCAAATCTTGGTCATATATGGTCGATCAAGACATATCTGCCTATCTTAGCACTCGGGGTCATCGTTGTTCGGTTGGAATCGAGTCGCGAAAATCTGTTCTGGCACGCCCGCACACATATCACACATGTGATCGATGAATAGCTTGACAACAATTTTTGGCACGCTTGAAGTAAAGGATGTGTATGATGATAGCATAAAATCAAGCATTGGCATCAATGAATGGACTATCAATCACATGGGGATCACATGGGGTCCACTTTTGCCAAAAGTGAAATTTTTTTTACCGTCGATGTTCCTTAGTAACTCAAACTTTTCACAAAAGGATCTCAAGGCATGGGGATGGTTTTAACGGATGTGAAGAAGCTAAATGTGATTGTAATAGAGCTAATTGAGCTAAAATAGGTTCCGAAGTAACTCGAAGATTGTTTCCTCAACCTCTTATAGTTTTAATGGTAAGAGAGAAAAATCATCCTAAGATAGTTAATGTTTTGGAATTAAGAGTCTCCATGTATTGTAAAGCATGTGAAATAAGTGTTACAAAAGCTCTCTCCAAACTAAAAGGTATGGAGATGATTTCAACATATATGAAGAAGCACAATGTGATTGTGATAGGGCAAATAGAACCTGAAAAGGTTTTGAAGAAACTCAAGAAAAAGATAGGGAAGAGAGTAGAGACTGTTGTGAGTGACGACTCACCAAAAGTCACATCCGATGGAGGGGATTCGATATGGAGAGATGGTCAGGGTTTGAATCTTCATCCTATGATGGTTAATGACTTGGAAGAGTGTGTAATATTTACCATGTTCATTGACGAGGATCCGAATGCATGTGTAATCATATAGAAATTTTCAGTACAAACTCGACTAGAGTTCCTAACGGTAGACCCAAAGAATCACATGCACAAGAGAGGAAGTATACTCTTTATTAAAAGAAGACTTTTTATGTAAATATACCTAAGGTTTCATTAAAGCATGAAAATATCATTTAAAAATTTTTTGTTGCCAAGCTATTCGTCGGTCACACATGTGATATGTGTGCGGCGATGCCAGAACCAATTTTCGCAGCTCGATTCCAACCGAACAACAATGACCCCAAGCTCCAAGAAAGGCAGATACATCGTGATCGACCGTATATGACCAAGATCTGTAGAGATTGGTCGCCTAATTAGCCACTCGCTCAGTTGTTTAATAGAAATGATCAGGCGATGTTTGGATAGTAGGGTTCGTCCTCCAAAAATTGGTTACAACTTTACCTTCCAAGCGAAAGGATTTCTTTCAATGTAAATTTAAAGGAGTAAAAAGTAAAACTTACGATCGAAAGGTAAAGTTGTAACCCATTTTTGGAGGACGAACCCTACCCTCCAAACATCGCCTAATCATTTCTATTAAACAACTAAGCGAGTGGCTGATTAGGCAATCGATCTCTCTAGATCTTGGTCATATACGGTCGATCACGACGTATCTGCCTTTCTTAGCGCTCGGGGTCATCATTGTTCGTTGGAATCGAGCCACGAAAATCGGTTCTGGCAAGCCCGCACACATATCACACGTGTAATTGATGAATATCTTGGCAATGGTTTTTGGCACGCCCGGTGGGACAACGTGTTGCTAATTATACATTATACAAGGAGAACACGAAGAAGCAACCCAAAGCGGCGCTACAAAGGGGCTCAATCCGACAAGTAAGGTTGTCTTGTTAAGAGTCCATTCACTCAATTCCCTGTGGGAGTTGAGTGTAGAGTTTGTCTAATAAACTTGAACTAGGGTCATTTGCCGATCCTTGGCCTGTTTGTCAGCCTAAAATCTAGGGATGTTAGCCGTTCCTTGGCCTGTTTGTCGGCCTAAAGACTAGGGGTTGTTCGGGACTCCTTGGCTCGTTTGCCGAGCCTAAATTCAGGGACGTTAGCCGTTCTTTAGCTCGTTAGTCGGCCTAAACAAAGACTCCAAAGGGGAGCCACCAACACTGGTGTAAACATGTAAGTTGGGAGGAACCTGTAAACTCCCCGGTTGGGTGGATCCGAGTTAAAACACCTTGGTTGGGAGGAACCAGATTTAAACTCCCTAGTGAATGCCTGTGTGCTCAAAGAGGTTGAGTACTTGAACCGGGAGTGGAGTAGAGCTAATGTCGAACCACTATACATGCTTGTGTTTGTGATTGAATTGAGCACATTGATATCTTAGCATTGTATGTTTAATTGTTTCATTACGAATGCTTGATAGGAATGTATGTTAGGCACTAGATTAGCACATCCACACACAAGATGTACTTTCACTAGTTATGTAGACTAGAGCTTATTAATCCATTCTCATAAGTCTACATAGGTTGCATAGGTTAGGAGCTTGATTAGTTAAATCATTTGATTATCTATGTATCCTTAGACTAGTTTGTTTATTGCTTAAACCATATACTAGTCTGGTGATTAGGACCTTTTTAAAAAAAATTCGCCTACTTAAGAAATTTAACAAATTAAACTACGTAAGCGATCAACACTTCGGCTTCCAAGCCTAAGTGGGTCCAATCACAAGACTAGCATATGGTTTAAGCAATAAACAACCTAGTCTAAGGATGCGTATATAATCAAATGATTTAACTACTCAAGCTCCTAACCCATGCAACCTATGTAGACTTATGAGAATGGATCAATGAGCTCAAGTCTACATAACTACTGAAAGTACATCTTTTGTGTGGATGTGCTTGTCCAGTGCCTAGCATACATTCCTATCAAGCATTCGTAATTAAATAATTAAACATACAATGTTAAGATATCAATGTGCTCAATTCAATCACAAACACAAGCATGTATAGTAGTTCGACTTTGGGTCTACTCCACTCCCAATTCAAGTACTCAACCCCTTTGAGCACACCGGCATTCACTGGGGAGTTTAAATCTGGTTCCTCCCAACCAAGGTGTTTTAACTCGGATCCACCCAACCGGGGAGTTTATAGGTTCCTCCCAATCTACACGTTTACACCCGTGTTGGTGGCTCCCCCTTGGAGACTTTGTTTAGGCCGACTAACGAGCCAAGGAATGACTAACATCCCTGAATTTAGGCCCGACAAACGAGCCAAGGAGTTTCAAACAACCCCTTGTCTTTAGGCAGACAAACAGGCCAAGGAACGGCTAACGTCCCTAGATTTTAGGCCGACAAACAAACCAAGGATCGGCAAACGACCCTACTTCGAGTTTGTTAAACAAACTCTACACTCAACTCCCACAGGGAATTAAGTGGATGGACTCTTAACAAGACAACCTTACTTGTCAGATTGAGCCCCTTTGTAGCGCTGCTTTAGGTTGCTTCTTCGTTCTCCCGTGCTTGAATCAGTTCCCCTTGTGCTCCCCCAATCTTTGATGCCGCTGTTTTGTCAAGGCTTCAGCTCCAAGATCAGCTACCTTGCATGCGATGCTCCATTGGAGATGCCCAAGGTGCTAGGGAATGGTCAATCCTCTACAAATGGTAGGGAATAGGTTTCCTAGAGGAATACACCTATTTGGACTCCTAGGTAGTGTTTAGACAAGGGATTTAACTATCATCAAGGTGTCTAAACCCTAGGAATCAAGAGGGAACAAGTCTATTCTCAAGATGCCATTGAACGACCCAAGCTTGTGATGAAAACACAAGGAGAATGACTTGCTATGGGTTTGGGATAGAGCCCCTGATGGTCTTTAGCAATGGTGGCTTCTATCTCCTCAAAACCCCCTCTCTTAGCCCTAAAATCGAATCCCCCACTTTTATAAAGTTTCTTCCAACGGTCAAATAATAGGCAGATTCGCGTAGGGTCGAGCGCCAGGTCAGATTGGGTCAAGCGCCCGGAATCCGGTCCATAAAAATAAATTTAAACGCTGGATTGATTTTGAGCTGGTTAGGCACCCGGACAAATTGTGGTCGAGCGCCCGATGGCCATTTCTTTCACTGGTCGGGCGCCCGGTGCACACTTTGGTCGGGTGCCCGGAATTGATCCAGACTGGGTCTCGTGCTGCTAGAGAGTTTTTACACTGGTCGGGCACCCGGTGACCCTCTGGTTTTAAGGCCAACTTAGAGTTGTAGGGCTAAAAAAGCAAAGTACAAAAAATGTAGAAAATAGCCTTGTTGTTACACTTCTGGCCAGTCGATGGCTAGATCCGGTCGATCGGCTGATAAGTCGGCCTTAAGGTCAGACAGGTCAGATTTTCAGGTTTTTTTTTTAGCTAAACTTGCTGGACTATTTTAACCAGGTTCGGCCAGCCGATCGGCAGACAGGTTGGCTGGTGTCTAGATGGCTCCTTTTATTAATGTGCAAGTGTTGAGCTCTTAATTGTGCATATTCTAACCCCAATTCATCACTCATTGTGCACGGTTTATAGGTTTAAAGGATTACTTTAATGCATGATTTGTGATTGTAGGAACAAGATGGAGATTTCACCAATTAAAGGCTAAATAGAGCCCTTTTACGAGCATTGAAGTTCATTGGATGAAGGGTGAAGAAGGACCAAAGAAAGACAAAGCAAGGAGAGAAGAGAAAAGAAGAAAGAAAGGAAGAAATAAAGAAGAAAAAGCAGCCTAGACCGGTCAAGACCGGTCGGCCAAGGTAGCCAGACCGGTCAAGACCAGTCGGCCACCCATCTACCTGCCAAGAAACTTGCTGGACTGATTAGCAAGGCAGTCTGACCGGTCAAGACCGGTCGGCTATAGCTGCTGGACTAATGCAGAACATAGTCCGACCGGTCAAGACCGGTCGGCCATGCGTAGCAGGTTGTTTCTATTTTGGGACTCCGGATTTCTCTGCGCAAGTGCGTAACTTTACGTGAAATCTGGAACTTTCTTGCGTAAAGGACACCTCCAAGCTATAAAAGGACGTCTTCCCTTCATACCAAGGCATGCTAGGACGTGGGGATTGCTCGGGAGACGGATTCTACTTCGAATTTCTAGTTTTCTTCCTGTTTTAGTTATTTTTTATGTTTTTAGAGGCTTCTAGTTTAAGGATGTTAAAGATGAACTAAAACCTCTTAGCTAGGGCTAAGAGGTGAAGCTTTTGATTCGTTTTTTATGGATTGATGCAACCTAGGTTTCCTTTCATGTTTTAATTGATGAATTTTAGTTCAATATGAGTTTGAATCAAGTACTATTTTGGTTTCTACTTTGATCTCTTGATGACTTTGGGCTCATGTGATTCTTAGTGATCTTAGCTTAGTATCTTAGTTTTGAGCATTAGTTATGCTTGTGTAGTTGATTGATCTACCCTCGACTCCGGGCATGGTAGATGCTTTGATTGCCTTGTATGCAATGGCCTGATTTTCATGTGGGAACTCATTCAACTAAAGTTCTTATTTTTCTGTTATAATCTGGAATAGTTGTTTATTGATTGATTTTGATTTAATTAGAGTTCTAATCATGAGTTGTAATCAAGTCTAGTGACAGGATTTGGTGAAAGCTATGATTATGAATCTCAACTAGATTGGAAAGAGGCTTGGCCTACACAATTAAGTGTGCCCAAGGCCTGAGCATGGTTGTGGGAATCAAATCAATGAATAAGCACTTGTTTTAGATAATTATTGATTGAACCGCTCTATATTCCGATCGGATAGAGATATGAATTCGATTCCGATTGAGTTGTGAAAGACCTAGTTGTGTTGATGCATTGAAACTTATCAAAAGTGGATCCTTGGTGCTCTAGTGCCTTTTTAGATTGAAATTACCTTAACCATTCACTGTTTAAAACCAAATCGCTATTTTCCAGTTTTAGCTCTTAATAGGATCTTAATTACTAGTTATTTTAGACAAATTCTGAGGATACCCATACATAAATCTCTGTGGGAATGATACTCGGCCTTTTCGAATTATTACTACTTCGCAACCCTACACTTGGGGAGTGAACAGCAAGGTCCAACCGGCTGGTCGGGGGGGTCCGGCCGGTAGGCCAGTGTCCAAATTGCGTAAGGACTGTGATTTCTGAAAGTTTTCAACTCGGTGCTCAATTTCTCTTATAAAAGGACACTTCCACTCTCTTCCGAAGCCATCTAGGAACGTGGGGAGCAAAGAGATCAAGACCTAGGAGGCTTCCTAGCCTCTTACAACTAGTTTTTCCTTCTTTTCTTAGTTCTAGTTCTAGTTTATTATGTTTTCTTCTAGTTAAGCTCTTAGCTAAAGCTAAGAGGTGAAGTTTGTAGTTAGTTCTAATGCTCAATTCATTTATTCAAGTACCATTTTCTTAATTATGGATTTTCAAGTTCTAGTTTGAATAAAGTTTGAATTTTTAGATGAATTATGAGAGTTTGTGTGCTTTGGACATGAGTTCCTTGTAATTCTCTAAGATTGCTATGTTGATTTGTTTATATTTGAATTGTAGTAACCCTAGAGCGTGTCATGATCTCATGGTATGGCTGTTAGTTTGAAGGCTACAAGTTCAAGTTCTATATGCACTTCATTAGAAGTAGAATTCTGATTTTTAGAATTGAGTGGGACTGTTTGTGTTTGAATACAATATCTTCCAATTAGATGAGAGATAGGACTTTGATTCTAATTGTGTTTGTCTTGAATGAATAGATTGACATTAGGCTACTATAAGTGGATCCTTGATGCTCTAGTTCTTCTCAATTATCAGATTTTATCTACTTAGTTTTTTATTTTCTACTTAGTTCTAAAAACTCTAATTTTCTAAACCTTCTAAGTTAAAGTTATCAGAATAGTTTGAATTAAGTTTACCATTTATCCTGTGGATCGACCTTGGTCTCACCGAGTTAATACTACATCATAGCTTGGTACTTAAGGCAAGCAAACATCCATCTCATATTTTATCAATTACTCTCAAACCAATAAGAGAAATGGTAAGTTAACGGTCCATCATCTAATCCATGACCACGCCAACCAATAGTACAAACCGTTTTGTGCAACTATTAACAGTTGTGATTTAATTCCATTTTTATGTGGTCAAGCCTATCTTGAAAATCTCATCCATCTCTTGTAACCACTCTTGCTATAATGTGGTGTTTGCCACCGTTTAAGCCTTTTATGTCCTTGTTAGATCATAAATGAGGACACCACAAAAACGTTTCAAATTCACCTTATTTTATTAGTTTTTCGAGGCCGTCAATATGATAGATTCAGATTATTAAAAGGTGGGCCCGATCTCAGAATATTGAGGATTGAATCTAGAGAGTCTGTAAAGAACCCTTATTTGTGTCGTTCATTGTCTATCCAATTGATGAGGTTTGGGTCTCAAATTTTGTGTAGGACTCTTCGAGGTGGGTTATTGTGTGATGGAGGTCCTGGATTTAGGGAGTGAGCTTTAGGTGGGCCTCAAAGAGAGTTTCTATCTTCACCATCAATTACATGTCTCACCCATATTTGAATTTTAAATCAAATGACTTTCTCTATATAATGCATACGAGAGAAATCCATTAGAAAACCTTGCTATGTCATCCTAGTACTACGACCACCCATTATAACTCTAATCTCAATTGTCCATTATCTGCATCTTATGCGTGGGATCATCGAATCGTGATCATGTCCGTTGGATCAGGATTTCTCTTCTACCTTTCATCAGAGGATTGGATTAAATCATCAAACCGTGAGTCTAAGGAATTACTAATTCGATTCCCTCTTATAAATTGTGCATTACATTGTTTAGATTCATTTATTTAAAAGTACAAGTGCCATGGATGATCTAGACCATTGGATCTATGTCTCGACCATTAGTAATTGGTTGATAAAGGGACGGATGGTGTAGATTTTGGTTGTAAAATGTTTAGATTTATTTCATTGCATGTGGACCATAATTGGTTGAGAAAAATTTTGTGTGTATGTTGATTTATGAAAAAGAACTAAAATCAAGAGTTTATTAGTGGGCTTCATTCATTATAAGATGAATGGAGTGGATTTCTTAAAAGAGGGCTCCATAAGAGAGAAATTTTTTTTTATTATAACGCTGCCATCCAGCGATGTCCAAGGATGCGCTGGCCAGCAGTGCCCTCACGCGCGGACGCGCATGGAGAAAGGGGGGCGGGCAGATGGGTTGCCCAACTGGGCCCCACTCATGGGCCCCACCTTGGTGTATTTGTTAGGTCTACACCGTCCATCCTCTCCTCCCTGTTGTCATTTGATGGCCTACCAATTTCCAGTCCGATCCAATATTTGAACGGGCCCCACCATCATGAACATTGGCAATGTTTCTGAAATATTAAGTTGACAGAAAAGTGTATATTTGTAGACTGGACAGCAGTCCACTCATGGGCCCCACCTGAATCCCTTTGAGAGATTCACCCCATACATAACATGTATTATCAGTGGAGGACCCACCATAAAAAGATGAGGCCAATCGGAGTCCCGGATGGCCCACACCACTCGAATCAGTGGTGTTAACTACCTCAAACTGAGACAGAATCTGAACTTGAGGTGATGGGCACATCTGAACCCCACAAGGGAGTTATCTCTCCGATCTAAAGCATTCAATACCTGGATCAATAAGTTCTAAGTATACCAATTTAATTTTGTGTACATCAGACATTCAAATTGGCCATACCAAGCCAAATAGTGGGAGATGTTGCTGTCCACAAGTCCTGAAATTTCATATGTTGGTTGCATCGAAGTTTCTAAACAATGGGAAAATTTTCACATTTATATTTTATTAATTAGGACCCTGACTTGTGGATTTTGTGGCATAATTGGATGTGCAAATGTGAAATAATCAATGTATGGATTGATAACATGTGATAACATCTTGATTTCTGTACTTGGTGACTATGTTTGCACTTGGTGATTAAAGATATATGCAATTGGTGATCAATCCTTGCACTTGTAACACACATTAATTCATGTGCTTTATAGTTACTTTGTAGTTCATGCAAGCTGGATTAATTGTCTATTATTCCATGCTTAATGTTTACATAAATGCATATATGTGTACATGCATGGTGCATTCATGCATAGAGCAATTGGTAGTGAGGATTGAGTCCCACGAGGAGATCAGGGTAAGGGCAAGTGAGATAGTCCTTGCCCAAGGTTTTTCAATCTAGTTGAGTCGGTCAGCTTATGGTGTATGGGATGGTTGTGGTATGTGATTGGGCTATGCATGCATGATCTCATGGTGATGATTTTTGTAGAGGTGTTGTGTGTGGTAATGTTGTCCTATTGGAGAATGCAACCCATGTCAGGATCGGGCGTATAGTGTCAGGACCGGGGCGTTGCTAGGCGGTTTAACGTTTTCTCACATTAGGAATGCGTCCCATGTCAGGATCGGGGGTTACCACATACGACTAGGCGGTTTAACATTTTCTCATATTGAGAATGCGACCCATGTCAAGATTAGGCGTACCGTGTCAGGATCAGAGCGTTGCCTTGCGTATTCGGTTGTGATAGTATATGGTCAACTTGCAAATGTGATACCAAATTAAAGACCTTGTGTTAAAGTTCACGTGTATGGTTGATTTACACATGTTGTGCTACAACCCGAAGATTGTACACCCAAGTGTAGGTAGCGAAGTAGTAAAATATTCGGTAAGACCGAGGTCGATCCACAGGGATTGGGGTTAAGAACACTTAGAGGAATTAGTTTAGGTGAGTGAGATGAAATCTGGTTTATCCACGAGAGTGGAGCAAGTTGTGTGTGGTGAAAGACAAAAATAGAAAAGGGGCTAAGGCATCAGGGATCCACCTTTGATTCATTCACAAGATTTGATTTATTGGTCCAACTATAACTCAACTGGAATTGAATAAAGATTCATTTCAATCGGAAGATGAAACAGTTAAACCATTTGCATATTTCATAAAAGATGGTGATCTGAACCGATTGATTTGACTATGAAGCACTCGTTAGTTGATCGCAGGGAATTCCAAGCATCTACTGTGCCCGGAGTCGACAATGGATCAAGGAATTGTACAGATCAACAACTTTGCCAACAAGTCAACCGATAAAATCACAATTCATACGATCAAATGCATACTTACAAGATAGGAGGCTTTGATTGACCGATCCAACCGTTAAGAACTCGTCTATCGATCGCAGGGAATCCAAAGCATCCAATGTGCCCGAAGTCTACAATGGATCAAGGAATTTTACAGATCGATGACTTTACCTGCACTAGCTCGATGACCGTAGGGAATCCAAAGCATCCAACGTGCCCGGAGTCGACGATGGATCAAGGGACTTTATCGATCATGAACTAGCTAATTGGTGTGCAAGGGATCCCAAGCATCCAACGTGCCTGGAGTCGACGATGGATCAAGGGGCTTGCACAACAATAGCGTCTGCCGAGGTGGATAACCGAACCAATCAACCAAAGAGAACTCCAACATTTACACCACACAATGTTGAACCAAAAGAACCATAGCTTGCAAATTTCTTCAACGGCTTCACCCCTAGCCTTAGCTAGAGGTTTAACCAACCATGCTACAATGGAAGACTAAAACTCTCTACAAAAGAGATAATTCTACACTACTCTATACTACAAATGAAAGAAGGAAAGAAAACTAAAGAAGAGAAGAGAGGAGTTGTAGAGAATGGGATGGGATGGGATGAGATGAGATTTTGAGGGATGAGATGAGATTTTGAGGAGAGGCCTCCTTTTATTGACTTTTGAGAGGCTTCCAAGCCTCCTCCCAATCCTAGGTGGCACTCCAAACCCAAAGCAGATTTTTTTTTTAGGTTCAGAAATGGAGTTAGGCTTGGAGTGACCAAAGCAAACTTTTAAGCTTGGAGTTAAGCTTGGAATGACATGTGGCAAAAAAGTACTCCAAGCCTAGGTGGCACTCCAAACCCAAAGCAGATTTTTTGGAGGTTTGGGAATGGAGTGAGGCTTGGATGATGAGGTGGCACATGTGTTGGGAAGAGAGAGAGAGAGAGAGAGAGAGAGAGCTTTTCTCTTGCAGCCATGGTGGAGTTGCAACACTGCTGCTGCTGGATGTTGGATCTGAATGGGGTCCACTGTTTGGACGCTGGGGAGATTTGGACAACTGTCCATTGCTGGACGTTGTGCCTGGTCGTGGGCTGATTGTGGGTCCACCTTGCTGGAAAAGGACGGTGGAAGATGGCTTGCACGTTAGATGGAGTGGGACGTCCACCTTGAGAAGTTGCTGGCCGTTGATTGTGGGTCCTCCATAGATGCAACTCTTGGACGATGGAGATCAAAGCTGAGGATGACGTGCTGGAGTAGATTGACGCCCTGAATTAGAGGCTCCTTAATGATCTCCATCAGCTGAACCGCTGCCCAGTTAATGAATGGTGGTGATTCAGCTCATGATTGCAGCTGCTTGGATGGACGGATGGATGGTCTGTAGCTATTGGCTCCAACTGATGCCATACACGAGCAAAGGAGAAAAGCTTTGATGCAGCTCTGCTGTACAAGTGCAAGGGGGATGTGATCATCCTTCATTTAGAGCAACTGTATGAGATGAAGTTGGGGCTTCCTTCCTTGCTGTTGAAGCTGGGGTCCACCTTACTGGACGTTGACAGCATCAAGCCATCGTGCTGGCATGTGCGTGAGATGGCTGGTTGATGGAAGAGCAGGGACGGTGAATTTTGGAATGATGCTGGGGTCCACTAGATGCACGAACATACTGAGAATGGAGCTGATGGACGGTGATTGTAGGTGAGTGCTGGACGATGGTGATAATGGACGGCTGGAAATTGCAAGGAGGTTGCTGGAGATGGACGGTGATGATTGCAGCTTCACTGCGGTTCCAGCTAGCACGTGTGAATGGTGTGGATTTTTCTTTGGACGCTCTTCAACACATGTGAAGGATGGAACGTCTGGTGTGGGGTCCAGTTGCTGGACACATGAGCTGCTGATCTTAGGCACCCAACCATCTGGAGCTTTGGACTGCCGCATGTGTGGCATCTGTGGGACATCCTCACACGTGTGATGGACAACCCTTGGCTGCACATCAGCTACTCCTTACTAGCTGGTGAAGTGGTGAACGGTGGAGATTGATCTCCATCTGAACATGTTGGCTGATCTCCACTGTTGATTGGACAATGGCTGGATGATGATGAAGCTTGGCTAGACTTTGGCTACACACGTCTAATGGATGGACGGTTGTTAGCTATTGGTGGCCCACTTGCTGGACTTGGTGAAGATGAAGTGGACGGTGGATGTGTCCTTGGCTGCACACGTTTGAATAGTGGTCATCCACCTTACCGGAGAGCATGTGTGATAACGCCACCTTGACGAACACGGGTGATGGATGAAGATCCACCTTTTCTCTTGGCATGGTTGGTCCCATATGTGGATGTCCCACCACGTGTTTCAGATGTGTACGTGGGCACTCAATCACGACCATCAAAACATGGACAACTTGGATCCAAACGAGTGGCCGCTATGTAGTACTCTTTTTTAGCCATCCACCATAGAAAATGGTCCCGCAGACTTTGATCTTTCTGGCTTGATTTTCGTCAGTACTGCCAATATGCTCGATCTTGATCTCTTTTGGGCCCTTAATCATCTCAATTGGCTTCGATCATTTCCAACCTTCATAAATTTCAGATGCACACATATGGATGGCTGTGGGACATCCTCTGTTTGGATGGACAAATATCCCCCATTGCTTGATTGGAGATGGCCCATGATCATCTTGGAGATGACCATGGATTTGGCGGATGTGATGGAGTCTTCTTCCATATTGCTTCTTGATGCTTGGATAGCGAGGATTGGATGACCAGATGGTCCCCCTTCCTTGGCTGATTGCAAGAGTGGTGTGGACGGTCCACATGATCCAGCTGAACACACATGAGAGGGTGAAGCTGACTCGAGTTGTAGTTCTTTGGATAGTGGAGATGATCTCCACTTGGCGTTTGATGCAGGCTTGCCCCTCATGTGGATATCCAATCTTCACAGTCCAAACCTTTATGGTCTGGTTTCCTTCAGGGCTGCCCCGATGGTTGATCTTGCTCTGTTCTGGGCCTTTAAACGCCCTGATTGGCTCAGATCCTGTCCATCCTCTCTTGAACACCTGAAGATAGAAAATTCACCTAATGAGGGATAATTAACCAGAAAAATAATGATAATGCCCTTAACAACCAGGGTTAATTATACAATATTAGGTACTCATCACACCCCACAACCAGCATTTTGCTAGTCTCGAGCAAAACATGCGAAAATCATCTAAGGATTTTTCAAAATACTGCAATCAATCTTATCCTTGACAGTTTTCATCAATCGAAATCATCTCAAGACTTCTCTTATTTCCTAATGAAACAAAGATAGAGAGAAGAAAAGGTTCAATGTATTTATGTGATCCTTCAAGTTATCTAAACAGTAGAGTTTCCAAGGCATACGGTTTTGAGAATATAGATTCTAGTTACTTAGAAAACAACTTAATTGAGTTCAAAGCATTAGTCATTCAATAGAAGCATTCTAAACATTGAGTTCCATGGTGCACGGTGAAGTCTAGCCTTGACACAACTAGGGGTTCAGTCTTCTACTTTCATGTTAACACTGATGATTGAAGAGAATGGTCAGATCAACCAAGTCACTAATTCCGAACCTTGCTACTATTTTTTTTCAACATTTTCCAGCTTTTGATTTTTTTTTTTTTCAATCAATAACCGATCACCGAAGACTCCAAAAGGCTCACTTCGTACTATGGTAATGTTTTGTAATGGTAACGACAATGGATGAAAATCCTTGCCCCAAATTACTATGAATATTCCTTTTATTTTATTTTTTTATTTTATGTGAACTAAGTAAACAAGGATCTCCAGGCTAGGTGTCTATCACTCTCAACAATCATCAAGTCAACATTATAGTATCAAACTCAAATCCTGGCAATGCAAGTTAGATGTGAACTTGTGAAAATTCATGACTCAATCAATGTTTATCATTTTCTAATAGAAAATTAATGGAAAGAACTCAATTTTGAAATTTACTGAAGCGACTAAACTCTAAGCTTTAACATTGTCATCACTAAATGCCTTTTCATTCTACTATTCAAATTATTTCGAAATCACATAAATCCCTAGATTTTTTTTTTAAGGTTAAAGAAATAATAATTTACAGACAATACAACCACAAAATTTCCTGTTCCTTTTGTGCAATGCACATAGACCACGTATCATCCGACAGACTCCTTCGGCCACAAGATGGGCCACTTTCTCACATTTCCCATGATCAATTCAGTTTGGGGTCTTACGCTGCTCATAATACCATTAGAGTGTGCTCACCTCCCAGCTGCCTTAATCCCCTTCATGATTTATGAGAACAGGGAATATCTGTCGGTTTCAACAACGATTTCCAACTAAGGTCCTCTATCACGGTGCGTTCAACACGAACAGGATGTTTCCCATAAAACCTTTTTTTAATTGACCTAAAATAGCAAAAAGATAGGCAAAATAGCAAAGAG
This sequence comes from Liriodendron chinense, assembly GCA_003013855.2. Taxonomy (NCBI): domain Eukaryota; kingdom Viridiplantae; phylum Streptophyta; class Magnoliopsida; order Magnoliales; family Magnoliaceae; genus Liriodendron; species Liriodendron chinense. The sequence goes on from ML058410.1 coordinate 946,447, forward strand.
ATAGACAACTGGAAAGATTTTTTTACAGGAATTCCACACCCCCCAACCTAAATGTAACATTGTCCTCAATGTTGAAAAATGAATGCATAGACAAATGCAACATGAGAGCAAAATGGTAAAGAATAGAGGGTAAAGAGTACCTGAGAGGATGAATACTTGTAAGCACTGGAATTTTCCAAGTTGCCAAAACAAAATACAACAAACAAACTAACCAACTAGTATACAAAAGGGGATCTCCGTCAGACTAGGAGATCAATCCTGATAAACAGGATTTTCCAGAGGGGTGGATTCCTCCTCTGGGGCAAATTCCTCAAGAAAGGGCTTCAAACGCTACCCGTTCACTTTAAATACATTTCCATTTTTGGGGTTCTCAATCTCAATAGCCCCATGAGGGTAAACAGTTTTGACTACAAAAGGGCCGGTCCATCGAGATTTCAGCTTTCCCGAAAATAGATGTAGCGTAGAATTGTACAAGAGAACTTTCTGAGATGGTTCAAAAGATCTTCGAAGGATATTCCTGTCATGGAATACCTTCGTTCGTTCCTTGTATATTCTGGCATTATCATAAGCCTCATTCCGGATTTCCTCCAACTCGTTCAGCTGGAGTTTGCGAAGCGAGCTAGCCTTGTCCAGATTGAAATTGAATTTCTTTATAGCCCAATAGGCTTTATGTTCACTCCCCAAGTGTAGGGTTGCGAAGTAGTAATAATTCGGAAAGACCGAGTATCGTTCCCACAGAGATTTATGTATGGGTACCTTCAGAATTTAACTAAAACAACTAGTAATTAAGATCCTATTAAAAACTAAAGCTGGAAAATAGGAAATTGGGTTTAAACAGTGAATAGGTAAGGTAAATTCAATCTAAAAGTCACTAGAGCGCCAAGGATCCACTCTTGATACGTTTCAATGCATCAACACAACTAAGTCTCATATAACTCAATCGGAATCAGATTCCCATCTCTATCCGATCGGAATATAGAGCAGTTAATCACAGTTATCTGAAACAAGTGCTTATTAACTGATTTGATTCCCACTTCCAAGCTCAGGCCTTGGGCACACTCAATTGTATAGGCCAAGCCTCTTTCCAATCTAGTTGGGATTCATAACCATAGCCTTCACCAAGTCCTGTCACTAGACCTGATTACAACTCATGATTTGAACTCTGTTTAAATTAAAATCAATCACTAAACAACTATTCCAGATTATACACAAAAGATAAGAATTTCAGTTGCATGAGTTCCCACATGAAAATCAGGCCATTGCATACAAGGCAATCAAAGCGTCTACCATGCTCGGAGTCGATGGTAGATCAATGCATTACACAAGCATAAAAAATGCTCAAAAGCTAAGATACTATGCTGGAATTACTAAGAATCACATGAGCCCGGAGTCATCAAGAGATCAAAGTGAAAACCAAAATAGTACTTCATTCAAACTCAAATTGAACTAAAATTCATCAATTAAAACATAAAAGGAAACCTAGGTTGCATCAATCCATCAAAAACAAATCAAAAGCTTCCCCTCTTAGCCCTAGCTAAGAGGGTTTAGTTCATCTCTAACATCCTTGAACTAAAAGCCTCTAAAAACATGAAAAACTACTACAACAGGAAGAAAACTAAAGATCCGAAGTAGAATCTGTCTCCTGAGCAATCCCCACGTCGTAGCCTCCCTTGGTATGAAGGAAAGAGGTCCTTTTATAGCTTGGAGGAGTCCTTTACACAAGAAAGTTCCAGAATTTGCGTAATCTTACGCTATTGCGCAATGAAATCCGGAGTTCCAAGAATAGAAACAGCTTCCAACGCACAACCGACCGGTCTAGACCGGTCGGTCTTCACTTGCAATGGTCCAGAGAGCACAGCCGACCGGTCATGACTGGTCGGACTGACTTGTACATTGGTCCAGTAACGTGGCCGACCGGTCATGACCGGTCGGACCACATTGAACTTGTTCCAGCGGCTATGGTCGACCGGTCATGACTGGTCGGACCAAGCAATCCTTCATGTAGAGTGCATCCAATGGGGTGGCCGACCGGTCTTGACCGGTCGGGCTTCTTTGGCTGACCGGTCTTGACCGGTCTAGGCTACTCTTTCTTCATTCTTTCTTTCTTTCTTTCTTCTTTTCTCTTCTCTCCTTGCTTGTCTTTCTTTGGTCTTCCTTCATGCTTGATCTAATGGTCTTTAACACTCATAAAGGGCTCTATTTAGCTTTCAAATGGTGAACTCTCCATCTTGTTCCTACAATCACAAATCATGCATTAAGTTAGTCCTTTAAACATGTATATCATGCATAATGAGTGATGAATTGGGGTTAGAATATGCACAATTAAGAGGTCAACACACCCCCCAACCAGCATTTTGCTAGTCCCAAGCAAAACATGCGTGAAACTAGCTTCATTTTCCAAAACCCAACTCTCCTCTGGAAGCTATTCTTCTATACATTCCAAGACACATAAGCGTAAAAATCAGAGAAATTCAGTGAAAGAGTTTGAAACCTTAAACTCTCAGAACATAACAAGTGTTTTTATGAAATCCACGCTGATTGCTTGATAAATAGAAGAACTTGAACAACTTCAACCCAGTGTGCATAGTGAAGGTTCATCTCATGAGTTTCCATGATTATCTTCTTCATAAATCAACTAAACTACCGATCTCAAGGTATATAGAGTAACAACAAGCCTATGACAGGAATTTGCCTTACCGTCCTTCCGACGACTTTCACACTACGTCCCATTTCCGGCTTTGGTTACGGGTAGACCATCCCCCGGTTGGTAGTAGGTAGCCCTAATCGGAATTTCCACCATTTTTCTTTCCTTCCCGATTTCATCCTTTCATTCCTTTTTCTTTTAAATTAGATAGGATTTTTAGAAATCCATATCTTTCGTTATTTTCCCATGGACAAGGATGGACAAAATACCCCGGCTTGGTTTCTCAATACCTTTAAATCAAAATCTAGCTAATCCACAAATCACATGATCCTTTCAACTCATGAAAATCGTGTAATGTGAACTAGGTGCAAAAGGTGTTCAAATTTTCTATCAATCATAAAAATAGGTGAATTCACATATAAAACCATTGTATTAAGAGAAATTCAAAGCTTGCAACATCCCTCACGTCGTATCTCATCTTCTTATACTTATGCTATCTTGAATGCATAGAATCAAAGTCTTCCAAAAGAGTTTCGAATTTCAAAAAAAATCGAAAAATTTCTACTTCTTTGCTCGACATGTCACAAAAGCTAGCAGATTCATCAATTAAGGAATCTCTCACCCCCCAACCAAAACGTTGCATTGTCCTCAATGTAATAAGATATGCAATATGTATGACATGAGAGCAATGACATAAAATAAAGGAAAGTGAGAAAGAGAGATATCACCTGAAGCATATGGCAAGATTAACTTTTGGAGATGGATTATTTCACAACTAAATCAACTATCAAAGCAAATCCTAATGGGAAAGCATTCTAACAAATCATCCTCCGTCAGACTAGGAGGTTAATCCCAACAACTCATCCAAAAGCATAAAGTCAAGCAGAATCATTAGATGGATCAAAAGGTTTCATAGTAACATCATCCAATATCCTGCTTTACAATGAACATATGTGTGAATGATCGAAATAAGCCACTCAAAATCCCAAGAAGGAATTTCAGCGGGTTCCTTAGTGTTTTCACCAGATGTATAGGAGGAGACACCATCATATTTAGCAGAAAAAATATGTCTCCAATCAGATTTTCCTAGGCAATAATATTGCAAGTAAGGATCATCCCAGGGTTGGTGGAGTTCGGTATGCATGATCCACAAAGATGTGGAAATATGAATTGATTTCTTAGCATAAAAAGGTGTTGTTTCCACATCCTTATCTTGGCTAGTGTCATATGCCGATACCGACTCAAAAAGTGTGACCATATCCCTTATCATATCGTCGTTCTCATCAAGGGAGTGAGTCACTTCTTCGTCTAAGGGACCGGAGTAAAAAGGTGAGAGGGACTCATCTTTCACGATAGAATTGATCATGTTTATGTCGTGGACCTCCTCATCCTCATCCTCATGTTGGTTGTCAATATTGAAAGCATTCAACTCAATCGTCATATTGCCAAAAAACATTTGTATGACCCCACTCCTACAATTTATGATAGCATTTGACGTAGCTAGGAATGGAGGCCAAGTATGACAGGAATTTGAGGACCAATATTAACCGTGGGTCGCGTGTCCAAGACAATAAAGTCGACCGGGTAGTAAACTTTGTCAACTTCGACAAGTACGTCCTCAATTACCCCTCTTGGAATACGAATTGATCGGTCAGCAAGTTGTAATGTGGTTTTGGTGGGTTTTAATTCACCTAAACCCAATTGTTCATAGACCGAATAGGGAATTAAGTTCACACTTGCCCCTAGATCAAGTAAAGCATGTTTCACCCGGTGATCTCCAATCATACATGATATGGTCGGACAACCAGGATCTTTGTACTTTTTGGGCATCCCGTGGTTGATAATGGCACTCACATTCTCTGTCAAAAATGCCTTCTTTTGCACATGTATTTTCCTTTTAACCGTGCAAAGGTCTTTTAAAAATTTTGCATATGACGGTATTTGTTTAATGGCATCCAACAATGGGATGTTGCTTTTGACTTGCTTGAAAACCTCCAAAAATTCCTGATATTTATCTTGAGGTTTGGCTGGAATCAAGCGTTGGGGGAATGGAGCAACGGGCCTATATTCTTCCAATGGCTCTTTTTCATTCATGGTGGTGCTAGGTCCATCATCCTCTTTGGAAAATACCGGATCATTAGGCTGTGAAACCTTCATCGGATCAGATTTTTCAATGATTTTACCACTCCTAAGAGTGGTGATGGCCTTAGCATGTTCCATATGTTGGTTAGAAGAACTAGGCACGCTTACGTCGCATTGTGTTTTTTGATTTAGTACGGGTTGGGCTGGAAGCATCCCTTCCCTTGCGTTTAAGTGAGCCTTGATTTCCTCTACCGAAATTTTAAGCTCAAGCATTATCGTATGGTTGGATTGATTTATTTGAGCTTGACCTTCCATGAATGCTTTCAAAGTATCCTCTATAGGCATTTGAGGTGGAGCCATTTGCATTGGGGGCCCCCTTTGAGGATTACTTTGATTAGCTATGTTTCCATTCGCCCAATTGAAGTTTGGGTTGTTTCTCCAACTAGAATTGTTCGTGTTTTGATTTGGAGTACTGAAAGGTCGTTGATAACTATTTAAGGCATTCGATTGTTCAAATAAGAGTTCTCGAAACGCATAGATTGTTGGACAATCCGGCGTTTGATGCACATTAGAAGCACAAATACCACAAATAGTTTCAATAGCCCCCTTTTGTTGAGTTGTATCCACTTTCTTTAGTTCCATCTCCTCGACCTTTCGTGTGAGTTTAGCCACTCTAGAACCTAGATCATCTTGGCCATCTAAAACATAAATTTCCCCCTTTTCCTTGGTTTGGGGTTGTTTTGAACTTGTTGGCTTAGATGTATCCCATGATTGTGTATTTTCAGCCAACATGTCAAAATAATCCCAAGCTTCTTCCGTTTCCTTGTTCATGAACTCACCATTGCACATCATCTCCACAAATTGGCGCATGGTTGAGTTCAATCCATCATAGAAGAAACTAATCAACCTCCACCATTCATAGCCATGATGTGGGCATGCGTTTAATAGCTCATTGTACCTTTCCCAACATTGGAAAAAAGCTTCTTCTTCTTTTTGGGCGAAGTTCATTATGGCCCTTCTTAATGCATTGGTTCGATGAGTAGGGAAGAATTTCTTTAGAAACTCCCTAGTCATCTCAGCCCATGTCCCAATAGACCTCGGCCTTAAGGAATGTAGCCATGATTTGGCCTTCTCTTTCAAGGAAAAAGGAAACAATTTAAGTTTTATAGTATCCTTGGTCACATTATCATAATTTATTGTGGCTATAACTTCTTCAAATTCCTTAATATGTAGATATGCGCTCTCAAAATCGAGTCCATGGAATCAAGGAAGAAGTTGGATCAACCCCGGTTTAAAATCAATGTTTCCCACATTGTGAGGGAAAATTATGCAAGAGGGAGTACTCGTCCTAGCTGGTTGTAAATAGTCACGTAAAGTTCTAGGTTGAGGTACATCCCCCACTTCATTCTCATCCAATTCAGTAAGGTTTGGGGCTGGATTTTGATTAACCCTTTGATTTGGTTGATTTTCAGCCATCTCTCTAGTAATTTCAGGAAAATTTTGATGTTTCCTAGCACGAGGCTCTCTATCAATCCCTTCAACAATTACTCCGTCCCTTACAAGTCGGTTATTATAAGTCCTAGCCCAATGTGGCATGCAAAACCAAAAAGAATGAGTGAAAAGGAAAAAGAATTCTTCCTTCCTTCCTTTACTCCTCTCTAAAACTTAAGCACAGGGTGTCTTGCAATGGCTGAGCCATAAGCAAGGATAGAGACCGATTTCTCCTGGTCAATAGGGGTTCAAAGAACTCCCCACCCACTCTTTGAGTCTTTTGAGAGAAAGTACAGAAAAAGAAGAAAGAGGAATAGGTTGAGAAGAGAAGTCTATGAGCACAAGGTGATCCAAGGCGGCAGATCCGACCAACAGGAATCCAGGTGGCACAAGGTCTACCTTTCAGAGATCCAAAAGGAGTCTCCACCCACTCTACAATAGATGAATATGATAGGAATGAGTAGGAGAAGAAGAAGAGTAAGGTTAGGACGATAAAACCTGATTTGTGACTTAAGATGCCTTCTTCTTCTTCAACTTCCTAAAAATCCCTGGATTAGACCTATGTTAGAATCCTGCAAAAATCAAAACAAACTAAGTTAGTAATTAGAAGAAAACCTACTCTAAAAAGCAAAACAAATCCTAAGTCTATCTTAACACAATCTCAACTAAAAGTTATTTCAGAAAATTCTAAGAATACCGCATAGAAATCCCCGGCAACGGCGCCAAAAACTTGTTCACTCCCCAAGTGTAGGGTTGCGAAGTAGTAATAATTCGGAAAGACCGAGTATCGTTCCCACAGAGATTTATGTATGGGTACCTTTAGAATTTAACTAAAACAACTGGTAATTAAGATCCTATTAAGAACTAAAGCTGGAAAATATGAAATTGGGTTTAAACAGTGAATAGGTAAGGTAAATTCAATCTAAAAAGTCACTAGAGCGCCAAGGATCCACTCTTGATACGTTTCAATGCATCAACACAACTAAGTCTCATATAACTCAATCGGAATCTGATTCCCATCTCTATCCGATCGGAATATAGAGCAGTTAATCACAGTTATTTGAAACAAGTGCTTATTAACTGATTTGATTTCCACTTCCAAGCTCAGGCCTTGGGCACACTCAATTGTATAGGCCAAGCCTCTTTCCAATCTAGTTGAGATTCATAACCATAGCCTTCACCAAGTCCTATCACTAGACCTGATTACAACTCATGATTTGAACTCTATTTAAATCAAAATCAATCACTAAACAACTATTCCAGATTATACACAAAAGATAAGAATTTCAGTTGCATGAGTTCCCACATGAAAATCAGGCCGTTGCATACAAGGCAATCAAAGCGTCTACCATGCCCGGAGTCGATGGTAGATCAATGCATTACACAAGCATAAACAATGCTCAAAAGCTAAGATACTATGCTGGAATTACTAAGAATCACATGAGCCCAGAGTCATCAAGAGATCAAAGTGAAAACCAAAATAGTAGTTCATTCAAATTCAAATTGAACTTAAATTCATCAATTAAAACATAAAAGGAAACCTAGGTTGCATCAATCCATCAAAAACAAATCAAAAGCTTCCCCTCTTAACCCTAGCTAAGAGGGTTTAGTTCATCTCTAACATCCTTGAACTAAAAGCCTCTAAAAACATGAAAAACTACTAAAACAGGAAGAAAACTAAAGATCCGAAGTAGAATCCGTCTCTTGAGCAATCCCCACGTCGTAGCCTCCCTTGGTATGAAGGAAAGAGGTCCTTTTATAGCTTGGAGGAGTCCTTTACGCAAGAAAGTTCCAGAATTTGCGTAATCTTACGCTATTGCGCAATGAAATCCGGAGTTCTAAGAATAGAAACAGCTTCCTACGCACAACCGACCGGTCTGGACCGGTCGGTCTTCACTTGCAATGGTCCAGAGAGCACAGCCGACCGGTCATGACCGGTCGGACTAACTTGTACATTGGTCCAGTAACGTGGCCGACCGGTCATGACCGGTCGGACCACATTGAACTTGTTTCAGCGGCTATGGTCGACCGGTCATGACCGGTCGGACCAAGCTATCCTTCATGTAGAGTGCATCCAATGGGGTGGCCGACCAGTCTTGACCGGTTGGGCTTCTTTGGCTGACCGGTCTTGACCGGTCTAGGCTACTCTTTCTTCATTCTTTCTTTCTTTCTTTCTTCTTTTCTCTTCTCTCCTTGCTTGTCTTTCTTTGGTCTTCCTTCATGCTTGATCTAATGGTCTTTAACACTCATAATGGGCTCTATTTAGCTTTCAAATGGTGAACTCTCCATCTTGTTCCTTCAATCACAAATCATGCATTAAGTTAGTCCTTTAAACATGTATATCATGCATAATGAGTGATGAATTGGGGTTAGAATATGCACAATTAAGAGCTCAACACTTTATGCTCCAACTCCACAGGCAGATGGCAAGCTTTCCCATAGACAAGTCTATAGGGAGACATTCTAATCGGAGTTTTGTACGCTGTACGATAAGCCCACAACGCATCGGTTAGTCTTAGAGACCAATCCTTGCGATCTGGATTCACAGTTTTTTCCAAGATGTGTTTGATTTCCCTATTGGAAACTTCCGCTTGACCACTTGTTTGTGGGTGATAGGGCGTACTCACCTTGTGTGTGATACCATATTTCTTCATCAAAGCCTTAAAAGGTCTGTTACAGAAGTGTGTACCCCCATCACTGATAATGGCTCGAGGCGTCCCAAATCTTGATAGAATATTTTCTTTTAGAAATCGTAGAACCGTTTTGTGATCATTGGTTCTACACGGGATTGCCTCAACCCATTTGGAGACATAATCGACAGCCAATAGGATATACAGATATCCAAATGAGGAAGGGAATGGTCCCATGAAATCGATACCCCAACAATCGAAAACTTCGATGATCAATATCAGATTTAAAGGCATCATATTTCTATGGGAGATTCCTCCCAACTTCTGACAACGGTCACATGCTTTGCAAAAAACATGGGTGTCCTTGAATATTGAAGGCCAATAGAAACCACACTGGAGAATCTTGGCAGCGGTTTTCTTAGAAGAGAAATGACCACCACATGCATAAGAATGGCAAAAGGAGATGACACTGGTTTGTTCATTATCTGGAACACACCTCCTTATGATTTGATCTGGGCAGTATTTGAACAAATACGGATTATCCCAGAAAAAGTTGCGTACCTCTATGAAAAATTTCCTTTTATCTTGTGGGGTCTAATGACTCGGAATTCTTCTTGCGGCAAGATAGTTAACAATGTCAGCAAACCAAGGTTGGCAAGAGACTTCAAACAACTGTTCATCAGGGAAAGTGTCCTTTATCAGTGTCGTCTCTACGGAATCAGAGAGTACTAGGCGAGACAAGTGATCAGCCACTACGTTTTCTACTCCCTTTTTGTCTCGGATCTCAAGGTCGAATTCTTGGAGCAAAAGGATCCACCTGAGCAAGCGAGGCTTAGCATCTTTTTTAGAAAGAAGATACTTGAGAGCCGCATGATCAGTAAAAATCGCAATTTTGGACCCAATCAAGTAGGACCTGAACTTGTCAAGTGCAAAGACTACGGCAAGGAGTTCCTTTTCCGTAGTAGAGTAGTTTACTTGCGCACTGTTCAAGGTTCTACTTGCGTAGTATATAACATAGGGCTTCTTGTCTTTTCTTTGCCCCAAAACTGCCCCAACAGCATAGTCACTTGCGTCACACATGATTTCAAAAGGTATAGTCCAATCGGGTGGTTGCATTATCGGTGCGCTGGTCAACATGCCTTTAAGCTTGGTGAAAGCTTCTTGGTAGTCATTGGTCCACTCGAATGGAGCATCCTTTTGCAGGAGATTGCATAATGGACGAGAGATATGACTGAAGTCCTTTATAAATCTCCTATAGAATCCTGCATGACCCAAGAAAGAACGAATGTTTCGTACACTTATGGGGGCTGGTAGGTTGGCAATCAAGTCGATCTTTGCCTTGTCTACTTCTATTCCGTTGGACGAAATATTATGTCCAAGAACAATTCCCTTTTGAACCATAAAATGACACTTTTCCCAGTTCAAAACAAGATTCTTTTCTTCACACCTTGTCAAGACCAATTGCAAATGGTTCAAACATTCATCAAAGGAACAACCAAATACCGAGAAGTCGTCCATGAAGACTTCCAAGAAATGTCCAACCATGTCAGAGAAAATGCTGAGCATGCATCTCTGAAAAGTGGCAGGAGCATTACACAGTCCGAAAGGCATCCTCTTGTACGCAAAGGTGCCAAATGGACAAGTGAATGTGGTTTTCTCTTGATCTTCTAAGGCAATCTCTATTTGGTTGTATCCAGAGTACTCATCTAGGAAACAGTAATAGGAGTGACCAGCTAACCTTTCTAACATTTGATCAATGAATGGTAAAGGAAAGTGGTCCTTCCTAGTAACAGTATTCAGTTTCCTATAGGCGATACACATTCTCCAACCAGTAGTGACTCTAGTTGGCACCAACTCATTATCTGCATTCGCAACTATGGTAACTCCAGATTTTTTGGGTACCACTTGGGTTGGACTTACTCATTGGCTATCTGAAATAGGGTAGATGATACCCACATCCAATAGCTTGAGGACCTCGGCTCTAACCACTTCAGTCATGTTTGGATTCAATCTCCTTTGTGGTTGTCTAGAGGGTTTAGCATTCTCCTCGAGGTGTATCCTATGGGTACAAATCAGGGGATCAATTCCCTTGATGTCAGCAATTGTCCAACCTATGGCATCCTTGTGTTCCTTGAGAACATTGATCAATTTGTCCTCTTGGTCTTTATCAAGGTGAGATGAAATAACCACAGGAAAAGTATTGCCTTGACCCAAGTATGTATATTTTAGTTCCAAAGGTAATGGCTTCAGGTCAAGCTTTGGTGCTTCAATTCTTGATGGTAGAGGTCGTGAATCATTTAGAGAGAGTTTTTCAAAATGGTGCCCCCACTGGTTTGTATCATGCATAAAAGTGGATTCTAACAATCCATTCACCACTTCCAAAATTGTCTCATCATCAGAATCAGCAAAATGGGCTAGACATGCTTCTAAGGGTTCGGACAGAGAGGTTAGAATGAATTCTTCTTCCATAAGGGTATCGATCAGGTTGGCCTTATGGATCTCATCATCATTCCCTTGTTGTTTACACATGTTGAAAACATTTAGCTCTAACTTCATATTGCCAAATGAAAACTTCACGACCCCATTCCTGCAGTTGATCACAGCATTGGAAGTTGCCAGGAATGGTCGGCCAAGAATAACAGGTATCTGGGTGCTAACATTTGCTACAGGTTGGGTATCCAAGATGATGAAGTCTACTGGGAAGTAGAATTTGTCAACTTGTACCAACACATCTTCCACTACTCCTCTCGGTATCCGTACAGATCGATCGGCAAGTTATAAGGTGGTCCTGGTGGGTTTCAATTCACCGAGTCCCAGCTGTTCGTAAATCGAGAAGGGTATAAGATTGACACTCGCCCCCAAGTCAAGAAGTGCCTGTTCGACCCGAAAGTTCCCTATTATGCAAGTAATAGTAGGACTACCTGGATCTTTGTATTTTGGGGGAGAGTTCTAATTAATGATAGCACTGACCTATTCAGTAAAAAAGGCTTTCTTTTGTACATTGAGCTTGCGCTTAATAGTGCAAAGATCTTTCAGAAACTTGGCATATGAAGGTATCTGCTTGATTGCATCCAACAAGAGTATGTTGATTTTCACTTGTTTAAAAACTTCCAAGATATCTTGAGCTTTAACCATTGCTTTGGATGAGAGTAGGCGTTGGGGAAACGGGACCACTGGTTTGAAAACATGCTCTATCTCCTTCTTAGGTTGATCATCACTAGATCTGTCATCACTCTTCGATTTAGATGATTCCTTAGGTTTATCAACTGTCCTAGGAATATCTTTTTCAATCACCTTACCACTTCTTAGGGTGGTGACGGATTTAGCATGCTCAACATGAGGGTTGGAAGAACCCGAATCATTCACCTCATACTGTCCCCTCGGGTTAGGTTGAGGTTGGGCTGGAAAGGTCCCTTTCTCCTTAACATTCTGTCGTGATTCGATTCTTTCAACAGAAGTTTTGAGCTCTTGGAGGGTTTGCATGATGTGCGTGATATTCTGATCTTGTCTCTGATTGATTTGAGCTTGTCCCTCCATGAATGTATGCAAAGTATCCTCTAGGGTCTTCCTTGGTGGGGGCACATACGGTGTGTGTTCGCTTCCCCAAGTGTAGGGTTGCGATGTAGTAATAATCTCGATAAGACCGAGGTCGATCCACAGGGAAGGAAGTAAACAATTCCAACTATCCTAATAACTAGAATCAAAGAGGTTTTGAAATTGATTTTGAATATAAAATAGAAAATTTGATAATGAAAAGATAACTAGAGCATCAAGGATCCACTTATAGCTCTTCTTAGATGCATAATTCGCTATGGTTTCTTACTTTCTCAACTAGAATCGATATTAAGATCTATCTAGTCGGATGATAGAGCTGTTAAACCAAACAATCTGTTATATGTAAGTTCAATGCATAGGATTCACTCAATGTAGGCTGAGCTGAGCATGCTCAATTGCATAGGCCATTCCCCTTTCCAAAAGGTCCAGTTCACAATCATAACCATCCTCAAGTCCTGTCACAAGACAAGGCTAGATCATGATTTGAACTTAATTCAAATCACATGCACAATCCATACATATTACAGAAAAACAGAAAAATAGAACTTTGGTAGGAAGTTCCTTTATGAAGATCGTAGTACTAGAGCGTACTCCGATTCCTCGGATCATACAGGTCTAGACCGTCACAAACCAATTAAGCAATTAAGTAATTCTCCCAAACATCCATGAGTCATCATAAGACTAAGAAAAACTACTCAAAAGCTTGTATAAACTTCAAACCATAGTTCATAATCATGAAAACCAATCTTAAAACCAATAAAACGAATTAAACAATCGAAGAAAACTATAAGGTTCACCTCTTAGCTCTAGCTAAGAGATTAGCTAATGAAAAGCATATTAAAAACTAGAACTAGAACTAAGAAAAGGAAGAAAAACTAGCTGGAGGAGGCTAGGAAGCCTCCTATGACTTGAACTCCTTGCTCCCCACATCCTTGGTTGCCCTGGAATAGAAGAGAGCACCCCCTTTTATAGTGCAGCAATAGTACAGCAACATAGCAGAATTTGTTTCGCTTGGTACGGCTTAACCAATGGTCGGATTGCCTTCAAAATTGATTTGTAGCTTCCTTGTAATGTGATCTTCCTCATAGATGATTTATATTTCGAGGATTATCCTCTGAATGGGCCCACCAATCACATCACTGACCGCCTCTCAAAATCGCGCACTTCGGGTACTTTCAGAACCAGTCATCTTGATTTCAACACTCCGGAGTGTACAGACGTCGGATTGATCCCAAATTTAAAAAATTAGTAGAAAACTTCCTCCTCTACATGATAGACGGATTAGATTATCCAAAACAATCCCAGAATGTGGTCCGAAAATTAGAACAATTAGGGCTTTTATAAACTCTGCGCAGTTAGAGCTTTCTGGATGGTCCATCTTTCTTCAACCGGTACGATCAAACCACACATCCTTTTGATCTGAAACTTTTGTGGTTATTCATATATGGATGTGGTCTAAAATATGGTCAAAGTAGATTCTTCATATCATCAATGATGGGCCACTTGGACCGGCCCAGAGTGGAACAGCGAAATCTGGAACTTTCTGGACAGTTCGTATTATTTTAGTCACCACGATCAATCCGTAGCTCCGATCGACACGAAACCACTTGGGTTAGTTCGGCGTCGGGCTCCTCTTCGACATGGATGTGTTGGATTTCCAAATATCATTAAGATGGACCCAGAAAACAGGTCTGAAAAGTCAGAAACGGGAATGGCCTGCTGTATGCAATCTGGAGTCTGAAACTTGCATGGCCGACCGGTCACGACCGGTCGGACAGGGCTGGCCGACCGGTCATGACCGGTAGGACAAGGCTGGCCTTGCTCCAGGGAGTGCATCCGACCGGTCATGACCGGTCGGGCCTTCTTGGCCGACCGGTCTTGACCAGTCGGACCCAGTTTTGCTTATTTTTCTTCTTTCTTTTCTTCTCTCCTTCCTCTCTCTTTACTTTCTTCTTTCTTTGGTCCACCTTGGGCCTTCATCAAAGGCTCCAAATGGCCTTTTTGGTCTCTAATTGAGTGAAGTCCGCTCTCATCCCTACAATCACAAAACATGTATTTGATTAGTCTTTAAATCATGAAAATCTTGTATAATGAGTGATGAATTGGGGTTAGAATATGCACAATTAAGAGCTCAACAATGTGCCAGTGGAAGGCACTTGAGGATTATTGCCTACATTGGCAGTTTGTCCGTTTCTCCAACTGAAGTTTGGATGATTCCGCCAATTAGGATTATATGTGTTTGACACTGGGGCATTGAAAGGCCTTTGATAAGTATTCATGACATTGGCTTGATCGTGCAATAATTCTTGAAAAGATGTGATTGTAGGACAACCCTTGGTAAAGTGTGCATCGCTCTTACAAATGTCACAAATACTTTCAATTTCCCTGGTTTTAATAGCGTTGACCTTCCTTAATTCCATGGCTTCTATTTTACGTGTGAGCCCTGCTATCTTTGCATTGACATCGTCATCCTCGGTTAAAAGATAAACATCTCTTTTTTCATTGGGCCCAGGCTTGGTCTTAGCGGGTTTGTCAGATGTGTCCCAAGATTGGGAATTTTCTGCTAAGAAGTCAAAGTATTCCATAGCCTCATCAGAACCTTTGCTCATAAACTCCCCATTACACATCATTTCTACGAATTGGCACATGACTGGGCTCAATCCATTATAGAAGAAGCTAATCAAGCGCCATGTTTCGTAGCTATGATGTGGGCAGGCAAGTAAGAGTTCCTTGAAACGTTCCCAACACTGAAAAAAAAGTTTCATTCTCCTTTTGGGAGAAATTCATTATATCTCGTTTCAGGGTGTTGGTCTTATGAATAGGGAAAAACTTTTTAAGAAATTCCCTAGTCATCTCTTGCCATGTCCCTATGGTTATGGGCCTTAAGGAGTGCAACCAAGACTTGGCCTTCTCCTTCAAAGAAAAAGGAAATAGTTTTAACCTAACCACGTCATCAGAAATGTTGTCGTAATACAAAGTAGCGATTACTTCATCAAATTCCCTCAAATGTAAATAGGGACTTTCAGTGTCGAGTCCATGAAATTTAGGAAGTAACTATATCACTCCAGGTTTAAAATTAATGTTGCCCGCATTCACCGGAAAAACCATACAAGAAGGAGTACTCGTTCTTGCAGGTTGCAAGTAATCACGTAAACTCCTAAATGGTGGCTCATTGTGTACTTCATTCTCATCTTGATCATATTCATTTTCATTCTCGGCCATGTTTATGGTTAATTCACAAGTATCAGGAAGTTTTCTAACACAGTGATTGGATAGACCTTCAACCAAAATTCCGTCGCTTAGAAGACGTCTTGTGTGATCACGAGTCCACTTACGCATAAACACTAAACAAGGAGATAAGGAAAGAGGTTACCCGGAAAGAAGAACACTTGGCTATGAGTGATTCCTGAGAGCAACAAAATAAAAGAAGTTAGTATACTATTGACAATATATATACATAAACCTATTCCAAAAATATTCTTAAACCGATGCCAATCCCCGGCAGTGGCGCCAAAAACTTGCTACAACCCGAAGATTGCACACCCAAGTGCAGGTAGCGAAGTAGTAAAATACTCGGTAAGACCGAGGTCGGTCCACAGGGATTGGGGTTAAGAACACTTAGAGGAAGTAGTTTAGGTGAGTGAGATGAAATCTGGTTTATCCACGAGAGTGGAGCAAGTTGTGTGTGGTGAAAGACAAAAATAGAAAAGGGGCTAAGGCATCAGGGATCTACCTTTGATTCATTCACAAGATTTGATTTATTGGTCCAACTATAACTCAACTGGAATTAAATAAAGATTCATTTCAATCGGAAGATGAAACAGTTAAACCATTTGCATATTTCATAAAAGATGGTGATCTGAACCGATTGATTTGACCATGAAACACTCGTTAGTTGATCGCAGGGAATTCCAAGCATCCACTGTGCCCGGAGTCGACAATGGATCAAGGAATTGTACAGATCAACAACTTTGCCAACAAGTCAACCGATAAAATCACAATTCATACGATCAAATGCATACTTACAAGATAGGAGGCTTTGATTGACCGATCCAACCGTTAAGATCTCGTCTATCGATCGTAGGGAATCCAAAGCATCCAATGTGCCCGGAGTCTACAATGGATCAAGGGATTTTACAGATCGATGACTTTACCTGCACTAGCTCGATGACCGTAGGGAATCCAAAGCATCCAACGTGCCCGGAGTCGACGATGGATCAAGGGACTTTATCGATCATGAACTAGCTAATTGGTGTGCAAGGGATCCCAAGCATCCATCGTGCCCGGAGTCGACGATGGATCTAGGGGCTTGCACAAAAATAGCGTCTGTCGAGGTGGATAACCAAACCAATCAACCAAAGAGAATTCCAATATTTACACCACACAATGTTGAACCAAAAGAACCATAGCTTGCAAATTTCTTCAACAACTTCACCCCTAGCCTTAGCTAGAGGTTTAGCCAACCATGCTACAATGGAAGACTAAAACTCTCTACAAAAGAGATAATTCTACACTACTCTATACTACAAATGAAAGAAGGAAAGAAAACTAAAGAAGAGAAGAGAGGAGTTGTAGAGAATGGGATGGGATGAGATGAGATTTTGAGGGATGATTGAAATGAGGAGGAGAGGCCTCCTTTTATAGACTTTTGAGAGGCTTCCGAGCCTCCTCCCAATCCTAGGTGGCACTTCAAACCCAAAGCTGATTTTTTTTTAGGTTCGGGAATGGAGTTAGGCTTGGAGTGCCCAAAGCAGACTTTTGGGCTTGGAGTTAAGCTTGGAATGACATGTGGCAAAAAAGTACTCCAAGCCTAGGTGGCACACCAAACCCAAAGCAGATTTTTTTGGAGGTTTGGGAATGGAGTGAGGCTTGGATGATGAGGTGGCACATGTGTTGGGAAGAGAGAGAGAGAGAGAGAGAGAGAGAGAGAGAGAGAGAGAGAGAGCTTCTCTCTTACAGCCATGGTGGAGTTGCAGCACTGCTGCTGCTGGATGTTGGATCTGAATGGGGTCCACTGTTTGGACGCTGGGGAGATTTGGACAACTGTCCATTGCTGGACGTTGTGCCTGGTCGTGGGCTGATTGTGGGTCCACCTTGCTGGAAAAGGACGGTGGAAGATGGCTTGCACGTTAGATGGAGTGGGACGTCCACCTTGAGAAGTTGCTGGCCGTTGATTGTGGGTCCTCCATAGATGCAACTCTTGGACGATGGAGATCAAAGCTGAGGATGACGTGCTGGAGTAGATTGACGCCCTGAATTGGAGGCTCCTTAATGATCTCCATCAGCTGAACTGCTGCCCAGTTAATGAATGGTGGTGATTCAGCTCATGATTGCAGCTGCTTGGATGGACGGATGGATGGTCTGTAGCTGTTGGCTCCAACTGATGCCATACACGAGCAAAGGAGAAAAGCTTTGATGCAGCTCTGCTGTACACATGCAAGGGGGGTGTGATCATCCTTCATTTAGAGCAACTGTATGAGATGAAGTTGGGGCTTCCTTCCTTGCTGTTGAAGCTGGGGTCCACCTTGCTGGACGTTGACAGCATCAAGCCATCGTGCTGGCATGTGCGTGAGATGGCTGGTTGATGGAAGAGCAGGGATGGTGAATTTTGGAATGATGCTGGGGTCCACTGGATGCACGGACATACTGAGAATGGAGCTGATGGACGGTGATTGTAGGTGAGTGCTGGACGATGGTGATAATGGACGGCTGGAAATTGCAAGGAGGTTGCTGGAGATGGACGGTGATGATTGCAGCTTCATTGCGGTTCCAGCTAGCATGTGTGAATGGTGTGGATTTTTCTTTGGACGCTCTTCAACACATGTGAAGGATGGGACGTCTGGTGTGGGGTCCAGTTGCTAGACACATGAGCTGCTGATCTTAGGCACCCAACCATCTGGAGCTTTGGACTGCCGCACGTGTGACATCTGTGGGACATCCTCACACGTTTGATGGACAACCCTTGGCTACACATCAGCTACTCCTTACTAGCTGGTGAAGTGGTGAACGGTGGAGATTGATCTCCATCTGAACATGTTGGCTGATCTCCACTGTTGATTGGACAATGGCTGGATGGTGATGAAGCTTGGCTGGACTTTGGCTACACACGTCTAATGGATGGACGGTTGTTAGCTATTGGTGGCCCACTTGCTGGACTTGGTGAAGATGAAGTGGACGGTGGATGTGTCCTTGGCTGCACACGTTTGAATAGTGGTCATCCACCTTACCGGAGAGCATGTGTGATAACGCCACCTTGACGAACACGGGTGATGGATGAAGATCCACCTTTTCTCTTGGCATGGTTGGTCCCATATGTGGATGTCCCACCACGTGTTTCAGATGT
Organism: Liriodendron chinense; assembly: GCA_003013855.2. Lineage (NCBI taxonomy): Eukaryota > Viridiplantae > Streptophyta > Magnoliopsida > Magnoliales > Magnoliaceae > Liriodendron > Liriodendron chinense. The sequence goes on from ML058410.1 coordinate 965,192, forward strand.
GTACATGGGCACTCAATCACGACCATCAAAACATGGACAACTTGGATCCAAACGAGTGGCCGCTATGTAGTATTCTTTTTTAGCCATCCACCATAGAAAATGGTCCCGCAGACTTTGATCTTTCTGGCTTGATTTTCGTCAGTACTGCCAATATGCTCGATCTTGATCTCTTTTGGGCCCTTAATCATCTCAATTGGCTTCGATCATTTCCAACCTTCATAAATTTTAGATGCACACGTATGGATGGCTGTGGGACATCCTCTGTTTGGATGGACGAATATCCCCCATTGCTTGATTGGAGATGGCCCATGATCATCTTGGAGATGACCATGGATCTGGCGGATGTGATGGAGTCTTCTTCCATGTTGCTTCTTGATGCTTGGATAGCGAGGATTGGATGACCAGATGGTCCCCCTTCCTTGGCTGATTGCAAGAGTGGTGTGGACGGTCCACATGATCCAGCTGAACACACATGAGAGGGTGAAGCTGACTCGAGTTGTAGTTCTTTGGATAGTGGAGATGATCTCCACTTGGCGTTTGATGCAGGCTTGCCCCTCATGTGGACATCCAATCTTCACAGTCCAAACCTTTACGGTCTGGTTTCCTTCAGGGCTGCCCCGATGGTTGATCTTGCTCTGTTCTGGGCCTTTAAACGCCCTGATTGGCTCAGATCCTGTCCATCCTCTCTTGAACACCTGAAGATAGAAAATTCACCTAATGAGGGATAATTAACCAGAAAATAATGATAATGCCCTGAACAACCAGGGTTAATTATACAATATTAGGTACTCATCATGTTGCATGGAATTTCATTGTGGGATGTCTGGTCCAGTGTCTATTATGTGTCGTCACGGGATGGAACGTGTGCGTGTGGCATACTTCAACATATATTTTGAATTTTTATTATTTTGTTATGTTTACAATTTTATTCACATGTCATATGAATGCTTAATTCATATTATGGAGTGGAGTAAGTACTCCTACTCGTTGGGCATTGTTTTGGTCACCCTTCTTAGGGAACCGTAGGTTTTGAAGACGACGTGAAAGCCGTAGGTGACGAGGTGCAAGCTGAAGAAGTGACAACGGTGCTGGAGGAGGATGCCAATCCTAACGAAGACAATTTCATTTACTTTTAAAGTTTCTACTTATTTTGAAATAATGCAACCATAAACATTTAAAATTTTATTTATGATTGTTGGAATAAGAGTATGGTATGGCTTGGCTGTTGATTGAATAATATAACTAGGATTATTATTGGTAATTTTCACATATATGTCCTTATTCATGCTTGAGAATTTGTGCTCGGGTAATATATTCGGGTACTGAATTTTGGGCATGACATAAAATGCTTTGAGAATGTATCCACATAAGTCCCTTAGGGTTTTACCTCGGTCACACTGAATATTTATACAATTGCACAGCCCTACACTTGGGGTTTGCCCAACAAGTTTTTTTGCGCTTAATGAGGATTTTATTGCAACAATATTTGGAGATTTTTCTTAGGCATTTACTTGGACATGGTCCATTTGAATTTGTGGGGAGGTGTAGTCGGGTGGTTTTTATTCGACCTTCTTTTTTATTATAATTTTGGACAGATTCATGTTGAGCTTCCATTTTATACATTTTCTAGCCCATTAAATCACATTACATTCATGGTTTGAATGCTTAAAAAGACCCATCTAATGCTTGTTTTGTGTATGTAGGAATGAGAGAGAGAAGTCATGAATTTGTTGTTAAAAGGGTCCTTTATAGTTACATTGAAGACATTAGAAAGAAGCCCTGAAGAATCATGTCAGAAAGACTTGGATCGGCCAGAAGAAAAGAGGAATTCAGCATTCATATCAGAAGGCCACTGGGCGCCCGACCATG